>BLBF01000052.1:17759735-17813778 GCA_015471245.1 Laticauda colubrina | reverse complement strand
CTTTCTTTCTTTCTTTCTTTCTTTCTTTCTTTCTTTCTTTCTTTCTTTCTTTCTTTCTTTCTTTCCTTACTTACTTACCTACCTACTTATTTATTTATTTAATGCTGCCTTAATTAGTTGATAAGTAACTCAAGACAGCAAGGACACCTAATACTCTTTCCTCCTCCTATTTTCCTCATAACAACCCCATTCAGTGGTTTGGGTTCAGAGAGAGTGATTGGTTAAAAGTCACCCAGTTGGCTTTGATTCCTAAGGTGGGACTAGAACTCATAGTCACCTAGTTTCTAATCAGAAAACCTTAACTACTAAACCAGGGGCATCAAACTCAAGGCCTGTGGACCAGAATCCGGCCCGCAATGTGGTCAGATCTGGCCTGCAGGTTTGTCCTGGTCTACCCAATGCAAGAAAAATTCAGGTCAACATAGCTTCAGCCTAGTTTATCCAGTGTGAAGAGAAAAGATCAGGCCAGCCTGGCTTCAGCTTGATCTACCCAATGCAAAAGAGAAAAGATTGGGCCAGTGTGGCTTTTGCCTGGTCTAGCCAATGCAAAGAGGAAACATGCCAGCAGTTTGGGAGTGGTGTCAAACTAGCCATGGCTGCTGCTCAGTCGGCCATGCCTGCCCAGCCCCCCCATGACAGCCCTGATTCAGTCCTCAATGAAACTGAGTTTGACACTCTTGCACTAAACCAAACTAGTTCTCATTCACAGGCAAGACCCAATTCTTTAAATTTCTAGTGCTTTCAAATAACTTTTTGCAATCATATTGCATATTTCACAGCTTTAATGCTTTCCCTGATGTTTCCACTTGACTCACTTTCTCTTTCCCTGATGTTTCCACTTGACTCACTTTCTGGATAGCTAGCATATTCCTTCACTTGTCCAAAAGACCTGCTCTGGTCCTTTTGATTACCTGTCTTATCTGGCCTAAACTTGATGTGCCTTTTTCTAAGCATCCTAGTACTTAAGGGAAAACCTTAGAATCACAAGGTACATGTTTATCTTTTTTGAAATTAAAATCTATTATTGAGTACATACTGTTATTGCATACTCCTGTAGTCTATTCAGCAATAACATTCTTAGACTGAAATGACTGGACAACACCAGCCTCTGTTGAAAATAACAACATTCAGTTATTAGAGAATATTTTGAAATGTAGATTTCTCATTCCTTAATTTGCATTATGGACACTTCTGATTCTTCTTTTCTTTTGTAGATAAAGTTTTTTATTTTTAAATGCAAACATACACATACAAAAACATAAAGACATAAAATCCTCTTCCATTTTATAAACATACAGAGTGTCAGTTGGTTATGTATCTTTTGTGCTATACTTTTGTAGTCATTTACTCACAATTTATATCAATCTCCACATTGTCAAACTAACATATGTTTATATATTTATCAGTTATTAATTATCCATGACTAAACTATATTCCATCATTTTATACGAGATGTTCCACATTTTATCTTAAAATTTATGTTATACTGTCAACCAGTGGCTATATATATCTGTATCATGTTTTATATCAATCTATTAGATTTCTATCACAAAATTATCTAGTCTATTATATTACCATGCCTTTTTATCCAAACATTGATAAAAACAAATCCCATATCATATAAAATTGCTTAACTTCTTGTTCTTTAATTTCAAATGTCAATTTACTCATTTCAGCACAGTCCATATTTTTTTTGATAACTTCCTCCTGCATAGGTATTCTGTCATTTTTCCAGTTCTTCGCAAATACAGTACTAGCTGCTGTTAATACTAGCTGCTGTTACAATCAAATATTTCAGTTCTTTATTGTATATGTCAAGTATGACTCCCAATAAAAAGATCTCTGGTTTAAAGTCTATATGCTGTTTTATCATTTTTTCCAACCATGTGTGGATTTAGTCCAATATTTCTTTGCAGCTGAACATGTCTACCACATATGGTAATATGAGCCAGGTATCTGATGACATTTCCAGAATTTATCCAATTTATTCTTAAACATTCTTGCAAGTCTTGTTGGGGGTAGGTGCCACCTGTAAAACATCTTATACAAATTTTCTTTATATGCAGTTGACATTGTCATTTTATAATTTTGAGACCACAATTTTTGCCATTTTTCCAAATCAATCCCATGTCCAAAATTTTTCCCCCAAGCAATCATTGTTTCTTTAACTTGTTCCTCCTCCAATTTAAATTCTAATAGATGTCCATAAAGTTTTTTAATTACCTTTTCATCAGTACCCATCAAAAATTTATCAAAGTCAGTCAATTTATCATAAATACCTTCTTCCTTGGAGTCTTTATCAAACCGAGATTGTATTTGCAAATAAGAAAACCAATTCATTTTTACACCTTGTTCTTGCAATGTTTGCATAGATTTAAGTTCACCCTTTTCATTCAATAACTCCCCGTATGTAACTGTTTGTTCCTTTTTATATATTATTGGATAAGAAAAAGCTTCACTAGTTGATATCCATGTTGGAATTTTTAAGTAATATTGTCTTTTAATCTTCTGAAAGCAATGCCTCACGAATATAATGTCTTCTAAAATACCCCTTTGTTTTAGTTCCCTTATACCAGAGAAAGGCATGCCATCCCAGCAGCAAGCCGTGGCCTTCTAAAGTCAATAATTTACTGTTCCTTAGTGTTATCCATTCCTTTACCCACATCAAACTTGTTGCCTGGTAATACAGCTCCCAATTGGGCAAGGCAAACCCTCCTCTTATTCTTCATCTTGTAACAGCTTTAATTTTATTCTTGCTTTTTTACCTTGCCAAATATATTTCAACACAATTCCATTTAAATCTTCAAAAAACTCTTTCCCTAATCAAATAGGAATTGTCTGGAATAAATATAAAACTCTAGGCAATATATTCATTTTAATTGTGGATATTCTCCCAATCAATGATAGTTGCAATTTTTCCCATTTCATCAAGTCTGTCGCAATCTGCTGTTTGAGTTTAACATAGTTATCTTCCTTCAGGGTACTGCATCTTGGTGTTATATAAATCCATAAGTATTTAACCTTGTTTGTGACCTGTATTTTTAAAGTTTCTTCCAACTCTTTATTTTGTCTTGTTAACATATTCTTTGTTAATATCTTTGTTTTGTCTTTATTTATTCTCAGACCTGCTACTTTTCCATATTCTTCTATTTTTTTCTCTTAATTTGTGTGTTGTTTCCATTGGGTCTTCTAATATAAATACCAGGTCATCTGCAAAAGCTTGCAATTTATACTCCTCCTTTTTAATTTTCATTCCTTTTATTTATTTTTCTTCTCTGATATTCCTGTTCAACACTTCCAATGTTAACACAAACAGCAGAGGTGACAATGGACAGCCTTGTCTTGTCCCTTTTCTTATATCTATTGATTCTGTTAATTCTCCATTCACCATCACCTTTGCAGTTTGTTCATGATATATTGTTTCAATGGCTTGTATAAATTTCTTACCAAAGCCAATTTGTATCAGTTGCAGTAAAATAAATCATCAACTCACATTGTCAAAGGCTTTTTGAGCATCTAAAAACATCAAGGCCATTTGCTTCTCAGTGTGTGCTTCATAATATTCCAGAGTATCCAAAATGATTCTCACATTGTCTTTGATTTGTCTCTTTGGCAGAAATCCATTTTGATCAGTATGAATAAAATTATTTAAGTATCTTTTTAGTCTTTCTGCCAAAATTGAAGCAAAGATTTTATAGTCTGAGTTCAATAAATATATTGGTCTATAATTTTTAACTTGCTGCAGGTTTGTACCTCCCTCCAGTATAAGTGTAATGTATGCTTCTGACCATGTTTTTGGTATTCTTTTCTTTAACATAACTTCATTCATTACTTCTAGAAGATGAAGATTCAATATTTCCTGAAAAGTCTTATAGAATTCTGCTGGCAACCCATCTGCACCTGGAGCTTTCCCAGCATTCTGTTTTTTTAAGGCTTCTGTTAGTTCCATCGTTGTTATATTTCCTTCTCACACTGTTTCAATATTTTTGGGTGTCTGAGGTAAATTTGCTTTCTGAAGATATTGCTTGATTTTTTCTTCTTGAATATTCTCTTGAAATATTAAAGTTTTCTATAGTATTCTGGTCTAATCTTTTTCTTCTCCTCATTTCCATAACAAACCAGTCTTTATTTATCAACTGTCTAATTCTTCTTGCTTCTCTTTCCTTTCTCAGTTTATAAGCTAGCCATCTGCCTGGTTTGCATCTTCAAAGTAATTCCATTTCGCTCTTTTAATTTTTTTGTGCTAGTTCCTCTTTTTCCATTAGTCCCATTTTATGTTTAATTATATCCATTTTATTTTTAATGTCTTTTTTGTGAAAGTCTTTTTCTGTAAGTCTTTTTCCAGTTTTTTATAGTCATCCTCTAATGTCTTAAATGTCTTTTTCTATTTTATGTTTCTTCTCCTTGTATATTCTATTTTCAAGCCTCTTGTGTAGGCCTTCATCGTGTCCCAGAGATTCTGTAAAGATGTATCCTCTTTTCTATTTTCTTTGAAGAAGAAAACAAGTTCTTTCTCAATTTTCTGTTTAAAGTCTTTTTCTTTCAGAATAATATTATTTAGAGTCCATTTGGATCTCTTCTTATATCCTTTCCAAATAACTGATACTGGATTATGATCTGCTCATGTGCTTGTTTCTATTTCAAACTGTCGTACATTACTCAATAAGTCTGCTGACATCCATATCATATCTGTTCTAGACCAGGATGTGTGTCTATTTGAGTAAAAGGTATATTGCTTACTTTCCACATTTCTCTCTCTCCATGCATCTTTTAAATTAAATTCTTCTGTTATTCAAAGGAAGGATTTTGGTAGTATCTTTCTAACTTTCTTTGTTGTTTTCTGTGTTTTATAGTCCAACCAGTTATTAATTATTCAATTAAGATCACCCATCATGCAGATATTAGCATAGTCCAAATCAGTTATTTTTGTATATAAAATTCTTCTTGTTGTAATATTATCTGTATAGATCATTGTCCTCGAGATGCTGAGAGGGTTGGTTTCAAAGAAGCTGGTGCTATTGTCTTTCTACTCATCTTGTCATGCTTATCTGTAAAGAGAAAGGGAAAAGAAAAAAAGAAAAAAAGAGGGAAAAGGAAAAAGAAAAAAAATGAAGGCAAACAATTGCCACTCTAAAGGAAAAAAGGAAAAAGAAACTCTTCAGGCACTTGTATACCTTAAACCAATTATTTGCAATAGTAGATGTAAAAAATAAAAAGGGAAAAAAGAAAAAAATATTCTATATGTTCCTCTTAATAGTCAGAAAGAAAACCAAAATAAAAGGTTTACATTCTAATTCCTGGTTTGAAAAGTTAAAATCCAATTAGAGAGAAAAAAAGAGCCCCACTAGTGGGGGGGGGGTAGAAAGGGAAGCAAAAGGTAAAAAGCAATTCTAATATAAAACAAACCTCTTCCGCCTGATATCCAAGGCTCTTTGATAAATCAGCTCAGAGTTTTTCAAGGTCACTTCAGTCTTGTTTCTTTCAACTTCAACTCCAGACTCCAACTATCTGTTCAGAAATGAGTACCTGAATAAACAAACTGCCATGCTCATCTCTATCTTTTCCAATACGCAACTCACAGTCCTTGATTGTAACACAAACTAGTGAAAGGAAAAAGAAACAATGTGTCCAAGTCTCTGGGCTGCAGTGCTATTTACTTTCCTTCACTTTCACTTCCCCCTCCTCAATCTACAACCAGGAACTACAAGAAAAAAAAAGTAGGATCTCCCCCCTTTTTTTAAAAAAGGGAGAGAAATAAATCTTAAATCAAGCAGAAGAGTCTTAATCAAAAAAGAATTTTCAAAAGGATTGTTAAAAAAAATGGAGAAGGAAATACAAACAGAAATAAAAAGATTAAAAAGTACCAGTCCAGCTTAAAAAGTAAAACAGCTTTGCCAAGTTCAAAGTTCCAATAAAAAATGGGAAAAAAAGGACAAAAGTTTCATTTTAACAATTAATACCTCCGCTTAAACTCTTTCCTCTTCACTTTTAGTCCACTTTCATTTTTTCAGGGTGTTCTCTCCAAGAAATAGTAAGTAAAAGTTTATCTCACCAAACTGACACACTTTCTTCCAGTCTCTTCCGTTCCAGAGCTGTCCCAGCTTCAGCAGCTTGAGAGCTGCCTCTCCGCTGCTGGCAAAAAGGGCTTTCCCTGGATCAACCAGGGACTTTGTGATGTCCCTGGGATCAACAGGATGTGCCCTTGTCAATCACCATATCTATGGGATGGTTTAGATCCATGGGGACCTACCACCAGCTGAGATATAGATATATCTATATCTATATAGATATAGATAGTGATGGAGAATCAAGATCTCCCATCCAACCACCAGGATGCCAGCTCCGTCCTCTCTGACACTTCTGATTCTGAAGGGGACTTTCAGCTTCCAGTTCAGGAACCTTCAGGCTGTCAACCAGCTGCGTGTGTGATGAATCAGATACAACTCAGGGAGTTGCTGATTCTGATAGCACAGGAGTCATAGCCTTTTCTTGGGAAAGTGCCAAACCTTAAATCATGCTACCAGTTAAAAAAGGCCAAGCAGTGGAGATCAGCATCACATCTGAACAGGAGGAGACATCAGCTGGTCTAATTAGGCAATGCTAGGAACTCAAGCTACATAAAAGTCTCCTTGAGACACCTTCTCTTATTGAAACAACCTTCCTGTTTCCTGACTGGTATTCCTCTGATTTTCAAACTCTTGTTCTGTCACTGGTACTTGGCTCAACCTTAGGATGACTTCTGTAGATTCCTCTAACTGTTGTTCTGAGAAACCTACCTTTGCTTCTTTATCTCTTCAAGCAAATGGTCTTGCATCATTGATATAATTTACATTACAAGAACTCGTTCATTCATATGAGCCTTTCTGGTTCTCTACAGCCTGCTGCTATGTCAGCCTTGGCTTGTGCTGAAAGAATTATGACAAGCCAATTATATTCCCAAACTTGTAATTGCCTTGATTTTTGTTTGTCTCAGCTGCATAGGACAATATGTTCATATAATAAATTTTAGAAACCCTGGGATACATTAACACTAATAAATACATTAATAAATACATTAATAAAAACAGATATGAAGCTAGACAAAATGTACTTCAGGCTTTTATAAAAATGGCTACATAGTTATAAAAAAGTAAATTTGTGTTTATGTTTGTTCTTTAATTGATCTTCACGCACTCTCAATGACAGCATATAGCCAGTTCTGTTTCCAGGATCATCTGTGATATTGAACATTTTTTCAGTTTTTAATTGTTGTAAATATGAGTCCATGAAGCTGCCATATAATGTAATAAAACAAATTTGAGGGACAGTATTTGGGATTTCTATCCCACTGAAAATGTTAATCTTTACCCTCAAACTCAGATTTTTTTTAATTATTATTATGACTTGGATTTCTTTCACCAAGTGTGCAATGTAAAAAACTTAAATTATTTTTAGAATTGTAAATTATAAACAGAATAGAGATAATGGAAAATAAAATATAATGATCATACAAACCAAGGGTAACAGCCTACATTTATTTTATCTTAGTTGACACATAGTTGACAAATGGAAAATAGAGTTTCTCTTTTCATTAATTTGACTTCTATCCCAGTATATGATGGGATGGAACCCATAAATCTCTTTGCTATGTTCTCTAATTATATGATCACTTTAATCTAAAATGGAGGGCATGTGCCTTTGTTTTTCAGAAATAACTTCAGGAGACAGAAATATTTTATTAGTCTTATAAATTGATCATATTTTCCTCTGTATTTCATTATTTCCTAAGTTCTCAGAGTTTGTCCAGGAGTGGGATTCTACCGGTTCTGACCAGTTCTGTAGAATTCCTTGTTAACTTTCTAAGCAGTTCAGAGAACCACTGGTTAGAAAAAAATCTCCTTTTGTTTTTTTCCCACCCTTATTACATTCTTGGCAGACAGCCTAGACTTACTGTCTCTGATGGAGGTTTTTATAAAACTTTCTTAAAGGGGAAAGGTTATTTTAAGCTTTTTACACTGCTGTTGGGAGGCAATACTCCCCTGGATATACTTCCAGCCGCATGCAACAATCAGTACTTTGAGGAAATAATTGAACAACCAGAAAGGAACTGTTAGGAATTGATAGTAACCTAACAGTTGGGTTGGAAATATGTAAACCAGTGTCAGCCTTCAAGATCTTCTACGATCGCTTTGCATTTTTCGGCTGTCATAAGAAATGGGGGGAGGAGGAGGGGATGAGTCTGGGAAGTGTGCTGGAGGTGTTACATTTTTCTGTTGTGTAAATGAGGAGGGGGGAGCATACATCAGAGTTAGGTTTCTATTTCTCACTTAGCTTTCTTCTCTCTGCGCAACTGCAACCCGTTATCAAAATATGCCAAGGTCAACAGACAGAGGCCTCATCATCACCTGAAGATGCCCACATGATCATATTCACAATTTTTAATTGGAAGTTTCATCTGAACTATTGGGGGTGGGAACATTTCCATCACTTTGTATATGTGATTTGCACACCTAATTTCTCAGTTCAGAATTCTTTGATTGCTACCACTTCATTTTCAGTAAAATATATCTTTTCTCTAACTTAAAAAGTCTAAGTATTTCTTTCTTGGATTTTGAATGGAGCACCTCATGACATTATTCTGAATCTCACTCTACCAGCCCACCCAGAGAAAACACCCAATTTTCTTCCGAGGGTGCCTGAACATCATGTCATCTTCAACTAGTGACCAGGAAGATCTGGGAGCCATTGGAGGGCAAGATTCTTTTCTGGTACAGGAAGCCGAATCATTAGCAGAGCTCAATCTGGAAGAGGATCCAGCTGTGAAGCCCAGATGGTCGGTGGGGGTTGGCTGGAAAGATTCGGAGAAGGACCCCCCCCCCCCCCCCAGGATCACAACTACCCGCCAGTGTGGAAAAGAAGAGCAATGGCAAGAGAGGGAAAAGAGAGAACTCTTACTGGATCAAGTCAGGAGACTTCTTAATGAAGCCTTTGAACAACCCCAAGCTGCACAAAGGTATGAAGGGCAAGGGGGAGTAGCACCAGCTAGAAGAAGCAGAGCAGCCCCCTCTCCCATAAATCAACCTGAGCCAGCAGCAGCCCCAGGGCCCCAGAGGGAGGTGTAATTCCTAGAAGGCATTGAGCTCCTAGAAGGCATAGAGCTCCTAAGTTGCCTCCATTAGAAGTAAAGTACGGGGGAAATCCAAAAACCTTGGGGTTTTTCCTAGCCCAAGTTTGGAGTTATATGGAAGAATATGGGGAGGATTTTTCCTCAGAAGCAGCCAAAGTGAGATGTGTTACCAGGGCTCTAGAGGGAACAGCTGCAGAGTGGATGGTGACCTTGCATAATGATAATGCTCCCCAGTTGATGAATTATAACCTGTTCATGACTGCGCTGCGGGCTAGGTTTGAGGACCCATTGGCAGAACACAAGGCCCGGATCAGGATGAAGACCATAAATCAGGGGCGGAGGTCCATAGCTGACTACACCCAAGAATTTAGACAGTTAGCAAGTCATATCTGAGGCTGGTCCCAGGAACCCCTGATAGAAGCATTTAAAGATGGATTAAACGAAGATGTGTACCAGAGATGCATTGCTAGAAGAGACCCGAATGACTTGCAGATGTGGTACTTGCTGGCAGAAGAAGTGGAAATTGATTTAACCCAAAGCAAATGGCGGGGAGGTTCTGGGTGGAGCAAGCCTTTCCCCCCATGTCCTCAAGATGTCCCCAAACCTCAGAGGAGAGGAGTGGTGGCAAGACCCAACCCCTCTGCCTGTTTTCGATGTGGGAAGGAAGGTCACTGGGCTGTGAACTGCAAAGTCAAGCTGGAACCAAAGGGGGTGCCAAAAGGAGGGAAGAAACCTGAAAAATCCCCAGCGAAGCCTCGCGATGTGGTGCTAAAGACAAAAGAGGTGGAAGAGGTTGCCCCTCCAGCAGGAGAGGAGTCGGAAATCCCGACTACCCCTGAAGAGAGTGATTATGACTCGGAAGACGACTTCCTGGTAAGTCCAAACGAGGGCCCTATGACCATTCTGGTGAAGTTGAGGGTACCCACTTCAGGGATCAAAGGGGAAATGCTAGCCCTGCTAGACTCTGGGTGCACAAGGTGTGTAATCAACAAGGGAGTAGTGGAGAAAATGGGCTTAAAACTAAAACCTTTAAAAATGCCCATTGCCTTTTGCCAATTAGATGGATCAGTGGCTGGGGGTTGCCCTGAACGTTTTATCATGGAACCTGTGGAAATGACTATGGGAGAGCATAATGAGACTCTGCGCTTTATTGTGGTCCCTGGGATGGAGCAACCGTTAATACTGGGATTACCCTGGCTCCGGAAATGGAACCCCCAGGTTAACTGGAAAAAGGGGTCATTGCGCATATGCACCAATCAGCGACCGGAAAAGGAGGGGCGATCTCAGCTAAAGCTTCAGAATCCCATTGAAATAGCTTCCACAGGTACCGAACCCTTGAAAGGGAAGGAGAAAATTCCAAAAGAATATTGGGATTTAAAGGAAGTATTCAGTGAAAAGGCCTCGGATGAGCTCCCGCCTCACTGGTCAACAGATTGTGCTATTGAAATTTTACTTGGTGTGAAGCTCCCAAAACCGAAGTTGTACTCAATGACACCACAGGAATTAAGGGAGCTAAGACTGTTTATAGATAAAAATCTGGAATGTGGTTTCATCCAACCTGCTAGGCCCCAGGTAGTGGCCCCAGTGTTGTTCCGTGAAAAGAAAGATGGCTCCAAACGCTTGGTGGTGGACTACAGAAATTTGAATGCCATTTCTGTGGAAAAAGTGTACCCCCTCCCTTTGATGAAGGACATGCTGACCCACCTAGCCAAGGGAAAGATTTTCAAGAAATTGGATTTGAAAGAATCATACTACCGAGTTCAAAATAAGGAAGGGGATGAGTGGAAGACCGCTTTTAACTGCCCAATGGGTTGCTTCCAATTCAATGTTCTTCCTTTTGGCCTACAAGGGGCCCCAGCTGTATTCATGCAGATGATCAATCAGGTGTTACATGAACATTTATACCGGGGGATTCTGGTTTACCTTGATGACATCCTTATCTACATGGAAACTCTAGATGAACATGTGAAACTGGTGTGGTCGGTTCTACAGAAACTGTGTGCCACTAAGTTGTATGCTAAACTGTCCAAGTGTGAATTTCATCAAGAAAAAATTGACTATTTGGGGTATCGCATTTCATCTGAGGGCATAGAAATGGATCCAGAGAAGGTGCGTGCCATATTGGAATGGGCTCCCCCACATACCAGAAAACAACTTCAGAGCTTCTTGGGATTTGCAAATTTTTACCGGCAATTTATCCCGGCTTTTGCTAAGATAGCAATGCCCATCACAAATCTCTTAAAAACTAAAGGAGAGATGAAGGCCTAGCAAGCCATTGGAGTGGTCCATGGAGTGCCAAGCAGCTTTTGAAAAGCTAAAATGACTGTTTGCTGCAGAACCAGTGCTAAAGCACCTGGACATGGAGGCTCCCTTCGTGATCCAAGCCGATGCGAGTGATGTGACCGTTGGAGCAGTGTTACTTCAAATCAACGAGAAAGGGACCTTACAGCCTTGTGCATATACCTCCCATAAACTGTCTGAAACCGAGAGAAGATGGGCCATCTGGGAAAAAGAAGCTTTTGCAGTTCGTTGGGCCTTACTGACCTGGAGACATTTCCTGGAAGGAGCAAAACATCCATTTGAGGTATGGACTGATCATAAAAATTTGGAAGCCTTAAAAATGCCTCGGAAGCTGTCTCCAAAACAAGTCTGCTGGGCCCAGTATTTCAAGCGGTTCAATTTCTCACTGAAGTATATTCCAGGGGGGAAGAACTTCATGGCAGATGCTCTCTCTAGACTACCCCAATATAATAGTATTCGTTAGGAAGTGATAAGCCCAATTGTTTCGACCAAACATCTAGCCACCCCAGTGATCACCAGAGACCAAAAGAAGAAACAAGAAGTGGATTTATCGAATGACTTAACCGCACAACTAAAAGAAGCCCTAAAACTTGATGATTGGTTCCTGGCTCATTTGAGTGACTATATGGTTAGAGATGGTTTGGCTTGGGTGGGGACCAAGTTGTATGTGCCACAGGTGCTGAGGGGCCAAATACTACAACAAGCTCATGATTCTAAAGCAGCTGGTCATTTTGGATTTGTGGAAACCTTACACCTGGTTAAGTGGCAATTCTGGTGGCTTACTTTGAAGAAGGACATTGAAGCTTATGTAGCTAGCTGTCCAATTTGTGCTTTGGCAAAGAGACCTCCTGGTAAGCCAGTAGGATTGTTACAAAATGTAGCTAGACCAACGACTCCCTGGAAAAAAATCTCTATGGACTTTATAGTAGAATTACCTGAAAGTGGTGGAAACACGGTCATCTGGGTAGTGACTGATTTGTTTTCCAAACAAGTACATTGCATACCTTGTTCCAAGATTCCCTCTGCTAAGACGCTGGCTAAACTGTTTATTTCACATATCTATAGGTTACATGGCGTTCCGGAACGCATAATCTCTGACAGAGGGGTCCAGTTTATCTCAAATTTTTGGAAGGAGTTCCTGAAGTTAATAGGCTCCTCCCAGGGGTTAAGCTCCGCCCACCACCCCCAAACTAATGGGGCCTGTGATAGGACTAACGCAGTGTTAGAACAATATCTTAGATGTTACATAAATTATCAACAAGATAACTGGTCCGAATTACTACCGTTTGCCGAAGTGGCATATAACAACTCCGTACATAGTAGTACTGGATTTACTCCATTTAAAGTAACTTTGGGACAAGATTTTGTACCCATATCTGAACTTCCTTGTGAAAATCCTAACATCCAGTTGTTGGATGAATGGATAACTCAACTCCAACTTAACTGGCCAGTAACATGTAAAGCATTAGATGAGGCCCATGAAGCTCATAAGAAGTTTGCAGACAAGAAAAGATTTCCACAGAAATTATATAAAATAGGCGACAAAGTTTTCCTGTCCACCAGATACCTGCAAACCACTCAAAAATCGAAGAAGCTTGGTCCTAAATATGTTGGTCCTTTCATGATTGAACGGATTATAAACCCTGTAACAGTCCAGCTGAACGTACCGAAAACTCTTCGACGAATTCACCCGGTTTTCATGTTAGTTTGTTAAAACCTGAACATACTTCTGATTTAAGACCCATCCAGGCTGAACCTCCCATACCAATACTGATTGAGGGTGAACAACATTTTGAAGTTAAAGAAATTCTGGACTCTCGCAAATGTATCTTGTAGCCTGGAAACATTTCCCTTCTTCACAAGCCAAATGGGTTCATGAAAATGATGTTAAAGCCCCTAAGTTGATCAAAGCATTTCATACCAAGTATCCTGATAAAACCTAGGGGTGTATTCATTTGTAATTGTCTAATGATTGATTATTGTCTTTATTATTTTCTCTCTCTCTCTTTTAGGACTGAAGGTTTTCTTTTTCTAGGAGGGCCGAATGTCAGCCTTCAAGAACTTCTACTATCACTTTGCATCTTTTGGCTGTCATAAGGAGGGGAGGAGGAGGAGGGGATGAGTCTGGGAAGTGTGCTGGAGGTGTTACATTTTTCTGTTGTGTAAATGAGGAGGGGGGAGCATACATCAGAATTAGGTTTCTATTTCTCACTTAGCTTTCTTTTCTCTGAGCAATTGCAACCCGTTATCAAAATATGCTAAGGTCAATGGACAGAGGCCTCATCATCACCTGAAGATGCCCATATGATCATATTCACAATTTCTAATTGGAAGTTTCATCTGAACTATTGGGAGTGGAAACATTTCCATCACTTTGTAATATGTGATTTGCGCGCCTAATTTCTCAGATTCAGAATTCTTTGGTTGCTACCACTTCATTTTCAGTAAAAGATATCTTTTCTCTAACTTAAAGAGTCTAAGTATTTCTTTCTTGGATTTTGAATGGAGCACCTCATGACAACCAGGATAGACATTTAATACTGTCTCTTTAAGGGAATGCTAAAATTGTAATTGGGTGTGGTTCCTCAAACGGCCATAAGATGGAGCCAGAAATCTGGGTTGTTAGTTCTGTTGTTGTTAGTTGCAAGTTGTTCTGATGTTTGATGTTCTTGGTTCCTGCATTTTTCCTTATTGACTGTTGCTGATTTTCGTTCTTCTTGTATTTCTGTAAGTCTGTTACTAAACTGTGTATGATACTGGACTTTGTTATTTGAATTATCCCTGGACTGAAAACTGACTGCTTTAACTGTGAATGATTTGGACTGTTTGTTGGACTTTGCTTAACCGTTTATTGGAAGTAAAACCTACATTTCACTATTCAGTGTATCTGTGTGCTGGTCGTGTGTTATTCAACATCACTCTCACGTCATCTCCCTGTGTGCACTCAGTCTCCTAATGGGGAATTACCTCAACACTGGTTATGGGCCCAGGCCATACTAGGCACAGATTACTGAGAGTTGGTGTGAATGCACAGTACTGTATACAGACAGCTGTTCATTGTTTAATTGTGGGTTACTGTCCTGGTAAAGTCGGCACAAGACCTATCAACAAGTCTATCACTGATAACCCAGTTGGATGGAACAAACTATGTTTCCTAGTCTATAAAGTGCAGTCTACTTCTGCATAGAGAAGGGTTAGAATGCAGTTCAGGATCCACCAGATGTAAGTGCTTGGAATGCAGATAATGAGAACAATGCCAAGAAGTTAGATGACCTTAAATAAAACAATGAACAAGCTCTTTGTATAATTGGACTACCACTGAGTGACCAGCAGCTAGTCCATATTCGTAGAGAAGAGTCTGCTGCTAGGTGTTGGGAGAATTTGAAGAGGATTTATGTTTGTGATGGTGTAGGTGCACACCGTCTTCCACATAAACTGTTTAGACCATGTCTTCTGAAAGGTGGAGATATGTTAGCTCATTTGAACTTCATGAAAAGAACTTTTCAAGAGCTACATAAAAAGGAACTGATTTTTTCAGAGCTGTATCAAGTTTACATCATTCTTTTTTCACTGGATGAAAATTATGATGAATATATATCTTCACTGGAAGTCCTGCCCAGAGATAAACTGACATTGACTGACATAATCAGAAGGATATTAGAAGAGACAAGAAGACAGCTAGATAGGGACCAACTGAGAAACAAACAACCACAAGAAGGGGATCTGTGTTCAACTGCCTATGCTGTTTGGAGATGTTTTTCTTGTGGGGCTAGTGGACCTATAGCTAAATTCTGTAAGAAGGGAAAATGAGAGAATACTGGTAATCACCAAAAGGCTAAGAAGAATGTTAATTTAGCTATGTCTAGCAATTCAACTGTAAACCATGATTTGTGGGTTGTTGATAGTCAGCATTGCAGTGCATTAATGGAAATAGAGAGGTTTGTAAAGATGTCCACAAGTAGGCAACATGTATCATTGGCAAATGGATGGAAGATGAAAGTATCTGGTGAAGGTATAGCATATTGTTCATGTGTAAATGAGCATTTATTCATGTTATATGTACCTAAACTGAAATTTAATTTGTTATCAGTAAGGGCTTCAGTTAATATTGGTTATACAGTAACCTTAGGCGAGACAACTGTATAATAGAGAAAAAGGGTAAAAGTGTCACTGCTACTTTACAGAATGATTAATATGTGATACATGATGACCAGTTGCAGATGGCTAACTCAGTTTATAACAATGTGAAGCCACATGACGAATGTATACATTTACTGCATGGATGTCTAGGGCACATTAATTTCAAAATGTTGAAACAAACTGTCAAATTGTTAGAGGGAGTAAAATTAGAACCCTGTAGTAAGTACTTAAACTGTAATGCCTGTAGCCAGGAAAAAAGCAAGGTTACTCCAGCAAAAGACTAAATGGGTTTAAGACCAAAGAACCTTTTTAGAGGTTATTTTTGCTGACATAATTGGTCCTAAGAAACCTCGTTTGGAAGGTGCCTGCTATATTTTGAGGTTTATGGACCATTACTCACAATACGGTTTCTGCTATCTCATGAAAAACAAAACAGAAACATTTCAACATTTCTTTAATTGGTTAAGATTTGCGGAGAGAAAAATGAAACATAGGGTAATTACTTTAGTTATTGACAATGAGACTGAATTTATTTACAATAGATTACAAACTATGTTAAAATTGGTTGGTGTTGAACATAAACATTCTGCACCTTACAGGCCACAACATAACTCGTTTGTAGAACGAAGAGGGCAAACATTACAAGCCATGGCTCTCACTATGTTATTTGATTCAGGGTGATGCCATAATGTGTAGCAACCATGTGTTGAACAATGTAGTGAACACAACAACTGGTGAATTGCCATTCACTTGTTGGCATGGCAGAAAACCAAATTTAGGTTATCTACACACATTTGGAGCTCCAGCATGGGTGCATATTCCCTCACAAGTAAGACTGAAAGGGCAACATAGAGCTAGGAAATTATTTTTCGTAGGTTATGAGGCCAACCATAGATCATTTAGATTTTGGTATCCAGGCACAGCTAATGTTTACTGTAGCGCTAGTGCTAAATTTCTTGAGCATGTTAGGTAGAATAAACTGGAACAGGAATACAACAATGATGTTATAATTGACATCCAAGTAGTCCCTAAAGATGAAAGAATTAAACAATCAATAGCCATTAAAGAGGAAGAACAGGCACAGGAGGAGGAAGGAAAACAGGCACAGGAGGAAATAGAAGAACAGGAGCAGATGAAACAGGAGAGTCTGAGGATATCTTGTGAGATGAGTGAAACCAGTTGGTATCTTTAAGCAGTACAAATGGTTCTAAGGATTGCTCTGCATTTCACTTTATGAGCAAGAGTTGGCTGCTGATATCATTGCATTTTAACTATTTTAATTTCTCTGGCACCCTGCCTGATTTGTAACTCCAGCTTGTAGATATTTTTAATCTAATGATTGGTATTTAGGGCAGCTTTTTGCAAGCAAATAAGCTTTTTGTATTTTTGTACAGGTAATCCTTGACTTACAACAGTTCATTTAGTGACCATTCAAAGTTACAATGGCACTGAAAAAAGTGACTTATGATCATTTATCACACTTACAACCATTGCAGCATCCCCACAGTCATGAGAAGCCAGGCAAGGAGAAGTGCCCCTCAACACAAGTCACATTGAGTTGGCCACGCCCACCCAGTCACATGCCCACCAAGCCACATCCACCAACTATGCCACACTTACAGAACTGGTTGTTAAAATATTTCAATCCCACACCTGGGCTGATATCAGCAGGCTAATATCAATAATAATATCTCATGTACAAGTTTGTACATGAGATAATAATATCTCATGTACAAGTTTGCACAGAATGAATTTTGGAGAATTTTGAATTATGGAGAATAATGAATGTTTCAAAGTGAACTGTTGGTCAAGAAATAAAAACCCAATTCATCACCAAAAGTATAAGCACAACAATGGAAAAAGGCATCATAGTTATGGAGGAACAAAGAGTGAAAAGATCTGAAAAAGGAAAGGAAATGTAAATCAGCAGAACTTCTAAACCTAGCATCAGCTTTCAGCAAGCTCAGATATGAGAGCAGAAAGAATGAAATTAGAATCAATTTTTGCAATCATATGGTATCCAGGTAAGGCAAGGCACATACAATTTTATTAACAATTTTAGGGTTCTCTGACAATGACGCATTTTATTTATATTCTGCCCAATTCCCAGCAATTCTGAGAGGTTACTGCCTAAAAGGATGAATCTTTCTTCATCTAATTTCACACACAAAAAAAGCAATATCTATCGTATTTATAGTTACAGCATATGCCATTCCATAATGCTTTACAGCACTCTCTGGGTGGTTTACAATGTCAGCATACTGCCCCCAACAATCTGGTTCCTTGTTTTACTTGAGTCTGTTAGTATCAAACTCTAGGCTGTGGGCAGAGTTAGCCTGCAATACTGCATTTTAACCACTGCACCACCAGGGCTCTTAGTTAGTTTGTGGCATTGGGGGTAGAGAGATGAACCTGAGCAATCTGTAAACTGATTCTGAAGCAGCAAGAAGGCAAAAAAGAACATTTGATTGATTTTCTGGGATTTTGTAGATCACAGATTTGGGCCATGGAACTTGAGAAACTATGTCTATAATGCTGAAGATCAAACTAGGGGAAATGCCATGACAAAATTCAGTCTTTTCCCTCAGGATTCTACCTTAGCTAAGGCCACTAATATGATGTGGCTATTCTTGTTGCAGATCTCCTTGGTCTTTGTTCATCCAATTTGTCATGCCTTATCTACCTCTCTATTTCTGGCTGACCCTAAAAGAATTTCCATAATGTATTTCACATGATATTATGCCTATGCTTATTTCCACTTTGATTCAGTGTTTTTGAACTTTCTTTTAACTCCAGTCAATGAACAGCAACTTACATTTCCATGAAGCATTTATTGTTATTCCTTGCCTACATCTCCCCACTTTGCACTCCCTAAAACCAAGCATTTAATCGTGAGTGCCATACCATATGCATTAATCAAACAGGTGGCAAGAAAATAGGGGCAGGCAGGCACAAAACAGGTTATGTAGACAGTAAATACAGCATCAGACATAAAGATCTCAAGTGCCTATATACAAATGCACAAAGTCTGGGGAACAAATAGGGTGAACTTCAACTATGAATACATGAAGATGGATATGATACAGTTGGAATAACAAAAACTTGATAAGATGAAGCCCATGGTTGGAACATACTGGTAGAAGGATACAAACTATTAAAAAAAAATGGACTCCATAAAAGAGGAGGTAGAGTTGCACTGTATGTAAAGGGCCACTATATTGCTACTTAAATGCATGAAACCAAAGATGAAAACCTCCTAGAATGCATATGGATCAATAAATAAAAGAAAAAAAGAATGTTTTCTTTGGTTTCTTCCTACCTTTCCATATTATCTGAATTGGATTGTGATCTGCCCATTCATTCAGTAGTATTTTAATTTCTTTTATTTCATTTGCTATTTCCTCATTTATCCATGCCATATCAGTTCGTGTCCATGTTTGATGTGGATTTGAATAAAATGTAAATTGTTTTTTTTTCTGGGTATAGTTTCCTCCATAAATCAACCAAATTTAATTCTCTCATCATTTCCTTACATATCTTAGGGAACTCTCTTTTCCCTTGTTTATTCTTCCCCACTCTGCTATGAACTTTCTGATAATCGGCAATAGAATTAAAATCTCCTATAATGCAAATATTCCTTTGTTTAAATCCTATTATTTTTCAATATAAATGTTTCAAAAATTCTTTCTGGTTTTCATTTGAGGCGTAGATTACCACTAATAAAATTGGGATCTGCAAAACCAAAGTTCTTCATTCCGGGTCTGACCAAACTACTTCTGCTTTCAAATCCTCTTTTATATAAACTGCAATTCCTTTCTTTTTTCCTATATCTGCTGGCGCAGTAAATAGCTTCCCTAGTTTCAGGCAATTTAAAAATCTTTCATCTTCTTTTCTTATGTGGGATTCTTGTAAACATATTATATCAGCATCATGCTTAATTAGTTTTGTAAATATCCTTTTTCTTTTTAAGATCAAATTTAGACCATTTATGTTAATTGAAAGAAGCACTTCCAAATTGGGAATTGTATTACATAGCTGCCACCCTACTATGGTTAAAAGATTGGGTAAACTTAAATAATAAGAGAATCTTATTTTTAGAGGGCCACGACTTACAAAGGGGGTGGCATGACTTTTTATGGGATGTAGGAAAAATTACCCAGAAATACTTTCACAGACACTTAATTAGAGACTCATTGGTAACTAATTGGAAAAAAATACGTAAAAAACACTATTTAAAAGTACCGATTTGGCTATCAACAATGGAGACAATGATTCACCCAAACAATTGGGATATTTCTAGAATGATCAAATATAAAGATTTATTTGATGTACAAGGAAATTTGAAACCCCATCAAGAACTTCAAGAATGGGGATTTAAAATAGATCAATGGGCATATTTAAAAATTCATAGTAGATATAACCAGGATAGAAAAGAATTCAGAATTAGTAATAAACCCCAGCAGCTAGATAAAATTTCAATGGGATCAGGAAAAAAGAATATAACTAGATTTTACAATTGTTTACTTGAAGTAGAATTAGAAGAAGAAATAGTAAAAGGAAATATGATTGCTTGGAGTAGGAATGTAGGACATAATATCACTTTAAATGAATGGGGAAAAGTCTGGGGAAGTAATAATAAGATTACAAAATCGGTAGCATACAAAGAAAATGCATATAAACTGTTTTATAGATGGCACCTTCCTCCTTCGAGATTGGCGAAAATGTGCCCCAAAATGAGTCCAAAATGTTGGAAATGCAAAAAAAAGGAGGGAACTTTTTTCCACATGTGGTGGTCATGCATAGAAGCCCAAAAATATTGGAAGATTATAAGAAATTGGCTAGAAGATATTACTAAAGAACAGATCAAATATAAACCAGAGTCTTTTCTACTGGGGATTTTTGATAAACAAATATCAAAAAAGACAAAATATATCACAATACATATATTAACAGCAGCTAGGTTGGCTTTTGCTCAGTGTTGGAAACACCCACAGATTCCTACAAAGGAGATGATTATCCAAAAAATTTCAAACTGTGCAGAAATGGACAGATTAATATTAGCTCTAAAAAACAAAGAAACTTCAATATATTATAATAGCTGGAATTATTGGTATACGTGGTTATAACAAAGATGAATTTTATAATATAGGATAGAAAGAATAAGATAAATTTATATGAGTGATGTATAAATTCTTGTAATGATAAAGTGTTTATAGATAGTAAAACCAAAGGAAGAAAAGATCTCACAAATTGTCGAAAGTAAGAATATTTTTAACAAATCTCTTTTCTGTATTTACTTTTTTTTTTTTTTTCCCCTCCGGTCCTCTTTTCCCATCCCCTTTTCTCCCCCCTTTTTTTTTCTTCTTCCCTACCCTTCAATTTTGTATGTGTTATTATGTTGTTATGTCTTTGTTTTTTTTTTAAATTGTAAAATCAATAAAATTTGTTTAAAAGAAAAAAAGAATGACATGGCCATAGGTGTATATTATAGGCCACCCAATCAAGAAGAAAAAAAATAGATGTCCTTTTTGCCAACCAACTAACAAACATATGCAGGAAACACACAACAATAGTCTTGGGAGATTTCAATTATCCGGATATCAATTGGAAAATTAATTCTGCACCAAGTGAGAAATCAAATAAGTTTCTAACCAACCTAGCTGATAACTTTGTTGTCCAAAAGATAGAGGGTGAAACTAAAGGGACAGCCATACTGGACTTAATTCTTAAAAACAGAGAAGAAGTGATAGAGGGAGTTGAAACTGTAGGAACCTTGGGTGAGAGTGACCATGTCATACTAGAATTCAGCATAATACAAACACAAGCAATAGAACATAATGACAGAGTCTTGGATTTTAAAAGAGCTGATTTGAATAAACTTAGAGAGAATTTGGGAAAGATTCAATGGATAGAAATCCTAAAGGGGAAAACAACTCAAAAATCTTGGGAAACTCTAAAAACTGTGATCATAGAAGCCCAGGCCAACACAATACCACTGAGAAAGAAAAATAAGAAATCCAAGAAGAAACCAACATGGCTGCACAAAGATCTCTCTGGCAAATTGAAAGGAAAAAAGGACAAGTATAAAAAATGGAAAGAAGGACACACAATTAAGGCAGAATATCAGCAGATAGCCAGAATCTTCAAAGATGAAGTCAGGATAGCAAAGACTCAGAATGAACAAATACTTGCGACAAAAGTCAAAGATAAAAAAAAGTTTATTCCAACATATAAATAACAAGAAAAAAAATCAAGGAAAGAGTTGGTCCACTAAAGAGAGAAGACAGCAAGGAAGTAACAGGCAACAGAGAGAAAGCAGAACTGCTTAACTCATTCTTTGCATCTGTCTTCACACAAAAATAAACTATAGCTCAACCCACCAAAAACATAACTGTAAAAGACAGACCAGAAATAAAAGTTAAAATAAGCCAAAAAATAGTAAGAGAACACCTGTCTGATCTTGATAAAAACAAATCACCAGGGCCTGATGGATTTCATCCCAGAGTTTTAAAGAAGCTAGCAGAGGTCATCTCAGAACCACTGCACCATATCTTTCAAAAATCCTGGAGCACCGGAGAACTACCAGAGGACTGGAAAAGAGTTGATGTGGTTCCCATCTTCAAAAAAGGGAAAAAAAAACAGACCCAGGAAACTACAGACCAATCAGCCTAATATCAATACCCAGGAAGAGATAAGAACAAAACAGATCTGCCAATGTCTAGAAACAAATAAAGTAATAACTAGCAGACAGCACGGGTTTTTATTCTTATTATCTTATTTCATTCTTCAACACTGTGACTAAATTAGTAGACCAGTAAAATACTGTGGACATAACATGTTTAGATTTCAGCAAGGCATTCAACAAACTACTTCTTAGTAAGCTAGAAAAAAATGGAATAGATAGCACCACCACGAGATGGACTCGCAACTGGCTGACAAACTGTACTCAACGAGTAGTCCTTAATGGGTCTACATGGAGGGAAGTAAGCAGTGGGGTGCCACAAGATTCCATCTAAAGCCCATGTCACACTGAACCTACGGATGCAAAGAGGATGTAAAACGGACAAAAAACCTTGCCATCCGTTGGTTAACGCGATGTATCCGTTCTGTACTCACTGCCTCCGTTTTGCTTCTTCTCTATCCGTCCAGCATCCGTTTATAAACGTTTCATCCACTCCAAAAGTTTTGGGTTGCCTAAAACTTTTGCGCAGAAAATGTATCCAGTTCATCCGTTCTCAATCCGCTACGCATCCGCTATGCATCCATTACGCATCTGTTAAGCATCTGCTATATCCGCTAGACATCCGCTGTGCATCCGCGCAACTCGCATCTGCCCGGACACAGGGAGGAAGCGGAACGGACGCGGAACGGATGCAGAATGGAAACCTAGCGGATGCAGAACGGAAACAAAGCATTTAAAATGGAAAACACGTTTGCAGAGGGGACCTATCTCGGATATAAAGGATGTCTAGAGGATGCCTAGAGGATACCTAGAGGATGCCTAGTGGAAAACCTATACTACCTATAAAAAGGGGGAGCAACTCGCCTGCATCTCACTTTCAGAACAGCAGCCCAGCGGTGCAGACCTCTGCAGCCTTCATCTGGCTCTTCCTCTTCCACAGCATCCAGTCATGTCCACCGTGGATTGTGACAAAGTCCTTTCGGCAGCCACCATCCTTCTGCAACAGTGCGAAGTCATCTACAGGCTCTGTGAACTCTACTACGGGAAGAAAAGGAGGCACCCAAAAAAAGTCTGGGTCCAAAGATGGTTCACCAGAAGAGCAGAGGACGGACTGTACAACAAGCTGATGGTGGAGCTCAGGAGCGAAGACACTTGGGCGTTCCAGAACTTCATGAAGATGCTTCCAGCCATGTTTGACGAACTTGTGCAGCGCCTGACACCCAGGTTGACCAAGACAAACACCAACTTCCCGCCCAGCCTGGAACCTGGGCTTAAGGTGGCACTCACTCTGCGCCACCTGGCCACAGGGACCACCTACAGGAGCATGCAGTACGGCTGGAGGGTGCCACCCAGCACCATCAGCTTTGTGGTCAGAGAAGTGGTGCAGGCCATCATTGAAGAGTACATGGAGGAGCTCCTCCAGTGCCCCTCCACTGAAGAAGGCTGGAAGAAAGTTGCAGAGCAGTGGTATCAGAAGTGGAACTTCCCCCACACTGTTGGAGCCATAGATGGCAAGCACGTGGCCTGCAAAGCGCCAGCCAAGTTGGGGTCCACTTATCACAGCTACAAGGGCTTCTTCAGAATCATCCTCTTCGCCATGGTCGATGCTGACTACAAGTTCATGGACATTGATGCTTCAGGCAACGGCTCATCTTCAGATGCCCAGGTATACAACGCCAGTCACCTCAAGGAGGGGCTGGAAAGCAACCTAATGGTGGGCTTCCCAGATCCAGACCCGCTGCCCAACGACACGGAATATGTTCCCTACTTCATCGTGGGGGATGACGCCTTCTCCCTCACAACCTACCTCATGACGCCCTGCACCTCCAAATACCTCACCCGTGAAGAGAGGATCTTCAACTACAGGCTGTTCAGTGCAAGACGGGTGGTGGAGAACGCCTTTGGCATCCTGGCCAACAGGTTCCAGGTACTTCTCACCAACATGCAGCATAGCCCAGAGACCATGAGGAGGATCGTGGAAGCTTGCTGCATCCTGCACAATCTCATGTGCACCCGCTACCCAGTCTTGCAGAATAGGCTTGTGGACCATGAACAAGGCAATGGGGACATGGAGGCTGGGCAATGGAGGCAAGGGCAAAACCTGATCGACACTGAGGATGTGCAAGGCCCCAACAGAGCCTCACGTGAGGCGAAGAAGCAGCGCAACCTCCTGAAACACTGGTGCAACTCCCCAGCTGGAGCAGTGGAGTGGCAAGACAGGATGGTAAATGCTTAATGGATGCTTCCTTCAGCCTGTCTCATCACACGGATGAGATTGGGCCATGTATGTTTGGTTGGCCTACAATGAACAGGGCGTTTAATAAAGAGTTGTGTTTATGCTGACATGTGTGGATGATTGATTATATTGTTATTGATAATAAAGGGCCATAGGTGTGGCACCTGGGAGGGTGGACCATACAGTCCCACTATGCTTGCACTGGAGGTTTATCCATCCCACAGCTATTACCCATCCCAAAGGTATCCCTGCCCATTCCACAGGTATTACCCATCCCAAAGGTATCCCTGCCCATCCCACTGCTATCCTTACCCATCCCACAAGCATGCAAAGGCTTAAACCATTTCTGAAAGTTTCCACCAAGACTTTATTAAAAAAAAGAAATGAAGCAAGTGTGTGAATCATAAATAGACTTTATTAACAACAAGCTATAAGACAAAAATGAGTCTCTGGCACTCCTCTTGGTCACTCAGTCTCAGGGGTGAAGGGTCCAGGTGCTGTGCAGGTGGCTGGTGCTGGAGTGCTTGTCATCAGCTCCTCCAGAAGCAGAAGCAGCAGAAGCCCCAGCCCCAGAAGAGCGAGCCCGTGCTGCAGAAGCCCCAGCAGAACCAGAGTGAGGGCCAGGGGGTGGGATGGTAGCCCTGTCCCTCTTGCCAGGGCTGGCAGCAGATGGCTGAGGCTTGCTATTCTTCCCCATGACTGAGGGAGAACGAGTACCTGTGGAGAAAGGGCCACAGACTCTATCACGACACCAAGAAGAAACAGGCAGCTTGGAGAGACAAGGCAGAGAGCCTGGGCTACACTGCAGATGTACTGTTGAGATGGTGGAAGCACATGCACACCTGGTATAGCAAGCTACACCTCAAAAAATCTGGGCAGGCCCCTGTAAAGCTCACTGACCAGGAGATGTACGTCATGGCCAAGTGCAGCTGCCTGGAGGATGAGGTCCGCCACTGAGGAGCAGCCAGGAGTCAGCCACACTGTCCAGGCAGATGTCTTCAGAGGGCCCCATGGCAGAGACCCCACCGACAGCTGCACTCCCCATGCCAGAGGACATGGAGGATCCCCTGTCACAAATGGAGGAAGAAGCGGCAGCCACCAGAGACCAACGCGCCCCCACCCCCACCCCCAGCTCCACAGGATTCAGGCAGAGAATCAGACTGGAGGGCCAGAGCCACACTGTCCTTTTGGAGATCAGGGACACAATGAAGACCAGCACAGAACTTCTCTCTCAGCTGGTCCACTTGGATAGAGGATCCTCCAGTTGCCACAATTTCATCACCTACGTGAGCCACATCCTGAGGAATATGCCCGAGGCCCAGTACCAGGTGATGAAGGAGAAGATAGCAGCACTTCTGCACAACCCTCAAGGCCCAGCTGAAGCTACTCCTACCCAGTCCTGGTCTGCTCCTCCACCCCAGGCAATGTCACAGCCCTTCCATGGCTTTCAACAGCCTCTCATCTACCAAGGCTACGACTACCAGGACTTCCCACAGCAGAAGCAGACCCAGTCCAGGCCCAGGTTCATCTCTTGCCACAGACACCACACCTTGCCCAGCTGCAGACCAGAAGCCCCACTACACTCCTCCTTCCTGCACCCCATGGCCAAGCCCCTCAACGGACAATCTGTCCTCAGTCTTGTGCCTGACATCCCAGGTACTTGATGAAGGGCCTCTCAACCTCACGGGACTGAGTCAGCTCTCTGAGAGCTTCCTGAACACACAATCCCCTGTTGTACTCTCGGGGCCAGGCACCCCAATGGCATCTCAGACCAGCACTCAAGCCACAGCTACCTCCACAGTCCCTGGCTGCTTAACAGCTGAGACCATGGACATGACTCAGAGTGACTGAGAATAGTACCAGAGACTGAGTTGTTACCTGTTCACTTTATCTTTGCTTAAGACACTTTACTTGGTTCATTTTGCTTTTTTAATAAAGTCATACACTTTACCTAAGACAGTTAATTTAGGTTATCTTTGCTTAACACACTTAATTCAGTTTACTTGGTTCATTTTGCTTATTTAATAAAGTCATAAAGGTTACCTAAGAAAGTTAATGAAGGTTATCTTTGCTTAAGACACTTGGTTCATATTTTTTTTTACTTAATAAAGTGTTGGTGAAAACTTTTAACAAATGGTTAAGCCTTTGCATGCTTGTGGGATAGATAAGGATAGCTGTGGGATAGATAAGGATAGTTGTGGGATTGATAAACCTCCAGTGCAAGCATAGTGGGACTGTATGGTCCACCCTCCCAGCTGCCACACATATGGACCTTTATTATCAATAATAATTTATTCATTGTCAGATTCAGTGGCAGAGTTAGTGCCACCTTTAGTCCAGGGTCTAGGTTGGGATGGAAGTTGGTGCTCGGCTTGGTCAACCTGGGTCTCAGACACTCTACAAGTTGGTCAAACATGGCTGGTGGCATCCTCATGAAGTGATGGAATGCACGAGGGTCTTCATTCCTCAGCTCCACCATCAACTGATCATAGAGTCCAAACTCCATTCTTCCTCGATCCATCCTTGGACCCACACAGCTCTTGGATGTCTCCTTCTTCTCCTTGTGTATAAAAGGTGAAACAGTCTGAACAGGGTTTGGTTCTGGTGATGAATGATGGCAGCTACCATACGGACTGTGTCATGATCCATGGTGGAGAACAATGGATGATGTGGAAAGACCAAGACCAAGGGTGAAGAGGTCTGTGCACCATGGCTGCTGGACTCATACTGAGATCCAGGTGATTTCCTCCCCCTTTTTAAAGGAAATATCGGTAGTCCGCTAGGTGTTCTTCTACATACTCTAGACATACTGCAGACATCCTAAATATCTGAGATACATCCCAGATACAAACGTTCTGTCCATTTTAATCCTTGATATACGAGATGCATACACTTACATCCTTTCTATTTCCATACTATAACTCTGTGTGGACGTTCCGTGTACCTTTCGTTTCCTCCCTCTTTCCATTTTCAGCTGCAGTGGATGTGAGTTGAGGGGATGGCCAGAGGATGCTGAGAGGATACCGTGGACGTTTAATGGATGATAAGGGACATAGAATGTTTGTTGCCCATATATGCCGCAGATGTACATCGTACGCGGCGGAAAGTTCATCCGTTCAAAAAGTTTTGTGCAGCTGAAAAGTTCTTGCAGGGATGAAATCTCAGTGGATGGATGCTTCAGGGATAGAGCATATGAAACACGTATGCAGTGAGTATACAACGGATTCATAGCGTTTTCCAATGGATGGCAAGCTTTTTTTTAACGTTTTACATCCTCTTTGCATCCGTTGGTGCAGTGGGACAGGGGCTTAACGACTTAGATGAAGGAATAGAAGGGGAACTTACCAAATTCGCAGATGATACTAAGTTGGCAGGAATAGCTAACACCCAAGAAGATTGGCTCAAGATCCAGATGGATCTTGACAGAGTAGAACACTGGGCCATATCGAACAACATGAAATTCAATATAGAGAAAGTAAAGTCCTACACTTCGGCAAGAAAACCAAAAGTACACATATAGACTGGGTGAAACCAAGCTTAATAGCAGTAACTGTGAGAGGAATCTTGGAGTCTTAATGGACAACCAGTAAAATATGAGCCAGCAGTGTGCAGCAGCAGCCCAAAAAGCTGATGCAATCCTAAGTTGTATTAACAGAGGGATACAATCAAGATCAAGGGAGGTACTAATACCACTCTATAAAGCCTTAGTAAGACCACACGTAGAGTACTGCATCCAGTTTTGTTCACCATATTCCAAAAAAGATGTTGAGACTCTAGAAAGAGAACAGAGAAGAGCAATCAAGATGATTAGGGGACTGGAGGCTAAAACATATGAAGAACGATTACAGGAACTGGATTTACTAATCTAGTAAAGAGAAGGACCAGGGGAGACATAATAGCAGTCTTCCAATATCTGAGGGGCTGCCACAGAGAGGAAGGTGTCAAGTTTTTTTCTAAAGCACCTGTAGGCTAGACAAGCAATAATGGATGGAAACTGAACAAGGAGAGATTTGACCTGGAAATAAGGAGAAACTTTCTGACAGTGAAACTTTCTGACAACCAACCAACGGAACAGCTTGCCTTCGGAAGTTGTGGGCGCACCATCACTTGAGACTTTTAGGAAGAGATTGGACTGCCATTTGTCAGAAATAGTGTGGGGTTTCCCACTTGGGTGGGGGGGTTGGACTAGATAACCTACAAGGTCCCTTCCAACTCTGATTATCTTTCATCTGTTCATCTGCTTTGTGATAGTCTTTTCTATGGAGACATCTGATAAAATGTCATACAAGATGATTTTTAAGCTAAAGAATAAGTTTTTTTAGGATCACATGCCATGCTGTTTACTATATTGTTAAGTATGGTTATCTGACCTACCTGAAAGGGTACAATACTTTGTTATTTGTATGCATATCTTCTGCCAGTCTCAGGAAGAGTTTTGCATGCCACAACTATGCTAGTAAAACATGCAGTAAAAATAATGACAGCACAAGACTGACCTCTGCTCCAGTCACTCTTCCTCCATAGATTCATTCAGTGAACCAGAAGAGCCTGAGGACAACAAAGGCTTGATTCAGCTGTCACAATTTTCAACTTGATATCTTGAACACAATGTATTTACAAAGCTTTTCCCTTTATAGATGACTGCCATACTGGAACATCAAAAAGAAATGTGGTACTTCAAAGAAAAGAAATTTGAAACTTCATTCTGTTAAAAAAGAAAAAAAAGTATTGAAGTACATTGTAAGCAAAGCCAGTCCATTACATAATGGGCTGATCTACATTGTCTGGTTGTCCTGTTGCCAGAATGACCAGACAAACATTTCTGGTGGACATTTCCTTTATTAATTTCCCACTAATTACAAATTGATCTCCATTTGCAATCTCTGTGTTAATTTCAAACTATACTTTTCCTGTTATGTCACTACAAAGTGTTCCTGACTGTCTGAGTTAGAACATTTCAATCAGCTGCATGTAGTTTATTAGCTATTAAAAAAACCTGCCCCTTCATCTGAGCCAATGTTTATCTAATTTTGTATATCTCCTGTGATCACTACTGAAATACCATGGTGGTATGATTATGGTCTTCACTTAGCATAAAGAAGGCTTCAAGCCATTCTTTTTTTTTTTTTAATGTTCAAAGAGATAGCTGTAATTCTGGTCACCTGAAAAAGAAGTTGCTCCCACAAAGTGCAAAGCCCATAAACACACAAACCAGTGTGTAAATACAGAAAAACCAGGGGTGGGCTTAAAAAATGGTAGTAACAGGTTCTTTACCTGGTTGCTGGTGGGTATGGCCATGGTGAGCGTGGCTTAATTAACCTCCTCCACCATGGTGCGAGGGCGTGTTTGCCCTCTCTGGGCTCTGGAGGCTTTCCTTGAGCCTCAGGGAGGTTGAAAATGGCCTTCCTGGGCTCCAGAGGCTCTCTGGCTTCCAAACTTCCAAACTTCCCCAAACTTCTGGGAGGCCCATTTTTCACCCTCCCTGAGCCTCTGCACGTGCTCTGCAGTTACCTGCATCCAAAATGATCTGCATGGGGACTCCTGGGACGGGTGGGGTGGGTGGAGCAGCCAGGAGTGGGATTTGGGGGTTCTCCAAACTGTGCAGAATCTTAGCTAGAGGATCTCCTGAACCCTTGTGAACCCCCAGCAGCCCACCCCTGAGAAAAAACTTACCAGAAGGAAGAAAACAATTTGTCATTGCTTTCCTAGAACAGAAAGGAAGGCGAGCACAGCAGCAGGAGGACTGCCCAATGGAAGGATTGGTAGCATGTAATCTAAACGACTGCTGCCAAAGCATTTGAATCTAGATAGGTTCTTCTTAAGTAAGTTTACAATCAAGCTGATATGTGCACAGGCCAGAGACAGTTTGAATTGAAAGTAATTGTGACATAATACAGCAATGAATGGGTATCAATTATTATACCCTGACTTTGAATATGCCACACTAGAATGTTTAATTTCAGTTGTCTTTTTTCCCCTTCCATGATAACAGGGAATTGCTTGGAACAAAGAGAAAGTTGTATCTCCCTTTTTTTCCCCTCAGAAATCTTGTTCCATAATGTTCTTACCTCAGCAATTAACAATAGGGTTCATGGTCCCAAGTGGAACTTGCTAAGCCTCCTCCTCATTCCCAGTAGGGATTTTTTTTATTATTATTATAGGAAATGTTGCTAGGAAAGGCAAGTATTGTTGCTTTGTTCCCATTTCAGTGACACTGTTCAGGATCACTGAGAGAGAGAATTAAAATTGCCTCTTCCTCCCCCAAATCAGAACTCTGCTAGCATAGATTTAGGCAAGCAGATTTTATGAAAAACAAGCAAGATTTCATGAATTGTAGCTTTTATTTCAGATATGTACATGGAGCAGTGAACTTTTATGTAGTAGTTAATTAGGAATGAGCTGTGGCAGGGACATGAAGGGTGGTTATGAAGAAGTAGGTAACATGTGAGACAGATTGCAAGTTTCTCATCAATTGTCCACAACAATTTGCTAAACACCTTTTTTTTTGTTTATTAAGATCTTCTGAGTTAGCCTGAAGCATTTGATGTAGCCTTTGTTCAGCAAAGTCTCATTTTCCAATACTGTTGGACTGTTTCACTGTTCTAAAATAGCAATCTTGAAATCTGTAATTAGGTGCCCAGGGAGGGTAAAATATCCTTATATTACTTTATTTTTGTTATGACTCCCGATGTCAAACCTGTGCCTGTTAATACTTTTGTGCAGGACTTGGCTTGTAAAATCCAAGAGGGGAATGCCTGGCAAGTGATAGCATATAACACCTAGAAAAGAGGAAGAACATGGAAGTACGTCTTTAAGTTTGTATGTGAAGTTATTGAAGGTAGACCTGCTGCTGTGGTTACCAATGTAAATGCAATGTAAACATCTGGGTTTGTTGTGGTGTCTGATTACATGTTTAGATCATGCTTTGTCTCCTGTTGCTTGTGAAATTGTCTAATGCCTTATGAAGTAATGCTTGTGTGAAAGCTTAATAAATAATATCAAAGCATTTTAATCTCCTAGGACATTTGATTACAGAATTTAAGGTTGCTGTTTTAAAATAATGAAACTATACCTTTATCATAGAGCAAGAGTCTGCTGAAGTCACATACATGAAAAGGTTTCAGAAAATCTTAGATGTTTAACAAAAACAATTGATTTTTCACAAATTACATTTGCTAATTGTTAACATAATCTCTCACACATAACCTGCATCCGTATATACATTTTTTCTTTCTATTCCTTGTTTCAACCCTATTTAAATCCCACATTAGTTTAGGGGGTGTGCATAAGCACGCCAGCATGTCTACCGTCCCTGTCTTAATGTCCCCATTTATCTGTATATACTTCTTTTGTTCATGTTTATATTCATACTTATACCTGCTATCTTGTACTTGCTTGACAAATAAATAAATACATAAATTAGTCAAATCATTTCACTCATACAATGAAGTGAATTACAGCACACAAAAGCTTATGTGTTTTAATAAGTTATGTTCATCTGAAAAGGTGTACAACTGGATTCATTTTGATTTTTTGACTAACAAAGCTTAATACTGATCTTTCATAAAATCTCTCCCACAGAGTAATTTTGCTGGCTTCTCTGGATGGATAATCTGTAATCATCATCATCATCATCATCATCATCATCATCATCATCATCATCATCATCATCTTACTGCAAGAAACAAACCAACAAATGTACAGCATGGCTGCAGTTGTAATTAGATATCTGTAATGCAAAAAAAAAAAAAAAAAAGGAAACAAGAAAAAAACAATCAAGAAAAAAAAAAGGCAAAATGGAACATCAGGGTGGAAAATAAGATGTGCATGCAAACAGCCAGATGCAAACAACTTCAAACAAATGAACAAAAAGCTGAAGAATAAGAAAACCAAATAATATCTAAAGGCCCTGTCACATTGGCCGACGGATGCAAAAAGTATGTAAAAAGGACACAGCAGACGAGAAAATGTTCCATCCATTGTTATCTGCTCTCAAAAGTGCCCCAAATTTGCATAAACAGAGCGGACAACAATGGAAAGGAACGGATGGGGAGAGGACGTAGTGAGGATGTAAAGTGGATGCTCCACGGAACCCTAGCAGATGGAAGTGGATGGAAGCGGATAGCACATCCGCAGGGCTTCCGGGGGAGCACAGCGAAGCGGATGTGCAGCGGAAGGAGCGGATGCAGAGCGGATGCCTAGTGGATGACGTGGATGCATCACAAATGCCTAGCGGATGCCAAGAGGATGCAAAGCGTTCACTGCGCATGCGGGGAGGATGCATCATGTCAGCCCTGTGGATATAAAAGGATGCAACTCGCAAGCAGGTCACCATTCAGAGGAAAGACCTGCTGCCAGACACATCTCCAGCCAACAACCATGGGGAAGAAGAGGAAGCCTGTGCCTACTCCTGGCAGCCCTGGCATGAAGGACAGGGCCACCATCCCAACCCCTGGTGGTGATTCTGCTTCTCCTGGGGTTTCTGCTGCTGGTGCTGACTCTGCTGGTGCTGGGGATTCTGCTGGTGCTGCTCCTGGTGCTGGTACTTCTGCTGGTGCTTATTCTGCTGGTGCTGCTTCTGGTGCTGGTGCTTCTGCTGGTGCTTACTCTGCTGGTGCTGCTCCTGGTGCTGCTGGTGCTGCTGGTGCTGCTGGTGCTGCTGGTGCTGCTGGTGCTGCTGCTGGTTGTGGTGGTGTGTTGGACCAGCCCCTAGAACCTCAAAGCCCTTCTGATGAGGGCCCAGAAGGCCCTGCCAGAGGGAGGAAGAGGCAATTGCACGATAGGGAGAGGAGACAGTACTCCATCGAAGAGGAACATGAGGATGAAGTGCTCGAATGGCTGAGGGAGAACAGGTACCTCTGGTGGAAGGGACACAGGCTCTATCAAGATACCAAGCGGAAGCAGGCAGCTTGGAGAGAGAAGGCAGAGAGCCTGGGCTACACTTCAGAGGTCCTCATCGGGTGGTGGAAGCACATGCACACCTGGTACGGGAAGCTGCACCTGAAGAAGTCTGGCCAGGCCGCGGTCAAGCTCACCGACGGGAGACCTACGTGATAGCCAAGTGCAGCTTCTTGGAGGGTGAGGTCTGCCACCGAGGAGCAGCCCCTCTGTCAACCCTCTCTCTCAGGCAGCCCACAGAGAGCCAGTCCTCTTCTGGCCAAGAGTCAGCTCCTGTGTTCAGGCAGGTATCTGTGGAGTGCCCCACGATGGAACCCCCCCCAAAGGCAGAGCGCGTGGAGGACCCCCTGATGCAGTTGGAGCATGGAGAGGCCACTGACACCAGAGACCAACCCGCCCCGACCCCCAGCTCCACCTCCACAGAAAGCAGGCAGAGAGCCAGACGGGTGGGACACAGCCACAAGGTCCTACTGGAGATCAGGGACACCATCAAAAGCAGTGTCGATCTCCTCTCTCAGCTGGTACACACCGACATACCATCCTCAAACCGAAAGCCCTTCCTCACCTACGTCAACCAGACCCTCATGGACTTGTCCGAATCCCAGTACCAGGTGATCAAGGAGAGGATCACAGGTCTTCTGCACAACCCTCCAGGCCCAGCTGAACCTGCTTCGACCCAGTCCAGGTCTGCTCCTTCACCCCAGGTGATGTCACAGCCCTTCCAAGGCTTTCCACAGGCCCTCACCTACCAAGGCTACGGCTACCAGGAGTTCCAGCAGCACAGGCGGCCCTTCCCAGTCCAGCCACAGGTTCATCATACACCACCAATGCCACCAATGCCACTGATGCCACCGATGCCACAAATGCTACCGACGCCACAGATGCCACTGACGCCTCACCTCGCTCAGCTGCAGTCCAGACAGCCCCACTACACTCCTCCTTCCTCCACCCCACAGCCAAGCTGGGCCTCAGAACATCTGTCATCGGTCTTGGGACTGACACCCCATGTCATGGAGGAAGGGGCTCTCAACATCACAGGACTGAGCCAGCTCTCTGAGAGCTTCCTCCACACACCATCCCCTGTTGTCCTCTTGGGGCTAGGCACCCCAATGGTGCCTCAGACCAGCACTCCAGCAGCAGCCACCTCCACAGCACCAGGACCCTTCACCCCTGAGACTATGGGCATGCCTCAGAGTGACTGAGAAGAGTGCCAGAGACTGGGTTGCTACCTGTTGACTTTATCTTTGCTTGGGACACTTTACTTGGGTCATTTTGCTTTTACAGTTTGTTATTAATAAAGTTTATCTTTGCTTCACACACTTGGTTCAGTTCTTTTACTCAATAAAGTCTTGGTGGAAACTTTTAGAAATGGTTTAAGCCTTTGCATGCTTGTGGGATGGGTAAGGATAGCAGTGGGATGGGCAGGGATACCTGTGGGATGGCTAAAAGCTGTGGAATGGGATGGATAGTAGTGGGATGGGCAGGGATACCTGTGTGATGGGTAATAGCTGAGGGATTGGTTAGGATACCTGTGGATGGGTAATAGCTGTGAGATAGATAATCCTCCAGTGCAAGCATAGTGGGACTGTATGGTCCACCCTCCCAGCTGCCACACCTATGGCCCTTTATTATCAATAACAATGTAATCATTCATCAACACATTTTAACATAAATACAACTCTTTATTAAATGTTCATTGTAGGGCCACTCAACATACATGGCACAATCTCATCCGTGTGATGAGACAGTCTCAAGGAAGCATCCATTAAGCATCTACCATCCTGTCTTGCCACTCCACTGTTCCAGCTGGGGAGTTGCACCAGTGTTTCAGGAGGTTGCGCTGCTTCTTCCCTTCACATGAAGCTCTGTTGGGGCCTTGCACATCCACAGTATCTATCAGGTTTCGCCCTTGCCTCCATTCACCAGGCTCCATGTCCCCATTGCCTTGTTGGTGGTCCACGATCCTGTTCTGCAACACTGGGTAGCGGGTGCACATGAGATTGTGCAGGATGCAGCAAACTTCCAGGATGTTCCTCGCAGTCCCTGGGTGATGCTGCATGATGGTGAGAAGTACCTGGAACCTGTTGGCCAGGATGCCAAAGGCGTTCTCCACCACCCGCCTTGCCCTGGACAGCCTGTAGTTGAAGATCCTCTCTTCACGGGTGAGGTATCTTGAAGTTTCGGCCTTCATGAGGTGGGTTCTGAGAGAGAAGGCATCATCCCCCACGATGAAGTAGGGCACATCTTGTGTGTCGTTGGGCAGGGGGTCTGGATCTGGGAAGCCCATGATGAGGTTGAGTTCCAGCCCCTCCTTGAGGTGACTGGTGTTGTATACCTGGGCATCTGAAGATGACCCATTGCCTGAAGCATCGATGTACATGAACGTGTAGTCAGCATCGACCATGTCAAAGAGGATGATGCTGAAGAAGCCCTTGTAGTTAAATAAGTGGACCCTGATTTGGCTGGAGCTTTGCAGGCCATGTGCTTCCCATCTATGGCTCCAACGGTGTGGGGGAAGTTCCACTTCTTATACCACTGCTGTGCAACTTTCTTCCAGCCTTCTTCAGTGGAGGGGCACTGGAGGAGCTCCTGCAGGTATGATGGCCTGCACCACTTCTCTGACCACAATGCTGATGGTGTTGTGTGGCACCCTCCAGGCGTACTGTATGCTCCTGTACGTGGTCCCGGAGGCCAGGTGGTGCAGAGTCAGTGCCACCTTCAGCCCAGGGTCCAGGCTGGGCCGGAAGTTGGTGTTTGCCTTGGTCAACCTGGGTCTCAGCCACTCCACAACTTTGTCAAACATGGCTGGCGGCATCCTCATGAAGTTCTGGAATGCACGAAGGTCTTCGTTCCTCAGCTTCACCATCAGCTTGTTATACAGTCCGTACTCGGCTCTTCTCGCGATCCATCTTCAGACCCAGACACTTCTTGGATGCCTCCTTTTCTTCCTGTAGAATAGGTGAAAGAGCCTGTAGAGGGCTTCGCACTGTTGTAGAATGATGGCGGCTCCCAAAAGGATTGTGTGATGATCCATGGTGGAGATGACTGGATGCTGTGGAAGAGCAAGAGCAACATGAAAGCTGAAGAGGTCTGCACCGCAGGGCTGGTGGACTGAAAGTGAGATCCAGGTGATTTCTCCCCCTTTTTATAGGAAATATAGGTTTTTCTCTAGGTGTCCTTTTGCATCCTCTAGACATCCTGCAGACATCCTGAATATCCGAGATACATCCTCTATACGAACATTTTTTCTGTTTTAATGCTTTATATGTGAGCTGCATCCGCTTTCATCCTTTCTACGTCTGTGCTACTAACGGTGCGTGTCCATTCTGCATCAGTTTTGCTTCTTCCCTGTGTCCGTTTTTTGCTGGAGCGGATGTGAGTTTCGCAGATGCGCAGTGGATGCCTTGCGGATATAGAGGATGCATAATGGATGACGACGGACGTATAACGGATGTTCCTCGTATGTGTTGTGGATGTAGAACGGACGCGTTGGATACTTTATCCGCTGAAAAAGTTTTGTGCAGCTCAAAACTTTTTGAGCGGATGAAATCTCAGTAGATGGATGCTGGACAGATAGAGAGTATGAAAAACAGACGCAGTGAGTACAGAACAGATGCATCGCGTTAACCAATGGATGGCAAGTGTTTCTCTCCATTTTACATCCTCTTTCCATCCGTTGGTGCTGTGTGACATGGGCTTTATCAAGATATATCTACTAGAAAGAAGTAATATTAAAAAAGCAGTGGAAATAACAAAGTAGCAAATGTCAGTCATAGTGAAGCAGATCTGAAGCTTGAATTACAAACTATAGACATCAATGGTCTTTGATAACTTACCACAGCCATCTCACTGCAGCCAACTCATCATGGGACAACTTGTCAGGGCTAATTTGCCACAGGAAAATTTGACTCGGTATAACACTTACACTAATATTGAATAAATAGTCAAAATTAAAATATTTTTAAAAATTATTTTAAATAATTAAAGTGAATTGTTGAATTGTCCTGCATCAAGTTGTCCCATGCTAGCTGGCCTTGATCATGGCAAATTGTCCATGGCAAGTTGATCATCATGAGTTGACCATGGTGAGTTGTCCCATTTCTCCAGTCAATACCTGACAAAGAAAATCAGAGTGTTTCTGGGCAGAGCTAGGGAAAAACCCAAAGAAATACAACAATAATACAGCTTGAATAAATGATATAGATAAGGAGCAAAAATAAACTGAAGTGAAATAATCAAGAGTGGATTGTTGAAAAAGCTGAAAGACCAGGTTAGGGACAGATCATCATGGAGAAAAATCAATCTATCTAGTTGCTATGACTTAGTACAAATCAGTCTATGTATATTTACCTTAGTATCTGACAATGTGATTTTCTGTGCTCCTAATTTCTACTAGTTATATCCTGTTCAATGAGATGTGAAGTGTTCAAGGGTTAGGTTCATTTATTTCTCTTGGAAAATTTATATCAGATATATTTCCCAATTCCTCTGAAACTTTCTAGGCTGGTTCAACTACTGGAAAAGAAAAAAAAAAGTTCATACAATAGGTATTTCAGCATAAATAATACAGCAACATTTGTAAAATGAATAACTGAAGAAATATCTTAATATAATAGATGTGAATTGAAATTTTACTAAAAGAAATATAACTTCAAGTTTATTAAATTTTAAAGTTTGGAAAATTATCATGTAGTGATAAGACCTTTGGCATTCATTGTTATTAACTTTATTGAATACTCATTTACAATATGTTCTAATTTTGTGCAGGTTGCTATTCGATTCGTGAAGTTCTAAGAAGGACTTGAGTCAATGGTAATCAATGGAAAGAAAACTTTGAAAATTGGAAGGCAGATTTCAACACAGTATTTAGAAATTAGCATTAATACTGTTGCAAAAAAAGATAGCAAACCTCACCTTCATTGCTGTGAATAATATTCACTCTCAACAGTTATGCCACATAGAAATTTTCAAAAGAACACTGCCACTGGGTCTAATTCTTTTTTAAAAGTAGGAGCCAGCAAGTGGTAAAATTTATTTGATTGTCATAAGTGATCTGGCATAAATGCCAGAATTCCAGTTAGAATAGCAGAGAACCTATGGATGAGCTTGGTTATTTTATACTCACCTGCTATGACAAATTATGTCTAGCACTATATGTTTAGCACCAACATCTATTTCCTTCCTAGTCATTTAATGCTTGACCTACGGAACTCAATCACAATGTATTTCACATTTATCCTATACTTACAAGCAATGAAGATCTACTGCACATTTTAGGGTCTATAGAAGAGACTTCACAACATCTTTTTTCCCCAATTACCAAATCAAGAGTACTTTCTTGCAATAAAAAGTGGTAAATTCTTTTCCATCCTATTTTGTTCTAATTTCTTTTATTGTCAGCATAGGAGTACAAACTGCACTATAAGTCTTCAGATCAAACATAAGGCAAGATCACACTGGCCGACGGATGCAAAACGTATGCAAAAAGGACACAATGGACGAGCAAAATTTCGGGAGTGGCTCCATCCGTTGTTATCCGCTCTCTAAAGTGGCAAAAATTTGCATAAACAGAAAGGACAACAAAGGAAAGAAACAGAGGGGGGTAGTACGTAGCGAGGATAGTAAGCGGATGTTCGTAGAAAGCCTAGAGGATGGAAGTGGATGGAAGCGGATGACACATCCACAGGGCTTCTGGGGGAGAACAACAAAGCGGACGCGTAGCGGAAGGAGGGATGCGTAGCGGATGACGCGGATGCATCACGGACACCTATAGGATACATAGCGGATGCATAGCAGATGCAAAGCGTTCACTGTGCATGCGGGGAGGATGAATTGCGTCAGCTCCACAGATATAAAAGGATGCAGCTCGCAAGCAGTTCACCATTCAGAGGAAAGACCTGCTGCCAGACACATCTCCAGCCAACAACCATGGGGAAGAAGAAGATGCCTGTGCCTACTCCTGCCAGCCCTGGCAAGAAGGACAGGGCCACCAAGTTGGTGCTTGGCTTGGTCAACCTGGGTCTCAGACGCTCAACAAGTTTGTCAAACATGGCTGGTGGCATCCTCATGAAGTGCTGGAATGCACGAGTGTCTTCATTCCTCAGCTCCACCATCAGCTTGTGTTCGAGTCCAAACTCCACTCTTCTCCCAATCCATCATTGGACCCACACAGCTCTTGGCCATCTCCTTCTTCTCCTTGCGTAGAAAAGGTGAAACAGTCTGAAGAGGGCTTGGTTCTGGTGTTGAATGATGGCAGCTACCAAAAGGAGTGTGTGATGATCCATGGTGGAGATCAATGGATGATGTGGAAGAGCAAGACCAAGGGTGAAGATGTCTGTACACCACAGCTGCTGGACTGATAGTGAGATCCAGGTGATTTCCTCCCCCCTTTTCTTGGAAATATCGGTTTTCCACTAGGTGTCCTTTCACATACTCTAGGCATACTCCAGACATCCTAAATATCCAAGATGTGTCCCATATACAAATATTTTGTCCATTTTAATGCTTTATATATGAGATTCATCTGCTTACATCCTTTCTATTTCCATGCTACTAATGCTATATGGACGTTCCGCGTACCTTTTGCTTCCTCCCTCTTTCCACTTTCAGCTGCAGTGGATGTGAGTTGAGGGGATGGCCAGAGGATGCTGAGAGGATACAGTGGATGTGTAATGGATGACAACGGACCGAGAACGTTTGTTGGCTGTATGTGTCGTGGATGTAGATCGTACGCGGCAGAAAGTTCATCCGCTCAAAAAGTTTTGTGCAGCTCAAAACTTTTTGAGCAGATGAAATAGCAGTAGATGGATGTTTGACGGATAGAGCGTATGAAACACGTACGCAGTGAGTACACAATGGATGCATCGCGTTTTCAAATGGATGGCAAGCTTTTTTGTCCGTTTTACATCCTCTTTGCATCCGTTGGTGCAGTGGGACATGGGCTTTAGTTTCTCGCAATTCTTTGTAGCTTTCCAGGCAGCAACACAGATATTCCTTTCTTCTGAAAGTATGTTTACCTGGCCCTTTAGAATGAGAAAGCAATGAGACAACCATCATGGGAGAATTTTCAGGAAGGATTAGAATTAGAATAACACAGTTGGAAAGGACCTTGGAAGTCTTCTAATCCAATCTCCTGCTTAGGCAGGAAACACTACACCACTTCAGACAAATGATTATCTAATCTCTTCTTAAAAACTTCCAGTGTTGGAGCATTTACAACTTCTGGAGGCATGTTATTCCACTGATTTATTTTTCTGTCAGGAAATTTCTCCTTAGTTCTAAGTTGTTTCTCTCCTTGTTTAATTTCCACCCTTTGCTTCTTGTTCTGTCCTCAGGTGCTTTGGAAAATAGTTTGACTCCCTCTTCTTTGTGGCAGCCTCTGAGATATTAGAACACTGCCATCATGTTTCCTCTAGTCCTTCTTTTCATAAGACTAGACATATCCAGTTCCAGCAACTGTTCTTTATGTGGTTTATCCTCAAAGCCCCTAATCATCTTTGTTGGTCTTCTCTGCTCTTTTTCTTAGAGTCTCAAACCTTTTTTACATCATGGCAACCAAAATTGGATGCAGTATTCCAAGTGTGGCCTTTCCAAGCCATTCTAAAGTGGTATTAAGACTTCACATGATCTTGATTCTATCCCTCTGTTTATGCAGCCTACAATTGTGTTTGTTTATTTTTGGTAGCTGCAGCACACTGCTAGCTCATATTTAAATGGTTGTCCACTAGGACCACAAGATCTCCCTCTTAGTCACCACTATTGAACAAGATACCACATATATTGTACCTGTGCATTTTGTTTTTCTTGCCTAAATATAGAACCTTACTTTTTTCACCACTGAATTTCATTTTGTTCGATAGTGCCCAATGTTCAACTCTGTCAAGATCCTTCTGTATCTTAAATCTATATTCAGGAGTGTTAGCTATTCCTGCTAGCTTGGTATTGTCTGCAAATTTAATGAGTTCCCCATCTATCCCCTTGCCCAAACATTGATTAATATGTTGAAGAGTACTGGGCCTAAAACAGAGGCCTGGGGTTCTCACTGCATACCTCCCTTCATGTAGATGCAGTTCCATTGAGGACTACATGTTGAGTGCAGTTGGTTAGCCAGTTACAAATCCATCTGGTGGTGATGCTCTCTACACTTTTTTATTTTATCAAGTAGTATGTTATGGTCTACTTTATCAAATGCCTTACTGAAGTCCAAGTAAATATATCAACAGCATTCCTTTGGTCCACTAATTTTGTCACTTTGTCAGAGAATGTATCAGAGAATATTCAGCTCAGCTCTCATATGGTTTGAAGATGATATGAAACAGAATAGGAAAACAAAATAAAAGATGAAGACTTCTCACTCATTATGCAATAATGGTATGGAATGGAACTCAGGCTGAATGTTAAGTGGTTGAGAGAACAATATAGAATACTTGAAGAGGGAGAAAAAAATTAAAATGTAGAAAGAATATTTTGTTATCCAAACCAATAATATGGAATGTTATTACATAAATGCTTAAATTACTACATAAAAAAATAAAATGACATCACCCATGCACAAGGAAAGGTACTAAGGAGTCTTTATGATATATGAACAAATTTTCAGTCACAGATAATAGCTAAAATTATTAAGTAATCGTAATTTTCTGGAGAGGGATGGAATAGAAGGGTTGAGATAGCAACATTCCATCTTGCATTTTATGGTCTTTTTTACATTAAATGCAAAACATGTTTCAGAATCATTTTGGACTGTGTGGTACACATCTTGAAATATATCCTATGGGATTTGAAAGCAACAACAATTCAGAGTTATTTACCATTGATCTATTGAAGTGAAATAAAACAATAGACAATATGACAAGAGATTAATTTAGAGACCTGAAATCAGAAATTGCTGCTGGTGGTGGTTTTTTTTTTTTTTAAATCTTCTTCAGGTCCTCTTCTCCCATAAACTGAAAGCTGTTTCCAAATGAGTATAAACTCCCGTTTTGAGACAGCTGTATTATCCTTCTCAAAAACATGACTATAGAGTAATCTCGATCATGGCAAAAAGATTATGATGGTGATGATTATAATGATGATATCACAGATTTTTCCTCACATCACTGAGCTGTTCAATTTCACAACAGTTAATTTGCAGATTCCATTGAGCAAACAGTTTTGCATCACCATTTATCTTATTGAAGACAAACTATAGTGGTATTGATATAAGTCTACTTACAATGGGATACCCCCTCCCCTCCAATCCATCTGAGCATACAAATGCTTTAAGGATGATCTTGTTGAATTTAATGCTCAACTTGCAATTATTTTAGGATCCTTCAACAGAATTCCCCCTTTAATATTTGCTGAACTTTTCCATGTTCTTGGATCCATCTTGTTTTGTGGATTTGTATTCAAGATCAGGATAGCATAGTGGCATGCTCAACAGAAACAAGTTTAGGAAACAGAATTATATCAGAAAAAAATATTCCATCTAATCCAAAACGAGAAGTAATACAATGTTGCAGCAACCCCAATCTCTCTAATCACATTTTGTTCTCATGGAGACTTCAGGTTTTGAGACATTATATGTCTTGGGAAATACCACAACTTCTTGTCTGCATCTTCAAGAGATAGATTCCAAAGATTCTGAATTTAGGATTTCTATTAGTCTTCTACTTCTGTCCCCTTCTTATTGTGAATAAAATTATGATAGTTGATGTCTAATTCAAAAGGAATTCCAGGGTATCATTTTTAGGGAAATTGAAGAAATAAAACTTCAGTAGAAAAAGAATGAATTTTTACTTTTGAAATGCAAGTCTATAAATTGCAGTCTATGTTTTCATTGTCACCACAATAAGTCCAAAGCTGTGTATAAAAGAATTTGCACTATGTTTGGAAAAGGGATTATAGGAATTGGTAACAGTGGGTGAGAAAGGCATTTCAGCTTCTGCTATGCTGTGCCATTGTGGAGAATGCATTCTGTGGTTTTCCTTTTTAGTATAAATATATGTAATATAAGAAGGACCAAAACCTGCAGCAATTCCACCTTCTTGGAAGCACATTTCAGCATCTACAAATCCAGAGCGTATACCCTGGATATAAGTTTTTTAAAGGGTGGGGGAAAGAGGAAGCTATAGTTTAACTAGGCAAGCATTTGCATGGGAAAATCAGAGCTGGTCTTGTTTCTTTAGTACCAAAATGATGTATCCAATAAAGTTTTACTTCTGAGAATTCAGAGCTCCCAAAAGTGTTTCCTTATTTTGGGTTCATTAGTCAGACACTTGATACTCTTTTGTTGGCAATAAAAATAGCAGGACACATTCATGTAGTCATCAGGAACTGAGTATAGCTTATCAATTTGCATATTATTAGGTCATTTTTACCAAAATCTATTCTTTCCAGGATCACAGCTCTCACATGTTCCTTATAAGGAGGTTCTTTGCTATATTGAAGTGTATTTTTTAATATTGTCACATAGTTAGTTGCAATACAGGAATGATGGCAGGGAGCATGGTCATCTCTACATTCTAAAATACAGGAGAGACCATGAACAGATTCCCAGCAGAAAGTTAAGTGTGCTGATCAGTCATACCATGTTTCCCCAAAAATAAGACCTATCCCCAAAACAAGACATAGCCTGATTTTAGTGTGCTCCTATTATAAGCCCTACCCAAAAAATAAGCCCTGATGAAGAGGTTGGGCATGGCCAGTACAGGAGGTGGTGAGTGCATGTGGAGTGATGGTATGCAATAGCAGCTGCAGGCCATACAGTGCAAATGTGTTGATTCCCTGTCCAAGCAGCAGGTAGAGGTAGAGGTGGGGGGAGGTATGTGATGTGAACACACTGTGCAGGTCACAGGAAAGCCAGAGTCAGTGGTCCAGAGCAGGTGGGCAGACATAAGAGGCTTGTCTTCACATCTCTCACTTGCCTGTGGCCCAAATGGTATATCGGGATCACCTCCCTTCTACCCCGCACCTCTGTATCTGTCTACTGCTGCTGCTGCTGCTGCTACACGAAGATGACCATCCCATGGCTGGCCATACTCTCTGGTCCTCTGATTCTTGGCTTCAGCCCATGCAGCATGTCTGGTTTATTCCATCACCCCCATGCCTCTGCCTCTGACCACTGCTTGGACAGGGAATCAACTCATTTATCCTGTGCAGGCTATTCAGCCCTAGAGTGTACCAACCAAGGGACTGGTGGGCTGCAGCTGCTGCTGGGTATGATCAATCCCCACATGCTTGCCCCTTCTTGTGCATGTGCCGGGGGTGGGGTGCCTAGCCAGGCTGATCACCCTGATTTCATGTTTCTCCAAAAATAACCCCTAATGCTTATTTTGGAGTCCCCCAAAAATATAAAACCAGGCCTTATTTTTTGAGTACTTGATTTTGGAAGCTCCTTACTTTGCAGATAAAAATAGAACCTTATTTTGATATATCCCAAGAGAAAATGGCACTATCCACAAGGTGTGATGGAAAACAAAATATTTATGTTAAGCCTGGAAACCTCTGGCAAGAAAAGCACAACACTATTATAGGCACGACAAACACACTTTGAAGTCACTGAAGAAATGAAAATCAATGTGACTGAACTGTCCAATATGTCAAACTGAATATTTTCATTTTGAATTGTTTTGGTTTCCACAAGTCCCATAAATAAACAGTTATATGGCTAAATCTTGTCCATAGAAAATGGCACATTAAATATAATAATACTAGGCTATTTTTTTTCTGAAAAATGTTGTGAACAGGGGAATTATTTACAGGGGAATTAATTAGTTACACAAGGGATTATCTTTTTGCTTTCTGCATGCATACAAAGTGATTAAGCATTGTTCTTTTTTATAACTTGCATTTAAAGGCCCGGTCCCACTGGCCAATGGACGCAAAACATATACATAAAGGACACAGCGGATGTGCAAAATTTCGGGGGTGGCTCCATCCGTTGTCATCCACTCCAAAAAGTGTTGAAAATTTGCATAAACAGAACGGAAAAGAATGGATAGTGGGTAGTATGTAGCGGGGATGTTAAATGGATGTTCATAGGAAGCCTAGCGGATGGAAGTGGATGACACCTCCAAAGAGGTTCCGGGGGATACTTGCGAAGTGGACGCATAGCGGATGAAGCGGCTGCATCACGTAAGCCTAAAGGAAAGAAAGGGGATGCCACGCAGATGTATATCGGATGCAAACCGTTCACTGCGCATCCTTTCTATTTCCGTGCTACTAACGCTGTGTAGACGTTCCATGTACCTTTTGTTTCCTCCCTCTTTCCATTTTCAGCTGCAGTGGATGTGAGTTGAGGGGATGGCCAGAGGATGCAGAGAGGATACAGCAGACGTTTAACGGGTGATAAACAGACATAGAACATTTGTTGCTTGTATGTCACGGATTTACATTGTACACGGCGGAAAGTTCATCCGTTCACAAAGTTTTGTGCAGCTCAAAACTTCATGCATGGATGAAATCGCAGTGGATGGATGCTCGACAGATAGAGCAAATGAAACACGTATGCAGTGAATACACAACAGATGCATCGCGTTTTCCAACAGATGGTAAGCTTTTTTTAACATTTTACATCCTCTTTGCATCCGTAAGTGCAGTGGGACAGGGCCTTAAAGCTGTGTCTTCTTTATGCTTTCTGGATTGTTCATAAGAATTCCTGGGTAATTTCACCTGGATAAAAAATTCAGAAAAGCTACCTGAAAATATTGGCAGTGTAGTAGTTGCATTATAGTATTCCAGCAGATTATGCAAGTCTGAAATCCCTAAGTATTATGAGAGAGAAGGGAGGGGGAGGGAGGGGGAGAGTATGGTGGGTCAAGACAATAGACTAGAAACTTGGGAAGCTTGTTGAGGTCATTTCCCTTTAGGAGAATGAGCACATACAGGGATACTATTTGAGAGTAGTGTTTGAATAATACACATACACAGTACACAGATACACTGTACAGTAAATGTAGGTTTTTACTTCCAGAAACTTTAAGCAAAGTCCAAACAAGCAATCCAAAGTCAGGTAAACCAGTCAGTTTTCAATCCAGGGATAATCCAGTAACAAATTCCAGTGTCAAAAACAGTTCAGTATCAGACTTACATCAAATCCAGGAATACCAGTCAATTATGAGGAACGGCAATATTCTCCAACAGAAGGAAACAGAGACTGACTCACACTCTCTTCTGAGACTAAGACTAAGACAAACCAGGTTTCTGGCTCCATCTTATGGCCGTTTGAGAAGCCATACCTCATTACAGTTTTGCATTTTCTTAAAGATACAGTTTTAAAATGTTTATCCTGGTTTATATATTTCTAACCCAAATACCTGTTAGGTGACTTATATTCTTAACAAAGCTGCAAAAATTTGTCCAGGCAAATTCAAGGAGGCAGAACTTATTCAAAAGCACATACACCCACACATATACATTTTTTTAAAAAAAAGCTGAACCTGATTTTTTTTTTTTGCCTTTGATGCAAAGTAATCAGGGAGTAGACATAATATCAACTGTAGATTGCCTCTGTACTCCAAATCCCATCTTGTTCATTGAGTCCTGGACTTTGTTCTGACTCTTGTCTGTGCTCCTTTCCTTAAGATTAATGGTACTGTGTTGGCTGATTTGTCAACTTGACTTTGACTAACTTTGCAGCAGTTGGACTCTGACAAAGATTCCTTAGTCTTCAAACTTGGCATCTTGCACTCTGCTCTTAATTGGATTCCCACCACACAGGAGAAAGGCTTGGTTCTCCTTGCTGTATAAAATAGCAAACTTCTCTAGATCTAGCAATAAGGCTGAATGAATCTTATAATTACAGCAGTGCAAATGAATTGAACAAGTTCTTTTACTACATATACCAAGGTAAATACCCTATAATTCGGGTCTCAGGTTGGCTAAGGTAATATCTATGCACTGCTTGCATTTTATATTGCAGTAATTACTGAGGTCAGGCTTTGTGTGTGTGTGTGTGTGACTCACACAAGAGGATTCCTGTATGGTTTATTGTGTTGCTTTCCTGGGTTTTTACAGTCTAGATATAGTACCACTAGTCCAGAGGAATCTGAATTGTCTATATATTTTGGGGTCTCCAGCTGTTAGTGTGAGCATACCTTTACTTCTCCACTCCCTTTCCCATGATCACTCAACTGTGTCCCCATGGAAGACATCCACTTGATTAATATAAAAAAGGACATAGCTTCACTTTGCCTCCAGTTGGTTTCTCAGTTTCTATGGAAACTTAGTATTACTTGAATGAAACTTTTAATGCAAACCTACCAGGAGATAGAAACTTTCTAACAGATATACTCTTATACCAGAAAGCGAAATATGAAAAATAATGAGAAAATTATCCCTTGTCCAATGTGTGGGTGTAAGGAAATTTCTTCAGATAACAGAGTTAAAGCAACATTTTGCCTTCAACATGAAATTCAGAGTTGAGTAAGGAAACAGAAGAGGGTCCTTGTACTTCAGTGAATTTCCACTATCATTTCACAGGATTTCCAACTAAAAGAATAGAATGCACCCATTATCTGGAGAAACAGTTTTCTACCTATAACAGAGAATACAACTTTCTCTTACTTTATTAAACGTATGGAAAACTGTTTCATTTTTTTTTTTATCTTTTGCTGACATCTCATAAAACATCTACACAAAAAGAATTTTATTGGGACAGTCTGAATACATAAGAAGAACAGATAAGAGAAAGCCTGGGATTTTATACCCACTTTCTGTTCCATACTTATAATACGTAGCCATTTATAGGAAGTTGTATTTATGACTTCCGCTTTGCAGGGCTTCAGCAGCAGCAGGAATCCATAATCATGCACGGTTTCTGCTTGCACTCACCACCCCGTAGAGGTGGCTGAAGATAGGGGAGACCCAGCAGGGTTCAAGAGGAGCCGCATCTCCTCTCCCCAGCTGGCTTAACTCCCTTTTCCAAAGGTGGTAAGAGCGGCGGTGAGAAATGGCTGCCACAAAGAAGCACTCATCCAGAAAAGAATGTGCAGGAGGAAGCTAAGAGGTGAAAGTTTTGGCTGACTGGGATAAGAAGCAACATTCAAGATTTCCTGGAATTTAAACTTTTTTTAAAAAGATACATTGCTCCCAAAGAAGATCTAGAGGCAGCGAATGAAAGTGAAAAGGGAAAGTTTTTTTTTCTCACTCTCCTTCCTTACAGTGACAGCAGATGAATGAGAAATCAGAAAAACCCACTTTGGCATCAGCAAGTAATTAAACTAGAAAATCAAAGCCTAGGGGACAATAAAGATTTCTGATCACTGAAAAAACTTTTTTTTTTTTTGCTGTAAGTGGGAAGGGAGAGGAAAAGAATAAGAGTAAGATTTGGCTGGAGGAGACTGCTTGGAATTTAAAAGATTAAAACTAAATTGTAACAAGACTTCCTAAAGATACATTTTAATTGGAACTTTGTAACTGAATTGCAACCCCAGGAAGAGAAAGTGAAAAAAGAAGAAAGTGTTACAACAAAACAGTTTGTGTGTATTTGGACTAATTATTGACTTTGAGACTCTTGGAAACTATACTTGAAGGATTAAAAACATTTGGGTGGTTGTTTAAAATTTCTACAATGGCATCACTAGTGGATGAACTGAAAATGGAATTCAAAAAATATAAAGAAGAGGAGCAAGAAGAGAAGGGCTCTTTTGGCTCCGTTTTTCATTTTTTAGAAATGGTGATTTCTGCTTATGAGAAACTACAAGAACAAGAAGATTGGGACAAACAAGAAGCCATCTCTAATGAACAAGTAACTTTATTTGAGGAAGAAAGGGGAAAGGGGAGAAAGAGAATGGAGAATTTAAGATCCAAAAAAACAACCAGAAAAGGGAAAAATAAGGTGAAAAGTAGATATAATGTTAGAAAGTAACAGAAAAGAGGAGCACAGAAGAGGGAAATGAAGATGAAGAGACAAGGGGTAAAAAGGGTAGAGTGGAGAAGCAAGGGAGGAAGGAAGGAAAGAGAAGCTACAAAGATTTGAAACAAGATGTAAAGAAACAGGACTTATTTAGAGATTATGGATAAAAATATAACTGAAAAAGAGATTCTGCAAAAGTACATAAGACTATATTGTTGTATTTGTATTAGAAATAACATTAGAAAATTTGAAACAACATATGATTATAAAATGGGATAAAATATTCAATGTAATTTTTTAAAAAAATTCTTTTTTGAACAAAATAAATGAAATGAAATATGAGAGAAACTGAATTAAGAAGGAATGGGAACATTTTAATTATATAATGTTTTAAAATATAAGTGAAATGGGGAGGGAAGTAATTATGCAAAAATTATAAGTGTTCCCATAAAAGCATAATACCTATTTGAAAAGGAATGTATAAAATGTTTAAGATTTAAATGAATATTACAACAACAGAAAAGAGGAATATGGAAGAGGGAAATGAAGATGAAGAGACAAGAGGGTAAAAAGGGTAGAGTGGGGAAGCAAGGGAGGAAGGAAGGGAAGAGAAGCTATAAAGGTTTGAAATAAGCTGTAAAGAAAAAGGACTTATTAAGAGATAATGGGTAAAAATATAACTGAAAAAGAGATTCTGTAAAAGTACATAAAACTGAATTGTTGTATTTGTATGAGAAATAATGTTAGAAAATTTGGAACATATGATTATAAAATGGGATAAAATAATCAATGTAATTTTGTGAAAATCTCTCCTTTTTTGAACAAAATAAATGAAATGAAATATGAGAGAATTGATTTAAGAAGGAATGGGAACATTATAATTACACAATGTCTTAAAATATAAGTGAAATGGGGGGGAAGTAACTATGCAAAATTTATAAGTGTGCCCATAGAAGCATGATGCTTATTTGAAAAGGAATGTATAAAATGTTTAAGATTTAAATGAATATTAATTTTAATGATAGAGTTTAATTGGGATTGTTGTTTTAATTATATCATATATTTACAATTTTTTTCTTTTTTTAAAATATAGTGTGTAGCTTCAGAATGTAAGCCCATGACACACTGAACCAACGGATGCAAAGAGGATGTAAAACGGACAAAAAACCTTGCCATCCGTTCGAAAATGCGATGTACTCACTGCCTCCGTTTGGCTTCCTCTTTATCCGTCCAACATCCGTTTATTGACGTTTCATCTGCTCCGAAGGTTTTGGGCTGCCCAAAACTTTTGCGCGGAAAATGTATCCACTTCGTCCGTTCTGCATCCGCTACACATTCGCTATGCATCCGTTAGGCATCCGTTACACATCCGCAATATCTGCTTGGCGTCCGCTGCGCATCCACACAACTCGCATCCGCCTGGACGCAGGGAGGAACCGGAACGGACGCGGAACACAAGCAGAACGGATGCAGAATGGATGCAGCACGGAAACAAAGCATTTAAAGAGGAAAAAACGTTCGCAGAAGGGACCTATCTCAGATATTAAGGATGTCTAGAGGATGCCTAGAGGATGCCTAGAGGATGCAAAGGGACACCTATACTGCCTATAAAAAGGGGGAGCAACTCGTCTGCATCTCACTTTCAGACCAGCAACCCACCTGTGCAGACCTCTGCAGCCTTCATCTGACTCTTGCTCTTCCACAGCATCCAGTCATGTCCACTGTGGATCGTACCACAGTCCTTTTGGCAGCCATCATCCTTCTGCAACAGTACGAAGCAATCTACAGGCTCTGTGAACTCTACTATGGGAAGAAAAAGAGGTGGCCAAGAAGTGTCTGGGTCCGAAAATGGATTGGGAGAAGAGCAGAGGACGGACTGTACAACAAGCTGATGGTGGAGCTCAGGAACGAAGACACTCGGGCACTCCAGAACTTCATGAGGATGCCTCCAGCCATTTTGACGAAGTTGTGCAGCACCTGACACCCAGGTTGACCAAGGCAAACACCAACTTCCGGCCCAGCCTGGAACCTGGGCTCAAGGTGGAACTCACTCTGCGCCACCTGGCCTCAGAGACCACCTACAGAAGCATGCAGTACGGCTAGAGGGTGCCATCAGCATTGTGGTCAGAGAAGTGGTGCAGGACATCATCAAAGAATACAAGGAGGAGCTCCTCCAGTGCCCCTCCACTGATGAAGGATGGAAGAAAGTTCCCCCACACCGTTGGAGCCATAGATGGGAAGCACGTGGCCTGCAAATCTCCAGCCAACTCGGGGTCCACTTATTTCAACTACAAGGGCTTCTTCAGCATCATCCTCTTCGCCATGGTCGATGCTGACTACAAGTTCATGTACATCGATGCTTCAGGCAACGGCTCATCTTCAGATGCCCAGTGTTAGGGATAACATTGTTTACCCTAACTGGTTTAGGTGAAATAATAACTATGAATCATAGTTAGTGTATGTTAGAGTGTATACAGCTTTAACTGTGAAATAGCAATTAAAGGAGTGGTTAAGAAAACAATATAAAAGTAGCAAGACTACGGCTTGCTCTCTCTCTGGCTTTGATGATCCCTGATTACTGCTTGGAATCAAGACTGCATTGCTCGAACGGGAGAGACAACAAAGGACTGATCTGTAAGTGAACTGACATAGGATATTCTACAAGGACTTTGCTAACTGAATATCCCTGAATGGACTGACTACATGGTAAATGACTATTGGACTGTTATATGACTATGCCATAAACTTATACTGGAATAAAATATATTCTTGATAGCACAGGTGTATCGGTTATTTTTACTGTATGTTAATAAACATACAAGCTTAGCTCACTCATTTATCTGTGTGCCTATCTGACTAACGCTGCACATTCTGTTTAGCTTGTCTACCTAACCCTGGTTGGGGAACCCAGGCTTAACACTGGTTATGGGCCCAGAGGCTGCGAAGTCAGTTTAAATAGGATAAAACAGATTTATGTAAAAAGTGAGAGTTTGTGTTGTTATAACATTACAGTAAACAGACAGCTGTGTTTTATTAATTGTATTTTTATATCCATATAAGAAAACATGGCACAAGTCAATCTACAATGTTTGTCCCTTATATCCAAGCTGGATGGAACAAACTATGTATCATGGTCTACAAAATGTAGTCTACTTCTACGAGGAGAAGGTCTGTGGAACATAATTGAAAATCCACCAAACGTAGAAGAATGTGATCCAGAGGATGAGGAAGACAGACTAAAGATAGAAGAATTTATGCATAAAAATCAACAAGCCATTTGTATAATTGTGTTAACCTTAACTGATCAACAGCTTGTTTATATCCACGGAGAGAAAACGGCTTTTGGGTGTTGGCAGAAGCTGAAGAGGATTTATGTCCGAGATAATATTGGTGCTCACATAAATCTAACATGGAAGCTTTTCAGGACACATCTCCAAACAAATGGTGATATGCAGAGTCATTTAAAAACTATGCAAAGCATTTTCCAAGAATTACACGAGAAAGAGCTTATATTCTCTGAACAACATCAAGTTTATATAATTCTATCTTCCCTTGATGAAAGTTATGATAACTACGTAACTTCACTTGAAATTTTGCCAAAGGACAATTTAACTTTAACTGATATAACTGGCAGATTGATCGAAGAGGCCAGAAGAAGGCATGAAAGAGATGAATTAAGGAGGAAGCAACCTCAAAAAGAAGATAATGAATCTCCTACTGCATACGCAATTAAAAAGTGTTTTAATTGTGGAGGAAGAGGACATTTGGCAAGATTTTGTAAAAAGGCAAAGCACCAGAACGCTGGCCAGAATACTAAAAATCATCAAAAGATAAATAAACATTTAGAGTTAGCCATGTATACTAATGGAGCTGTAAAAAATAATTTATGGGTGGTTGACAGTGGAGCATCCCATTGTATAACAAATGATAACAAAAATTTTATTAAAATGTCCCAGAGTACACAGCAGATATCGTTAGCCAATGGCTGGAAACTGAAAGCTAAAGATCAAGGTATAGCATATTGTTCTTTTATAAAAGAGAATGTAAAAATGTTATATGTACCACAACTTAAGTTTAATTTAATTTCAGTTAGAATTTTGGTTAAACTAGGATATGTAGTTACATTTAGGGAAGATAACTGCACAATTGAAAAAGAAGATAAGAAAATTACTGCATCTTTAAGAGGTGAATTATATGTGTTAAATGATGATGGTTTAAAGGTGGCTGACACAATTTATGAAAATAAGAAACCTCATGACGAATGTATTCACTTGTTACATCGAAGGCTAGGGCATTTAAATTTTAAAATGCTTAAGAAAACTGTTGAATTGTCTAAGGGAATAAGTTTGAAATCTTGTAATAAGTATTTGCAATGTAATGCCTCTAATCAAAATAAGAGCAGGGTCATACCGGCTAATAGAGTTGATGGATTTACTACTAAAGAGCCTTTAGAAATAGTATTTGCTGATTTAATAGGTCCGAAAAAACCAAGTGTAGGAGGAGCTCGCTACATACTAAGTATGATGGATCACTATTCTAGATATGGGTTTTGCTATTTAATGAAGAGCAAAACTGAAACATATCAAAATCTATTTAATTGGTTAAAATTCTCCGAAAGAAAAACTAAAAAGAAATTAGTAACTCTCATCACAGATAATGGTAAAGAATTTACAAATCATAAATTTAAAAACAGACTAAGACAGTTAGGTATTCAACATAAAATGTCTGCACCATATAGGCCACAACATAATGCCTTTATAGAGAGAAGAGGCCAAACATTACAATCAATGGCACGAACTATGATGTCTGATTCAGGATTACCTGACAATTTATGGGGAGAAG
>BLBF01000052.1:17646243-17729735 GCA_015471245.1 Laticauda colubrina | reverse complement strand
CCACCTATACAGACATTTTGCTCATCCGCTGTGTCCTTTTTGCATCCATTGGCCAGTGTGACATGGGCTTGAGGAACAAATGGCCAGGCTCAAACAGTATGCAAAGTTCTTACTTTTTGGAAAAGACTCTAATGCTGGGAAAGATGGAAAGAAAGAGATGAAGAGAGTGACCAGCAGCAGTGGGATTGTTTGACTGAAAATAACAGGTTAGGGATAGATGTCATGGAAAAAAAAAATTATGTGGTCTACTTAATTGCGCATATGATCAATATATATGCACCATGTGTGTGAGTATCTATCTATATATAAAATCCAAACTTATATTTATTTATTCATTCATTCATTCCTTTTTTCCTTCCTTCCACTGAATTTCTCCAGAGAAACACATTCATTTTAATACTATGTTAGTATTGCTTTAGTTTACATTTGCACGTCTCAGGAATATGGAACTCTTCCTTCCTTCTAAATCCCTATAACATTTAAAAATTCTTCTGAAAGTTTAAAAATGTTTAAGAAGGAATTAATTTCTGGAAGCAAAATGGCAAAGAGAAAGAGAGGGGCCACTGGAATATTTCTTTTACAATTATTTTTTTTCTTTATCATCTTGTCTGTTTGCCTTTTAATTTTTTTAAAATTATAACCACCATATGCATTGCTTTTTTTTCTCTTAATTTTTGCTCTTTTGATTGTTTTGCTTAATTATTAAAACATTGGGGAAAAATATTTTGAGTCTCTCATCACTTCACGCCACAAATCTATTTCAGACACACAAACACACACACACTAAAAAACCCAACAATTATCCATATTGTGCTACTTCATACTTTATTCATTTTTCCTTGCTTTTTAGAACACTAATAAATTTTCCTTATGAGTTTACAGACTTTCATTTCCTCCTATGGACTGTAAATATGCACACAATATACTGCATTATTATAAAACACAGATCTCTAACCAAGTTGTTTTCTACTAACTGGCAGGAAGCAAATATTTAACATTTTCATTATTTTATTGTTTCACAGCTCAGTATGTCACCACAACCATAAAATACATTGTATACCTCATTAACAGCCAAATCCTGATTTTGATAAAAAGTAGAAGTGGGAGGAAAATACCATAAACACAGACATATACATAATGGTGCAGCTAATGAAACATGACATGCAGTTCCCTTTCATGGTCTGAGTAACAGACATTGCATTGAATTACATACAAGAATAAGCCAACATTATAAAAGTAATGCATTTCATGCATTGAAAACTTAATACAGTGTCCTCCCGCCCCATCCCCAAAGGGCTACTTTCACCTTCCTCAAGACTGAGAACAGAGATGGGTGCACTCATACTTTATTATTATTGTGACTGGCATTTGTATCACCAATCTTTGGGAGAAATCCAAAAAATTGTTTACAGTAAAAAAAAACTGAATGCATTTTCTTTAATAGGGAAATAGAACAATTCAAAATATAGGAAAATTTAGTTATTTCTGAAAGCTGAAGCTACAGTAGCTGGCAGGGGGAAAAAAAGAACATTGTAGAAAATTCCATACCACCATTATTGTTTCTGTGGAATTTTAAGCGAAAGAGAGAAAACAAGCTTGTGTTACGGTACAAGCTTTTGGTACAAGCTTTTGGTACTTTTGGTATTATGGTACGATATAAAAATTGTCATAAAAAACAAACAAATAAATGAAATGCTCAGTCCTTCATCTAGATGGCCACTAGGAGAGTGCAAAGAATATAGTTTGAACAGTAATTTCTGCCATCCATGCTTTCATTCATGTTATAGGAACTTGGTAGGCGAGCGGTGCTGTGGCCTAAAGGTTAAGGTGCTTGCCTCCCACTCAAAAGATTTGAGGGTTCAATCCTAGACAGCAGCAGGATGTTTCTCTATCAGGATGCAAAAATATAATTCCTGCTACAGACTACACATAGGCATTAGGAAGGGCATCTTGCCACAAATGGTCAGCTCCATTCAGTCACCCCAAATAAAGAGATTAAAGGTTATAAAAGAAAAAAAGGAATTTAGGAGGTGACATGGTCACTGAGCTTATCGGCTAATAAAAAACCAGAAACACCATAGGGTGAATTTCCATCCTTGCCCAGATCTGCCAGCATGCAAATGGAAGTAGAGAAATAGGTACCACTTCGGTAAGAAGGTAATAATGCTCTGTGATGTCATGTTCTTCAATATGTCTCCATACAGTGTTGGCTCAATGGCCTTGAAATAGAGATGAGCACTACTCCCTATAATCAGCATGCAAATGGAAGTAGATAAATAGGTACCACTTCGGTAAGAAGGTAATAATGCTCTGTGATGTCATGTTCTTCAATATGTCTCCATACAGTGTTGGCTCAATGGCCTTGAAATAGAGATGAGCTCTACTCCCTATAATCAGCAATGACTAGTGGATGTAAAATCCTTGGGGACTTCATTTTTGCATACAGGAACTTAGCAATTTGCAAACCCCCCAAAAATGAACATGTGCTACAAGGTGGAGTAAGAAATAAGCTGCCTTCTATTAAATTTTAACAGAAAGTTGGAACACAAATTAAGCAAATAAAGAAACCATACCACTGTCAAGGTATATTCCTTTCCAATTCATTCTTTTCACAAGTTGGAGCCAACATTTTTAGGACCCACCACCAAATGACTGGAAGTAAAGCAGTTGAAGCAGATTGTTTATTCCTCTAGGGATGCATTGAGAAGTTCAAGAGAATCTCAGTCAATAATGTCATGTTTTGAATCACTAGGACAGAGTATACAAAAGAAATTTAGCCTTCAGTGGTCCTTGAAGCTCCTTGAAGCAAGAGGGGTAGAATGAGCATAATTTTAGAATTCATTCAAGACTTGTTTTTTAGGTTATGTATTTTTTTCTCTGTCTATTCTAAAAACAAGTCTGGCTGTGTTAGAGATCCAGATTATAATATCCTAAGCTTTATTGTTTAGGAGTGGCCTGCTGGAAGCAAAATATGTTGGGGAAGGAAATAAAAGCTGTCCCTGCTGATAAATAAGAAGGAAGAAATCGTATATTATTGTTTCTGCTACTGCAGTGAGCTTCAGGAGAATAGGTATCCAACAGAATATTTCAGTAAAATCACAGTTCTGTTTTTACAGCATTTTTGACATGTGTTTGGAGTAAGACAAATAGAGATGAATAGGCAGTGTCCATGTAATAAAACATTTTTGTGTCTGATAGAGAATGCAATGTCTATATAAATGTCTGATATAGTACACAATATCCAGAAACAATTCTAAAATATTATCAAAGTAATCATTGTATCTTAAATTGGAAGAAAGGTATAGGTTTGAATTCTGGTCATGATCATTTGTAATGAAAGACTGGATCAGGTAATCAATGTATTATTCTTGCTGATCATTCTACATATGCTATTCCTAATGGTATTAAACAACTGACTGCTGTTTCCAATGTTTATCTTTTCTACTTTCTTTTTTGTCTTTGTGTTAAGTCAGTTTTACCCACTAAAATTCAAGATAGTTCCTTCTTTGGAAGCTTCACCATGATCTTATATATCTATGTCAACTCCCATGTTTTTCTTCTTCTTAAGCCCCTGTCACACTGCACCAATGGATGCAGAGAGGATGTAAAATGGACAAAAAAGCTTGCCATCCATTGGTTAACGTGATGTACTCACTGCCTCCGTTTTGCTTCCTCTCGATCCATCCAGCATCCGTTTATTGACATTTCATCCGCTCAGAAAGTTTTGAGCTGCTCAAAACTTTTGCGCGGAAAATGTATCCAATTCATCCATTCTGCATCCGCTACATATCTGCTACGCATCGATTCTGCATCTGTTATGCATCCGCTATATCCGCTAGGCATTCGCTGCACATCCGCGCAACTCGCATCCGCTCGGACGCAGGGAGGAAGTGGAATGGACACAGAACGGATGCAGAACGGATGCCTAGTGGATACAGCATGGAAACAAAGCATTTAAAACGGAAAAAAAACTTTCGCAGAGGGGACCTATCTCGGATATTACGGATGTCTATAGGATGCCTAGAGGATGCCTAGAGGATGCAAAGGGACACATATACTGCATATAAAAAGGGGGAGCAACACATCTGGATCTCACTTTCAGACAAGCAGCCCTGCTGCAGACCTCTGCAGCCTTCATCTGCCTCTACCTCTTCCACAGCATCCAGTCATGTCCACCGTGGATCGTAACACAGTCCTTTTGGCAGCCATCATCCTTCTGCAACAGTGCGAAGCCATCTACAGGCTCTGTGAACTCTACTACAGGAAGAAAAAGGGGCGGCCAAGAAGCGTCTGGGTACGAAGGTTGTTCGCCAGAAGAGCAGAGTATGGACTGTACAACAAGCTGATGGTGGAGCTCAGGAACGAAGACACTCGTGCATTCCAAAACTTCATGAGGATGCCTCCAGCCATGTTTGACAAAGTTGTGCAGCGGCTGACACCCAGGTTGACCAAGGCAAACACCAACTTCCGGCCCAGCCTGGAACCTGGGCTCAAGGTGGCACTCACTCTGCGCCACCTGGCCTCAGGGACCACCTACAAAAGCATGCAGTACGGCTGGAGGGTGCCACCCAACACCATCAGCATTTTGGTCAGAGAAGTGGTGAAGGCCATCATCGAAGAATACAAGGAGCAGCTCCTCCAGTGCCCTTACACTGAAGAAGGATGGAAGAAAGTTGCAGAGCAGTGGTATCAGAAGTGGAACTTCCCCCACACCGTTGGAGCCATAGATAGGAAGCACATGGCCTGCAAAGCTCCAGCCAAGTCGGGGTCCACTTATTTCAACTATAAGGGCTTCTTCAGCATCATCCTCTTCACCATGGTCGATGCTGACTACAAATACATGTACATCGATGCTTCAGGCAACGGCTCAACTTCAGATGCCCAGGTATACAACGCCAGTGACCTCAAGGAGGAGATGGAAAGCAACCTCATAGTGGGCTTCCCAGATCCAGAACCCCTGCCCAACGACACACAAGATGTGCTCTACTTCATCGTGGGGGATGAAGCCTTCTCCCTCACAACCTACCTCATGAAGCCCTACACCTCCAGATGCCTCACCCGTGAAGAGAGGATCTTCAACTACAGGCTGTCCAGGGCAAGGCAGGTGGTGGAGAACGCCTTTGGCATCCTGGCCAACAGGTTCCAGGTACTTCTCACCACCATGCAGCGTCGCCCAAAGACCGTGAGGAGGATCATGGAAGCTTGCTGCATCCTGCACAATCTCATGCACACCCGCTACCCAGTCTTGCAGAAGAGGCTCATGGACCTCCAACAAGGCAATGGGGACATGGAGCCTGGGGAATGGAGGCAAGGGCGAAACCTGATAGACACTGAGGATGTGCAAGGCTCCAACAGAGCCTCACATGAAGGGAAGAAGCAGCGCAACCTCCTGAAACACTGGTGCAACTCCCCAGCTGGAGCGGTGGAGTGGCAAGACAGGATGATAGATGCTTAATGGATGCTTCCTTCAGCCTGTCTCATCACACTGATGAGATTGGGTCATGTATGTTGAGTGGCCCGACAACGAACAGGGCATTTAATAAAGAGTTGTGTTTATGTTGAAATGTGTGGATCAATGATCACATTGTTGTTGATAATCAAGGGCCATAGGTGTGGCACCTGGGAGGGTGGACCATACAGTCCCACTATGCTTGCACTGGAGGTTTATCTATCTCACAGCTATTACCCATCCCAAAGGTACATCCCACAGCTATTACCCATCCCTGCCCATTCCACAGCTATCTCAACCCATCCCACTGCTATCTTAACCCATCCCACAAGCATGCAAAGGCTTAAACCATTTCTAAAAGTTTCCACCAAGACTTTTTTTTAAAAAAGAAATGAAGCAAGTGTATGAATCAAAAATAGACTTTATTAACAAGAAGCTATAAAATAAAAATGAGTCTCTGGCACTCATCTTGGTCGCTCAGTCTCAGGGGTGAAGGGTCCAGGTGCTGTGGAGGTGGCTGGTGCTGGAGTGCTTGTTATCAGCTCCTCCAAAAGCAGAAGCAGCAGAAGCCCCAGCCCCAGAAGAGTGAGCCCGTGCTGCAGAAGCCCCAGCAGAACCAGAGTGAGGGCCAGGGAGCGGGATGGTAGCCCTGTCCCTCTTGCAAGTGCTGGCAGCAGATGGCTGAGGCTTGCTGTGCTTCCGCATGGTTGTGGGGTTGCTGGCTGGCAGGGAGGCTGGCAGGAACCAAGGCTGGCAGGAAGGCTGGCAGGTAGGCATGTACCAAGGCTGGCAGGTAGGCATGCACCAAGGCTGGCAGGCAGGCATCCACCAAGGCTGGCAGGAAGGTTGACAGGCAGGCTGGCAGGCACCAAGGCACCAAGGCTTGCAGGAAGACTGGCACCAAGGCTGGCAGGAAGGCTGGCAGGGAGGCAGGCACCAAGGCTGGCAGGCAGGCAGGCACCAAGGCTGGCAGACAGGCATGAACCAAGACTGGCAGGCAGGCAGGCAGCAAGGCTGGCAGGCAGACTGTCTGGCAGCAAGGCTGGCAGGCAGGCATACAGCAAGGCTGGCAGGGAGGCTGGCAGCAAGGCTGGGAGGCAGGCAGGCAGACAGCAAGGCTGGCAGGGAGGCTGGCAGCAAGGCCTGCAGGCAGAGATGCAGGCAGGACAGGCAAGGCAGTCGATGTGTCTGGAAGCAGGTCTTTCCTCTGAATGGCGACCTGCTTCCGAGCTGCTTCCGTTATATCCACGGGGCTGAAGCATTGCATCCTCCCCGCATGCTCAGTTAATGCTCGGCATCCGCTAGGCTTCCGCTGTGCATCCGCTGTGCATCCGCTTCATCCGCTGTGCATCCGCTGTATCCATTCCGCATCTGCTTTGCTGCGCCCCCATGGAAGCCTAGCAGATGTGCCATCCGCTCCCATCCGCTTCCATCTGCTGGGCTTCCGTTCCGCATCCGCTTTCCATCCACCCTGCGTACTCCCCGCTTCCTTGTTATCCGCTCCGGTTATGCAAATTTTTGCCCCTTCTGAGAGCGGATAACAATGGATGGAACATTTTTCTCATCCGTTGTGTCCATTTTGCATCCGTTGGGCAGTGTGACAGGGCCTTTAATTTAGTTTTTGTGACACCATAAGACACCATCCTCTGTCTCTTATTACCCTCTCCTTTTTGGCTTTTACTGTAACATGTTTGCTGCCTTTGGCTCATAAATGAAAGACAGGACATATATCTAATCAATCAATCAATTAACCAATCAATGAATTACCAATTTTGCTAAATATAATATAGTATGGCTCAATGAACAAATCATTTTCTGTTATAAGTTGCCAAATAATAGCTTAAAACTTTGATGGGCTGGTCACGTCATATGGGCCAGATAAAAATTGCTATGTTACATAAGATAATTCTCCAAACAAGTAGAAACAAATACACAAGGCATGCATGTGAACAAAAGTTAGTTCAAAATTGCATGTAAATAAATTATATATTAGAAAAAAATATTTCCTTTTAGAAATGCATTACATTAGGACAGGGCTGTCAAATTCCCAGCCTGCAGGCCGGATGCATCATGTGCTGGCCATGCCCCCCACACACCTGGTTTAGCTAAGGGGAAAAAAGTCCCGATACACTACATGACACCACCATGATGACATGAGTTTGACATCCCTGCATTAGAAGACATGAAAATATTTATACAATTTGTATTGTTGGGCATTATGAACAAATGAAATTGAAATCTTCAATTAATTATAAAACCTGCTATTTTGATCTTTTAATGATGTGTTAAACTATACAAAACAATAGCTGAGAGTCAATGGCAGGAATAGTAAAATATGAATATGTAAATTATTAAATGAAAAGAAGGGATAAATTAATGAACTGTGGTTATATTTAAAATATAGTGGAGAGAGAGAGAGAAAGAGAGAGAAAGAAAAAAATTCTTTCATGAAAATAACTATAAAGCTACAGCTCTGATTTATTTTATTTGGAAGTGTCATGGTGCTGCAAATTTCTATGATATGACAATTACTTAAACTTGAACATTCATCATCACTACCATAACTTTTGATGAATGCTTGTATAAAATGCCTTGGTGTGAAAGAAGAAGGATGATGCTGGGAACATTGGATTCCTTGATGGATGGATCTGTTCAAAGTAATCCTCACTATCAGTTCACTATCAGTTCACTTTCAGTCACCCCATTCACAATCTTATAAACAGATGTTAACTCCTTTATCATGGAGAAAAAAAACCTCTTCGGCACTGACTGGACATACAGGAGCTAATGGGAAATATTTAGGATAGGTAAAAAATGAGCAGGTCTCACTCAATTTGCAAATGTCTTAGAAATATTGTGGAAGTTGTATAGTATGTGAACAAAGGTTGTATTGGACCGAAAATCAAGGCTATGATCCTGCTTGGAAAACACTATAATTGTGTTGTCTGAACGATGGCCAGAAAATGAATCCTTGGAAGAGAATTTCATCTCTTTCTGTATCAACAGTTTTGTAAAAACCTGGATTAAGTCCTTTATTAAAGATGGTCTTTGCAGTGTTGGGCTTAACCTTCCTTAATCTACATGTGCAGATACCTTAACCTCCTTTAATCTTCTGTTGAGATACTTTGGATAGCTGGTTATCTGACAGCAAAAGCTTAAGAAAGACTAGGCTGCCTCAAACTGGCATGGAATATATTTCCTCACTTAAAATATATACTTCTTTATTTATATTGGGTGCCCAATATATCATGTGCAATTTTCAACCAGTCAGCCATTATGAAATTATTTCATTCCACAGATCTTTGGATGCAGTTCCTGTTCTGTATGGAACTTGGTAGGTTCCAAGTAGTTCATTCTGATTGGCCAAAAAGGCTACTTACGGATTGGTTCGCTAGGAACCAATCCGGAAAGCCGCCAAATGGTGGGAAGAGTTAAATAACTGTCATTGGCCAAAGCCGGCAGGCTAGCCGCTATATAAAGGGCTGCCGCAGCTTGGGCCATGTTCTGTTTCTTTACCTAGTGGTTTGAAATAAAGAGTTGTTGTTTGGAACCCGGTCTCCATGCTTCTTTCCAGAGGGAACACTGGTGACGAGAATGGGATCATCGTAGAAGCAGAGACCGAAGCATGCGGTGATCTGAAATGAGCGAAAGAGATGGCTGATAACAACGCGCCGCCCGCACCCTTCAATCCAGACTTGGAGGATTGGGAATCATATATCGATCACTTTCTTATGTTCTCAGAAAGAAACGAGATGGAAGAAATCTCGAATCAAAGGAAGAGGGCTGTCTTCCTTACACATTGCGGACCAGCTGTATTCAAATTGGTGAAGGCGCTGGCGAAACCCAGAGATGTCAAGCAGGTGACCTGGTATGACCTGAACTGAATGCTCCGAACACACTATGCACCAGTGGTCTCAAATCTCATCAAACATGAATTTTACAAAAGGGACCAGAAGCAGGATGAAACCATAGCAGACTTTGTGGCGGCCTTGAGACACATTGGAGGAGCATGTGAGTTTCAAAACATGGACGAGGCTATGAGAGACCATGTTGTCCTCAGCCTGAAAGACTCTACCCTTCAGAGAAAATTACTCAACAGGCCAAATATAGCCGTGGTGGAGGCCATTGCTGAGGCAACTGCCGCTGAAGCAGCGAAAAAGTCAGCAGCCACCATGCGACAAATGAACGCGGTTCCCGACCTGCCCACCCAAACGAGGGAGAAGAAGGCAGAGGGAGGAAAGAAACAGCCCACAGCGACAACCCACCACGAGGACGCTGAAACCCAGAGTGACACAGAAGATGACACCAAAGATGTCCAAAGACTCTATTCAGATAGAAAATGGCACAAAAAGAGGAAGAATTGGTGGGAATTCCAATGTGCGGGCTGTGGAGGCAATCACCCGCAGTCTGAATGCAGGTTCCTCAACGCAATATGCTGGGCTTTTAATAAAAGGAGGCACATCAAAAGGGTCTGCCACAATAAAAAGAGCTATAGTCCAAAAAGACACGGCAGCACACACACCCCAGACAGAATGACAGACAAGCCGGCAACCGATGGAACCGAAATAAAAGAACCGGTGACAGAGAAGAAATACATCAGACAGTCACCATCGATAATGCCAGGGCGGAAAGTGGAAAGAAGGTTCGGATAGAGGTGAGCATTGAGGGGAGACCCTGTGGGATGGAGGTCGACTCAGGGTCATTCTTTTCGATGGTATCCTGGAATACCATCTGGCGCCTAATTCCAAACATCAAGCAGAAAGAACTAAAGAAACAAAAACTTGTGTTAAAAGACTACCAGGGAAATCGAATCCCTGTAATTGGCCTTGGACATTTTTTAGTTGGATTTAAACAACATGCCGAAGTCTTGCCCCTAACTATTGTCGACCGTGACCACCCTAGCCTGCTAGGAATCGAATGTTTCACGCCTCTTGGAATTGGGATGACCGGTATCAACCGCATCATTACTACCAACTGGGAGGAGAACCTACTCCACGAATTCCAAGATGTATTCAACAGGACTCTAGGCAAGTACCAGGGGACCCCAATCTCATTTAGCCTAGACCCGAAAATAGCCCCCATTCACTTAAAGGCCAGAATCATTCCATTCATGCTTAAAATTGACGAACAGCTGAATAAGTTAATAGCGCAAGAGGTTTTAGAACCAGACGACCATGCCAAGTGGGAAACCCCTATTGTAACACCGGTAAAGCCAGATGGGTCAGTGCGCATCTGTGGGGACTATAAGGCAATCCTGAACCACGCGCTCCAACAAAGCGCATACCCACTGCCAGTAGTGCAACATTTATTGCACTCGCTAGGGGGAGGAAAAATATTTGCAAAACTCGACCTAGCACAAGCTTATCAGCAACTACCCGTTGATCCAATAACAGCAGAGGCACAAATGATAGTAATGCATAGAGGGGCATTCAAATGTAACCGCCTCCAATTCGGTGTTAGTGTTGCCCCAGGCATTTTCCAAAGCCTCATGGAATACCTACTAAACGGAATCAAAGGTGTCATCCCATACTTCAACGATATATTGGTCTCAGCAAAAAATGCCAACCAGCTAGAGACCAGGCTAAGAGAAATCTTAACTCGCTTTAGAAAATCAGGCCTAAAAGTCAAGAAGGAGAAATGTGAACTGGCCACTAACTGGGTCGAAATCTTGGGCTATTTAATCGACGAGCAAGGCATTCACTCAACTGAAAAGAAGGTGAAGGCTATCAAAGATGCTCCCAGACCAAGAAACAAAACCGATCTCCAGGCATTCCTAGGCCTCATAAACTTTTACAATGTGTTCCTGCCCCATAAGGTGACAATAGCAGAAGCCCTACATTGGCTGCTAGAGAAAAAAACTATTTGGACTTGGGGCCACCGGGAACAAAAAGCTTTCCAAGGTATTAAGGACCTATTAACGTCAGACACCGTTCTTATCCAGTTTAGCAATACCCTGCCACTGACAATCACCTGTGATGCTTCACCTTTTGGGGTCGGCGCCATCCTGAGTCACCAGTTACCAGATGGCAGAGAGACACCGGTCACCTTTTACTCAAAGACACTCTCCAAAGCGGAACGCAATTACAGTCAACTCGATCGTGAAGTCCTGGCAATCGTCGCCGGTGTCAAATGATTCCATGAATACCTTTACGGTAGACCCTTTTCTATTGTAACCAACCACAAGTCTCTCCTTGGAATCCTGGCGGGAAACAAGCCAACCCCAAATATTCTGTCTCCGAGAATGAAGAGGTGGTCTGAATTCCTTGCTGCCTACTCCTACATGCTACTCCACAGACCCGGCAAAGCCATCTCACACGCCGACGCCCTGACCCGTTCCCCGTTGCCCATCACAGAATATGACCCTGCTCCAACTACATCCACATTCCAACTGGAGACCTGCCCAGAGCTACCGCTGACTGCAGCCGACGTCGCGAGAGCTACAGCCAAAGACCCTTTGACAGTGGGTATACTGAACTGGGTAGGTAAAGACTGGCCAGAGGAAAACATTGCAACATGCCACACCTGTCAGAAAGCGAGGCCTACCCCACCACAGGCACCTATACGAGACTGGGAAACTCCCCGGGGCCCTTGGTCTAGGGTGCACATTGACTTTGCGGGGCCAACGAAGGGGAACACCTTTGTGATTGTTGTCGATGCATACTTGAACTAGTTGGAAGTCATTCTCATGGCTTCCACAACCACCGAGGCTGTCATGAAACAGCTCGACAAACTAATTGCAACGCACGGGCTACCAGATGTACTGGTTTCGGACAACGGGCCTCAGTTTACCACCTTGCAGTTTGAACAATACCTGGCTGCCCAGGATGTCCGTCATGCATTAACTGTGTCGGCCCATCCGGCTGCGAATGGCAGGCCTAGAGAGAATGGACAAGGGGGACGTGCAAGACAAACTCAACCGTTTACTAACATTGCAACATATTACCCCTAGTAACACTACAAATAAAAGCCCAGCTGAACTATTAATGGGTAGGAAACTACAGTCCTACCTGGACAGGTTATACCCTACCTATGCATGGGACAAGCCCCCCAACTCCTCTAGCAAATACCGTACCTTTGAAATTGGTGGCCTAGTCTATGCCAAGAACTTTACCGGGGGGCCCCTATGGCTGCCAGCCACCATCACACAAATCAGAGCCCCACGGTCCTACTGACTAATGCTAGACGATGGGAGGAAATGGAAGCGGCACATAGACCAGCTTCGTTCCCGCAACCTCAAAAGAAAAACTGCCACAGAACCAAAAATAATAAATTCCGACAAAAAATCAACCAAGGAGGGGGGGGGAAGTACAATAAATTAAAAAGGGAGAGATGAACCTCCCATAACAAGACAATAAACTCTGCAAAATGACAATCTTACCAAAAAAAGAGAGCACTCACAGTTAGATGAACCCCAAGAAAGAAGTCCAGGAGCAGGAGAACGAAGCAAGGCCTTCCTGGAAGGTGGCAGCCAGGCCAGCTCAACCAACCCAGCTAAACCAGGTGGGAGTGGCATGGCTGACTCACCCTTCCAGGAGGTTCCATGGAGAAGATCGAGAGAGGCAGCGATCCCATCTGAACCGCTTGAAGACCAAAACAAGACTGAGCCATGCAGGTCAACTAGAGCTAGGAAAAACCCCACCTACCTGCGCGACTGAACTAATGGGGGAGGGGTGTTCTGTATGGAACTTAGTAGGTTCCAAATACTTCATTCTGATTGGCCAAAAAGGCTACTTACGGATTGGTTCACTAGGAACCAATCCGGGAAGCCACCACACGGCGGGAAGAGTTAAATAACTGTCATTGGCCAAAGCCGGCAGGCTCGCCACTATCTAAAGGGCTGCCGTGGCTTGGGCCATGTTCCGTTTCTTTACCTAGCAGTTTGAAATAAAGAGTTGTTGTTTGGAACCTGGTCTCCACGCTTCTTTCCAGACGGAACAGTTCCCATAATAAGTATGCAAACATTGACTTTTTGTGTCATAAATGTAAGATAATTTTTGGCCTCTTTAATTTTTGTAAACCTGCTGCAGAAGAAGCCATGTCACATTTGTGGAAAAGGAATCCAGGTTTCACAATTCCTACAGGCAGAGATCAATTTACGATTTTGCAGACTTCATTTTCTATCTCTGTATTTGTTTGATATGTTTCATATTTCCTTAGGCATTTATCACAACTGCCATTCTTACATCCATTCCTGATGCCTTTGAGGGGAAAAAATAGATCCAACAACCCAAATCCTCCAAACATTGATGTGAGGGCATACCTCCTGCAAAGTTGGATATCATCTTTCAGTTAAAGTTTTTTTTTTTTTTACCATACTTTGAGTGTTGAGAATATTTAATGGCAACAACATAAAAGAATGAAGAGTTCTCCCAGTCATCTTGTTATGTTGAGTGGTACATTTTTAATTAACTCAGCATGTTGTATCTTTACCAAGCTGAACACAGCCCACTAGTCTTAAAATATAGTCTACAAAACACCTGAAAACCTGCTTGAAACTGAAGGCAAGAGGGAAAAGTAGATATTTCTGATACTTTTAGGATGATATTTGTAATGTGGTCAATATGTAGTTAATATATACCATGGATGTTTTTATTATTTTGTAATCTACACATATACATTTGGGTCTCTTTCTTTGTGATGAAAATTTTAGGAGGGATAGGTGTAATTAACCAAAAGTAACTGCATTCTATGGGAACATAGTAAGTTACCTAATACCAAATCAAGTTATTGGTCCATTTAGATGGTGTCAAACTTGCGTTGTCATGGCATCATCATGTGACACATCGTGACTTTCCCCCCCTTTACTAAATCAGGCATAGGCGTGGCCAGCACATTACACATCCAGCCAATGGGTCGTGAGTTTTACACCTCTGATCTTGCCTAACAATGGTAATATGAAGTATTTCCTACTAGTAATAGGGTTTTCATAGCATTATCTTCTATTGTTGTACAAAGTTGTATAAAGTCTGTACTCAGTACTGTTCTTTTGGCACCACTCAGTTAGAGAACTAAAGAAGAGTTTATAATCACTAGTAGTGGAATCACCATAATTTATGTAAATATTTTCTAAGCTTTATCAGGAAATTATAGGGATTGAACCCCAGGGATCGTTTGCAAGAAAAGCAAATTTTAATGCTACTAAATCTAGTAGCATTAAAGGTTAGGTCACATTGACCGACGGATGCAAAATATGTAAAAAGGACACAGCAGACGAGAAAATGTTCCATCCATTGTTATCCACTCTCAAAAGTCCCCCAAATTTGCATAAACAGAGCGGACAACAATGGAAAGGAACGGATGGGGAGAGGACGTCGCGAGAATGTTAAGTGGATGCTCAATGGAAGCCTAGTGGATGGAAGCGGATGGAAGTGGATGACACATCCGCAGGGCTTCCGGAGGAGCACAGCGAAGCAGACGCGCAGCGGAAGGGGCGGATGCAGAGCGGATGCTGAGAGGATGACGCGGATGCATCACGGATGCCTACCGGATGCCTAATGGATGCCTAGCAGATGCAAAGCATTCCCTGCACATGCAGGGAGGATGCATTGCATCAGCCCCGCGGATATAAAAGGATGCAGCTCGCAAGCAGGTCACCATTCAGAGGAAAGACCTGCTGCCAGACACATCTCCAGCCAACAACCATGGGGAAGAAAAGGAAGCCTGTGCCTACTCCTGCCAGCCCTGGCAAGAAGGACAGGGCCACCATCCCACCCCCTGGGGCTGACTCTGCTTCTGCTGGGGCTTATGCTGCTCGGGCTGATCCTGCTGGTGCTGAGGCTTCTGCTGGTGCTGCTCCTGGTGCTGGGGCTTCTGCTGAGGCTTACTCTGCTGGTGCTGCTTCTGGTACTGGTACTTCTGCTGGTGTTTACTCTGCTGGTGCTGCTCCTGGTGCTGGTGCTTATGCTGGTGCTTACTCTGCTGGTCCTGCTCCTGGTCCTGCTGGTGCTGCTGGTGCTCCTAGTGCTGCTGGTCCTACTGGTGCTGCTGGTGCTGGTGCTGGTGCTGCTGCTGGTTCTGGTGCTGCTGCTGCTAGTGCTGCTGCTGTTCCTGCTGCTGTTCCTGCTGCTACTGGTGGTGGTGTGGTGGACCAGCTCCTAGAACCTCAAAGCCCTACTGATGAGGACCCAGAAGGCCCTGCCAGAGGGAGGAAGAGGCAATCGCGAGATAGGGAGAGGAGACAGTACTCCATTGAAGAGGAACATGAGGATGAGGTGCTTGAATGGCTGAGGGAGAACGAGTACCTCTGGTGGAAAGGACACAGGCTCTATCGAGACACCAAGCGGAAGCAGGCGGGTTGGAGAGAGAAGGCAGAGAACTTGGGCTACACTTCGGAGGTCCTCCTCGGTGATGGAAGCACATGCACACCTGGTACGGGAAGCTGCACCTCAAGAAGTCTGGCCAGGCTGCGGTCAAGCTCACTGATTGGGAGACCTCCGTGATGGCCAAGTGCAGCTTCTTGGAGGGTGAGATCTGCCACCGAGGAGCAGCCCCTCTGTCTACCCTCATTCTCAGGCAGCCCACAGAGAGCCAGTCCTCTTCTGGCCAGGAGTCAGCTCCTGTATCCAGGCAGGTATCTATGGAGCGCCCCACAACGGAGACCCCCCCGACAGCTGCACTCCCCATGGCAGAGCATGTGGAGGACCCCCTGATGCAGTGGGAGCAAGGAGAGGCCACTGCCACCAGAGACCAACCCACACCCACACCCAGCTCCACCTCCACAGAAAGTAGGCAGAAAGCCAGACTGGAGGGACAGAGCCACACTGTCCTGCTGGAGATCAGGGACACCATAAAAAGCAGCGTAGATCTCCTCTCTCAGCTGGTACACTTCGACATACCATCCTCAAACTGCAAGCCCTTCCTCACCTACGTGAACCAGACCCTCATGGACATGTCCGAATCCCAGTACCAGGTGATCAAGGAGAGGATCACAGGTCTTCTGCACCACCCTCCAGGCCCAGCTGAACCTGCTCTGACCCACTCCAGGTCTGCTCCTCCACCCCAGGTGATGTCACAGCCCTTCCAAGGCTTTCCACAGCCCCTCATCGAGCAAGGCTATGGCTACCAGGAGTTCCAGCAGCACAGGCAGCCCTTCCCAGTCCAGGCACAGGTACATCGTACAACACAGGTGCCACCGATGCCACTGATGCCACAGACACCACCGATGCCACTGATGCCACAGACGCCACTGATGCCACTGATGCCACTGACGCCACAGATGGCACTGATGCCACTGACACCACAGATGCCACCGATGCCTCACCTCACTCACCTGCAGATGAGACAGCCCCACTACACTCCTCCTTCCTCCACCCCACAGCCAAACCCGGCCCCAGAACATCTGTCATCGGTCTTGGGACTGACACCCCATGTCATGGAGGAAGGGGCTCTTAACATCATGGGACTGAGCCAGCTCTCTGAGAGCTTCCTCCACACACCATCTCCTGTTTTCCTCTCGGGGCCAGGCACCCCAATGGTGCCTCAGATCAGCACTCCAGCCACTGTCACCTACACAGCACCTGGACCCTTCACCCCTAAGACTATGGGCATGCCTCAGAGTGACTGAGAAGAGTGCCAGAGACTGGGTTGCTACCTGTTGACTTTATCTTTGCTTGGGACACTTTTATTGGGTCATTTTGCTTTTACAGTTTGTTATTAATAAAGGTTATCTTTGCTTCACACACTTGGTTCAGTTCTTTTAGTAAATAAAGTCTTGGTGGAAACTTTTAGAAATGGTTTAAGCCTTTGCATGCTTGTGGGATGAGTAAGGATAGCAGTGGGATGGGCAGGGATACCTGTGGGATGGGTAATACCTGTGGGATGGGTAATAGCTGTGGGATAGATAAGCCCCCAGTGCAAGCATAGTGGGACTATATGGTCCACCCTCCCAGGTGCAACACCTATGGCCCTTGATTATCAATAACAATGTAATCATTGATCCACACATTTCAACATAAATACAACTCTTTATTAAATGCCCTGTTCTTTGTAGGGCCACTCAACATACATGGCACAATCTCATCAGTGTGATGAGACAGGCTCAAGGAAGCATCCATTAAGCATCTACCATCCTGTCTTGCCACTCCACTGCTCCAGCTGGGGAGATGCACCATTGTTTCAGTAGGTTGCGCTGCTTCTTCCTTTCACGTGAAGCTCTGTTGGGGCCTTGTACATCCACAGTGTCTATCAGGTTTCGCCCTTGCCTCCATTCACCAGGCTCCATGTCCCCATTGCCTTGTTGGCAGTCCACGAGCCTGTTTTGCAACACTGGGTAGCGAGTACGCATGAGATTATGCAGGATGCAGCAAGCTTCCACGATGTTCCTCACAGTCCCTGGGTGATGCTGCATGCACCCATCTTGCCCTGGACAGCCTGTAGTTGAAGATCCTCTCTTCATGGATGAGGAGTCTGGAAGTGTAGGGCTTCATGAGGTAGGTTCTGAGGGAGAAGGCGTCATCCCCCACGATGAAGTAGGGCACATCTTGTGTGTCGTTGGGCAGGGGGTCTGGATCTGGGAAGCCCATGATGAGGTTGCCTTCCAGCCCCTCCTTGAGGTCACTGGCATTGTATACCTGGGCATCTGAAGCTGACCCGTTGCCTGAAGCATCGATGTACATGAACTTGTAGTCAGTATCAACCATGGTGAAGAGGATCATGCTGAAGAAGCCCTTGTCGTTGTGACAATTGGACCCTGAGTTGGCTGGAGCTTTGCAGGCCACGTGCTTCTCATCTATGGCTCCAACGGTGTGGGGGAAGTTCTACTTCTGATACCACTGCTCTGCAACTTTCTTCCATCCTTCTTCAGTGGAGGAGCACTGGAGGAGATCCTCCAGGTGTTCTTTGATGATGGCCTACACCACTTCTCTGACCACAACGCTGATGGTGTTGTGTGGCACCCTCCAGGCATACTGCATGTTCCTGTACGTGGTCTCTGAGGCCAGGTGGTGCAGAGTCAGTGCCACCTTCAGTCCAGGGTCCAGGCTGGGCTGGAATTTGGTGCTCTGCTTGGTCAACCTGGGTCTCAGCCACTCCACAACTTCGTCAAACATGGCTGACGGCATCCTCATGAAGTTCTGGAATGCACGAGGGTCTTCATTCCTCAGCTCCACCATCAGCTTGTTATACAGTCCATACTCAGCTCTTCTCGCGATCCATCTTCGGACCCAGATACTTCTTGGATGCCTCCTTTTCTTCCCATAAAAAAGGTGAAAGAGCCTTTAGAAGACTTCGCACTGTTGTAGAATGATGGCGGCTACGAAAAGGAGTGTGCTACGATCCATGGTGGAGATGACTGGATGCTGTGGAAGAGCACGAGCAAGATGAAGGCTGAAGAAGTCTGCACAGTAGGGCTGCTGGACTGAAAGTGAGATCCAGGTGATTTCTCCCCCTTTTTATAGGAAATATCATTTTTCCGCTTGGTGTCCTTCTGCATCTTCTATACATCCTGCAGACATCCTAAATATCCGAGATACGTCCCCTATACGAACGTTTTTTCCGTTTTAATGCTTTATGTACAAGCTGCATCTGCTTTCTTCCTTTCTACGTCCGTGCTACTAACTCTGTGTGTCCGTTCCACTTCCGTTTCACTTCCTCCCTTTGTCCGTTTTCCACTGGAGCAGATGTGAGTTGCGCGGATGCGCAGCGGATGCCTAGCGGATATAGCGGACGCGTAACTGATGACAACGGACATATAACAGATGTTCCCCATATGCATAGTGGATGTATAATGGACGTGTTGAATACTTTATCCACTCAAAAAGTTTTGTGCAGCTCAAAACTTTTTGAGCGGATGAAATCTCAGTAGACGGATGCTGGATGGATAGAGAGTATGAAAAACGGACGCAGTGAGTACAGAACAGATGCATCACGTTAACCAACGGATGGCAAGTGTTTCTCTCCGTTTTACATCCTCTTTCCATCCATTGGTGCAGTGTGACATGGGGTTAATCTATAGCTTTTGTTAAATTGAGGTGTGTATAGCTATATATAGCTTTTGTTAAATTGAGATTGATTATTGTAACTGAATTTTTTTTTCTCTCTCAAGACTAAAGATCCCTAATGATATCTTTTCTCAGACCAACTTTAGAGTGCCTCCTGATAATTGCCATCTATAGCCTAGTTAAATTAAAACGTAGATTGAATTGAATGAAATTGCAGCAGCAAAGTTTTTTGCATTTTGTAAAGTGTGGACTCAAAGTTCTATTCACCTTGAGTTCAGAACATAATTCAGTAGTCAGCCGTCTTTTCTCAACTCAGCTCATATCAAAAATGTACAGAATTGGCTAAGGAAGCAAATTAAACTCTGTCTGAAGGCCCCATTAGATATAAAAATTAAATGTTTAATCATTGTTGCACAAGAATAATTTTGGATTTGGCATTATGGGAAGGTTATTTGCAGTATGATGTTTTTCCCATTTTGATCATTTTTTCTCATAAATTGTTTACACCATTTTCAGTGAATTTTGTAGACTTCTATGGCTTTCTGCAAGTATACCCATCAACAATTTGATATAAAACATACTTAAAGTGTTGCCAGCAGTTCGACAGTTTGATTCTCAGTGGTTCAAAGTTGATTCATCCTTCCATCCTTCCAAGGTCAGTAAAATCAGGACCCATATTGTTAGGGCAATATGATGACTCTGTAAACTGCTTAGAGAGGGCTGTAAAACACTGTGAAGCATTGTATAAGTCTAGGTGCTATTACTATAATTGATTCACCTTTGTTAGGGTAGCTAGGTAGCTTTTACTGGTGATGTGTAAGGAAGACTATTTTCAGTGCAACAATTTATGCAGAGGAAGTAAGTAAGCAAGTAAGTTGCAGAATGTATTTTTATATGAAGATTTAGGATTGTTATCATTATGTAAGAATGTATCTGCATCAATTGCAATATTGTTCAGAAGATACTAGCCCATGCTCTTGCTAGAACATAGCAGGACTATGTCAAGTTGTCTCTGTACACTACTGTTGTTCATTTTGATTGATAAATTCTCTCTATATCTAAAGTGTAAGTCTTTCCCACAATATGTAATCAGATCCTTTTAAATACGGATACCAGCAAATGAAATTCTGAATGCAAAATACAGGCTTTGTACTGAGAAAATGCCCTTCTCCTAGGTTTACACAGATAGTTCATTGCCTTGAACTACAAAAGAAAGAAAGAAAATATAGAAATTGATGTTGGCCATATTTCTTTCATTTCTGAGGCTGTATCAATATATTATTTAAAAGCATTTTATGATAATCCACCATGTATGATAGAGCAAAGCTAGAAGGAATTATAAGAGAAAGCCAAAAGCAGAAATATTTGGGACTCCAGATATTGATCTCAATTCTCAGCATCCTTGTGTAATCATACTTGTTGGAGTTACAGTCAAATCAAAAACATTCGAAGAACAACAGTTCTGCTGTTGTTCCTGGATTAAGCAGGAGAGATAGCCTGAAGATGCCTTGAATACACATTTTACTTCTGCAATATATTCTACAATATTCTTATTTACAATTAGTATGAAGCAAAAGGCAGCCAGGTGGAGCTGCATTTACACAGAAGGCTATTTCCCCTGTTCTAAAGAAGGATTATCATTTAATAGGATTTCCTCTTCAAGCTCTGATGTTTTCACAGTTGCACTCTCTGGTTTGTTTGTTTGTTTCCTAGAACATCTCAAAACAATGTTCAATCTAAAGCATTTTTGCTGACTGGGAATCACAACTAGCTGTTCTGATTAGGACAGCAGTACTGCAGGAAGATCAGAACAGAAGTTTTCTTCAAAGTGCGATCTTGAGTGTAGGAATGGACATAGGAATATACAAGAAGGCAAGTGGCTGCTATTTTCCTCACTCTTTTTTGTAAAATTAATTTCATTTCATTAATTTCATTTATACCCACCCTTTCTTCTCTGCTGCTTTCCACAAAGCCCCCTAGTTCCTTTTTGGGAGAAAATTTGCCAATACATTTAGCCCCAATCACCATATCACAAACATGGTCTTCAAAACACTAAGACAATTGAATGAAGTGAAAAGCTCATTTTCCACTTCCAATTCCAAATGCTTATATGAGGGAATGAAGAAGTTTAGGGAGTGCCTGCACTACTTCTGTTTTGTCATAGTACTTACCTTTTGCTGTTTTACCTGATGAAGGTTTAGCATGTAAAAATAACTGAGTGTTAGCATGTGCGTTCAGTAATCTTTACTGAAATAGAGACAAGGATATTTTGGACCCCGGATGCCTCCTATAAATGCTTAATGAGCTAGGACAAATTTTTAATCAATAATCTTGCATCATTTTTTTTTTAAAAAACAGGTATTTCCTTGCTTTTAGAAAGTAAGCCTGGCATCTCTTCCTGTTCATTTCTCAAGTGTGGAGGGAGATGGGCAATTACAGGTAGTCCTTAACTCACAACAGTTCATTTAGTGACTGTTTAAAGTTACAATGGCACTGAAAAATTCAGTTATTATCTTTTTTCACACTTAAGACCATTGCAGCATGGTCATGTGAACAAAATACAGATGGTTGGCAACCAGTTCATATTTATGACAATTGTAATGATCTGGGGTCGTGATCACCTTTTGTGACCTTCTGACAAGCAAAGTCAGTGCTGAAGTCAGATTCACTTAACAACCATGTTCCTAACTTAATAACTGTCATGATTCACTTAACACATATGGCAATAAAGATTATAAAATGGGGCAAAATCCACTTAACAAATGTCTCACTTAGCAACACAGATTTTGGGCTCAATTGTGGTTGTAAGTCAAGGACTTCCTGTATTTTTCAGGAACTCCTATTTTAAAAAGTGCTTGCTTCTAGAATCCTGGGTCATCTCCATAAAAAGACCCAGTTTGGGCTAGGGGCTAAGGCAACAGGATAAAAAGACAGACACTATGGGTTCTAGTCCCACTTTAGCTATGAAATTCAGTTGTGTGACCTTGGGCCAGTCACTCTGTCTCAGTCTAACTTACCTCACAGGTTCATTATTGTGGGGAAAATAGGAGGAGGAAGATGTGCAGAATTTTAATAAAGGCAGGAAACAAACAAATAAACAAACAAATGTTTGGTGAGGTCTTCCAGCTATCTAGATTCTATTTTTGAATCTCCCGTCTTTGCCTCCTTTCATAGCAACCTTCTGCCTAGGGAAAGATACACTTTAATCTTAAAACATCAGAACACTTTGCTATGTGTTTCTTTCCTCCTAGAAACCAGGAGACTATGACTTTTAGACCTGCCTTAGGCACAAAGCCAGCTGGGTGACCTTAGACCAGCTAGTCTCTTTGTGTCCAAGGAAAAAGTTGAGGCCAAATCACTTCTGAAAACCTCCCCAAGAAAACTGCAGGGTTTTGTCCAGCTGCTCACCAGGAGTCACTGACTCAAAGATCCAACAAAAAAAAAAAAAAAAAAGGGAGGGGAGGAAAAGTTGAGAAATCTGTTGCTCTTTTTTATTTTACCTTAATTCATTGTAGATCAGGCAAAGAACTTTTGTTATTCCTAATTGTACTTTTCTTTAATGATCTTTCAACTTATTCTTCTCCTGGATCTTTCTGCATTCTTCCCCCTGCCCCACCCCACAATTTGCTGTTGCCTAATTACTATCTCTTTGTTGCTTTTATTTGGAAATACAGTTCTGTAACTGACTATGATTCTGTCTTTTATTGAATTTGCAATACAATTAATTTTCTGGATTAAGTCCTAAAGTCTCATATTTGGTTCCTCCCTTAGGAATATAGGACAGTGTTCAATCATAAAGACCAACATTCCTAAATTGCTTATGCTAAGATCATGTTTATTTGCTAAACACAAAATTTTAGTCAATCCTGCTCTGTCATATTCTATTTCACAATTTTTGCAACACAACTGTGTTTCAGTCTGATTCTGTACATGTTAGAAATCTTTAAAAAAGAAGAATGTTCTAATAAAATTATATTTGCATTTTTCTGTAGATTTTATATATGCTGTTTTAAACATGACTCTTTTTGTGTCTTACCGTGTGGTAGAAATGCAGAAAATGTGTTGATTCAGAAAAGATATTAAGCATCTCATGTTAGATTTTTCACCTCATTATTCAGTGTAGGATTTCCTTTTCAGGAGTCTCCTATTGTTATTCTGGGGTACATCAGGAGCTCTTGGACTAATACAATTTCTCAGCTATAGTTCAAGGTTCGTACCATAGTTGGTTTTACTCTCATAGTTGGCATTACAGCATGCTCCACTGGAATTAGAAACTAAGTAAGATCAATCCTGGTTAATACATAAATGGAAATCTGCTAAGAAATCTCCATGCTGTATAGTAGTGCTGTAAAAAAATCAACACTTCTACATTTTTGTCAAGAAAACAGCATGGAATAGCCCCTGAAGTACTGGGAGTTAAATTCAACTCAATACATTGCTTTACTCTGTGTATGCAGTTATCCTTCAAGCCTCATTTTGCAATCTATTCCAGCTTTGAGACAACTTAGTTATTTTCATATCCAATACAACCATTAAGAAGCCACACTCATCAAAGCCAATAGGAACCAAACAGGATTTCAAACTCTTTATCATATTTCATCAGCTTCTATAAACTTATTTTGCACATGGGGTTTAGAAATATACTTAGTTTTCTCATATCTTGATGTAAATATGAGTCAGGCAAGCAGAAAGAAAATGAAAATGAAAGAACAATAACAAACTTTTACAAATCTTCTTCATTTTATTTATTTATTTATTTTTGTCAATTGCTTACAAGATAATAGATATAAGTAAAAACATAGTTATGAATACATGGATACATATAAGAAAAATAAAAAATAAAAGAAACAATAAGACAGGGATGGTAATTTTTAGAATTATGTAAGAGGGCAATCAGCATTATAGTTCTTTGGGGACAGAAAAGAACCATTCATCCCCATATACTCCTTCTCTGTACATTCAAGAACTGGTCCACATACAATTTAAAAAATGTCCAACATATAATTTCAGCATTAAAATGCTGAAGTTTTTTTTCCCATTATACAAAAGCATGGATTGGGATTTGCATGAATTATTTGTACTATCCAAATGTAGGGTTGAATTAAAATAAATTAATTTTATGTGTACATGAATGCAAAAATATTTTATTTTATAAGACTTTTAAAAAGTGATTTTTAATTTTTTTTTATAAGGTTAAGTTTGTAGAATCTTAAAAGTTAATAAGCAAGAACAATAACAACCAACAAAGCAATATAACAGTATGGTGTAGTAGAGGTTTCTTTGTATATTTTGGAGATGAGGGAGATTAATACTTCACCGATCTGAAGTTCCTGGAAATGTTACATTTATAACTGCAACAAAATTTATTTTTGTTTTATGTACCTCAGTTGTTAAAGGCACTGCATCAATAGATGTTGACCATAGAAAAGTTTTTTTTTAATAGAAAGATTTGTATGTTTTTTTTTTAACTTCTAAAAGAAAGTGGGGGGGGGGTTTAAAAAAAACAACCCAAAAAGTAATGTTACTTAAGCCGATGTCACACTGAACCAGCGGATGCAAAGAGGATGTAAAACAGACAAAAAAGCTTGCCATCTATTGGAAAATGCGATGTACTCACTGCCTCCGTTTTGCTTCCTCTCTATCCGTCCAGCATCCGTCTATTGACGTTTCATCTACTCAGAAAGTTTTGGGCTGCCCAAAACTTTTGCGCGGAAAATGTATCCAATGCGTCCATTCTGCATCCGCTACGCATCTGCTACGCATCCGCTACGCATCCGTTACGCATACGCGATATCCACTAGGAATCCGCTGCGCATCCGCGCAACTCGCATCCGCTCGGACGCAGGGAGGAAGCGGAACGGATGCAGAATGGATGCAGAACGGATGCAGCATGGAAACAAAGAGTTTAAAATGGAAAAAACGTTCGCAGAGGGAACCTATCTTGGATATTAAGGATGCCTAGAGGATGCCTAGAGGAAAACCTATATTTCCTATAAAAAGGGGGAGCAACTCATCTGCATCTCACTTTCAGAACAGCAGCCCAGCTGTGCAGACCTCTGCAGCCTTCATCTGACTCTTCCTCTTCCACAGCATCCAGTCATGTCCACCGTGGATTGCAACAAAGTCCTTTCGGCAGCCACCATCATTCTGCAACAGTGTGAAGCCATCTGCAGGCTCTGTGAACTCTACTGCAAGAAGAAAAAGAGGCAGCCAAAAAGAGTCTGGGTTCGAAGATGGTTCACCAGAAGAGCAGAGGACGGACTGTACAGCAAGCTGATGGTGGAGCTCAGGAACGAAGACACTCGGGCGTTCCAGAACTTCATGAGGATGCCTCCAGCCATGTTTGACAAAGTTGTGTATCAGCTGACACCCAGGTTGACCAAGGCAAACACCAGCTTCCGGCCCAGCCTGGAATCTGGGCTCAAGGTGACACTCACTCTGCACCACCTGGCCTCCGGGACCACCTACAGGAGCATGCAGTACGGCTGGAGGGTGCCTTCCAACACCATCAGCATTGTGGTCAGAGAAGTGGTGCAGACCATCATTGAAGAATACAAGGAGGAGCTCCTCCAGTACCCCTCCACTGAAGAAGGATGGAAGAAAGTTGCAGAGCAGAGGTATCAGAGGTGGAACTTCCCCCACATCGTTGGAGCCATCGATGGCAAGCACGTGGCCTGCAAATCTCCACCCAACTCAGGGTCCACTTATTTCAACTCCAAGGGCTTCTTCAGCATCATCCTCTTCGCCATGGTCGATGCTGACTACAAGTTCATGTACATCGATGCTTCAGGCTACGGCTCATCTTCAGGTGCCCAGGTATACAACGCCAGTGTCCTCAAGGAGGGGATGGAACGCAACCTCGTTGTGGGCTTCCCAGATCCAGAACCCCTGCCCAACGACACGCAAGATGTGCCCTACTTCATCGTGGGAGATGACGCCTTCTCCCTCACAACCTACCTCATGAAGCCCTACACCTCCAGAGGCCTCACCCGTAAAGAGAGGATCTTCAACTACAGGCTGTCCAGGGCAAGGCAGGTGGTGGACAACGCCTTTGGCATCCTGGCCAACAGGTTCCAGGTACTTCTCACCACCATGTAGCCCAGAGACTGTGAGGAGGATCGTGGAAGCTTGCTGCATCCTGCACAATCTCATGCGCACCCACTACCCAGTCTTGCAGAACAGGCTTGTGGACCATCAGCAAGGCAATGGGGACATGGAGCCTGGGGAATGGAGGCAAGGGTGAAACCTGATAGACACTGTGGATGTGCAAGGCCCCAACAGAGCCTCACGTGAGGCGAAGAAGCAGCGCAACCTCCTGAAACACTGGTGCAACTCCCCAGCTGGAGCAGTGGAGTGGCAAGACAGGATGGTAGATGCTTAATGGATGCTTCCTTCAGCCTGTCTCATCACACGGATGAGATTGCGCCATGTATGTTGGGTGGGCCTACAATGAACAGGGTGTTTAATAAAGAGTTGTGTTTATGTTGACGTGTGGATGATTATTACATTATTACTGATAATAAAGGGCCATAGGTGTTGCACCTGGGAGGGTGGACCATACAGTCCCAATATGCTTGTGCTGGAGGTTTATCTATCCCACAGCTATTAGCCATCCCAAAGGTATCCCTGCTCATTCCTCAGGTATCCCTGCCCACCCCACTTTTATCTTAACCCATCCCACAAGCATGCAAAGGCTTAAACCATTTCTAAAAGTTTCCACCAAGATTTTATTTAAAAAAAGAAATGAAGCAAGTGTGTGAATCATAAATAGACTTTATTAACAACAAGCTATAAAATAAAAATGAGTCTCTGGCACTCCTCTTGGTTGCTCAGTCTCAGGGGTGAAGGGTCCAGGTGCTGTGGAGTTGGCCTGTGCTGGAGTGCTTGTCATCAGCTCCTCCAGAAGCAGAAGAAGCAGAAGTGCCAGCCCCAGAAGAGCGAGCCCGTGCTGCGGAAGTCCCAGGAGAACCAGAGTGAGGGCCAGGGGGCGGGATGGTAGCCCTGTCCCTCTTGCCAGGGCTGGCAGCAGATGGCTGAAGCTTGCTGTGCTTCCGCATGTTTGTGGGGTTGCTGGCTGGCAGGGAGGCTTGCAGGAACAAAGGCTGGCAGGAAGGCTGGCAGGGAGGCATGTACCAAGGCTGGCAGGCAGACAGACAGCAAGGCTGGCAGGAAGGCTGGCAGGCAGGCTGGCAGGCAGGCAGGCAGGCACCAAGGCTTGCAGGAAGGCTGGCACCAAGGCAGGCACCAAGGCTGGCAGGGAGGCATGCACCAAGGCTGGCACCAAGGCTGGCAGGCAGGCAGGCAGGCACCAAGGCAATGCAGGCAGACATGAACCAAGGCTGGCAGGAAGGCATGTACCAAGGCTGGCAGGCAGGCATGTACCAAGGCTGGCAGGGAGGCAGGCACCAAGGCTGGCAGGAAGGCTGGCAGGGAGGCAGGCACCAAGGCTGGCAGGCAGACTGGCTGGCAGCAAGGCTGGCAGGCAGGCAGACAGCAAGGCTTGCAGGGAGGCTGGCAGCAAGGCTGGCAGGCAGGCAGACAGCAAGGCTGGCAGGGAGCATGGCAGCAAGGCTGGCAGCAATGCTTGAAGGCAGACATGCAGGCAGGACAGGCAAGGCAGTCGATGTGTCTGAAAGCAGATCTTTCCCCTGAATGGCGACCTGCTCCCGAGCTGCTTCCATTATATCTGCGGGGCTAACGCAATGCATCCTCTCCGCATGCGCAATTAACGCCAAGCATCCATTAGGCTTCCACTGTGCATCCGCTGTGCATCCACTGTGCATCCACTTAATCCGCTAGGCTTCCGCTCTGCATCCGATCTTTCCATTCCGCGTCCGCTTTGCTGCGGCTCGCCGGAAGCCTAGCGGACGTGCCATCTGCTCCCATCCGCTTCCATCCGCTGGGCTTCCGTTCCGCATCTGCTTTGCATCCGCCCTGCGTCCTCCCCGCGTCCGTGTTATCCGCTCCGGTTATGCAAATTTTTGCCCCTTTTGAGAGCGGATAACAACGGATGGAACATTTTGCTCGTCCGTTGTGTCCTTTTTGCATCCATTGGGCAGCGTGACATGGGCTTTAGATAACAAACAGCTGCATTATTTGACTGTTTTTCTTTGAGTTGCCATACTTTTCATAAGTCTTTAAGACATCTCATTTCAGTTTCCTCAAATTTTAACAGGACATCTCTAAACTGTGGTGGTTTCTGATCTTGAAATAGCTTAACATTGTGGTGCAGCTGTCATAATAATAATTAAAAAAAAAACATTTTTAAAGTGCTACAGATATATAAATATAAGACTGACATCCAAAGGGCCCTTTCCTCCTAAGTAACATATTTTTTTGCCAAGTCCCCATGATGTTGCCTTCATCTCTCTCATGCGTGTCAGACCATGACTGACACAATACTGGATTTCCTCTTTAAAACATATACAGCATTTGCAAGGTATGAGAACATTTATTTAATCAGTGGTGAAGTCAGGTGACATCTAGATCATGAAGTGAAGTCTGTCCAAGTGACACTACTTGAGGAAATTGCTCAGGCTTGAATGGGAATCATATAAGACAAGGTTGTCAAACTGGCAGCCCATAAGCTGGATGCCTCATGTACAGGCCATGTCCATCACAGCTCCGCAAAGGGTAAAAACATTGCAATACATTATGTCACAGCAATGTGATATGGTGAGTTTGACACCCGTGATGTAAGAAGCAACATTATCAGCTGGGGCTCTTTCTCATTTTTTCATGGCTTCTTTGCCTGACTAGACAGAATAGAATATTATGAGATGCTTACTTGGCTTGGAACGTGGTAAGTTAGCAGGACTTGTATCTCTTCCTGCCTCACAAAGGAAAAAAAAATCAAGTCTACAGCTTGAGTGAACCATAAACCATGTGTATTGGTTAGGGTAATATTTTCTGTAATTCGGAATGGTAAATTATTGTGCATAATCTAAGCCATTGCCTTTCTCCCATATTTGTGGGAGAAGGCAATATGTTAGTGGCAGAAATGGTCAGATAGGGATGTCCAGTATGACTTGGATGTTGTTTAATTCCTTTTTAAAAATAATTTCAAGATAAGGACATCTTAGAATATTATATGAAGCTCACTTCCTGTTCTTCAAGATACTGCTTTTAAGTGCTATGTGCTTAGAGATCGAAGCATTGTCAAAGACCCCACAACACCCACTTCATGGCCTCTATCAATTGCTCCCCTCTGGGAAGAGGTTTTGAAGTAGAATTACTAGATTCTGTAACAGCTTTGTTCTTTATGCCCTCCATCTTATAAACTCAAAGGATTCTTTTTTTTTTTGCCATGTATATGTGTACATTCAAACTAGACTGTGATGTTTCTGTGTCATATATGTGTGTGTATGCGGGTATATGCAAATGATTATCTTTTGAGAGCTGAATGCAATGAAATTTCATTTTAAAGTAAGCTGATTAGTGTATATTTAAAGCGACAATAAATTTTCTATTCTATTAAGTTTGTATTAAGGTAAAAAAGATAAGGATAAAAATTTAATACAAACTAGGAAAAATAAAATAAACACCAACAGAAAAAGGTAAGAAAAGAAAAAATAAAGGAAACATATTGTATATAAAAAGCAATGATTTCCCTTTCATGAAGGTAAACTGTTTCAGCAACTTATTGCCTTCTCTAAAGGCCGTGTCACACTGCCCAAAGGATGCAAAAAGGACATAATGGAAGAGAAAAATGTTACATCCGTTGTATCCGCGCTCAAAAGGGGCAAAAATTTGCATAATTGGAGCAGATAACATGGACGTGGGGAGGACGCAGGGCAGATGCAAAGCGGATGCGGAACGGAAGCCCAGCAGATTGAAGCGAATGGTGCATCCGCTAGGTTTCCGGGGGGCCTCAGCAAAGCAGATGCGGAACGGAAACAACGGATGCAGAATGGATGCACAGCGGATGAAGCGGATGAACAGCGGAAGCCTAACGGATGCCTGACATTAATTGTGCATGTGGGGGGGGGTGCATTGCGGAAGCCCCGCAGATATAAAGGGAAGCAGCTCACCACGTGGCCAGCATTTGGAGGAAAGACATGCTGCTGGATACCTCGAGTTCTTGCCTGCATGTCTGCCTGCAAGCCTGGCTGCCAGCCTGCCTTCCAGCCTCCCTTCCAGCCTTACTGGCAGCCTGCCTTCCAGCTTCCCTTCCAGCCTTGCTGTCAGCCTGCCTTCCAGCCTCCCTGCCAGGCTTGCTGCCAGCCTGCCATCCAGCCTCCCTGCCAGCCTTGCTGCCAGCCTGCCTTCCAGCCTCCCTGCAAGCCAGTCTGTCTGCCAGCCTTGGTGCCTGCCTTCCTGCCAGCCTTCCTGCCAGGCTTCCTAACAGGCTTCCTAACAGGCTTCCTAACAGGCTTCCTAACAGGCTTCCTAACAGGCTTCCTGCCAGCCTTGGTGCCTGCCAGCCTTCCTGCAAGCCTTCCTGCCAGCCAGCAACCCCACAACCATGGAGAAGAAGCGAAAGCCTCAGCAACCTGCCGCCATCCCTGGCAAGAGGGACAGGGCCACCCTCCCGCCCCATGTCCCTGACTCATCTTCTGCTGGGGCTTCTGCTGCTTGGGCTCGCTCTTCTGTTGCTGGAGCTTCTGCTGAAGCTGCTCCTGGAGGTGGTGCTTCTGCTGCTGCGTACTCTGCTGAAGCTGCTCCTGGTCCTGTTGGTCCTGATGGTCCTGCTTGTTCTGCTCGTGCTCCTGGTCTTGTTGACCCTGCTGCTGGTGCTTACTCTGCTGCTGCTGATCCTGGTCTTGCTGCTGCTGCTGCTGCTGCTGCTGCTGCTGCTGCTGCTGCTGATCCTGCTGCTGCTGCTGCTGCTGCTGATTATGATCCTGCTGGTGATTATGTTGATGATGCTGATGCTGATGATGCTGATTATGATCCTGCTGGTGATGCTGCTGCTGCTGCTGCTGATGATGATGATGCTGTTGGTGTGGAGTAGCAGCCCCTAAAACCTGGAAGCCCCTCTGATGAGGGCCCATCTGGTCCTGCCAAAGGGAGGAAGAGGCGTATGCAACAACAGGAGAGGAGGCAGTACTACATTGAGGAAGCGCATGAGGATGAGGTGCTGGAGTGGCTGAGAGAGAACGACTATCTGTGGCGGAAGGGACACCGGCTGTACATGGACACCAAGTGGAAGCAGGCTGCTTGGAGAGAGAGGGCAGAGAGTCAGGGCTACACATCGGATGTGCTCCTCAGCTGGTGGAAGCACATGCACACCTGGTACAGGAAGCTGCACCTCAAAAAATCTGGCCAGGCCACGGTTAAGCTGACGGACAGAGAGAACTATGTCATGGCCAAGTGCAGCTTCCTGGAGGGTGAGGTCCACCACTGAGCAGCACCAGGAGCCCAAATCTCTACCCTCTCTCTCCGGCATCCTTAATATCCGAGATAGGTCCCCTCTGTGGACGTTTTTTCTGTTTTTAACGCTTTGTTTCTGCTAGGCATCCATTCTGCATCTGTTCTGCATCCGTTCTGCGTCTGTTCCGCTTCCTCCCTGCATCCGTTTACCTCTGGAGCGGATGGAGTTGCGCGGATACGCAGCGGATACCTAGGAGATATAGCGGATGCGTAACGGATGCATAACGGATGCCTAGCGGATGTGTAGCGGATGCAGAATGGACGAATTGGATACATTTTCCATGCAAAAGTTTTAGGCAGCCCAAAACTTTCGGAGCGGATGAAACATCAATAAACGGATGCTGGACGGATAGAGAGGAAGCAAAACGGAGGCAGTGAGTACATCGCGTTTTCCAATGGATGGCAAGCTTTTTTGTCCATTTTACATCCTCTTTGCATCCGTTGGTGCAGTGTGACATGGGCTTAACATTTTAACCAAAAACCTATTCATCCCATATATTACCTTTCATTTTTTAGCAAATAATATGTTTTTATCATTCAATCAGCAACAGTCCATTAAGAATTACAAAAAATAAACTCACTCTCTGTCTTCATCAAGTAAATTAGTTTCATATTTCTGTCCTTTATATGGTAACTTGTGTTCCTTAAATATACATTTATTCCCATTTCTTATATCTATAAACAAATCCATAGCCTCATCTTTCAAACTTAATCAAGAAAAATTCCATTAAGAGTTACTAAAATAACATATCAGAAATCTTTAATCCCTTTGAATAATGTACAATAATTCAATTTGTGACTTTCTCCTTTTCTCTCAGAAACCACAGTTGATCACTTTCTCTAAAAATTACAACAAAAATGTATTATGTATAAACAAATCATTAAAAACCTCAGTCCTAATCAAGAAAATACCATGACATATATTTTAACTTTGATCGAATAAGCTGACTTTATACTCCTTCTTTTTGCTTTTAACAGTCTTGATGTTTAATTCTTTGAAGCAGTATTCCAAAGGCTGTCTTTTTCATTCTCTCTTTGCAATATCTTTTCTTAGAAACTCTTTTATAAATATAACAAATCTGTTTTATCACACCAAAATAAGAAAGTTATCCAATCCTTCTGAACTGAAATCCATACACCTAAATCACTTTTCTGATTATTTGTGTGTTTCTTTTAGCTATTAAAATATCAGCCAGTTTTATTTGTAAATCACATTTAAGTCATATCTTTGTCAATATTTTTCTTGTAGCCTATTATTTTTCAATCCACATCTCAGTTGTTTCTATCTCCTTGTCTAAACTCCTTTTTATAGTAGCAGAAATCTAAAGAGAACATTCTAAATATTGTTGCCAAATATTCTTGAATTCTTCCAGAGTTAAAATACTTTTCTCATTTCTGTTTTAGAGGATCTCTTCTATTTTAATTATAATATTTAGTTCTCTTTGGTTGCCTCTGGTAACCAGCCTTCAAGGTTTCATCTTATTGTGTTTTTCAATAATCCATAACATTTTTCAATTGAATGATTTCTTAAATTCATATATTTTAATAGAACATTAAACAAACCCTGGGAAGGATTCTTATAAGTTTCAAAATCTTATTTCCAGTCAATCTCTCCCCTTTGTCCATGTATACAAAGTTTCTAGACATAAACTTTCTAATCACTCTTTTGCTACTTATTTCTCATAAAAATCTTTTATGTTCTTATATGAAACTTCTTTCACTGAGGAATCACTCAGAGTAAGGAAATTGCCCTCCTAAAGGTTCTCAGTATCCAAAAATTAATTAACAAGTTATTTACTGAACTGATTAAAAGAGGAAGTGGCAAACCCACTGTCTGTTTTAAAGCTCTAAATCACAGCTTGGGCAAAGCTGACTCTCATACTTCCGAGAGCATTACGATCTACCAGAGACTGTTTTTTGGTTACATCATGGGCAGCATCATTCTATATGGAACACTGTGGGTGATCTAAGGTGATCTAAGGTCCTCTCCTTTAACTGGAGAGGAATTTCAAGCTACCAATTTGTTCATCAGCTCCTTTTCTGCTGTAGTTGTCAGTTTGTTAAAAGCAAAGCCTTCTTCAGTCTTGTGTTGCTTCCCCAGAAGTGGAGGTTACTTGTTTCCTGAGGGCTTTGAGACATGGCCCAGTTGATGCAAACCCTGAAAATTGCCGAGCAGTGTGCTGGTATAATTTGTTTTTGATGATATTTCCTGTGTTCATGGATTTCTCACTACACAGTGCTTACTCTTAAAGGGCACAGAAGCTCCCAGTTGTCAGGTCCCACCAGCTAATGAGGTTTGGAGAGTAAAAGGGAAGCATTGACAGTCAGATCAGCTAATTGCCTCTCTCTCAGGTACACAATCGGAACACCAGCATTTGCCAGTGAATCAAACTCAGTGGAAACAGGGGACAGTTTTGTATTAAATTAAAAATGGATGGATTGCATTTAGCTAGCAATGGGGAAAGCCCAAAGATATATCAAACAGTCTTAAGCCACAGCTGGAATCCAAGCCCAATGATTATGAAGGAAATGCTCTTTTATTAAGAACAATGAAATAAGAGATTATCGCCTATGAATCTGACCAATCATCTATAGAGTTGCAGCACAGATTTCCAAATTCTAATAGCTGGAAACAGTACACATAACTTTCTCTGAATGCTATAAATGCTGAGAACTGGGCCAAATAACCTTTCCAAATTAGGACTATTAATATAGAGACTGGACAATCTATGTTTCAACATTTATTTAGTGGCAGAGAAATTCTCAGCTCCTTAGAAGAGGCTAGAGGCAAAGTTTCAAATAGCCCTCCAGCATCATCAGGTCACCATTTTGCATCCTGATAAAATGGCAGAATCTTTCTTCAAATTTGACTCAGCACTTTTTGTTACTATTGTTTCATTATGTTCACCTTCATAGCCATAAGCTTCATTTATTCTTGCTGCCATTTAATTCACTTTTATGTGTTTCTCCTGCAAAAGAAATCAATCACAGATTTCTTTCCAAGTGAAATAATGTGATCTGACAAAATGGAATACATTATATCAGGAGTAGGCATATAATTCAGAGTCTGCTGGCTTCCAGCTTGAAATTGCAGATAAAAATCAGTGACTCTTTAGCAGATGTGTGTGGGTGTGTGGTGTGCATAGGGATTTTGTGAAGGGAGTAAAAGAGTTTTGGAGAGAGGCTCAGAAAAGATGTTTGCAGCAGAGATAATACTATGCAAAAAATGTTTTACTGAGGAAAATATGGTGAAATATGGCTACATTTCCTTTTGAAATAATCTTACTTTACTTACTAGGTTATCAGAATCTCCTGAGAAGAACTTGTTAACTGTAGTTTCTAATTCTTTGTAGAAGCATCTTTCTTTGGGAAGCAGGAGGTAAAAAAGAGCCAAGGTAGGGGTTATGACTAGACAATCGAAAACTACCACCTTTTAAATATATTATGTATGTTGTTGTATGTAAAACATGGGTGAAACTTCAACTGTGAAAAACAGCCACCATCTTGAATTTTTTTTATTCCCTCTTCTCTCCATAGATGTCTATGGAGATTCTCAGTCAGCCAGGTCACGGCTGTCCCATAGGTGCTTTTTTCAAGGAACTTTTTTGAGAAGCTTCTTTGATGAGAAGCTAAACATCTTCAGAGAAAAACAAGAAAGTCCAGTTGCCTCTTGAAAACCACGTTTGGGTCTCTCCATGGATGCTTCTGCTTTCTTGGAGTCTTAAGATTTGGAAAGAGCCAATTGGAGGGGATCTAATATTGGATCAGACCAGGAAGTGGAACTTTCTTCTGTTCACTGAACTGAAGGCAAAACAAAAATTACTATAGACAATTTTCTTCATACATCCAGATCTGCATATAATTGTACAGCAAGCAGGAGAACAAATGAATCATGTAAAATATTCTTTACCAATTACAATTATTTTTCTCAACAACTCCAAGGGTTAAATATTTTCAAATACAAGGAGAAAGCTTCATAAACTGTCCTAAGATAACTTTTGTCAAATTGGGTTTTTTATTAGCCATCAAGTGAGTTAAACTGTAAAATTGGGAAAATTGCAAAGTTGTTCTCAAGACAGCAAATTTAATTTGAATTTAATTGCTATAACTACCCAAAGAAGCAATTAGCAAAAATGTTTTCAAAATTTAATTGAAACTGAGAGAGTTTGTCTTGGATATATTCAAGAATCACTTTTTCTAAATACATTGGCTAACATACAAAAGCTTTCATGAGCTGCAGTTCATTTCATTAGATGCAGGTTTATGCCTTTGAATACAATTTGTTAGAAAAAAATATGACTTCTTTTGCCCCCTAGGCTGCTCTCATCCTACAATATCTATAGTACTTTCTCATGTACACCCAAAGTACAAGGTTATATAATTCTTTATACATAATTGCTACCCATAATCAATAAATCTAAGCAAAGCTTTTTAGTTCTTCTTGGAGTGAAGCCAAATTGAACTTATCTATGTCCTACTACTTCCAAGCTTACTTCTCAACAGATAGGTATATGGTTGAATTGTAATCTAGTCACACTTAGATCCTGTAGAAATCAATCTACCTTAAGTCTTATTTGTTCCACTGATTCAAATGAAATCTAAATGCATTTAACAGTTACTAATAACAAATTCATTCATCCATTCTCTGCAGATTGTCCTTAATATTTATGAGGGAGAGGTGCTATAAAACCCCGCAAAAGAAAATGTTGGCATTAAGATGCCAAAAGATTGAAGGTATCAATAAGAGCACTCTCAAAAATATTGCTTAGTGCTATAGATTTGTACCTCACATGGAGAGGGAATGGTAGATGTCTTTTGTTTTGCCCCAGGTGATACTTAGCTCTGTTATCAGACAGCACAATGACAAAAAAATGATTGAAATTAATTTCAGCACCTCAAGTAGTTTATTAAGTATAGAAAGTAGCAGGAAAATCCTGGGTCCCACACAAACTTCAACTCCCAGAATGAATTTATCAAAACATATGTCTCTCTCTAACTTTCAGACATATTTCCAAATACTCTATGTGTCCTACTTATACAACTTGTATAAATAATTACACAAATAAATAGCAAAGACTTATGGTCTATAAATTCTACCTCCTTGGTTAATTTCTGCTTTTCCTTTTTCTATTAGGCCCATTTTATGTTTGGTTATATCCATTTTTAACTTAATGACCTTTTTCTGTGGCATTTTCTGTAGCTCTTTTTCAGGTCCTTTATACTTATCCTCTAATGTTTAAGAGGCTAATCTTTTCATGGTATTTCTTTTCCTTGTATAGTCTATTATCAAGCCTCTGGCATATGCCTTCATTGTATCACATACATTCTGGATTGATGTATCTTCTTTTTTGTTTTCTCTAAAGAAAAAAGCCAGTTCTTTCTCCATCCACTCTGTAAAGTCTTTTTCCTTTAAAATAGTATTATTTAATGTCCACCTAGATCTCCTTCTTTGTCCTTTCCATTTAATTGTCATTGGATTGCGGTCTGCCCAAGTACTTGTTTCAATATTTCTTGAATATTAGTTAACATTTCTGTTGACATCCATATCATATCTATTCTGGACCATGATAAATGTCTATTTGAGTAGAAGGTGTATTGTTTAGTTTTAGCATTTGTTTCTCTCCATGTATCTTTTAAGTTTATTTCATCTACCATTTTAAAAAAAAGATTTAGGGGGAGCACTCTTCTGGGTACTTGTTTCAAAACCACAATCTCCTTATCTTTATATTTCAATGTTTTCTCTCCTGCCACTTGCAATATTTGCGTTTTAATGGCTTTCTTTGTAAATCTGATGTGAACTTCTCTTGATAGGTTATTTCTCATTGTGTATCTTGTGAAGACTCGATAGACCTCATCTATTCCATCCATCATCTTCTCTTCAGTAATTTCCAAAGCTTCAGCCAATATTTCTATCATTATCTCAGCTAGATTTTGTCCTTTTTCTACCTCTATGTTTTGGAATCTAAGATAAAATTCTTATCTGTCCCTCTCCCATCTCAGCATACCACTTTTATCTTGTTCAACCACAGTTAATCTGTTATCAGTGCCTCCAATCTTCTTATCTCTTTGTTTATCTTCTTCTTCAATATTTAGTAGTCTCTCATCAGACTTCATCATCATTTGTTGGATGTTCTCCACTTTTTTATCAGTTTTCCATGTTCTTTGTTCAGTGTTCTCTGTTCTTTGTTCGATGTTCTCTATTCTCTTTTCAATATTCTCTGATATTGTTTGAATGTTTTGAATTCCTTGCAAAATCATCTGCAGGGTCACTTTTTCTTTTTCTTGTTCTTTCTCTTGCCTTAACATTATCTGTATTGAACATTGTCCTCGAGATGGTGGAGAGAAGGAAGTAGAAGTTGAAGAACCAGGAGCTGTTAATTTCCTACTCATTTCAAAGAATTCACAATCTTCAGGTTCATTTAGACCCTCATCCAATTGTGCAGTAACCAATTGCAATTCCAAATAAAAATAGTAGGGGAAAAGAAGCCAAATAGTAATAATAATAAAAAAGAAAAAAAATGTCTTCAGGTTCTTGTATACCTTAATCTGATCAATTGGTTAGATAGCAGTAAAAATTAAAAAATGAAGGAAAAGACCATAAACACACACAAAAGAGAAAAAGTTGCAAAATCCTAAAAAAGACAGAAAAGTGAGGAATAAAAAGCTAAAAAAAAAAAGGAAAAATTCTTCAGGTTCTTCAATACCTTAATCCAATTGAGAGGTCTCAAATATAAAATGGTGCATAAGAGAAAAAGGAAAAAAAGGCCAGGAAGATAAAAAAAGAAAAAAGAAAAAACCAGTATTGGAGATAGATGGAATAACAAAAATACCAGAAAGGAAGAAAGAGAAAAAAAAAAAAAAAAGGTTACTCCCTTAAGGCTAGGTCACACTGGCCGACGGATGCAAAACGTATACAAAAAGGACACAACAGATGAGCAAAATTTCCATCGGTTGTTATCCGCTCTCAAAAGTGACCCAAATTTGCATAAACAGAGCGGACAACAATGGAAAGGAATGGACGTGGGAAGGATGGATGTGGGGATGTAAAGCGGATATTCATAGGAAGCCTAGCGGATGGAAGCAGATGGAAGTGGATGACACATCCGCAGGGCTTCCGGGGGAGAATAGCAAAGCAGACGCGTAGCGGAAGGAGAGGATGCGTAGCGGATGTGTAGCGGATGACGCGGATGCATCACGGATGCCTATAGGATGCATAGCGGATGCGTAGCTGATGCAAAGCGTTCACTGTGCATGCGGGGAGGATGAATTGCGTAAGCTCCATGGATATAAAAGGATGCAGCTTGCAAGCAGTCAGCATTCAGAGGAAAGACCTGCTGCCAGAGACATCTTGAGAGAACACCATGGGAAAGAAGAGGAAGCCTGTGCCTACTCCTGCCAGGCCTGGCAAGAAGGACAGAACCACCATCCCACCCCCTGGCGCTGACTCTGAAGCTGCTGGTGGTGTTGCTGGTGCTTCTCCTGCTGCTGCTGCTGCTGCTGCTGCTGCTTCTCCTGCTGCTGGTGCTGCTGCTGCTGGTGCTTCTCCTGCTGGTGCTACTGGTGCTGCTGCTGTGATGGACCAGCCCCAAGGCCCTCGAAGCCCTGCTGCTGAAGGCCCTGAAGCCCCTGCCAGAGGGAGGGCAAGGAGAAGAGAGAGAGGAAACAGTACTACATTTCCAAAGACCATGAGGAGGAGTGCTGGAATGGCTGAGGGAGAACGAGTACCTGTGGAGGAAGGGCCACAGGTTCTATCGCAACACCAAGAGGAACCAGGCAGCATGGAGAGAGAAGGCGGAGAGCCTGGGCTACACTTCAGATGTACTCCTTGGATGGTGGAAGCACATGCAAACCTGGAATACCAAGCTCCACCTGAAGAAATCCGGGCAGGCCGCTGTCAAGCTCACTGACTGGGAGACCTATGTCATGGCCAGGTGCAGCTTCCTGGAGGGTGAGATCCACCACCGAGGAGCAGCCCTTCTGTCAACCATCTCCCTCAGACAGCCCACAGAGAGCCTTTCCTCTTCCAGCCAGGAGACAGCTACCATGTCCAGGCAGGTGTCTTTGGAGGGCCCCACGACAGAGACACCCCCCGACAGCTGCACTCCCCATGCCGGAGGACATGGAGGATCCCCTGTCTCAGATGGAGCAAGAAGAAGCAGCCACCAAAGACCAACCCACACTCACCGCCAGCTCCACCTCCACAGAAAGCAGGCAGAGAGGCAGACCGGAGGGACAGAGCCACACTGTCCTCTTGGAGATCAGGGACACAATCAAAGCCAGCACATCTCCTCTCCCAGCTGTTCCACTTCGACATACCATCCTCTAACCACAAGCCCTTCATCACGTATGTGAGCCAGACCCTCATGGACATGCCCGAGGCCCAGTACCAGGTGATGAAGGAGAGGATCACAGCTCTTCTGCACCACCCTCCAGGCCCAGCTGAACCTGCTCCTACCCACTCCAGGTCTGCTCTTCCACCCCAGGCGATGTCATAGCCCTTCCACGGATTTCAACAGCCCCTCGCGTATCAAGCCTACCACTACCAGGACTTCCCACAGCAGAGGCAGCCCTTCCCAGTCCAGGCCCAGGTTCCTCGGATGCCACAGGTGCCACAGATGCCTCACCTGATCCAGCTGCAGACCAGACAGCCCCACAACACTCCTCCTTCCTCCACCCCACAGCCAAGCCCTTTCTCAGAAGATCTGTCATCAGTCTTGGGCCTCACTTCCCAGGAACTTGATGAAGGGCCTCTCAACCTCACGGGACTGAGTCAGCTCTCTGAGAGCTTCCTGCATGCACCATCTCCTGTTGTACTCTCGGGGCCAGGCACCCCAATAGCGCCTCAGACCAGCACTCCAGCAACAGCCACCTCCACAGTCCCTGGCCTCTTTATATCTGAGACCATGGGCACGCCTCAGAGTGACTGAGAAGAGTGCCAGAGACTGAGTTGTTACCTGTTCACTTTATCTTTGATTAAGGCACTTTACTTGGGTCCTTTTGCTTTTTAATAAAGTCATACAGTTTGTTATTAATAAAGGTTATCTTTGCTTCACACACTGGGTTCATTTTTTTGACTTCATAAATTGTTGGGGAAAACGTTGAAAAAAGGATTAAGCCTTTGCATGCTTGTGGGATTGGTAAGGATAGCTGTGGGATGGATAGCTGTGGGATGGGTAAGGATAGCTGTGGGATTGGTAAGGATAGCTGTGGGATAAGAATAGTTGTGGGATGGGTAAGGATAGTTGTGGGATAGATAAACCCAAGTGCAAGCATAGTGGGACTGTATGGTCCACCCTCCCAGCTGCCACACATATGGCCCTTTATTATCAATAACAATTTATTCATTGATCAACACATTTCAACATAAACAAAACTCTTTATTAATGCCCTGTTCATTGTAGGGCCACTCAACATACATGACACAATCTCATCAATGTGATGAGACAGGCTGAAGGAAGCATCCATTAAGCATCTACCATCCTGTCTTGCCACTCCACTGCTCCAGCTGGGGAGTTGCACCAGTGTTTCAGGAGGTTGCGCTACTTCTTCCTTTCACGTGAAGCTCTGTTGGGGCCTGGCACATCTACAGTGTCTATCAGTTTTTGTCCTTGCCTCCATTCACCAGGCTCCATGTCCCCATTACCTTGTTGATGGTACACAAGCCTGTTCTGCAACACTGGGTAGCGGGTGCACATGAGATTGTGCAGGATGCAGCAAACTTCCACGATGCTCCTCGCAGTCTGTGGGTGATGCTGCATGGTGGTGAGAAGTACCTGGAACCTGTTGGCCAGGATGCCAAAGGCGTCCTGAACCTGCACCTGCCACCCGTCTTGGCCTGGACAGCCTGTAGTTGAAGATCGTCTCTTCACAGGTGAGGTATCTGGAAGTGTAGGGCTTCATGAGGTAGGTTTTGCGGGAGAAGGCGTCATCACCCACGATTAAGTAGGGCACATCTTGTGTGTCGTTGGGTAGGGGTCTGGATCTGGGAAACCCATGATGAGGTTGCATTCCAGCCCATCCTTGAGATCACTGGCGTTGTATATCTAGGCATCTGAAGCTGACCCGTTGCCTGAAGCATCGATGTACATGAACTTGTAGTCAGCATCAACAATGGCAAAGTGGATGATGCTGAAGAAGCCCTTGTAGTTGAAATAATTGGACGGAATTGAAATAATTGGGTGGAGCTTTGCAGGCCACGTGCTTACCATCGATGGCTCCAATGGTGTGGGGGAAGTTCCACCTCTGATACCACTGCTCTGCAACTTTCTTCCAGCCTTCTTCAGTGGAGGAGCACTGGAGGAGCTCCTCCAGGTATTCTTCGATGATGGCCTGCACCACTTCTCTGACCACAATGCTGATGGTGTTTTGTGGCACCCTCCAGGCATACTGTATGTTTCTGTATGTGGTCCCAGAGGCCAGGTGGTGCAGAGTCAGTGCCCCTTCAGTCCAGGGTCCAGGCTGGGATGAAAGTTGGTGCTTGGCTTGGTCAACCTGGGTCTTAGACGCTCCACAACTTCGTCAAACATGGCTGGTGGCATCCTCATGAAGTGCTGGAATGCACGAGGGTCTTCATTCCTCAGCTCCACCATCAGCTTGTCATCAAGTCCAAACTCCACTCTTCTCCCGACCCATCTTCAGACCCAGACAGCTCTTGGACATCTCCTCTTTGCATAGAAAGATGAAACAGTCTGAAGAGGGCTTGGTTCTGGTGTTGAATGATGGCGGCTACCAAAAGGAGTGTGCGATGATCCATGGTGGACATCAATGGATGATATGTAAGAGCAAGAGCAAGGCTGAAGAGGTCTGCACACCATGGCTGCTGGACTGATGGTGAGATCCAGGTGATTTCTTTCCCCTATTTATTGGAAATGTCGGTTTTCCATTAGGTGCCCTTCCACATCCTCTTGACATCTTCCAGATATCCTAAATATCCGAGATACATTCCATATATGAACATTTTGTCCGTTTTAATGCTTTATATCTGAGCTGCATCTGCTTTCATCCTTTCTATGTCTGTGCTACTAACACTGTGTGGACGTTCTGCGTACCTTTCGCTTCCTTCCTCTTTCCGCTTTCCGCTGGAGCAGATGTGAGTTGCGTGGATGGCCAGAGGATGCTGAGAGGATACATTGGACATGTAACGGATGACAATTGACATAGAACATTTGTTGCCTGTATGTGTCATGGATGTAGATCGTACACGGCGGAAAGTTCATCCGCTCAAAAAATTTTGTGCAGCTCAAAACGTTTTGAGCGGATGAAATAGCAGTAGACGGATGTTTGACGGATGAGCGTATGAAAGATGTACGCAGTGAGTACACAACGGACGCGTTTTCCAACGGATGGCAAGCTTTTTTGTCCATTTTACATCCTCTTTCCATCCGTTGGTGCAGTGTGACATGGGCTTTAAAAAGAAAAGGAAGAGTATCATTAATGCTAAAACTTTTCATTTAAAATAAAAAGCAAATATAGAAATTTAACTTCCAAAGACAAGAAAAAAAAAACGCAAAGACAAATTCCAAAGAAGTAAAAATCCAAATAGCTATTTCAAAAGGTAAACTGTTGAGGAGAGGGGTAGCACAGCTTAGAAAAAATCAAGAGAACACACTGCAGTTTGTTTAGTTATCCAAGGTTCTTGTTATAACACTCTTTTCCAAAACTTATCACCTTTTCTTTTCCTGTAAACTTCAACACCAGACTCCAGCTGTTGATAGAAACCCAGAAGAGCACATGCAATAATACTCTCCCATGCTCTTCCCTCTAGCTTATCAAATAGCAATGTCCTTGAAAAAAAAAAATCAGTTCTTTCCCTCTCAGCTTTGTCTGGTCACAAGAGAAATAGAATATTTCCAAGCCTCTAGTTGGCAGTGTTACAAAGTTTCTTTGCTTTTACTTTTCCCTTTCTTTTCCAAGCAGGATATAATAAGAATTATTTCTTTTTTAAAAAAAAAAAATAACTAAAAAGGGGGCTCTAGTCTAAAATGTTACAAAATCAAGAAGGAGGAAAAAAAATAGATGGAAAAAAAACAACCCAGTCCAGTTTCAAAATATAAAATCATATATAGAAAATCCAGCATTGAGAAAAAAAAAAAAAAAAACTTTGACATTCCTGTTTAAAATCGCTGCTTAATCACTTCTGTCAAAACTTTTTAAGATTCTTTCTTTTCCTTAGGATGTCCTTTCAGATCTTAGAATAAAGAAAAAGTTCTAAGCAAACTGGCATACTCTCTTTCTGTTCACCTTTCCTTACGGAGCTGTCCCAACTTCAGCAGCTTTAATTGCTGCCTCTTTGCTGCTGGAAAAAGAGCTTCTCCTGGATCTACCAGGGACTTCATGGTATCCCTGGGATCAGCAGGATGTGCTCTTCTCTTTCACCATCTCTTTGGGAAAGTTTAGATCTAATAGAACCATCCAGGAGCAAAGATATCAGCAGCGATTTTAAACCTCCAAGATCGCATGCCATATCATCGCGACGCCAGCTCCGCCCTCCAATTTCTGGTTTGCCAAATACCAAAAACTTGATGAATCTTTGGTGCTCTCTAAGCTTTGTAACACAAACTAGGTTATCTAGTTTGGATAATGAAATGCCTGCAATAAAGCAACCAAACTCAGAGAGTACTAAGGATCATCATTTCAACCCTGAGTTACAAATATTATGCTTTATAAGCCTTTTCTTATATATTAAAGGAATATTCAGATGCTAAGATGCCTATGTGAAAGATATATTTTAAGATGTTAGGATGTTATAATTGTCCCACTTGACAGTATGAATATCATCAACTTCTTGAAAATATTGCCTTGGGAGGGTTGATTTCAAAATTACAAAATTTTATATAGGGCAGAAATATTCTGCATGAACTAAAAAAAAAGAATGGAATGAACAAGGGTGGACAAATTGAAATGTATAATTGGTGTTAATGCTTGAATCTTCATGAAAGGTAAATCCTCCTCAGCCTTGTAGAACAAAGACCAATAAAGCAGATTTCACAAAGTTGGGAACTTAAATGGCCGTTTCAAAAATATTATGATCATGGGCAATATACTTATGTAACCCTGTAAAGCCCCTGTAACACTGCACCAACGGATGCAAAGAGGATGTAAAATGGACAAAAAAGCTTGCCATCCGTTGGTTAACACGATGTATCCGTTCTGTACTCACTGCCTCCGTTTTGCTTCCTCTCTATCTGTCCAGCAACCGTTTATGGACGTTTCATCCGCTCCGAAAGTTTTGAGCTGCTCAAAACTTTTGCATGGAAAATGTATCCAATTTGTCTGTTCTGCATCTGCTAGGCATCCGTTATGCATCCGTTATGCATCCGTTATGCATCCGTTATGCATCCGCTAATCCTCTAGGCATCCATTCCGCATCCGCGCAACTCACATCCGCTCGGATGCAGGGAGGAAGCGGAACGGACGCAGAACGGATGCAGAACGGATGCCTAGCAGATGCAGCATGGAAACAAAGCATGTAAAACGGAAAATACGTTCGCAGAGGGGACCTATCTCGGATATTAAGGATGTCTACAGGATGCCTAGAGAATGCCTAGAGGATGCAAAGGGACACCTATACTGCCTATAAAAAGGGGGAGCAACTGGTCTGGATCTCACTTTCAGACCAGAAGCCCAGCTGTGCAGATCTCTGCAGCCTTCATCTGCCTCTTCCTCTTCCACAGCATCCAGTCATGTCCACCGTGGATAGTAACACAGTCCTTTTGGCAGCCACCATCCTTCTGCAACAGTGCGAAGCCATCTACAGGCTCTGTGAACTCTACTACGGGAAGAAAAAGAGGGGCCAAGAAGCATCCGGGTACGAAGATGGTTCACCAGAAGAGCAGAGGGTGGACTGTACAACAAGCTGATGGTGGAGCTCAGGAACGAAGACACTCGTGCATTCCAGAACTTCATGAGAATGCCTCCAGCCATGTTTGATGAAATTGTGTAGCGCCTGACACTCAGGTTGACCAAGCAGAGCACCAACTTCCAGTCCAGCCTGGAACCTGGGCTGAAGGTGGCACTCACTCTGCGCCACCTGGCCTCAGGGACCACATACAGAAGCATGCAGTACGGCTGGAGGGTGCCACCCAACACCATCAGCATTGTGGTCAGAGAAGTGGTGCAGGCCATCATCGAAGAATACAAGGAGGAGCTCCTCCAGTACCCCTCCACTGAAGAAGGATGGAAGAAAGTTGCAGAGCAGTGGTATCAGAGGTGGAACTTCCCACTCACTGTTGGAGCCATCGATGGCAAGCACGTGGCCTGCAAAGCTCCAGCCAAGTCGGGGTCCACTTATTTCAACTACAAGGGCTTCTTCAGCATCATCTTCTTCGCCATGGTCGATGCTGACTACAAGTTCATGTACATCGATGCTTCAGGCAATGGCTCATCTTCAGATGCCCAGGTATACAATGCAAGTGACCTCAAGGGTAGGCTGGAAGGCAACCTCATTGTGGGCTTCCCAGATCCAGAACCCCTGCCCAAGGACAAGCAAGATGTGTCCTACTTCATTGTGGGAGATGACGCCTTCTCCCTCACAACCTACCTCATGAAGCCCTACACTTCCAGACTCCTCACCCGTGAAGAGAGGATCTTCAACTACAGGCTGTCCAGGGCAAGGCAGGTGGTGGACAACGCCTTTGGCATCCTGACCAACAGGTTCCAGGTACTTCTCACCACCCTGCAGCATTGCCCAAAGACCATGAGGAGGATCAAGGAAGCTTGCTGCATCCTGCACAATCTCATGCGCACCCGCTACCCAGTCTTGCAGAAGAGGCTTGTGGACCTCCAGCAAGGCAATGGGGACATGGAGCCTGGGGAATGGAGCATGGGCAAAACCTGATAGACACTGAGGATGTGCAAGGCCCCAACAGAGCCTCACGTGAAGGGAAGAAGCAGCACAACCTCCTGAAACACTGGTGCAACTCCCCAGCAGGAGCAGTGGAGTGGCAAGACAGGATGATAGATGCTTAATGGATGCTTCATTCAGCCTGTCTCATCACACTGATGAGATTGCGCCATGTATGTTGAGTGGCCCTAAAATGATTAGGGCATTTAATAAAGAGTTGTGTTTGTGTTGACATGTGTGGATGATTATTACATTATTATTGATAATAAAGGGCCATAGGTGTGGCACCTGGGAGGGTGGACCATCCCGTTCCACGATGCTTGCACTGGAGGTTTATCTATCCCACAGCTATTTCCCATCCCAAAGGTATTCCTGCTCATCCCACAGGTATCCCTGCCCACCCCACTGCTATCTTAACCCATCCCACAAGCATGCAAAGGCTTAAACCATTTCTAAAAGTATCTAGCAAGACTTTATTAAAGAAAAGAAATGAAGCAAGTGTTTGAATCAAAAATAGACTTTATTAACAACAAGCTATAAGACAAAAATGAGTCTCTGGCACTCCTCTTGGTCACTCAGTCTCATGGGTGAAGGGTGCAGGTGCTGTGGAGGTGGCTGGTGCTGGAGTGCTTGTCATCAGCTCCTCCAGAAGCAGAAGCAGCAGAAGCCCCAGCCCCAGAAGAGCGAGCCCGTGCTGCAGAAGCCCCAGCAGAACCAGAGTGAGGGCCAGGGGGTGGGATGGTAGCCCTGTCCCTCTTGCAAGGGCTGGCAGCAGATGGCTGAGGCTTGCTGTGCTTCAGCATGGTTGTGGGGTTGCTGGCTGGCAGGGAGGCTGGCAGGAACCAAGGCTGGCAGGCAGGCAAGCACCAAGGCTGGCAGGCAGGCTGGCAGGCAGGCTAGCAGGCAGGCAGGCACCAAGGTTGCAGGAAGGCAGGCACCAAGGCTGGCAGGAAGGCTGGCAGGGAGGCAGGCACCAAGGCTGGCAAGAAGGCTGGCAGGGAGGTAGGCACCACCGCTGGCAGGAAGGCTGGCAAGCAGTTAGGCACCAAGGCTGGCAGGCAGGCATGCACCAAGGCTGGCAGGAAGGCTGGCAGGCACCAAGGCAGGCAGGCAGGCACCAAGGCTGGCAGGCAGGCAAGCACCAAGGCTGGCAGGCAGGCTGGCAGGCAGGCTAGCAGGCAGGCAGGCATCAAGGTTGCAGGAAGGCAGGCACCAAGGCTGGCAGGAAGGCTGGCAGGGAGGCAGGCACCAAGGCTGGCAAGAAGGCTGGCAGGGAGGTAGGCACCACCGCTGGAAGGAAGGCTGGCAAGCAGTTAGGCACCAAGGCTGGCAGGCAGGCAGGCACCAAGGCTGGCAGGAAGGCCTGCAGGCAGGCTTGCAGGCAGGCATGCACCAAGGCTGGCAGGAAGGCTGGCAGGAAAGCTGGCAGGAAGGCTGCAGGCAGGCAGGCACCAAGGCTGGCAGGCAGACATGAACCAAGGTTGGCAGGAAGGCAGGCAGCAAGGCTGGCAGGCAGACATGCAGGCAGGGCAGGCAAGGCTTTCAATCCGTCCAGCAGCAGGTCTTTCCTCTGAATGGTGACCTGCTTCTGAGCTGCTTCCCTTTATATCCGGGGGCTTACGCAATGCATCCTCCCCGCATGCGCAATTAATGCTCAGCATCCATTAGGCTTCCGTTGTGCATCTGCTAGGCTTCCCCTCTGCATCCGCTTCATCCGCTGTGCATCCGCTGTATCCGTTCTGCATCCGCTTTGCTGCGGCCCCCCGGAAGCCTATCGGATGTACCATCTGCTCCCATTTGCTTCCATCCACTGGGCTTCCTTTCCGCAACCGCTTTCCATCCACCCTGCATCCTCCCCCCGTCCGTGTTATCCACTCTGGTTATGCAAATTTTTGCCCCTTTTGAGAGTGGATAACAACGGATGGAACATTTTGCGCATCCGTTGTGTCCATTTTGAATCCGTTGGGCAGTGTGACAGGGCCTTAACAGACAGTGCTGGGAAGAGAGATAGTAGTATATTGTACCTCCCTGGGCACCAAATGGCTTTCCCAATACTTCAATTTCTAACTGTTTGTTCCATTTCCTCCATGAAGAAGTCAAATGTTATTTATTTCTCTCTTTGGATTAAAACTGACCAAAGAGAAGATGAGGCTTCTTCCCTGACAGCCAAATAATAGTCTCTGTTTAGCATAAAGGGACCTACTTATGCTCATATTGTATATAGCTGAGATTCTCCAAACATTGTATAAGGGGCTGAGAGGTCAAAGTAATCTGAGGTTGGAATGAATTTGATTGATATTCTGGGAAAGGTGTGGCAATAATTGTATTGTCATCAAAGTTGCATTCCATCCTTTAGGATTAGTAGAGAACAAGTTGAATTAGCTCAGAGGTGGAAAGGTGCTGTTGTAGTTTGCCAGCAGCCTGTGCACACAGCAGCAGAATTGGACAGTGGGGAAGAAAGGGGATCAGTCCAGAAATCTGGAGAGTACTCCGACAAGGGTTCTGTATCCAATGCAGAGATGGGGCTATCTGGGAATGGGGTTCTGCCACCAGAGATTCCAGAGTCTGGTAGCAGTGAGGCAAAGGACCCAGGGGAACCTGTTCCGGTCCACATGTGCACAGAGCTGCTACAAGGCAAGAGCAGCTGAAACAAAAGGGGTGACTTGGGAATAAGGCTGGGAGGTGATTGCCCCTCCCATAAGGTAGGTATAAAGGACAGGCAAAGATGACAAAACCTTTGCAGGAAGCAAAGTCATTCATTGTTGTAACTATGTATCATTTATGTGTTTGCAACTGTGTATCAATACAACTATGTATCATTCAGGCATTTGCAACATTGTATCATTCACGTGTAATCATTGAACTTCTGTCTCCTCAGTGACCTTTTACAGGGCACGTACAGAGACAAGGAGTCAAGCATTCACTTTGTGATTACATCGACTGGCATGCAGCTTTGTAAGGTATGTCTTGATCAAATTGTAGATCGTGCCATCTTGTCTGACTTGGTATTTTGCCTTATCTAAGTCTTGCATATCCTGTCTGACCTGGGCTTGACCTAGGCTCTGAATAAACAATGATAGTGACCCCCCCCTTTTGAAGGAGCATAATAAAAGAGCATGTACCCAGACATTCTGGGCGCACTCATCCCAAGGAACTTCGTCTCCTGTCGTTTCTTTCTCCTTCGCTCCCTATCATGAGACGCCCATCTGATGCGGGATAGCAGATACCGCAATTCATTCAGTTCAGATTGATTCTAGATTCATTCCTGAAGCTCTTTGTACTTCAGTTGGGTTTTTTTTTTTTCTAGTTCATCGGACACTTTTGTTATTGGCAGCACTTCACACAAAAGTAAGGTGGGTTCTTATCTCGAGGGACTGTTTGAGAATTCATTACTGGCTGGGAATGAAAATAATTCCCAATGTTACAATAAAACAAGGCTTGTTTTTAAAATAAGCATGTATGTAATTACGATCTTGGAAGCTTTGGTCAGAACAGGTGCCTTGATACTTTTGCCTTTTTTACTTCTGCTTTACTTCATATATATCGGGGTATTGCAGCATCACGGTTCATCATGTGATGTACCAGGACTTTTTCCCCTTTGCTAAACCATGTGGGGATGGGGATGGCATGTGACACATCTGGCCTGTGTGCTGCAAATTTGAGATATATTATCTGGCTTGAATCTGTGGTTGTTTCAAGCGATAAATAATAGAATAAAGGATCTATGCTAACTGTCCTTGAATTGTTTATTCATTTGTCATATTTTTGTTTGATAATATAGTTACTGCACTTGTGGTGGGATTTAAAAAAATTAATACTGGTTCTGTGGGCGTGGCTTGGTGGGTATGGCAGGGGAAGGATACTGTAAAATCTCTAGTCAGAGGTGGTATTTGCCAGTTCTTCAAACTACTCAAAATTTCCACTCCAGGTTCTCTAGAACTGGGCAGAACCTGCTGAATACCACCTCTGTACTGCACTGATTTATGTGGTTCTCTTCCAACTAGTTCCAAAGTCTGGAGCATTACAATGATGAGTTACTGGTTGGTACAATGAGAAACAAGGAATAGTGCTAATGAGCCAGTACCATTGAAAACAACTTCCTTAGATCTGCCTTACAAAACTCTTAATATTGATAAGCTAATCATAGGTGTGTGATGTGATTTGGCTTAGTCTCTTTCAGCATTTCATTAAATGAATATATTGTTAGATACCAATTTTCTTAATTGCTCCTCAGCCACAATGAGTAAATTCTGCAGAGAACCTGGTTGCTGTATTCATGATTCCTATGAGGACATAAGCTACATGGAACTAGTCCCATCATTCAAGCAGCTGTAGCTCAGCTCAGTTTCTCCCAATGATGAATCCTCAACTTCTCCATTGAGGATATCAGTCCTCACCATCCATTTAAATGGCAGTCTGCAGAACAGCTGCCATTGGACAGAGTTGGACTGGGAGCAAACCATTTTTTAATTTTATTTAATTTTATTTAGTTTTTATTTTCAAAATACCTGCATCCTGTCCATGTATATGTTACAAAGTACAGTGTTCCAATTGGTACATTAAGAATGCAGATTGCTTAGAACTTCAGTGTGACACTTGGCAAAATTGCCCTGTTTCAGAAGTTAGATAAAGAAAAAGAGACTACTCAATGATATTTTCAGCTTTTTCCTGTTGATACAGATTCAGTGACCTGAAAGACATAGTGCTTTATGGTAGAAAGGAAGGAAGGGAGAGAGGGAGAATACATTTTCTTATAAATCTGAAGGATTAGGATAGGAAGCAAGAGATGATAAAATGAAGGAAAAATTAAGATTAATTCTGATCTGAAAATGTAAAAAAAGTTTTTTTTAGATTTGTCCATACACTTCATTATATACTGTATCTGCAGAAAAGCAAAGCATATTTGATTAGAATATTTTTTGAATCACTTATAACCCTTAGCTATTGGAAAAGAAAATAAATTGTTGAACTGTATAGAAAAACATGAAGAAAACTGATCTTTCCATTATAATGGTATGCCTAAAAAAGGGGGAAATTTTATAAAAGAAAAAATAGTTCAACAGGGAAAGAAGAAGCATTCAAAATAACATAAACAAGGAACTTCCTGTGGCGAGGTCACGGTGGAGCAGAGCAGAGAGGTTTTTGAGAAGTGAGAGAAAAGTCTATGAAAGACTTTTACAGAGGGAGTCTCTAGAGAGAGTGAATAGAGTGGCTAATTGGTGGGGGATAGTGGAGTAAAAGGGATAGGAGGAAATAGAACAGTTTGACAGCTAAGAGATAGCACCGCAGAAAAAAAGATCAAGACTGTGAAGAAAAAATTAAAATTTTCACAATTTGGATTGATTACTAGCAGAGCAGAAAAGAGGCATTAGAGAGAACAATTGGAACTTTAATGGAGAACTGTAGTTGAATGGAGAGTGGAACCATTTTGATAGAAATCTGTGACTGTGCAATTTGAGAGTGAAGGTGACTAAGTAGTTAAAGACGACTAAGGAAACAGGAAATGAAGAAAGTGATGTGATGGTGTCCAGAAGAAAGAGAAAAGAAGAAGGAAGAAAGAAGAAAGAAGAAGAAAACTGAATAATTTCTAAGTATTAAATTCAAAAGTGGATATTGAAAAAAAAAATCAAAAGCAATATATATATATGTATGTATGTATGTATGTATGTATGTATGTATGTATGTATGTATGCGTGTGTGTGTGTGTGTGTATACCTGATGATGGCAGATGAGATTCTGCCAAAATGTTGTGACAACTTTAAAAGTACAACTATAATTGGCTGGCAACATTGTCTTCCTGTATTGGAGGCTTCTAGTGCAGCTTGGCTCTGAGTAAATGGATGGCTGTCATTTATTAGGAAGCTAGGTTTCATCTGGGTGCTTGATTGGGGTGTGTTTGAGCTGGAGGTATCGGGGGAGTCTGTTTGTGCCCAGGTGTTAGCCTGGATTGTGGAGATTTTTTTGTTTGAGAGTGCAGGCTTCCAAATGATTGACAGTCTGGTGGAATCATCTCTTCTATTCATGCTTTCAGGTCTTTTTTCAATCTCTATGGCTTCTCTGATGATTCTGTGGCTGGGGTTTTCTACAGTGGCTAGGGTTTTAGTGCCATTGAAGTTGATGTTATGACCTGTGGCTTTCATGTGTTGGACTAGTGAGGAGGTGTGTCCCAGCTTTTTTACTGCATTTTTGTGTTCACAAAAATTTTATATACCGTGTTTCTCACAAAATAAGGCTGGGCCTTATTTTTTTTTGACCCCCGAAAAAACAGCTAGGCCGTCTTTTCGGGGGTGACTTAATTTCCTCCCCCACCAAGAGCGGCCCACCAAGAGACTTCAGGGCAGTCTCTTTCCGGTGATTGGAGCTCCCCAAATGCGGTCAACAGTCACTTCGATCGGCCGGTAGGAGCAGCCTGGGGTGAGCGCACACACACACTTCCCTCGCCGCGAGGCCGCTTCTACTGTATCTGCCGATTGAAAGCTCCCTTGAGGACACAGTTCCCAGCTACTTTGGGGTGATGCATGGCTGCACCAGTCCCCTCGCCTTTAGGGCAGTCCCTTTCTGGCAGTTGGAGCTCCCCAAGTGCGGTCAACAGTCACTTCGATCGGCTGTTAGAAGCGGCCAGGGGCGAGGGCACAAACACACTTCCCTTGCTGCGAGGCCACTTCTACTGGCCGATCAAAGTGACTGTTGACCACACTTGGGGAGCTACAATCACCGGAAAGAGACTGCCCTAAAGGCGAGGGGACTGGTGTAGCCATGCCTAGCCGCGAAGCAGCTGGGGACTGTGTCCTCAAGGGAGCTTTCGATCAGCCAATAGAAGCGGCCTCGTGGAGAGGGGAGTGTGTGTGTGCGCTTGCCCCAGGCCGCTTCTACTGGCCGATCAAAGTGACTGTTGACCGCACTTTGGGAGCTCCAATCGCCAGAAAGAGACTGCTCTAAAGGTGAGGGGACAGGGAGCCACGCATCGCCCCAAAGCAGCTGGGGACTGTGTCCTCAAGGGAGCTTTTGATCTGCCAATAAAAGTGGCCTCGTGGTGAGGGGAGTGTGTGTGTGCGCTTGCTCCAAGGCCGCTTCTATCGGCTGATCGAAGTGGCTGGTGACTCTGCCTTCAAGAGAGCTTCTATCGGCTAATAGGGTATTCTGGCCTAGGCTACCTGCAGGGCACTCCTAAAGGCAAGTTTTCTCCCACCCCCATACCCGCCCATTCCCCCCCACACCCACCCTTTCCCTCCATTTCTCTTCACCTCATGAAGTTCTAACGAATGATGTGAGAAATGGCGGGGAAACGCATGGTTTTAATAGACCTAAATTTAGGGGGCGGGGCTTAATTTCACCTCATGCCTAGAAATCATGCTGGGCCTTCCTATTTGTGGAGGCCGTATTATTGGACAAACACGGTATATATACAACAATGTAAAACTAAACATCATTATTGTTTATAATCTATGATAGTCTGTAACCCTCTTAATTTTTTAATCCTATTTAATCCTTTTAACAAATTAATTAAGTATAATTCCAAATAAAATAGCTTATACAGTAAACATACATATTTCAATAAATATAGACAAATATGTGTTTGATTGCTTTCTTTTTTTATGTACTATATGTTATAACTTTCTTATAGTTCATTTAGGTCTATGAATCAATATATAGCCATTAATTACTTGTACATCAATTGATTAATTACTTGTTATCCAAAGTATCAAATTGTGGAAAGTAATAAAAGATATATACGGTGTAGCAGTTATAAAGAATGTAGCAATCTATGAAATAGGAAACATAAATTAATTCTTCCTGCAAGCAATCATTTTCATTCATATATATATATATATATATATATATATATATGTATGTATGTATGTATGTATGTATGTATGTATGTATGTATGTGTATGTGCATGCGTGTGTGTGTGTGTGTATCTTTGCTTATTCGGGTTTTCTCCCATGTAAAATTGGAAGTATCTAGGCAAAGTCTCATTCATCATCTTCAGGCCTGTTTCTTCGGTGCTATGCTTCTCAGAGTAATGTGAGCTTGCAGCTGCTTTCTTCCTTTTAACTGCTAGTGGGGGTGTGATTTGATTGGGTGGGGGCTTGGTTGTGCTCAGGTTAGTCTTAGTTGCTGGGGGATTTGTGTTGGTGAGCTGTGATCCTGTGATACAGGATACTGGATACTGTGATCCAGTGATACAGGATCAGAGCTCACCAGCTCAAATCCCCCAGCAACTAAGACTAACCTGAGCACAACCAAGCCCCCACCTGAACAGAACACACCCCCACACAATCAGAATACAGCCAACCCTCCTATATGGTATTCAGCTTTATTCGGGTATTTTCCCACGTCATTATAGTTGTGCTTTTAAAGTTGTAGCAACGTTTTGGCAGAATCTCATCTGCCATCATCAGGCTTCTGTATTGTGTTCGTCTGTGAGTCAGACTTTTACAGTTGTTTCAGTTTTAAATTTGGGGCTAGCCTACTGCTGTGCCAGAATGGTTTTTTCTTCATCCTGATTGGCTGGGAGTCTTGGTCTGTGTTTATTGGTCTTGGAGTTTGTTGTGTTCTGCTTTATTGGTGTTTCTAATATCTTCTGTCTGTTTTGTGGCTTTTTTTGTCTTGATTGGCTGGCAACATAGTGTTCCTGTATTGGAGGCTTTTAGTGCAGCTTGGCTCTGAATAAATGGACGGCTATCATTTATTAGGAAGCTAGGTTTCAGCATGGGGCTGTAGCTTTTTTGCTAAGTCAGCTCCAGAGGAACACCACTACAAAACCTACCTAAACACTTAGCAAAACAACTACAGCCCCATGCTGAAACCGCAGCTTCATATGTACAAAACTCATACCACTTCTTAGAAATGATAAAAGATCTACACATGGAACAAGAAGATCTGCTTGTAAGTTTCGACGTGGTTTCACTATTCACTCAAGTCCCAGTAAAAGAAACTCTTGAAATCATCAAAAATAAATACCAACCAGCTAAAGACCTCATGGAACTAACAGAACACTGCCTAACCAACACATATTTCATATACAAAGGACAAAGATACAAGCAAATTGAAGGAGCCCCTATGGGATCACCACTGTCACCCGTCATTGCAAACCTGTTCATGGAAGAATTCAAATCCAGAGCCCTGTCAAATGCCACCCACAAACCCAAACTATGGCTAAGATACATCGATGACACATTTGTGATTTGGCGCCATGGAAAAGAAAACCTAAACAATTTCCTAACACACCTAAACAACACACACCCCAAAATCAAGTTCACCATGGAAATGGAAATAAACAAACAACTACCATTCCTAGATGTACTAATCTACAAAAGAACAGATGGCACACTGGGACACACCGTATACCAAAAGAAAACACACACCAACCGCTACCTCAACGCCCAATCCCACCACCACCCAGCACAGATAAATTCCGTGGCAAAAACACTAATTACCAGAACCAAACGCCTGGCAGATAAGACACATATAAAGACTGAACTATGCACCCTGACTGAAGTATTGACAGCCAATGGCTTCCACAAAAACAAAATCACCAACTTGATCCACAAAAACACACCAAGACATAACAGAGACCTAGAAGACCAACAGACCTATGGAACAGCTGTCTTGCCCTACGTAAGAGGTACTACAGATAAAATCAGTAAGATACTACACAGGCATCACATCAAGACTGCTTTCAAAACAGACAAAAAAATAGCAGCCATCCTGAGAAACCCCAAAGACAAAATTGACCTGGAAAACCAAGGCATATACGAAATTCCCTGTACATCATGCCTGGCCACATACATTGGACAGACCAATAGAAGAATTAGTACCCGCCTAGATGAACACAAAAATGCAGTAAAAAAGCTGGAACACACCTCCTCACTAGTCCAACACATGAAAACCACAGGTCACAACATCAACTTCAATGGCACTAAAACCCTAGCCACTATAAAAAACCCCAGCCACAGAATCATCAGAGAAGCCATAGAGATTGAAAAAAGACCTGAAAGCATGAATAGAAGAGATTATTCCAGCAGACTGTCAATCATTTGGAAACCTGCACTCTCAAATAGAAAGATCTCCACACCACAAAACAGAAAAACACCTGAGCACAGACAGACTCCCTCTGATGCCTCCAACTCAAACACCCCCCCACCAGGCACCCAGGTGAAACCTAGCTTGCTAATGAATAGCAGCCGTCCTTTCACATGAAGCCAAGCTGCACTGAAAGCCTCCAACACAAGTACAGAGTGTTGCCAGCCAATCAAAGCCACAAAACAGACAGAAGAAACCAGAAACCCAATCAATCAAACTCCAAGTCCAGTGAACGCAGACCCAGGCTCCTAGCCAATCAGAATGGACCAGCCTCGAATTTGAAACCAGGAGCTGTGAGACCCACATCCATACAGAAGCCTGATGATGGCAGATGGGATTCTGCTGAAACGTTGCTACAATTTTAACAGCACTACAATGACGTGGGATAATACCCGAGGGAAGCTAAACAGCACACATGTAAGTACCCGTGAAAGCTTAAAAAAACATATATATACATATATATATATATGTGTGTGTGTGTGTGTGTGTGTGTGTGTTTGTGTGTGTGTGTGGTATTTAGGTTTCTTCAGGTATTTTCCCACATCTTAATATTTGTGCTTTTATTTTAACAACGTTTCAGCAGAAGCTCATCTGCCATCCTCAGGCTTGTATATTGGGTTCTTTTTAATCTCGTGTGTCAGGCTTTATGCATATAAAATGTGCATAAAATTAAGGAGAGACATTAATATACTTATATTATTAAGTATATTAGACCTTGTAGTGATAAACTGAAGGGATTGGAATAAGATAAAAGGGAAGAGATAAACTTAGAAAGTGCAGAAAGGAGTTGATACAATGGATGATAATACTGAAAGACTTTCTTTACAAAATAGCTAGATTTGGGAAGCCTAAGATGTCCACCACAACAACTACCAGTAAGATTGGGAAGAAAACAACATCCAATCCAATGTCAACGATAACATCACCAGCAGGACTATGTTTGATAGAGGTTATGCTGAATCCTGAGAAGGCGAGTCAGGTATGAAATATGCAAACAATTCAAATGGCATTAACAATAATACAAGAAATGATGGTGAGAAACCACACAGCCTTTAAAACTGAAATGGGGGAAATGAAAGGTAAAATATGGAAACTAGAGGAGAAGATAAGTACAATCCAACAAACAGTAGTAAAGACAGAACATAAAATGAAAGCAGTGGAGGCAAAGGTAGAACAAACTGATAAGAAAGTAGAATCAATAGAACAGAAATTAATGAGAGAGAACAAGAAATTAGAAGAGGCAATTGCATATTTGGAGATGGAAAAGGCTGATTTCTTCCTCAGATTTCAGAATTCAACAAAAGAAAGGGGGGAGCACTTGCCCAAATTAATGGCAGATCTCATAGCAGAAGTGTTAGAAAAGGAGGATCAAGGGGTTTGAAGGGAAATAGATGAGGTACATAGAATATATACCAACTATACAAGACGTTTTAAACTTCCAAGAGAGGTTCATATATGATTCTTAAAGAAACAACTGAGAGATGAGATATACAAAGTGACAAGAGACAAACCGCTGATATTATATGCCATCAAGAAACACATATCCAGAAACATCAAAGTAAACTGTTAGGAGCATCAAAGTTAGGAGATTTATACATATCTCTAGCCCAACAAAAAAAAGAGGGGGATAGCAATATATATTAGGAAACATTTACAAGCAAGACGGGTATATGCAGACGAGGAGGGTAGAATTTTGATGTTAGAAGTTTATATAAATTATAAGAAAATGTTATTGACAGTGATATATGTGCCGAACGAGAAACAAGAAAAAATGTATACCAAACTATGCAGAAAATTAGTAGAACATATGCCTGCTCGGTGATTTCATTGCAATAGCAAATTTAGGGAAAGATTATAATAATGAAAATCCAGGGGAAAAAAGGAAAAGGAAAACATTACCAAAGGTATTCTATCAAATGGCAGAAGAATTCAGATTAAAAGATATATGGAGAGAGAGAAATCCAGACAAAAAACAGTATATTTACTATTCAGCACCACACACATCATGGTCAAGATTGGATATGTTATGGACAAATGGGGAAATCGAACGTAATATAAAAGAAATAGAAATTGAATCTAACACATGGGCAGACCATAATCCTATTAAAATAATTGTGAAAGGATTGAAAAAGAACAGAAGATGGATGCTAAACAAGGAGATCCTAAAAGAAAAAGAATGTGTTAAGATGATGGAAAAAGAATTGGAGTTCTTTCTGAAGGAAAACAAAAAATATCAAACATCAATTCCAAACCTATGGGACACGATTAAAGCATACATCAGGGGCCTAGCTATTTCCTATAATACATGTTGATACAAGGGAAAAAAAGGAGAACAATCTAAACTACTAGATACTCTTAAGGAATTAGAAAACACACAAGAAAAAACACCACAGACAGCAAATATGGAGAGGATAATGATTAGACCTAAACTGAATATGTTAGCACAAGATGAATGGTTACAGGACATGAAAAAGATAAAACAGAATTATTTTGAACAAGTGAATATCCAACATTACTTAGAAGGAAAAAGGCTACCTGTGTTCCCGGAAGAGGATAAAGAAGAGATAAACAGGGAAATAACATTAAGAGAACTGCAAGAGGCAATCCTGAAACAGAAAAACAATAAGACACCAGGATTGGATAGTCTCCTAGGGGAACTGTATAAAACACTCCAAGAAAAATTAGAAATACAATTATTAGAACTCTATAATGAGGTACCGATGACAGCAAAATTACCTAAGTCATGGGGGGAGACAGACATAGCACTGATCCCAAAAGAAGATTCAGACCATCAATTAATTCAAAATTATAGGCCCATATTCCTTTTAAATGTTGATTATAAGATATTTATGTCCACAATGGCAGAAAGATTGAAAAAAAAACCCTTAATCAGATCATTCATAGCGACCAAAATGAATTCTTACCAAACAGACAAATTAAAAATATTACCAGAATGACTTTGAATATAACAGAATATTATGAAGCAAATCCAGGAAAATCCATCTTCCTTGATGCACAAAAGGCATTTGACAATGTTAATTGGCAGTTCATAATACAACAATTAAAAAGCATGTAATTTGGCAATAAATTTATGAAAGTGATTTTGACAATTTATACAACACAGACGGCCAGTGTAATAATGAACGGTGACACAACAGAAACATTTAAGATCAACAAGGGAGTAAGGCAGGCATGCCCACTGTCACCCTTTCTATTTATTCTTACCTTAGAAAACTTATTGGAAAACATTAGGAAAAATGTAGAAATCAAAGGGGCTTTAATTAAAAAAGAGCATTGTAACGTACAGGCATTTGCCGATGATATAGTATTTTTTCTGAAGATCCAGAGGATACAGGTGTAAAATTAATAAAGGAAATAGAGAAATTTGGCAAGGTCACAGGCCTTAAGATTAATAAAACCAAAACAAAATTATTAACTAAAAATTTAAAAGATAAGCAAAAAAAAAAAAAGAATTAGAAGGAAAATTGGGGATGTAAAGTGTGAAAAAGATAAAAAAAATTAGGCATTTGGTTGACAGCAAGATGCTCTTCAATCAAAAAAGATAACTATGACAAATTAATAATATAAATAAAAAAAGAATTGGAAATGTGGGGGAAATTACAGCTATCACTACTGGAGAAAATTGTGGCAATTAAAATGTCTACCCTACCAAAAATATTATATCTTTTTCAAACTGTTCCAATAAGATTGGATAAAACCATTTTTAGAGAATTAGATCGAAGAATAAGTAAATTTGTTTGGGATGGGAAAAAAGCTAGGATAAAAATGAAATTGTTACAGTACAAAAGAGAAAGGGGTAGCTTTGGACTACCTGACTGGGAAATGTATTATCAGGCTGCGGTGATGGTATGGATTAAAGATTGGCTCAACCTGAAAAATAGAAGAGTATTGTCGATAGAGGGTCACGACTTGCAGAGAGAATGGCATAGTTTCCTATGGGATGGGAAATGTAAACAGCATGCATATTTTCAGAGACACATGATTAGAGATTCATTAATTCAGACATGGAACAAGATTAAAAAGAATCATTATACTAAAATACTGAACTGGTTGTCAACTACGGAAGCACAAATCTACAAATGCAATGGATCTGGGAAAAAAGAGGAATTACAAAGACTTATTAGACACACAAGGAAGATTAAAAATGAGACAAGAATTACAGCAACAAAATATAAAGATAGATTGGTGGCCATACATGCAAATTCAGGCGAGATACCAGAAGGACAAAGAACAATTTGGTTTCTGTATGGAAAAGCATCAATTAGATAAAATTCTACAAGAAATGGAAAAGAAAATGATTTCAAGAATGTATAACTTTCTACTAGATTTTAAAATAGAAGAGGAGGTGGTCAAAGAGACGATGGTGGTATGGGTGAAAAATATTGGCCATAATATAGACCTGGAAAATTGGGAGAGAATGTGGGGATCAAATTACAAACTAATTACATCCACAGCATATGAGAAAAATCAATACAAAAAGTTCTTCAGATGGCACCTTCCCCCTGCTAGATTGGCAAAAAATTTTAACTCAGATCCAAATTGTTGGAAATGTGGAAAAGAAAAAGGCACTTATTTTCATACCTAGTGGACATGCCAGGAAGTGAAAAAATATTGGAATACAATTAGACAATGGATAGAAGAAATCACAAATCAGAAAATTGAATTTAATCCAGAAAGTTTTTTTTTAGGTATAATAACACAAAAATGCAATCAAACAGATAAATATGTTACATATATTAACAGCTGCAAGGATTTTGTACACACAACTCTGGAAGGAATAAAGGGTTCCACCAGAAGGCCTGGTTATAAAAAAAATAATAGATTGTATAGAGCTGGACAGGCTAACAATGAAAATAAAAGATAGAGAAGATTCAATTTATTATAGGGCCTGGTATGCCTGGTATGAGTGGTTTAGAAATGAAAATAAAATAAAATGGCAATTAGGAAAAGAATGAGGGAATATGTAAATATGCAAATATACCATGGAGAAGATTGAGATGTCAGGATAAAAGATATTGATTTATAGTAAGAGTAAGATGTAATGGTAAAGGAATAAGTAAATACATATACTGAAAAAATTTGAGGAGATGCAGAAGATGTCTTGATGTTGCTAACAATGTATAAAGTATTATTTTATGTTTTTAAAATTTGGAAACTTAATAAAATTTATTAAAAAAAACAAAATAACATAAACAAGATCTGGTTTTCACTTCTGTACAGAAAGACTGTACAGAAAAATTGAATCTGAATGTGAACAGTCAAAACAGTGAAATTAGTAAAATGAAACTCAATTTAAGATGCTAAAATGTCATGCTGACATTTCATACTCTGTGATTTAGCAGTCTCAAGGTGAGACATATACTAAGAAAATGACATCTGATTAACTTTCATTTATTAATTGGACAAAAATCCAACTTCCTATTGAAAAAATGCACCATGGGCCTTAAAATGTCAATTTTACCTTTCTTTCCCAGCAAAATCAGCCTATGTACAGACACCTGTGTACAGAGGTAGCCATATGAACCTTTGTAGCACTTTTTGGAATGGCCAAATGGCTATGCAAAGGTAAATCAGATGAAAGAATTACAAAAGGAAAGCCATTTTCAATGGAAGCTGGTATGAATGTGTAGAACATTTTTGCTATTAAAAGAGGGGAGGGGAGCTGAAAAGCTGATTGTGCCATACGTTTTCAAATGCAACTAAACCTGCCTTTTTTTTGCCAAATGAATCAGCAAATTTATGTTCAGTTATTCTATTAAAAATTAACACATAAATCTATTGGAACTGAAATATGCTCTGCAAAGCAAAACACAAAAGGGGCCTGATTTATATCAGTCTGAAAAGCCCTCTGGGCAACAAGTGCTATGCAATGTACCACCTTAGCAGTGCTCCAACAGAACACTGTTTCAAAAGTAGCCATAGAGAGCACTGTGCCTCAGGGAATATATTTCAGCTAAAGGATTTACTATTGAAATTTCTGCATTTTTGTCAATAGAAATCAGTTTGATTTAACTCGAAGTGGAGGTGAGTGGAACTCAGCCAGTGGTCCTATCCAGGGTGCATTTTAAAATCACAGCTTGGCAAAAGAAACTACAGTTGTCCTAAAGGACTGGTTTACTACATTTAAAAATATCTATAAGTGTGTGCATAAGCACCTGAAATTACATAAGTGGTTCAGTGAATGTGGTAATGTTTCCCGTTAGCAATTCTCTAAAGTTTTGTCATTACTTATAAATCATCTATGCTTCATGTCCTTCTTTTACTTTCTGGCTAATTTTACAGGTTTACACTTCCTCCTACCCCCTTTTCACTTTTCCTGGAATTCACTTCTAATTTTGATTTAGCAGAATCTGACAAACTGCATTCATGTCAACCCTAAAGAAATGGCTTCTTTTACATATTAACATACTTGTAATACCCGAACCTGATTGGCTGAAATGAACTGCGCTGTGATTGGCCGAGACACACGATGGTGATTGGTTAGTAAGGAATCTCCCATGGTTGGACGAACCGATTGCGGTAGATTCAGAAAGCTGTCATTGGGTGAGAGCCGCCGGCTAGCTCTATAAGAAGAGCTGTCATGGCTCGCTAAAGGCGACACAGACCTACAGCTTGAATAAAGAGCTGAAGTTACACTGGTCTCCTGTCTCCTGATTTCCTGCGCTTTTACACTGGCGACGAGGCTGGGATATTGAGACAAAGAAACCAGTCAGGCATGTGGCAACCAAGCTGAACAACCGACAAGATGGCCGGCAGCAACTCGCCACCCGCATCATTCGACCAGGCAACCAGGGACTGGGAATCTTACATCGATAGATTCCTCATGTTCCTCGAGATCAACAATCTCAAGGATGCAAACGACCACCGAAAGAGAGCTGTGTTCCTGACACATTGCGGACCAGCCATATTCAAGATGGCCAAAGCATTGGCCAAGCCAGAGGACGTGAAGGAGATGACTTGGCCAGATCTAGATCAATTACTTCGGAACCACTATGCCCCAGCCGTGCCAAACCTGATCCAGTGATACGAATTCTACTGTCGGGATCAAAAGGACAGAGAGAGCATCGGGGATTTCGTGGCAGCATTGAGGAACATTGGAGGTGCATGTGGCTTTTCAGACATTGACGAGGCTCTGAGGGACTGCGCGGTTCTCGGTCTCAGAGACCCCGTGCTCCAGAGCAAGCTAATGGCTCGAGCAGGCATTATAGTTACCGAAGCCATTGCTGAAGCCACTGCAGCAGAAGCCATGAAGAAATCAGTGGCCAAGATGCGGCTAATGAACGCAAGGGACTGACCAACAACCTCGGAGACCAACACATCCCCCGAAAAATGAACTAAAACTGGTCACAAAGCAACAACGGCACACCACAAGGACATCGATCTATCACCCAACACCGACGATGAGAAAGAGGAGATCCACCGATTGCAAGCAGAGCGAGACCGGTGGAGAAGTCGTAAGTCAGGCTTCCAGTGCGCCGGTGGCAGCAGCAACCATCCCCGTTCTGAATGCTGGTTTTTAGACGCCATTTGCAGGTACTGTGAAAAATGGGGGCATATCGCCAAGGTCTGCCAAAACAAACAGAACTCCAGCCCAAGACGACGTGACAACATGCCTCCCAGAAATGGAAACAGATTCACAGAGAACCGATGGAACTGCAAAAACTGAAGCAAGCGGCTCAGCGAGACCAGATGATGGGAAGAAACCCATCAAACGGTCACAATCAGCCATTCAAACAACTCAGATGCAAGAAAAGTACATGTGCAGGTCAGCATCGAAGGCAGGCCATGCAGAATGAAGGTGGACTCCGGATCATACCTCTCCATGATCTCCTGGGACACAATTAAGAGGTTAGTGCCCAGCTTACAGAAACAAGAGCTGGAGAACCAGAGACTCACCATTAAAGACTATCAGGGGAACAGAATCCCCATAATAGGAATTGGACACTTCCATGTAACCTTTAAAAAGCATGGAAAAGTACTTCCACTCACTATTGTCGACAGAGACAGCCCAAGCCTGCTGGGTCTGGAATGGTTCGCGCCATTAGGAATTGAGGTGATGGGCATCAACCATGTCGAGGAAACAGACTGGGAAGAGGAGCTGATTAAGGAATTCCAAGAAGTGTTCGACGGACAATTAGGCAAGTACCGGGGGTCCCCAATATCATTTAGCTCAAACCTAGACGAGTTCCATTCACCCTCAAACCAAAAATAGACGAACAATTAGATAAGCTCATCGCACAAGGGGTCCTGGAACCAATAGATCATGCACGCTGGGAGACCCCAATAGTCACCCCAATCAAACCACATGGGTCCGTGAGAATTTGTGGGGACTATAAAGCGACACTTAACAACGCACTGCAATAAAGTGTATACCCAGTCCCGGTGGTACAGCACCTCCTACACTCACTTGGGGGAGGAAAAGTCTTTGCAAAGCTCGACTTGGTGCAAGCATATCAACAGCTGCCCGTCGATGCCGAGACTGCAGAAGCGCAAACTATCGTGACCCACAGGGGGGCTTTCCAGTGCAAAAGGCTCCAATTCAGAGTCAGTGTAGCACCAGGGGTGTTCCAGACTCTCATGGAATGGTTACTCCAAGGAATTAAGGGAGTTGTGTCATATTTTGATGATGTGTTAGTAGCGGCCAAAGACAAAAGACAATTGAGAAGCTGACTCAGAGAAGTCCGACAAAAATTTAAAAATGCAGGACTTAAAGTCAAAAAGGAAAAGTGCCAGTTATACACTGAAAAGGTTGAGTTCCTGGAATTTCTGGTGTACAAAGATGGAATCCACCCTACCCACAAAAAATTAAAGCAATAAAGGAAGCCCCGAGACCTCAAAATAAGGCAGAATTATAAGCCTTTCTGATCCGAATCAATTTATACAATGTCTTTTTGCCAAAGAAGGCAACAACAGCAGAACCTCTGCATGGGTTGCTCGACAAGACGTCCGTTTGGTCCTGGGGCAAATGGGAAGAGGCTGCCTCCTGGAACATAAAAGACCTCCTCACATCACAATCAGTCCTCATCCAGTACAGCGAGACCCTACCATTCACACCTCTCCATTCAGCATTGGAACTATACTAAGCCATAACCTGCCAGACAGGAGAGAAGCACCGATTGCTTACTTCTTGAAAACACTATAAAGGCAGAACGAAATTATAGCCAGCTCGACAAGGAGGCACTTTCAGCGGTTACTGGTGTGAAGCGGTTTCACGAGTACTTATACGGTAGGGACTTCACCCTCATCACCGACCATAAACCACTACTGGGGATCCTGGCGGGAAACAAGGCCACCCCCAACATACTGTCTCCCCGGATGACAAGGTGATCTGAGTTCCTTGCTGCCTATACCTACCAACTAATACATCACCCAGGGAAATGCATCTCGCATGCCGACACAATAAGCCATTGCCCCTTAACAGATTACGAAGATGACCCTGCACCCACCACATCCACCCTGCAAATAGAGACATTGCCCAACCTACCAACAACCGCGTCAGACATTGATAGAGAGACGAGCAAAGACGGCAAACTGGCGCGAGTTTTGAACTGGGTGGCAAAAGGGTGGCCGGAAACAGAAAGCAGTGACCAGTTTAAACCCTTCCAATACCGGCAAACTGAATTATCCTCCCAAAAGGGATGTATACTATGGGGCGATAGAGTGGTAGTTCCAGACAGCTTACAAAAAAAAATATTACACATGTTGCATGAAGGACACCTGGGCATTGTGAAAATGAAATCCCTAGCCAGAAGCTACGAATGGTGGCCAGGGATAGACAAAACCATTGAAACCTGGGTGGCTACATGTGACATATGTCAGCAATCCAGACCAAACCCACCTGAAGCACCAACCCTCCAGTGGGAAACACCAAGGGGACCATGGTTGAGGATTCATATAGACTTTGCGGGACTCACAAAAGGGCACACTTTCTTGATCGCAGTTGATGCTTATTCCAACTGGTTGGAGGTAAGCCTAATGCAATCTACCATGACAGAGGCATTTACAAAACAACTAAACAGACTTTTTGCCACCCACGGCCTACCTGATTTGATAGTATCTGCAACGGGCCACAATTTATGGCATTGGCATTTGAGCAATTCCTTGCAGAACGGGGAATCCGACACGCATTGACAGCGCCCGTTCATCCGGTGGCAAACGGGCGGGCAGAACGAATGGTCAGATATACCAAAGATGCTTTAGAAAAAATAGACACTGGTAGCATTTTAGCCAAGCTACATGGCCTGGGAGATCTGCTCTTGCAAGGCTTGACTCACATCAGTCTCACAGCGGTGACCCATATTCAGCCAAAATGTGCAGGCCAGTGGGTAGCAGAGGGAAGGGGTGGCAGGCAAGGCGTGATGCAGGTGGCATAGCATTATGCTCCCTGGTCACCCTGCCAACCGTAGCAGGCAAGGCCCAGCAGCTGCGGAGAATCTAGTCAGGACCCAAGTGGTGACGGGTCAGCCTTGGCTCACCTTCCTCTCAGCCACCAGCAAGCCAGGCAAGTGGGGTGGTGGGGAAGCTTGCTAGGCCATGTGTGCCACATGGAGCCATGGCGCTGGTACCTAAGCAAGCTAGGCAAGCCAGGTGGCACAATGGTGTGGCTTAGATCGGCCCAGGAGTTGGGGCACAACTGGAGCTGGTAATAGCAGTGGCATGTAGGCAACTGGGTCTTTCAGAGCCTCACTCACCTAGGGAGATCAGATGGTGGAAGGCAGGCAGTGATGGCTGGCTGGCTGCTGCTGCTGGAAGTGATGGCAGCGGGCGGAAAAATGTGGGAAGCGATGCAGCACACATGCAGTATAAGGAATTACTGGGTGGGGCGGGCAGGGGGATAATGCCATCAGCGATTGTTGTGTATGTGCATGATATCACACATGCACAATAAGGACTGACTGGGGAGGGAATGGAGGAGCAGGCAGAGAAGGGTGGGGCCAGCCAGGGGCCCATTTTATCGGTTCTCAAAACTACCAGGAATCATAATCACCAGTTCTACTAAACTAGTGTGAACCGGTAGAATCTCACCTCTGGGTCATCTGGAGCTAATGTGACCAGCCACTATTTCTTAATGAAGTTGCAGCTCAATTGTCAATTTTCCTATTATATGTCTATTGGTAAACAAGATAGAAAATAGCAGTAGATGAATTAGTTCTGTTTTGTTATAAGGTTACATTAAAACAGTCTTGCAAATCTGAAAGTATAAAGTTTCCACCTCCATCACCCCCACTTTTAACAACTTGATCCATGGGGGAAGGATTCTTTCCTAAATGTGTCTTTGTCTGTTAAGCTAACGGGGGGGGGGGGGGGGGGGGGGGGACGACTCCTCTTCTCTTGCTTCCTATGCAGACACTATTTCCCTCTTTCCCCAAGGTCATCCATATACATTCTATTACAGCTGTTCAGGCTAAACCATGATGTACCTTTTGGGAATAGCAACAACACAAATTGTTCAAGATGTGAACTAATGCAATTTTATTATGCTGGCATCTTGCACAAATCTATTTAAAAGAAAATCAATGCAACTTATTATCAGGTTATGTATATCAGGTATACATAACAACCTGACTCTGTGTCATGACTTCTAGATGTGTCTAGACTACAAATCTTTAAAAAAAATCAAAACAGTGTAGATGATCATTAGTTTGGGTAGATATGGATTGAACAGTTATATTCTTAGTAATCTACTGTATATAGCAAATCTTGGAATGGATGAATATATTTTTGTTTTATTTTGTTTGGACTGGAGCCCAAACTGAGCACACAAGATGTACAACTACACACATAAAGTAAAAATAGGACGAAATTAGCTAAATTAATGGGACATAGAATCTCACTATGTATATATTTTTTTGTTTTTGAATAAACTCAGCAGTCTGTACATTAAGTATTCACATCCTCCAAGCTCAGATATTCCTACTGAAGAGGGTGAAATGTATTCACTAAAATATTTTTTTTTTAAATGAAAAAAAAAAATCAGGCTTCTGCTACTGAAGAATTATACAAAAACAGGATTCTTTGCATTTCCTTCCTTTGAGGAAGGGAGAGAGGGAGTGGGAGAGTGATAGAGAAATAGAGATATTTTACAGCATAGTCCTTGCTTTAAAGAAGCAGCCAGCAGAGATATTTTAGGGAATACAACTTAATTCAGTAAGACTTGAGTATCTGATGTTAGTCTGTTGTTATGGTTGATATTTCTTAGCATGTATCCTTTTTTTCCCTTGAGAAATGGTCCGGCAAAATAATCTAAGAAATTAAACAATTCCATCAAAAATTAAATATTCTTCTGATACAAAATCTCTCTTGTTTGCTCACTCCCTCTCTCCCACCATCTCTCTTTTTCTCTCTCTCTCTCACTCTCACTCTCCATCCATTTTTGATAGTGCTCCCCAGTGAGATATTATGAATTCAAGGCTAAACTAAGTTGTCATTCTTTTTTCTTTTCTTTTTTTGCCTATTTTGATCAATTATACTGCATGACCAAACAGAATGACTTAAGAACTTGATAAATTTCTGAATCAAGGTCTCATTCATGGCCTGTATAATCCAGGACAATCTATCATTTCATTCTTCTTTCATTCACTTTCATTCTTCTTCCAAGCAAATTTTGGGTGATCTTCATCCTCCTCCTTAATTTATTACTGCAGTCGTATATCTAAGTCTACCACGTTATCTAGTAATTTATATTGGAGGTTCCAAGAACAGCAACATTTTTCTTCCTCTATGTCATAGTAGGCTGGCTTTAAGAAGCGTCTTTAAAAGCTTGAATTTTTTTTTTCCTTTTCAGGAATGCATGATACTCTCTTTAGACTGCTTTCTGAAGAGGTTTATTGTCTTTTAACTGGTCTCTTTTTTATGTCCTAAACTTTCTTGTTTAATGCTGGGTAAGTGGTTATCTTAACTACTAGCTGAAAAATCTCAAACATTCAAGAAGAAATATGACAGTTTGGGACATGTGAAGTGTACTTTTTAGTTTCAATGAGGGATAAGATTAGAGGACAAAAGCTGTTTCAATTGCAACAGGAGATTTACAGTTATTAAAAACATTTAAGGATAAAAAAACAATACAACTGGTGCCCCCACAAAAACAGTACAAGACAAAAGAACAATTATCACAAAGAAAAGAAATCCTGAGGAGAACAAAAAGGAAGAATGGGACATCAACCATCTTCACTTCCTTCTCCTTCTCCTTCTCCTCCTCCTCTCTGGTTTTCAGGTTAGTTAAATACATACAACTTATTTAGAGGAAAAAAATCGAGAGAGGAATATTCTCCATTAACTTTCTCCTAAAAACTCCTGTTAACTCTTGAAGTTGGAAGGAAACTTTTGCTCAGCCATCCATATTAGGTAATTACCAATTCTCAAACTACATTTCTTGCAATCAGCAGCTATTCAGAATATGCAGTTTTTACAAATAAAGGATGATAATTTGAATCCAGGTATGCATTTTCAAAGAACAGTTGTGTTCAGACAAGCCAACTGGAAGGAAAACAGATAGATTACATCTATGAGTAGCTTCATTTATATCATAGGAATACACTATCAGACAAAGAATATGATATGATTTTCATCTGATGAAATTTCACCATGAAGTAACATCATTCCCGTCTTGTATCAACTTTGATTACCACAATTTTGCACCTTCCTTTTTCTTGTCTTAATAAATGGAACATCACTTTGGCAAAAATACTAAATATTGCCTAACAGAGAAATTCTCCTATATGCTCTTTTTCATCAAATTAAATTAGAACTCATAGAAACAAGTGCATTTTTCCTAATAATCACTATGGGTCTTTTTTTTTTTTTAAAGAAAGTACTTTTGATTAATTAATTGATAGGTTGCAGCTAACATAATTATGTTACATAGGTGGTTTTTTTATGTTATGTAAGTTATGTAGGAGATCCAAGACAACCAAAGATCATGCAGCGAATAGTATGAAACATAATTCATTTGATTAAAAGAAAAGCAAGATAAAATTCAAATGAACCTATGTTTTAAATTATATTTTGAAAAAAAATGTCAAAAGAAAGCATTTTGACATTTTGTTAAATATTTTCCAATTCTGTGAATCATTTCACCTTAGCTCTAACAAGAATTAAAAGATGGGACAAAATCAAAAGAAATAAAGGACATTCTTGCATACCAAGGCTCTGATCATTCTTCATAATAGAGGTCCTGAACACTGGTGGAATAAAAAAAAATTTCTGCAGGTTCTGTACTGGTTCATGCCTCTGATTGGTGGGCATGGTGTGGCATGGCTGGCATGGCTTAGTGGGCATGGCAGGGGAAGATACGGTAAAATCTCCATTCCCTCCCAACTCCTGGGAGAAGGTTACTGCAAAATTCTATTCCTTCTCTACCCCACTAACCTGCTTTCCAGTTCCATTCTCCTGTGCAGGTTACAAAAGAAGACCCAGCCAATCAGCTGACTCTGGAGGCAGAGAATAGATGGGGGTGCGGCAGTCAGAGGTGGCATTTGCCGATTCTCTGAACTACTCAAAATTTCCACTACCGGTTCTCCAGAACTGGTCAGAACCTGCTGAATACCACCTCTGCTCCTGAACAATATTTAGGTTGGGGGATGAAAATTAGGCCCTAAATTTTGAATCTAATTTTCCAAATATTTTTAAGACTAGTTTTTTATTTTCAAAATAGCAGTTATTCAAATGATTACACATAATTTGTTGAAGAATACAAATTTATTTTCCCCAATATAATTAAATAAGTCTGTATTACCATCATGATCCATCAGCAGCTTCCTTTTATTAATTCTCATCTTATTCTCCTCCTCTCTCTTTTTAAAAACAGATTTATGATGTTATCTTTGAAATGTTCTGATTTTGTTAGTTTGTGACACAAGTTTATTCGGATTAAATAATCTGGTTCTTCTCTACACACTGTAAACAACTACTATGCAGATGCAATTTTCTGTCTGCAATCAATTTAAGGTTCTCAAATCTCTCAATTTAGCTAGTAAAATGGACCTTTTAACACTGCCATCCTTTATGGGATGGAGTCATAAATGATCTCTTGCAGTAATTCCATTTAATTTGATGTCCTCATTAATAAGTTTTTGGACCTGCAGATGGTACTTCAAGGAAAGATATAATAATATGGACACAAATGCTTTATCTCATAGTAAATTACAAAGCATCTATTGAAACAATGTAATTGAATGCAAACTGTCACTTTCATTAAAACTGAAAATGTTATTGAATATGTGTGCCCAATGAAAAATATAACTTTTATGCTTTAAAAAACCTTATACAATAAAAACATGAGATCTTTTATGTTCTTTGATTAGAATAACAAAGGAAGATCTTCAGGAATAAAACATTTTCAGTCTGGAAACAACCTGAATTCTATTCTCAAAATAAAGTGAAATCTATTTCGATTGAGTTGCTTATTTTGAATGACTTTTCTTCTTATTAAATTACTTTGAATAATACTGCAAGTCAGGATGAACTGAACTATTTTGTTCCATAGTACACGATGCTGATAATTACAGTTACTTTTTCAATCATCAGCTGAAGGCAACAAAAATAATTAGATGGCCACTATTTAATAGACACTATTTTAACCAACTTTCAAAGTACAGTGAACCTCACCATATATTGTAGTTAGATAAATTTGTTTCCAACTATTCACTCAATGCTACAGAAGTAATTTAGACATTTTCCCTTTATTCTTTGGGATAGATGCCTCTCTGTGTGGGTTTTCACATGGCTAAGTAACTAAACTTTCAATAAAGCTAAGACCATAAACTGGAAATATCACATTAAAGTGCCAATGCAGCAGCAATCACCTAAAAAGGAGATAATAATATCTTCGTAAAACAGCAATCTTAATGAAATATTAGAAAATAATAAAATAAAATGCCACAAAATAATTTTGGAAAATTAGATTTAAATCAATTAGGAAAGCAAATTAGGTCTGGAAAATGAACATTAACATCAACATTTTTTGATAGCATCAAACTTTAACACCAGTTGAACTTCTCTGGAAACAACATCCTAAATTTGGTCAGAAAACTGATTTATAGATCTTCAATCTTTTGTTTCCAGTATCTTCTTCTTAGGTTATGTAAGCATTCGGGATTTGGGATCTTTATGTGTGCAGCTTTGAAATTATTGTATGGTCCCTTGACTCTTGTCTAAATTGTTTAAAATTGATAAATGAGCCATAAGGCATTCCTACAGCAGAAACGATATGGGAATATCCACATCATCTGTCAAGCTCATTTTTTTTTTTAAGGTATTTATTTAACATAATTAATTCAGTTGATAAGATTGTCAGACTACTGATCTAGGCAGTCCTTTCCTTCAAACTTGTCATCTCAAAGATACAACATTTCAAGGAAAAAGCATGGAGAAGTTTTTGAATTTTTTTAAAATTACAGTTCTTCGGATCAGCAGATGGGAGAACATCAGGGTAATTTGATGGGATTGCTGCTCACTCAAAATCAGTGCAGGAAAAGACAACTGTCCCCTTTGCCCTATTGTCCTCTTCTCCCATTTGTTCATATCCTGCTATTAGACATTAGTGGGATAGAATGTGGTCAGCCCATACAGAAATGATGCATATGCTCTGCAGAAAAACATGTGAATTGGCCTTATGTGTATGAGATTATACAGTGTCTATGGAGATTCTCAGTCATCTAGGACATGGTTGTGCTAAAGAGGCAACTGGACTTTCTGGTTTTTCTTTGAACATGTTTTGCTTCTCATCCAAGAAGCTTCTTCAGCTCTGACAAAAAGTGTTCATCCCAAAGTGTATCACTAAATGTTTATGGAGATTTTCAGCCATCCTGATCATGGTTGCCCCAAAGGTGCTTTTTGAAGAGGCATCTGGAGTGAAAAAGCTTCTTGGATGAGAAGCAAAATGTCTCCAAAGAAAATCCAGAAAATCCAGTTGTCTCTTGAAAAAGCACATTTGGGACAAGATGATTCAGTGTTCAAGAAGTTCAAGGAAAACTGAAGATAAAAGAAAAGGTTGCCATGTAAAGTACAGAATCTTGTAAAATATCCAAACATTGTTCCAGGAAATAAACAAACAAATGGCCAATGAATCATTTATTTCAATCTCAGTTTGTGTTCTTTAAATACACAATCATGCTTTCTGGCTTCTTTAAATGGCCAAGTGAATTCCCTTGTTTAGACCAATTAGGCAATCAATTTTTAAGCATTATTTTGACTCCAAATCAATGAAGAAAGTCCTCAACTTTTTTATTTATTGATTGATTTTTATTATACATTTGCCAACATTACACCCATTTCCAATCTTTACAGTGCTTCAGTATCACTCATAATTACATATTCGTATTTTCTTTTTTCTTCCTTTCCTCTTATGTATTATTCTTATAATAATATTCTTACATATATATTTTGTCTTTTCACAAATGCCTACATACATACATACATACATACATACATACATACATACATACATATATTTCCTGTAATTCTTGAGTAACCTTTATATATAGTCTTCACGTCTATTCTCTAATCACTCATACCATGTGTCCCAAATCATATAGTATTTCGTTTCTCCCTTATTGAAAGTCCTCAATCTTAAGGCAATTCAAAAATCTAGCCTAAGGTGAATCAAATACAAACATCTACATAGGGAAGTTGTTGGAACTGAATTTGTGATAAATCAGTTCACCAAAAGTACGATAGACTAAAAACAATGTAAATCAAACCAGGAATTTTGTATAGTCTACTCAAAAAATAGACTATACCCTTGGACTGCAAGGTGATCATACCGGTCAGTCCTAGAGGAGCAGTCAACCCTGACTGCTCTTCAGAAGGCCCGATCCTGAAGATACAATTCAAATACTTTGGTCAACTAATGAGAAGAAAGGACTCACTGGAGAAGAGCTTCATGCTGGGAAGGATTGAGGGCAAAAGAAGAAGGGGACGGCAGAGAATGAGGTGGCTGGATGGAGTCACTGAAGCATTCAGCATGAACTTAAATGGACTCCAGGAGATGGTAAAGGACAAGAAAGTGTGGAAGAATTTTGTCCATGGGGTCATGATGGATCAGACATGACTTCACGACTAACATTCAAAAAAATTCCAGTTGGGGATAAGAATAGTGTGAAGAACATTTTTTAAATGAAACACACTGTAAGTAGAAATATTTTTATAGGAAGAGATACTTTTTGAGATTCAGATTATTGAGAAGATGGGTAAGAAAGTGGCTCCTATACTCTCAACATATTTTTACCCTTGATTGAAAATATGTCATCAAATGATCATCAATTCTTAGCAATCATTTCTTTAAAAATGAAGTTAGATGGATATTTTCCCATGACAATCTGTCCCTAACCTGGTTTTTCAGGATTACTAATCTTCAGCCTTATCTATCTTGATTTTTTAAAGAAAATCATGGAAATAAAGATACTTTGCACTAAATATCCCTTAAAATTTAAAAAAAACCTGGAAATCTAATACAAAAACTCTTTATAAAAGATTGTTTATTACTTCCATAAAGATTTTTTGGCAATGAATGCTTTCTATTGGACAAGAAAAATGGATTGGCTGTACATTCCATTTTCCATCTGCCTAGAAATAAAATAAATATAATATGGATTGGTCTTTGAAATACCAGTTAGTTATTGCAACATGGACCATAAAGTCAAAGTGAGTAGACCAATGGCAGGTGAAAAAGGAACCAATATATTTAGACTTATCCTAAACATTGACATTTAACTGGAAAAAGGCAATGACAAACCATTTCTAGATTGTTGCCAAGAAAATATATAGATATTTCTATCTCATTTAAATGAGTTTGAATGCCAGGTGATGAGATTTCCAGATTAAAATCATATTACAAATTTTCAGGAAAGGCATCATTGTTCCAGCACAAGCTGAAAAAACTGGAAATCTAAAAGAACAGTGGTAATTTATTATTGCCTGCTTAGAATTTTAGCATCTCCCACAAGGTTTAATTTTCTATATAGAATAGAATATAATAGGATAGAATAGAATAGAATTTTTTTATTGGCCAAGTGTGATTGGATACACAAGGAATTTGTCTTGGTGCAAATGCTCTCAGTCCACATAAAAGAAAAGATACATTTGTCAAGAGTAAAAAATCATAAGGTACAATGTTTAATAATAGTCATAGGGTGCAGTAAGCAATCAAATCACACTAGGAAACAGTCAATATAAATCATAAGGATACAAGTGACAAAGTTGCAGTCATACATTCACAAGTGGGAGGGGATGGGTGATAAGGAACGAGGAGGAGATTAATAGTAATAGTAGTGCAGGCTTTGTAAATAGTTGGACAGTGTTGAGGGAATTATTTGTTAGCAAAGTGATGGCATTCGGGAAAAAACTGTCCTTGTGTCTAGTTGTTCTGGTGACCAGTGCTCGATTATGTCATTTTGTCTATGTAATAGATCTTGCACTTCTTTTTCTGTGATCACCAGAGGTTGTAAACCCAATGGGTTGGGGTCAGTTGTAGAAGGCTTGGCTGTTGTTGGTGTGTTTGAGATGAGGGTTGTGGAGATAGGTGGCTGTAGTTTCCTTTCAAACCTGCAGTAAAACCCATACAGGTCATGTGCTAGTTGCTGATTTCCTTCTGCTTGGGAAGGAGGTTTGCTATAGCCAGTGATGTTTTTAAGAGTTTTCCACATGTTTGCTGGTTCATTTGTTGAGAACTGATTCCTTAACTTTTCAGAGTAGCTTCTTTTTGCTGCTCTGATGTCTCTCTTTTTTCGGTGCATTTGCTTCTTTCCTTTGTTGTAATCCATAGCACTGGGGAATTAGTTAGAATCTCCTCTGCATTTGTAAAGACAGGGGAGGTGAGGAATCAGAAAGCTGCTCCTTAAAGAAACATTCCCCAATTCTTAGCAGATGGTCTCATGAGTATAAATATCTTTATGAGTATAAAATCCATCGTGAATTGCAAAGAATAATAAAGAATAAAGAAACCATTAGAGAGCATTTCACCAAGGCAACCATTGTCATCTTGGATCCCATATATTTAAAACAATTTATTTATCCCATATATTTAAATTTTGATATCATATTTGATAATTTGATATCATATATCAGTCAGTCCAGTTAAGAGGGAGGGGGGAGGGAGGAGGGAGGGAGGATGGATCATTCTAGTTTTTGGGAAACAGCATTGAACTTTCATGAATAAATCGAATGACAATATACTCTGACCAAAACCAAAATGAAATTTGGTCACTAATGGTACTAGTATTAAAAGTGGAATTCTTAGACCAAATAAGGGAGATTTGGGAGAATGTCTAAATTGCCAAATCATTGCACTAATATACAGTGATGTCCAAGCAAGGTTTTTCTTACAGACAAATAGAGAGACATACATGGAAAAAGAAATACAAGATGAATAGGACCTCAGACATACTCGAGGGACATGAGATCAGTCAAATGCAACATGTATTTGAAATATGGGTGGAGATTGATTTATTTTTTTTCTCTTTTCTCTGTGAAGTAAGATGAAAGATTTTAGTTCTCAATATTCTGGGATCAACAAGAGAAAAGACACTTCAACAGCAGATTTGAGAAAAAACTTTGGAAAAATTGGAGAATAAAATTGGGGTCACGTGGAAGTGTTATCTGACTCCTTGTATATTTGCCGACTGTTTCAGCCACACTTTTAGTCTTTCTATCATCTGATGCATGTTGTGGATATTATCCACATAACACCCACTTCTTCCAAACAAGAAAGGAAATGATAACATCTACCTTCTCTTATATTTGTGACTTCTAGAAACATCAGTCCACAAAGGTTCCAGGCATGATTTTCACTGATCTCTTGGCTGAGCTGACCCAACAATTGAGCTGTATTTTATGGAAAATGAAGACCAGTAAGTTTGAGATCCATCTTGATACTTCTGCCATGACTTTGATAATTAGTTTCTTTCATATTCTGCAAAAAAATGTCCCAATTCATTTACAAATGCTGCACTACCCTTGTGAAAAATGTACCCTGCATTAAATTTAACATGGATATTCCCTACTTAAAAGTATTTTCACTGCACACTTAACAATGTTTTGTCTGGTAGCAATTCTTACAAACATCTTTTTTTAAAAAAAATGAATTCAAATAGAAGCTCGACTTCTGGTTCTTTGTCCTCTTCTAAACATCTCACTTGGCCTATTCTTCTGGGAAAAGTAGTACAATGCATGACTTTCTGCATCTGCTTTAGTACTGAATTACAGTTTGTTCATGCACTGAATTGGAGCTGACTGTTCTGGAATAATTCAAGCTGATCTGCCCTTTCTTTTTGCTTTAGCAAAAGCATGGGACCCAGAGGTGGTATTCGGCAGGTTCTGACCAGTTCCATAGAACCAGAAGTGGAAATTTTGAGTAATTCGTAGAACCAGTGGTAACTTTCACCCAGGAGTGGGGATGAAGACTTTTCCTTCTCCTGCCATGCCCACCAAGCCACACCCATAGAACTGGTAGTAAAAAAATTTGAATCCCACCACTGCTGGGACCTCTACATTAAGGGAAGGCAGGAATGGATATAATGTGTTCTCAGTCATATTCTGAGGCTGAGAATATTTATCTTCTCAGATAAATGGAATTTATCTTCTACTCAGGTTTTTTTATGCACATAAAAAGGTGTTTTTTTAAATCCCTTCCTTGGTACAAACAGGGAAATTTAATCTATCTCCACCTCACAAAATATGCCTCCATTCCAATTAGTTCTGCCTTTAATGGCCATTTTATACCAGCAGTTGTCTATCATGAAAGGCTGTGTGCATCCATTCAATGCTGGATGGACCTTCCTTTCTTCCTTCCTTCCTCCCTCCCTCCCTCCCTTCCTAGGTTTCTCCTTCTAATCCAAGTTTCAAAGGAACAATTGTTTTCCCCTGCTTTTTAGCAGTTCTAAAAAGAAATACAGAAATCGAAGTGGGGGAAGCAAAGAATGGGTGGAAGCTTCCACTCTGTTAAGCCTGCTACTCGGATATTTTTTTCTTTGTCACATGCCCACTATAAGTGATAAAAAGTCTCTTCTTTATTTTTACATTTCCAATAGTCAATTGAAATACCTTTATATATTCTTGACAACTTATCTGGTGTTAAACAACAGTGATATATCATCTTATTAAAAAAAACCTTTTAAATTATAATTTAATGTATTTTGTAAACCTTTCATCCACATATTCTCCCACTGTTCAAGCACGACATTATATCTAAAGTCCCTTGCCGTCTGTGTCATGCAGTGCTTTACATATTCATTCTACAAATTAAAATTCAGTAACAGTTTATAAACTTTGGCAATAATATGTTCATGACCACCACACAGTAGGATTTCCAATTTGTTTTTCACAAAATCAAACCCGTAACTTTTTTTGTTGGAGTTAAATATTTTTTTTCAATTGTAAATATGTAAACCAATGGCAGACATGTCCTTCTGATTCTAACTCCTCCTTAGACTTAACACGAGTTAAACCACCAAAGTTAAAACATATTATTTGACCATAAGTCCACCAGCTTGCCTTCACTACAATTTCTTTTCCATGTGTAGACATGCCAATGCTCCATAGCTTATGTCTATCTGAAAATCTGGAAATCAAGATAGCAACACATAGATTTAAAACCAGAAATATTTTTGTTGGGCATCTCACTGGAAAGGTATAACAAGGAGAAATATATTTGATTTTACACATATTAACTGCAGCTAGAATTGTATATGTAAGCTAGAATTTTATATGTAATAAAAAATTTAAAATTAAAGATAAAAAAGGTGGCAAGTTCACAATACTTGAAATCTGAGGAGAAAAAACCATTTTCCCTTTAAAAATGCAGATTTTTCCTATTTAATTCAATACTTTAATATTACCAAAAACTTTAGAAAAAAAGAAATTTAAGGCCCTGTCACACTGCCCAACGGATGCAAAACGGACACAACGGATGAGAAAAATGTTCCATCCATTGTTATCCGCTCTCAGAAGGGGCAAAAATTTCAATAATCGGAGTGGATAACATGGACGGGGGGAGGACGCAGGGCGGATGGAAAGCGGATGCGGAATGGAAGCCCAGCAGATGGAAGTGGATGGGAGCGGATGGAACATCCGCTAGGCTTCAGGGGGACCTCAGCAAAGCGGATGCGGAATGGATACAGCGGATGCAGAGCGGATGCACAGCAGATGAAGCGGATGCAGAGCGGATGCACAGCGGAAGCCTAGCGGATGCCGAGCGTTAATTGCGCATGCGGGGAGGATGCATTGCGTCAGCCCCACGGATATAATGGAAGCAGCTCGGAAGCAGGTCACCATTCAGAGGAAAGACCTGCTTCCAGACACATCGACTGCCTTGCCTGTCCTGCCTGCATGTCTGCCTGCAAGCATTGCTGCCAGCCTCCCTGCCAGCCTCCCTGCCAGCCTCCCTGCCAGCCTTGCTGTCTGCCTGCCTGCCAGCCTTGCAACCAGCCTCCCTGCCAGCCTCCCTGCCAGCCTTGCTGTCTGCCTGCCTGCCAGCCTTGCTGCCAGCCAGTTTGCCTACCAGCCTTGGTGCCTGCCTGCCTGCCAGCTTTGGTGCCTACCTACCAGCCTTCCTGCCAGCCTTGGCGCCTGCCTGCCTGCAAGCCTGCCTGCACGCCTTCCTGTCAGCTTTGGTGCCTGCCTGCCTGCCAGCCTTGGTGCCTGCCTTGGTGCCTACCTCCCTGCCAGCCTTCCTGCCAGCCTTGGTGCCTGCCTGCCTGCCAGCCTTCCTGCCAGCCTTGGTGCCAGCCTCCCTGCCAGCCTTCCTGCCAGCCTTGGTTCCTGCCAGCCTCCCTGCCAGCCAGCAATCCCACAACCATGCTGAAGCACAGCAAGCCTCAGCCATCTGCTGCCAGCCCTTGCAAGAGGGACAGGGCTACCATCCCGCCCCCTGGCCCTCAATCTGGTTCTGCTGGGGCTTCTGAAGCACGGGCTCACTCTTCTGGGGCTGGGGCTTCTGCTGCTTCTGCTTTTGGAGGAGCTGATGACAAGCACTCCAGCACCAGCCATCTCCACAGCACCTAGACCCTTCACCCCTGAGACTGAGCGACCAAGAGGAGTGCCAGAGACTCATTTTTGTTTTATAGCTTCTTGTTAGTAAAGTCTATTTTTGATTCATACACTTGCTTCGTTTCTTTTTTTTAAATAAAGTCTTGGTGGAAACTTTTAGAAATGGTTTAAGCCTTTGCATGCTTGTGGGATGGGTTAAGATAGCAGTGGGATGGGTTGAGATAGCTGTGGAATGGGCAGGGATACCTTTGGGATGGGTAATAGCTGTGGGATAGATAAACCTCCAGTGCAAGCATAGTGGGACTGTATGGTCCACCCTCCCAGGTGCCACACCTATGGCCCTTTATTATCAATAACAATGTAATCATTCATCAACACATTTCAACATAAACACAACTCTTTATTAAATGGCCTGTTCATTGTCGGGCCACTCAACATACATGGCCCAATCTCATCAGTGTGATGAGACAGGCTAAAGGAAGCATCCATTAAGCATCTATCATCCTGTCTTGCCACTCCACCGCTCCAGCTGGGGAGTTGCACCAGTGTTTCAGGAGGTTGCGCTGCTTCTTCCCTTCACGTGAGGCTCTGTTGGGGCCTTGCACATCCTGAGTGTCTATCAGGTTTCGCCCTTGCCTCCATTCCCCAGGCTCCATGTCCCCATTGCCTTGTTGGAGATCCACGAGACTGTTCTGCAAGACTGGGTAGCGGGTGCGCATGAGATTGTGCAGGATGCAGAAAGCTTCCATGATCCTCCTCATGGTCTCTGGGCGATGCTGCATGGTGGTGAGAAGTACCTGGAACCTGTTGGCCAGGATGCCAAAGGCGTTCTCCACCATCCGCCTTGCCCTGGACAGCCTGTAGTTGAAGATCCTCTCTTCATGGGTGAGGAGTCTGGAAGTGTAGGGCTTCATGAGGTAGGTTGTGAGGGAGAAGGCGTCATCTCCCACGATGAAGTAGGGCGCATCTTGTGTGTCGTTGGGCAGGGGTTCTGGATCTGGGAAGCCCACGATGAGGTTGCGTTCCAGCTCCTCTTTGAGGTGACTGGCGTTGTATACCTGGGCATCTGAAGATGAGCCGTTGCCTGAAGCATCGATGTACATGAACTTGTAGTCAGCATCCACCATAGCAAAGAGGATGATGCTGAAGAAGCCCTTGTAATTGAAGTAAGTGGACCCCGACTTCATTGGAGCTTTACAGGCCACGTGCTTGCCATCTATGGCTCCAACGGTGTGGGGGAAGTTCCACTTCTGATACCACTGCTCTGCAACTTTCTTCCAGTCTTCTTCAGTGGAGGGGCACTGGAGGAGCTCCTCCTTGTATTCTTCGATGATGGCTTGCACCACTTCTCTGACCACAATGCTGATGGTGTTGGGTGGCACCCTCCAGCCGTACTGCATGCTCCTGTAGGTGGTCCCTGAGGCCAGGTGGTGCAGAGTGAGTGCCACCTTCAGCCCAGTGTCCAGGCTGGGCCGGAAGTTGGTGTTTGCCTTGGTCAACCTGTGTGTCAGCAGCTGCACAACTTCATCAAACATGGCTGGAGGCATCCTCATGAAGCTCTGGAATGCACGAGTGTCTTCGTTCCTGAGCTCCACCATCAGCTTGTTGTACAGTCCGTCCTCTGCTCTTCTGGTGAACCATCTTCGTACCCAGAGGCTTCTTGGCCACCCCTTTTTCTTCCCGTAGTAAAGTTCACAGAGCCTGTAGATGGCTTTGCACTGTTGCAGAGGATGGTGGCTGCCAAAGGACTGTGCTACAATCCACGGTGGACATGACTGGATGCTGTGGAAGAGGAAGAGGCAGATGCAGGCTGCAGAGGTCTGCAGCAGGGCTGCTGTTTTGAAAGTGAGATCCAGATGTGTTGCTCCCCCTTTTTATAGGCTGTATAGGTGTCCCTTTGCATCCTCTAGGCATCCTCTAGGCATCCTGTAGACATTCTTAATATCCAAGATAGGTCCCCTCTGCAGACGTTTTTTCCATTTTACATGCTTTGTTTCTGTGCTGCATCCACTAGGCATCCGTTCTGCATCCGTTCTGCATCCGTTCCGCTTCCTCCCTGCGTCTGAGCGGATGTGAGTTGCACGGATGCAGAACGGATACCTAGTGGATATAGCGGATGCGTAACAGATGCAGAACGGATGCGTAGCGGATGCAGAACGGACGAAGTGGATATATTTTCCGCGCAAAGGTTTTGAGCAGCTTAAAACTTTCTGAGCGGATGAAACATCCATAAACAGATGCTGGAAGGATAGAGAGGAAGCCAAACGGAGGCAGTGAGTACAGCGCGTTTTTGAATGGATGGCAAGGTTTTTTGTCCATTTTACATCCTCTTTGCATCCGTTGGTGCAATGTGACAGGGGCTTTAAAGAGTTTGCAGTGTTGTCAGCAAGCAGCACAAACAAGGCAGAAAGCCACTTTCCTTCTCTCTGTCTCTGTCTGTCTCTGACTCTTTCTCTGTCTCTCTCTCTCTCTTTTAAACTAATCTCTAAGGCATTTAGAAAACAACCCAAAAAAGAAACCTTGCACACAATTTACATGTATTTCTTATACACTTTGCATAGCATATTATTATTTCCATAAATATGCACATTTTGGTGTACTTTTCTAAACATATTCATTTGTGTATGTTTGTGAATAGAATACAATAGAATAGAATGGAATGGAATGGAATGGAATGGAATGTTATGGAATGGAATGGAATGGAATGGAATGGAATAGAATAGAGCAGAGGAGAGCAGAGCAGAGCAGAGCAGAGCAGAACAGAACAGAACAGAACAGAACAGAACAGAACAGAACAGAACA
>BLBF01000052.1:17628915-17639292 GCA_015471245.1 Laticauda colubrina | reverse complement strand
TAGATAGATAGATAGATAGATAGATAGATAGATAGATAGATAGATAGATAGATAGATAGATAGATAGATAGACAGATAGACAGATGTGTGTGTGTGTATGTGTTTCAGAAAATCAAATTTACATTATCTTCTTCTAAGACGAAGTGAAGTTACCTACAGAATACAAAATAGCAAAGTTAGAAGGAAATTTGGATTTTTCTGGCCGAACCTCCTGCTCAAGCAAAAGACCCTATACCATTTGGGACAAATGTGGTCTAATCTCTTTTTAAAAACTTCAGTGTTGGAGTACCCACATCTTTGGAGGTAGTGATTAATTGTTCTCACTGGCAGGAAATTTCTCTTTAATTCTAGGTTGGATCTCCCTTTATTAAACTTTTATCCATTACTTCTTGTCTTGCCATTAAGTGTTTTGAAGAATAGATTGACCATCATGTCTCTGTGACAGGCTTCAAAAATTAGAAGATTGTTATCATGTCATTCTTAGTCCTTGTCTTCATTAGAGTAGACATTCCTAGTTTCCACAACTGTTCATTGTACAGTTTAGCCTCCTAACCATCTATGTTACTCTTCTCTGCACTCTTTCTATATTCTCAGGATCTTTTTTGATATCATGGTGACCAAAACTCAAAACAGTGTTTGCGTGTTCTTACCAGTGGAGGATCTTAATACTATCCCTTTGTTGATGCAGCCTAGGAAAGCATTAGGACCTAATGAATGCAGGAAAACTTTGTCAATCTGAAGGGTCCTAATCTCTCAATACAACAATATTTTTTTAAATCCCAAAGGTAATTAAAAAATGAGGCTCAATCATCATATCTGTAGAAGGCTGTATTGCAGGAGTGAATCTGGTGGAACCCCTCCTTCATGCCACTCAACTCATAAGCCATCCACAAAATGGCAGTTTCTATGGATTACTCATAAGCAGCAGTTCTCTAGAATCATGTGGATGGTCTCAATGATCTCGTCTTTCTTTGGAAAAAAATTGCTGGCTCAGATACTCCATCTAAGGTGAACTTTCCTTCAAATCAGTAGGATGTCAGATAGCCACGGTCCTCACCAGGAGTGGTCTATATCATTTACGAGACATTTTAAATAGATTATTTATTTATCTGTTGATGGAGTACTTTTTTTCTCCCACAGAGACAGTACTTGGATAGTGTAATCACAGATGAATATAAATACAACAATATAGACAAGCGCACAAGAATAGTGGCAGTCATTTGTGCATGCATAATCACCCATGTTCAAAAATCAATTTATTGATAGGTTCCTATAAAGAAAACCTTTGAATAACCCAGGTACATCTCTTCTTAATGTTTTTTTTAAATCATTTTAAATGTTTAAACTCGAAGTTTCTCTAATAATTTTGACCTGAAAAATCTTTTTAATTGTGACATCAGAATTATTTGGTTCCATGTCTTCTTGTCTGGTTCATACTACAGATGGTTGTTGTATGAACTTTGTAACAACCATGCAGTGCCCAAATTACTTTTTCTCTGTATCTCAAACTTTCTTTTGATGTGTCATATGTCCTGAAATCTGTGTTTAGTATTGATTCCTTAAACTATTTTGGGAGTTTAATATTCTTTTTGTGAAAACCAAGAGGAAATGTTTTGTCTCAAAAAATCCATACAAAACAGTAAAAAACAGTTGTACAATCTATATAGTACAGTTGCACATAGAATTATCATAAGCCTGTTCCTTTTTTATTTCTTTCTATCTCTGTACATACATTGGGGACATTCATATTGTAGCAAGTGTAATGAAGCTTATGGAATAAAAGTTTTGAAGGTACCTCTGTTATCCTTGTTCAATCTTTTATATTTGATAGACTTTATTCATTTAGGGTCCTATGACACCAAATAAGACTGGAATTAAGAAAAAAAATTGGAGAGATTCATGTCCCCCTCTTCTATAGATGTCACATATGATTCCATTTAAAAAAAAATCAGCATTTTTTCCATTCTTCTGTTCCATATGATAGGATTGATAAATATCTAATATCAACAGGTACAGATACAGTAGTGCAGTTAGTGATAAATGCTGATGTTATAACAAAAGTGTTGTAATGGAAGTGTACACGGAGTCAATCACCTAGGGAAAAATATTAGATATTATTATCAAGGCTCACTCTTATGTGTTGTCGCCTCAAGCTGTGGGTAATAGAATGTAAACACAAGTTTATGACATAAATCCAAGTTAAAAACATTATGTACTGTAGCCTGGATAAAAACTTAATTTTAATAATAACAGATCCTAGTGGCAATGGATTGCATTAAAGGCAGATTTGAATATGGGATTCCACTACTTTATTCCCTTATATATAATACTGCTAAATATCCTAAAAAAGAAGTTCATGACAAAAAAAGGAAAAAAATATTGTCTTTTGTCCTAAATGCATCTCCAACTTAAATGAAATAAGACAACCATGCCAGCAACAATGAAATGCGATGGTAGACCTGTCCTCAACAAACCTACAGGAGCTAAAGATAATATTGATACACTTTCACAGAATTGTCTAGAAGTTTTCAATGGGTTACAAAATTTAAAAGAGAAAATATTCTCTTGCTGTTAATGTTCACAACACAGTGACATGGATTGCAGAATACCAGAAACAGGGGGTGGCAGCTTTTGGGATAGGCAGGCTTAATACCAATGTTGTGTTCCAACCCCTGTGTTCAACCTTAAGACATAACACCCTGGACCCTGGACTCAAGTTGTTAAGTTGACTTGTAACAAAGCTTACTTTGTCCATGAATTGATCATTGCTGAAAGAATTGCTCTGGCATGCATAACCAGATTCCAATAATTCCCAGTCCAGCAGAAGGAGTATACTATGGGCAGTCAGAGAGTTTCAGTTGGTAGAGTCTAGAAGGAGAGCATTTTATATTATCACCCCCATTCTTCAGAATGTCTCCTGGCCTAATGTGAGGTCTGTGTCCTTCTGAGTTTCAAGTGTGCCATCAGCAGAGGTGATATTCAACAGGTTCTCACCAGTTCTGGAAAACCAATAGTGGAAATTTTGGGTAGTTCGGAGAACCAGCAAATACCACCTCTGACTGGAGATTTTACAGTAACCTTCCCCTGCCACACCCATTAAGCCATGCCCACAGAACCAGTAGTAAAAAAAGTTTGAATCCTACCACTGGCCATTAGCCTTTACACTGGAGCAATGGTGGATATATGACTGGTATCATCTAGAATATAGAATAGGATATAGAATATATCTATATATCTATGGAATATAGAATGGGGGCATGCATAAGCGCACCAATTGTGCCTACTGTCCCTGTCCTATTGTTTTTTAACTTTTTTTATAAGTATCTATCTCATGTATTCAAAACTATATTTATTCTTATACCTGTATCTTGTAAGCGATTGACAAATCAAATAAATACTAAAAATATTAGAATGGTTAGTCTGTTTCTGCTGATTGCTGGCTGCCAGCAGAATTTGGCAGTTTGATTCTCATTGGCTCAAGATTAACTCAGCCCTTCCATCCTTCTGAGGTCAGTAAAATGAAGACCCAAATTGTTGGGGGAAATATGCTGACTCTATAAACATTTAAAGAAGGCTGTAAAGCACTGTGAAGTGCTATTGCGATTTCTGTTGAACTTTGGGCACTGCCCCAGTCATAATGAGATGCCCCAGACATAATGGGAAGTGAGACCCTCTTTGTGGGAATCACAAATATGGTAACTTTATCTAGTTTTTCCCAAACTGAATGACATAGACTTACAGGATAGCATGCATTTAAATTGACTGATGCAAATTGGTCTACTTTTCTATTAAGAGTAGATTAATTTGCGCCAATGTATTTAGGTATAACAATAAGTGCCTATTAAGTACATATTGCACAATTTGTTCTATTGATTGTTAGTAAGTGGAGCTGTAGAGTGAAGATTTGAATTATGGATTATTCTATTGTGCAGTACTCAGACTATTGGCGTCCACCTTCCTGAAGTTAAATTAACTCTTCCAACCCTGTTTTTTACTAACTTCCTTGTGTAAGATTTCTTAAGAATAAAGGGTGGGATTCTATATATTTCCCATATAAGCATAGGATATCCAAAGATCTACTAATGGAGATACTTCCTCATTATTCCTAACTGTTTTTCTGTGAATTGAGACAAAAATGAGACGTCACTGACAATGCATGGGCAACTGGTTATTAACAGAACTTCTCCTGAATCTTTATCAGCCTGAGAACTAATCTTTATAGCATTATTTTAGGAAATTTACATGCCTGACTTGCAGTATAACATCCCAATTAAAGACAGTTCCATTGTCTTCTATGAGGTGAGTGCTTAGACAGTGAGAACATGACAGTCCTGCTGTTTTTGTAGAAGCAGCATCTACAGTGCCAGTCTGATCTAGTGGTTGAGGCACCAGGATAGAAATCAGGAGACTGAGAATTCTAGTTCCATTTAATCATAAAGCCAATTGGGTGACCTTGGTCAATCTAGGGTTGTCTCCAATCTTGGAAGCAGGCAATGGCAAACCACTTTAGAAATCTTGCCAACAACACTATAGAGATTTCTTGAGGCAGTTACTGGAGAAAGAATTTGAGGGTGAACCTCTGTTTTCCAAACATCCAATTTTGTAGAATGGAATATAATATCAGCAAAAAAACATAATATTGGCATATAATGTAATACACATATATTTCTTCTGCCTTTGGAATTGTAGATCCTAGTGCAAATGTCTGTAAAACAAGAATGAGAAGACTAGAAATTCAACCCATGTACCCAGCCAAATGCGCTTATGAACATGGGAACAAATCACATACACACAGTTGAAAATATTAACATATTTGAAAAAAAATATTTTTAAAAAATGGCCCAGACACTGAACATATTCTTCGGAGTCTACTTAAGCACACTTTCACAGCAACCAACAAGTTATTACTTAAATTAGAGATTAAACACAAATTGGTTATAATTCAACAAACCCCTTGGCTTTTTAGATACCATTGTTATATAGCAGGATTTGATGGACAGAAAAATTTAAAGAGAATGCTGTGTGTTTAAAAACCAGAAGGATTTTAGGGAAGGGTTTAGGAAAATGATTTGCCAATTAGAGATCAATAGGAAACATTGCCAAAAGTATTATAACAACTTCATTTTCTTAAGACATATCAGCAGCTGGCTGGGGCTGTGATGTAGTTTAAGGCCCGGTCCCACTGGCCGATGGACGCAAAACATATGCATAAAGGACACAGCAGATGAACAAAATTTCAGGGGTGGCTCCATCCGTTATCATCCACTCCAAAAAGTGGCAAAAATTTGCATAAACAGAACGGAAAAGAATGGAAAAGAACAGACGTGGGTAGTATGGAGCGGGGATGTTAAACAGATGTTCAGCGGAAGCCTAGCGGATGAAAGCAGATGGAAGGGGATGACACATCCAAAGGGGTTACGGGTGATAATTTTGCAGTGGATGCATAGCGGATGAAGTGGATACATCACATACGCCTAAAGGAAAGAAAGGGGATGCCGCACGGATGTATATCGGATGCAAACCATTCACTGCACATCCTTTCTATTTCTGTGCTACTAACGATGTACAGACATTCCATGTACCTTTTCTTTCCTCCCTCTTTCCATTTTCAGCTGCAGCGGATGTGAGTTGCAAGGATGCCCAGAGGATGCAGAGAGGATACAGCAGACGTTTAATGGATGATAACGGACATAGAATATTTGTTGCTCGTATGTCACGGATTTACATCACACATGGCGGAAAGTTCATCCGTTAACAAAGTTTTGTGCAGCTCAAAACTTCTTACGTGGATGAAATTGCAGTGGACGGATGCTCGACGGATAGAGCAAATGAAACACGTATGCAATGAGTACACAACGGATGCATAGCGTTTTCCAACGGATGGCAAGCTTTTTAAAATGTTTTACATCCTCTTTGCATCTGTAAGTGCAGTGGGACCGGGCCTTTAGTACTTAAATGTGTTTTACTTATTATTTTTTATTATGCAAATTCATATGGCTGTCCAACTCATGCACATGTCAGTTTATGTCAATTCTTAACATAAAAACCCTCCCTTCCCCATGAGACACTTTCCTGAGAATTCCAGAGCTGGAATTCCATACTGCAAAGAATCCGCTCCCGTAAACTCCATGCAGAACTCAAAAACTGTCTAGACAATGGAGAAAAGGACCTATACATTGACTACCATGCTGATTGCATCAAAAGAAAGTCATACAACCCACAACTCCGCATCCAACCCCACCCCATCCAATCCAACATCACACAAAACTAGGCATGCATGCCCCTAACTACCTCTATTCCAACCACAACTTGCCTTAAATGCAAGCTACTCAGTGCAGGAAGCCTTGTAAATAAAATGCCTGAATTTCTCCTCTTACTAAATACAGCTAAATTTGACATTATATACGTCTATGAAACATGGCTCAACACATCTCTCCCTGACTCCGTTACCACAGTAAGAGACTATCATGTTTACCGATCAGATTGTGAAATCCGTAGAGGAGCTGGTGTTGCTATCTTCTATAAAATGTCCCTAAATCTAAAAAACATCCAAGTTATCCAGGAGCTTGCTCTTCCTGAGACCATCATCTGTGAACTGTCCTTAAATCACATTTTGGTTCTTACTATGTCACAGAGCTCCTAATTATGACATCAAATATGCAAACAAGCTAAATACACTACTAACATGGGCAGCATCCTGCCCACATGCTTTTATCTTTCTTGGTGACTTCAATCTACCTCATATTAACTGGACCCTTAATGAATGTACAACTGAACCCACACATGAAACCTTCTACAAGTAACAAATCTGGGACTAGAACAACTAGTAACCAATAACACTAGACTTAACAACTGCCTTGATCTCATCTTTTCAATAGTTTGAATTCAATTTACGGAATACAAATTAAAGAATACTTTTCCAACAGTGATCATAACATGATTGACTTTTGTCTCAACATACGTCCACACAAAAATCATCACAATGATGGAATCCCCAATTATAACTTCAAAAAAGGCAACTATGATCTTATGGACAACAATCTCTCATCCTTTGATTGGCAATTTCTATTCACTGGATGCAATACTGTAGAAGACCATTACAACATAATTTTACTTGAAGTCAAAAGAGTGATCAAACTATATGTACCAATAACAACTCCAAAAACCAGAAAAAGCAAATTACCCATAACAATAAGGAAACTTCAGTCCAAAAAGAAATCACTTTGGTGGAAAAACAAATCTGGTCACATTGCCAACTTCAAAAGCCGAGACAAAAATTTATGCCACCAGATAAAGACTGAATGCACCAATTATCACATTAAACAAGAAGAAAACCTTCTATGCATCAATTCCACCCGCGCTTTCTACAATTTTGTAAACAACAAACTAAAAGACTCAAGGTCCATACCACCCCTGACAGGACCTAATGGTGAAGACTTCAACGACAACACTGTTAAAGCCAACCTCTTTAACACATTCTTTGGCTCAGTATTTGTAAACTGCAATGGATCGTATCCAGTATTTCCTAGCCGAACCACAGACAACTACAATGATCTAATACATATCGATTTTACAGAAGACAATGTTGAAAAAGCACTATGCAATCTAAAACCATCTCTATCTATTGGACCGGACGGAATATGTGCCTCCTTCTTAAAAAAGCTATCCACTGCCATTGCCGAACCTCTAAGCATAATCTTTGAAAAATCTTTCAGGACCAGCTCCTTGCCAAAACTATGGTCACAAGCCACGGTCATCCTCATCTTCAAAAATGGAGACCCCAGCCTAGTTGAAAATTACAGCAGGAAAAACTAATTATATATTGCTGCTAAGAGAATTGTATTAATGTGTTCACTAAAAAAATCTCAAGTTGAATTTATTTTGAAAAAGTCTACATTTACCTCTAGGAAAGATTGTTTTCTTTCCTTGAAAGTATTTATCCAAACACTCCATTCTACATTTCATCCTTGTTCCTTTGCATATATAATCTTAAAACATTTCCATCCAATTTTCACATAAAATTATCTGTGTTTGGTTCCAAACTATTCCTAACATATTTTAGTAAGAGCTTTTCCTAATGCATGAACTTTTGAATCAAAAACTGCACTAACAAACCCAGAAAATTACAACATCTAAAGGATAATTGTATTCTAATTTACATAGAATTGCAAATTAGATCATTACCTTTAACTATTTTGATAGATCAAATAAAATTTTGTTCACTATTAGTCCTATGAGAACTTTGCATCTGAAAAACAGTTTACTAGTTTTAGTCTTGGGGGAAAGAAACACATTAACATTTCCTAGTCCACCAAGGATTTTTATTTCCTGCATTGGGGAATAACAATCATTGTATTATATCTGTATTATCTAAAGCTATCTGAAATGAATGAGCTCAAGGTTCATATGTAATGGTGATTTTATATTCCAGATTTCATAAAATTGCCATTATTAATTATGAAGAAATTGAAAATGTGCAGCCTTTTATCTTATTCTTATTCACTTCTTTTTCAACAGGAGGTATGAGCTGCTTTCTGATGATTGATTAAAAAGGATGTACATTGCATTTTTTTTTACTTTGCCATCTCAAAATTAAAATGCTCACAGAAAGTTCTTCTACCTTTCATGCAAACTGTGCAAAGATTCTAGCTAATCATGAACTACTGATATCATTTATACTTAAAAAAAAAAAAGAGCTCCCAATCTACAAGAATCTATGGAGATTCTCAGTCATCCAGGTCATGTTTATTCCAAAGGTGCTTTATCAAGAAGCAGCTGACAAACCAGAGAGGACCATTGTTTCTAAAGAGAGGACAAAGTGGCCATCTATGTCAAAACTGAACAGCCCCTTTTCCACACAGGAGGAGGCATATGACATCATCTATCTCCAGTCTACAAGTCCTCCACATCATATACATCCAAATAGCTTCAATGATCCTCAAAAAGAGTGCAAATGACCAGTTGGGAAGGAATGTAAAACCTTCCATTCCCTACCATCTAGTCAGAGTTGGAGAAGTTTCTTGACAGAGAAATGAAATGTCTTCAAAGAAAAACAAGAAAGCACAGTGGCCTCTTGAAAAAGCACCTTTGGACCAATCTACAAGATTTTTCAAAGAATTTTACCAATAAGCACCTAATAGGTAAGGCTAGAATCTCTTGATTGTCTAAGAGTCATTGGACTGTAGTTACCAATATGACCTTTGAATGACTCACCTTTGAATGACTTCTGCCCCCTTTTAATTATTTGCTCTTTTTAAAAGCTGCTTGATATAAATGTTATAATCATGTTATTATGGCATTCATGGAAAGAGGAGCAAGAAGAAAGTATATTTGTGTGAATCTGCTTGTTGTGGATACATATTGTTTGGAGTCAAATAGCTTATGCACTTAATACATTAAGATTGGTTACATAGCTATCCAGATATTTAGACTAGATTTTGCATTTTTATCCATCTATAAAGTCCTTCACAATGACCTGGGATAGGAAGGTGTTATTGTTTGATGGTGTTAAAGGTTTTATTGCAAGATGTAAGCTATCCCAAGTAAATCTGCCTTTTGCAATTGAATGATGTTGATTTTGTCAATGCCAAATGTGTGCAAATAATACTCCAGATGTTTTGAAATTGCACCCAATAAGCTTTATACTACTGGTACTCCATCTTTGCTTTCTTTTGCCATACTTGTTTCACTGCTATTTGCAGAGCTTTGTATTTTGTTATTTTCTTCATTAATTATTATTATTATTAGTAGTAAATGTTGCTGCTTTAATTTTGGATAAACAAATTCAATATAATGTCAGTTCATGCATGGTAAAGGGTGAGTGTGTGGTTGTGTGTGTGTGCATATGTGTGTCCTCACTTAAAGTTATATATATAGTCCTCACAACTGAGTTCAGAATTTCCATTGTAAATTATATTTACTGATTTACTGACTGACTGACTGACTGACTGACTGACTGACTGACTGACTGACTGATTGACTGACTGACTTATTTACCTTCCCTGGCTGGACTACAATTTTGGGATTTCATGGACATATCATTCATGTGTTAGGAAGGTCCGAGCAATTTTATAAGATCAACCAAAGTCACTAAGTTACTGCCACCTCTCTGGAATCTCTCTCTCTCTCTCTTACATCTTTATTAAAACATTACAATGCATAATATATCTTAAAGTATTTTTACTTCTTGGTTTTGATCCTTCTTGTAGACATCTACCCACTTTTCTTCCATGAGTAGAATATCCTACCAGTGCTTTTACTATGGGGAACTTACTAACTTTTTATCTCCCAGTATGAAGTTTGCTTTTAAGCTGAACGACTTTGACCTCTCTGAGTTCTCTTTTTTTCTGGCTCATTATATCATGCTTTTTTTTTTTT
>BLBF01000052.1:17585074-17613915 GCA_015471245.1 Laticauda colubrina | reverse complement strand
CTGGTTTCTTCTGTCTGTTTTGTGGCTTTGATTGGCTGGCAACAGTCTGTTCTTGTGTTGGAGGCTTTTAGTGCAGCTTGGCTCCGTGTGAAGGGACGGCTGCTCTTCATTAGCAAGCTGGGTTTCACCTGGGTGCCTGGTGGGGGGGTTAGGTTGGAGCTATCAGAGGGAGTCTGTTTTTGACCAGGTGTTTGCCTGGCTTGTGGCATGGAGATCTTTCTATTTGAGAGTGCAGGCTTCCAAATGATTGACAGTCTGGTGGAATCATCTCTTCTATTCATGCTGTCAGGTCAGGACAGAAGAAACCAGGAACACCAATCAATCAAACTCCAAGTCCAATGAAACAGGTCCAGGCTCCCAGCCAATCAGAATGAACCAGCCTCAAATTTAAAACCAGGAGCTGTAAGACCCACATCCATACAGAAGCCTGATGATGGCAGATGAGATTCTGCTGAAACGTTGCTACAACTTTAACAGAACTACAATGACGTGGGATAATACCCGAAGGAAGCTGAACAGCACACATGTAAGTAGCCGCGATAACTTAAAAATATATGAAATCCATTGCTAATCATTTCTTGTCACCCCATTTTTGATGTGTTTAGGCAGTGAATATATCTGTATTATGTTTGGCTTGTTTCAAGATTTTTGACAGGGACAAAGAAAGTAGTACACATACGCTTTTATAAAGTAAGCAACCACTCTTCTGCAACCCAACAAGACAGACAGAGATTCAAGAGTAATTAGGACTTCAGGGAAAAACAATTACTACCAACCTGCCTTCCATTGAGGACCTGTATACTGCACAAGTCAAAAAGAGAGCTGTAAAAATATTTAAAGATCCCTCATGTTCCGGACATAAACTACCCTCAAAATGACACTATAGAACACTGCACACCAGAACAACTAGACCCAAGGGCAGTTTTTTTCCAAATGCCATCACTCTGCTAGACAAATAATTCCCTCAACACTGTCAAATTTTTTACTAAGTCTGCATTACTATTACTATTAATCCTCCCATCCTTCCTTTCACCGATCTCCTCCCACTTAAGACTGTATGACTGTAATCTTGTCTGAACAATATTAATTGTTTCCTAGTATGACTTAATTGCTCAGTATACCCTATGTTTATTATTAAATGTTGTGCTTTATGATTCTTGACTCTTGACGAATGTATCTTTTCTTTTATCTCTCATCCCTTGATTGGCAATCTCTATTCACTGGATGCAATACTGTTGAAGACCACTACAACATATTTTTACTTGAAGTCAAAAGAGTCATCAAACTACACTGCTCAAAAAAATAAAGGGAACACAAAAGTAAGACATCCTAAATCTGAATGAATGAAATATTCTTATTAAATACTTTGTTCATTACATAATTGAACGTGCTGACAACAAAATCATACAAAAATTATCAATGGAAATCAAATTTAACAACCCATGGAGGTCTGGATTTGGAGTTACACTCAAAATTAAAGTGGAAAAAAACACTACAGGCTGATCCAACTTTGATGTAATGTCCTTAAAACAAGTCAAAATGAGGCTCAGTAGTGTGTGTGGCCTCCACATGCCTGTATGACCTCCCTACAATGCCTGAGCATGCTCCTGATGAGGTGTCAGATGGTCTCCTGAGGGATCTCCTCCCACACCTGGACTAAAGCATCCCCCAACTCCCGGACAGTCTGTGGTACAATGTGGCATTGGTGGATGGAGTGAGACATGATGTCCCAGATGTGCTCAATTTGATTCAGGTCTGGGGAATGGGCGAGTCAATCCAAAGCATCAATGCCTTCATCTTGCAGGAACTGGTGACACACTCCAGCCACATAAGGTCAAGCATTGTCATGCATTAGGAGGAACCCAGGGCCAACCGCACCAGCATATGGTCTCACAAGGGGTGTGAGGATCTCATCTCGGTAGCTAATGGCAGTCAAGCTACCTCTAGCGAACACATGGAGGGCTGTGCAGCCCCTTAAAGAAATGCCACCCCACACCATTACTGACCCACTGCCAAACCAGTCATGCTGGAGGATGTTGCAGGCAACAGAACATTCTCCATGGCATCTCCAGACCCTGTCACATCTGTCACATGTGCTTGGTGTGAACCTGCTTTCATCTGTGAAGAGCACAGGATGCCAGTGTCAGCACAAGCCCCACCTGTGGACGTTGGGCCCTCATACCATCCTCATGGAGCCTTTTTCTGATTGTTTCAGCAACCACATGCACATTTGTGGCCTGTTGGAGGTCATTTTGCAGGGCTCTGGCTGTGCTCCTCCTGTCCCTCCTTGCACAAAGGCAGAGGTAGCAGTCCTGATGCTGAGTTGTTTTCCTCCTACGGCCTCCTCCACGTCTCCTGATATACTGGCCTGTCTTCTGGTAGTGCCTCCATGCTCTGGACACTACACTGAGAGACACAGCAAACCTTCTTGCCACAGCTTGCATTGATATGCCATCCTGGATGAGTGCACTATCTGAGCCACTTGTGTGGGTTGTAGACTGCATCTCATGCTACCACTAGAGTGAAAGTACCACCAGCATTCAAAAGTGACCAAACCATCAGCCAGAAAGCTTAGGAACTGAGAAGTGGTCTGTGGTCACCACCTGCAGAACCACTCCTTTATTAGGGATGTCTTGCTAACTGCCTATGCTTTCCACCTGTTGTCTATTCCATTTGCACAACAGCATGTGAAATTGAGTGTTGCTACCTAAGTGGACAGTTTGATTTCACAGAAGTGTGATTGACTTGGAGTTACATTGTTTGTTGTTTAAGTGTTCCCTTTATTTTTTTTGAGCAGTGTATATGTACCAATAACAACTCCCCCCCCCCAAAAAAAGACAGGTTACCCATAACAATAAAGAAACTTCAATCCAAAAAGAGATCACTCTGATGGAAAAACAAATCTGGTCACATTGCCAACTTCAAAAGCCTATACAAAAATTTATGCCACCAGATAAAGACTGAATGTACCAATTATTACATTAAACAAGAGGAAAACCTATGCACCAATTCCACCTGCGCTTTCTACAATTTTGTAAACAACAAACTAAAAGACTCAAGGTCCATCCTACCCCTGACAGGATCTAATGGCAAAGACTGCAACAATGTCACCATTAAAGCCAACCTCTTCAACACATTCTTTGGCTCAATATTTGTAAACAACAATGGATCATGCCCAGTATTTCCTAGCCGAGCCACAGAAAACTACAATGATCTAATAAATATTGATTTTACAGAAGACAATGTTGAAAAAGCACTACGCAGTCTAAAACCATCTCTATCTATTGGACCGGACGGAATATGTGCCTACTTCTTAAAAAAGCTATCCACTGCCATCGCTGAACCTCTAAACATAATCTTTGAAAAATCTTTCAGGACCAGCTCCTTGCCAAACCTATGTTCACTAGCCATGGTCATCCCCATCTTCAAAAATTGAGACCCCAGCCTAGTTGAAAATTACAGACCAATCTCCTTAGGCTACTTCACCTGTAAAATTGTGGAATCAATTATTAACCAATCCATTATCATCCACTAAGAGACAAACAACCTACTCTCTAATAAACAATTTGGTCTCAGAATAAAACTATCCTATAATCTGCAACTCTTACACTGCAAAAACATGTGGAGTACACAACTCGATCAGGGCAAAACAACACACACAATCTACATAGACTTCTGTAAAGCCTTTGATTCAGTGGTACACCATAAACTACTTCTAAAACTAAAATCTTATAGTATCTCTGGACACCTGCATAACTGGATAGAAGCATTCCTGTCAAATAGACAACAAATGGTCAAAATTGGGAGCATCCTATCAAATTCTGTACTTGTCAATAGTGGTGTCCGCCAAGGTAGTATTCTAGGACCAACTCTCTTCATACTCTACATAAATGACCTCTGTGATCATATTAAGAGCAACTGCATTCTCTTCACTGATGATGTAAAGCTGTTCAATACCACAGACAATACTGCTACCCTTCAAAAAGATTTTGACTATGGGACTTCCGGTTTGAGCTTCTTTGACGACAGACTGAAACCTCGTCTCTCTGAGGCTTCAATCCGTGCTCGCCGCTGGAGTACCCCAAGCCAGCTGGTTTAGGGGCTAAGCCACCCGTAGATGTAGTGAAGAGGGGGGAGACTGCCTGTAGGGTTCAGGAGAGCTGCATCTCTCCTCCCCAGCTGGCCATTTCTCCCTTCCCCAAAGGCAGTTGCAGCGATGGTCAGAAATGGCCACCACAAAGAAGAACTCGACCAGAAAAGAATGTGCAGGAGGAAGATAAGAAGAGAAAGTTTTGGGTGACCAGGTCAAACAGCAAAAGCAACAAATAAGGTATCCTGGAAATTAAACTTAACAACATTGTTCCCAAAGAAGATTTTGAAGCTGCAGAGAGAGAGAAGGGAAAGGATAAGGTTTTTTTCTTCCCTTCCTTATACTGACAGCTAAGAGACTTAAGCAAGAAATTGAAAAAAAAATCAACTTTGACATTAATAGGCATCTAAGCTGAATATAAAAGTCAAAGGGATAATAAAGATTTTTGGACATTTAAAAGTTTTTAAAAGCTGGAAAAGAGAAAAAAAGAATAGAAGGGCAGAATCTGGAAAAATGGAGGAGACTGCCTGGAATTAAGGAATGGAACTGTAATTAAAAGGAACTCACAGTGAAATTTTAACAAGATTCCTCAAAGATACATTTTAATGGAAACTTGGTAACAAAATAAAGCCCATGTAATACTGCACCAATGGATGCAAAGAGGATGTAAAATGGAGAAAAATGCTTGCCATCCATTAGAAAACGCGATGCATCAGTTGTGTACTCACTGTGTATGTGTTTCATACATTCTATCCATCAAACATCTGTCCACTGCTATTTCATCCGTTCAAAAAGTTTTGAGCTGCACAAAACTATTTGAGCGGATGAACTTTCCGCCGCATACGATCTAAATCCGCCACACATACAGGCAACAAACATTCTATGTCCGTTGTCATCCATTACACATCCGCTGTAACATCTCAGCATCCACTGGACATCCTCACAACTCACATCCGCTGCAGCTGAAAATGGAAAGAGGGACGAAGCGAAAGGCACACGGAACATCCACACACCATTAGTAGCACGGACATAGAAAGGATGAAAGTGGATGTAGCTTGGATAGAAACCATTAAAATGGACAAAACGTTTGCATATGGGACGTATCTTGGATATTTAGGTGTCTGGAGGATGTCTAGAGTATGTGGAAGGACACCTAGTGGAAAACCGACATTTGCTATAAAAAGGGGGAGGAAATCACCTGGATCTCACCATCAGTCCAGCAGCTGTGGTGTGCAGACCTCTTCAGCCTTGGTCTTGCTCTTCCACATCATCCATTGTTCTCCATCATGGATCATCGCACTCTCCTTCTGGTAGCCGCGATCATTCAACACCAGAACCAAGCCCTCTTCAGACTGTTTCACCTTTTCTACGCAAGAAGAAGGAGATGGCCAAGAGCCGTCTGGGTCCGAAGATGGATCGGGAGAAGAGTGGAGTTTGGACTCTATGACAAGCTGATGGTGGAGCTGAGGAATGAAGACCCTTGTGCATTCCAGCACTTCATGAGGATGGCACCAGCCATGTTTGATGAAGTGGTGGAGCGTCTGAGACCCAGGTTGACCAAGCAGAGCACCAATTTCCATCCCAGCCAGGATCCTGGACTGAAGGTGGCACTGAATGTGCGCCACCTGGTCTCGGGGACCACATACAGAAACATGCAGTATGCCTGGAGGCCATCACCATCAGCATTGTAGTCAGAGAAGTGGTGCAGGCCATCATCGAAGAATACCTAGAGGAGCTCCTCCAGTGCCCCACCACTGAATAAGGCTGGAGGAAAGTTGCAGAGCAGTGGTATCAGAGGTGGAACTTTCCCCACATCGTTGGAGCCATAGATGGGAAGCACTCACCTGCAAAGCTCCAGCCAAGTCAGGGTCCACTTATCACAACTCCAAGGGCTTCTTCAGCATCATCCTCTTCGCCATGGTCAATGCTGACTACAAGTTCATGTACACTGATGCTTCAGGCAACGGGTCAGCTTCAGATGCCCAGGTATACAATGCCAGTGACCTCAAAGATGGGCTGGAATGCAACCTCATCATGGGTTTTCCAGATCCAGACCCCCTAACCAACGACACACAAGATGTGCCCTACTTCATCGTGGGTGATGACACTTTCTCCCTCACAACCTACCCCATGAAGCCCTACACTTCAAAATACCTCACCTGTGAAGAAACAATCTTCAACTACAGGCTGTCCAGTGCAAAACAGGTGGTGGAGAATGCCTTTGGCATCCTGGCCAACAGGTTCCAGGTATTTCTCATCACCATGCAGCATCACCCAGGGACTGTGAGGAGCATCGTGGAAGCTTTCTGCATCCTGCACAATCTCATGCGCACCCGCTACCCAGTGTTGCAGAACAGGCTTGTGGACCATCAACAAGGCAATGGGGACATGGAGCCTGGTGAATGGAGGCAAGGACAAAACCTAATAGACACTGTGGATATGCAAGGCCCCAACAGAGCTTCATGTGAAGGGAAGAAGCAGCGCAATCTCCTGAAACACTAGTGCAAATCCCCAGCTGGATCAGTGGAGTGGCAAGACAGGATAGTAGATGCTTAATGGATGCTTCCTTGAGCCTGTCTCATCACACTGATGAGATTGTGCCATGTATGTTGAGTGGCCCTACAATAAATAGGGGATTAATAAAGAGTTTTGTTTATTTTGAAATGTGTTGATCAATGAATAAATTGTTATTGATAATAAAGGGCCATATGTGTGGAAGCTGGGAAGGTGGACCATACAGTCCCACTATGTTTGCACTGGAGGTTTATCTATCCCACAACTATCCTTACCCATCCCTCAACTATCCTTACCCATCACACAGCTATCCTTACCCATCCCACAGCTATCCTTTCCCATCCCACAACTATCCTTACCTATCCCACAGATATCCTTACCCATCCAACAGCTATCCTTACCCATCCCACAACTATCCTTACCCATCCCACAGCTATCCTTACCCATCCCACAAACATGCAAAGGCTTAACCATTTTTTCAAAGTTTTCACCAACACTTTATTAAGTAAAAAAAATGAACCAAGTGTGTGAAGCAAAGATAACCTTTTTTTAATAACAAACTGTATTACTTTATTAAAAAGCAAAATGATCCAAGTAAAGTGTCTTAAGCAAAGATAAAGTGAACAGGTAACAACTCAGTCTCTGGCACTCTTATCAGTCACTCTGAGGTGTGCCCATGGTCTCAGATGTAATGGGGCCAGGGAATGTGGAGGTGGCTGTGGCTGGAGTGCTGGTCTGAGGCGCCATTGGGGTGCCTGGCCCCGAGAGTACAACAGGAGATGGTGCATGCAGGAAGCTCTCAGAGAGCTGACTCAGTCCCATGAGGTTGAGAAGGCCTTCATCAAGTACCTGGGATGTGAGGCCCAGGACTGATGACAGATGTTCTGATGACTGGTTTGGCTGTGGAGTGGAGGAAGGAGGAGTGTAGTGGGGCTGTCTGGTCTGCAGCTGGGTCAGGTGAGGCGTCTATGGCATCTGTGGTGTAAGGTGAACCTGGGCCTAGACTGGGAAGGGCTGCCTCAGCTGTGGGAAGTCCTGGTAGTGGTAGGCTTGGTAGGTGAGGGGCTGTTGAAATCCATGGAAGGGCTGTGACATCGCATGGGGTGGAGAAGCAGACCTGGAGTGGGTAGGAGCAGGTTCAGCTGAGCCTGGAGGGTGGTGCAGAAGAGCTGTGATCCTCTCCTTCATCACCTGGTATTGGCTCTCCACCTTCTCTCTCCAAGCTGCCTGCTTTCTCTTGGTGTCGCGATAGAGCCTGTGGCCCTTCCTGAACAGGTACTCATTCTCCCTCAGACATTCCAGCACCTCCTCCTCATGGTCCTCGGAAATGGAGTACTGTTTCCTCTCTCCCTTCTCCTTGCCTTGCCTCTTCCTCCCTCTGGCAGGGCTTCAGGGCCTTCAGCAGCAGGGCTTTGAGGGCCTTGGGGCTGGTCCACCACAGCAGCAGCTGGAGAAGCACCACCAGCAGCAGCACCAGCAGCACCAGCAGGAGAAGCACCAGCAGCAGCACCAGCACCAGCAGGAGAAGCACCAGCAGCACAGGACCAGCACCAGCAGCACGAGCAGCACCAGCAGGAGAAGCACCAGCAGCACCAGCAGGAGAAGCACCAGCAGCAGCAAGACCAGGAGCACCACCAGCAGCAGCAGAAGCACCAGCAGCTTCAGAGTCAGCACCAGGAGGTGGGATGGTGGTTCTGTCCTTCTTGCCAGGGCTGGCAGGAGTAGGCACAGACTTCCTCTTCTTCCCCATGGTGTCCTCTCAAGATGTCTCTGGCAGGAGGTCTTTCCTCTGAATGCTGACTGCTTGAGAGCTGCATCCTTTTATATCTGCGGAGCTGATGCAATTCATCCTCCCCGCATGTGCATTGAATGCTTTGCATCCGCTACACATCCACTATGCATCCGATAGGCGTCTGTGATGCATCCGCGTCATCCGCTACGCATCCATTCCTTCCGCTACACGTCCGCTTCGCTATTCTCCCCGGGAAGCCCTGCGGATGTGTCATCCGCTTCCATCCACTTCCATCCACTTGGCTTCCTATGAACATCCACTTTACATCCCCACTACATCCTCCCAACATCCATTCCTTTCCGTTGTTGTCCGTTCTGTTTATGCAGAGTTGGGGCACTTTTGAGAACGGATAACAACAGATGGACCCACCTCCAAAATTTTGCTCGTCCGCTGTGTCCTTTTTGCATAGTTTTGCATCCATCGGCCAGTGTGACCTCACCTTAATAGAACCCCAGGAAGTGAAATTGGAAAAAAGAAGCAAATAGAAACAGCCTTGGATTATTTGGATTACTTGGTTATTTTTGGTTTTTGCATCTGGATGACTAAAATTAACTGGGTGGTTGTTTAAAAGTTTTTAAAATGGTATCACTCTTAGAAGAACTGAAAATGGAACTTAAAAAATGGAAAGAAGATGCACAGGAAGGGAGAAGTTCTTTTGGCTTCGCGTTTCAATTCTTAGAAATGGAGATCTGGAACTATGAGAAGCAACAACAAACACTTGCAGAACAAGAAGATTGGGACAAAGAAGAAGCCATCTTTAATGATCAAATAATTTTAAGTGGAGGAAAAAAAGAAAAAGGGGGAAAGAGAGTGAAAGGTTTAAGACTAAAAAAAAAACCAAAAAGAAGAAGGACAATTTGAAAGATAAGTACAATATTAGAAAGCAACAGAAGAGGGGATTACAGATGAGAGAGTTAGAAGCAGAGAGACGAGGGGGTAAAAAGGGGACGGAGAAGAAGAGGGAGTAGAAGGCAAGGAAAAGAAGTTGTAAAAGAGAGAAACAAGAAATGGAGAAACAGGGAAAAGATATGAGGATTGTAACCATAAGTTTGTTCAGAGATAATGGGTGAAAATTTAATTGTAAAGGGGATTCTGCAAAGGTACATAAGATAGCATTGGTATATTATAAATAGAAATAATTTCAGAAGATATGATGATGGATAAAATATTTATTGTAATGTTGTGGGATGTTTGCTGATAAATAAATGAATTAAAATGATTGAGAGAATTAAAAGAGAACATTTTTAATTATTAGTAATGATTTATAAAAATATAAGTAAGAAATATGGGGGGAAAAAATTAACCATGGAAAGTTCATGTGTTCCCAAGGAAGTATGATATTTAATTGAAAAGAAATGTTAAAGATATTAAGACTTCAATGCATATTAGTGATACAGTTGAATTGGAATGGAATGTGTGTTTTATTCACACACGCACACACACACACACACATATATACTCGAAGCCAAGATGCACTGAAAGCCTCCAACACAGGAACACAGTGCTGCCAGCCAATCCAAGCCACAAAACAGACAGAAGAAACCAGAAACAGCAATCAAACAAACTCCAAGAACAATAAACACAGACCAAGACTCCCAACCAATCAGGATGTAGAAAAAAACCATCCTGGCAAAGCAGTAGGTAGCCTCAAATTTAAAACTAACGGCTGTGATAGCCTGACCCACATATGAACTCAATACAGAAGCCTGATGATGGCAGATGAGATTCTGCTGAAACGTTGCTACAACTTTAAAAGCACTACAAAGATGTGGGATAATACCCGAAGGAAGCTGAACTGCACAGATATATATAGATATATATAGTGTCTATTTTAAGAATGTACCAAGCAAAATCCGAATGGAAGTTATGTATTATATTGAATGCTATAATCTTAAAGCTATATACTGAAGCTTAAATAAGAGTTTGAATGGATAAAATTAAAGGATATAAAGGGCCTATCAAATAGGCCGACGGAAGCAAAAAGTATGTAAAAAGGGCACAGTGGACGAGAAAATTTTCCATCCGTTGTTATCCACTCTCAAAAGTGCCCCAAATTTGCATAAACAGAGCAGACAACAACAGAAAGGAATGGACAGGGTGGGGACGTAGCCAGGATGTTAAGCGGATTCTCCACGGAAGCCTAGCGGATGGAGGCAGATGGAAGTGGATGGCAGGTCCGCAGGGCTTCTGGGGGATCACAGTGAAGCGGACGCACAGCAGAAGAAACGGATGCAGAGCGGATGCCAAGTAGATGACGTGGATGCATCACGAATGCCTAGCGGATGCCTAGCGGATGCCTAGCGGATGCCTAGCGGATGCCAAGAGGATGCAAAGCTTCACTGCGCATGCGGGGAGGATACATTGCGTCAGCCCCGCGGATATAAAAGGATGCAGCTAGCAACCAGGTCAACATTCAGAGGAAAGACCTGCTGCCAGACACATCTCCAGCCAACAACCATGGGGAAGAAGAGGAAGGCTGTGCCATCTTCTGCCAGCCCTGGCACGAAGGACAGGGCCACCATCCCACCCCCTAGCCCTGACTCTGCTTCTGCTGGTGCTTCTGCTGCTCGGGCTGACTCTGCTGATGATGGGGATTCTGCTGGTGCTGGTGCTTCTGCTGGTGCTGGTGCTTCTGCTGGTGCTTACTCTGCTGGCGCTGCTCCTGGTGCTGGTGCTTCTGCTGGTGCTTACTCTGCTGGTGCTGCTCCTGGTGCTGGTGCTTCTGCTGGTGCTTCCTCTGCTGCTGATGCTCCTGGTGCTAATGGTGCTGATGGTCCTGCTGGTGCTCCTGGTACTGCTGGTGCTCCTGGTGCTGCTGGTGCTGCTGGTGCTTACTCTGCTGCTGCTGATCCTGGTCCTGCTAATGCTGCTGGTGCTGCTGGTGCTGCTGGTGCTGCTGGTGCTGCTGATGTTGCTGGTGTTGCTGGTGCTGCTGGTGCTGCTGGTGCTGCTTTTGCTGCTGCTGTTGTTGTTGCTGCTGCTGGTTGTGGTGGTGTAGTTGAGCAGCCCCTAGAACCTCGAAGCCCCTCTAATGAGGGGCCAGAAGGCCCTGCCAGAGGGAGGAAGAGGCATACACGAGATAGGGAGAGGAGGCAATACTCAATCAAAGAGGAACATGAGTACGAGGTGCTCGAATGGCTGAGGGAGAACGAGTACCTCTGGCAGAAGGGACACAGGCTCTATCGAGACACCAAGAGGAAGCAGGCGGCTTGGAGAGAGAAGGCGGAGAGCCTGGGCTACACTTCGGAGGTCCTCCTTTGGTGGTGGAAGCACATGCACACCTGGTATGGGAAGCTGCACCTTAAGAGGTCTGGCCAGGCCGCGGTCAAGCTCACCAACTGGAAGACCTACATGATGGCCAAGTGCAGCTTCTTGGAGGGTGAGATCCGCCACCGAGGAGCAGCCCCTCTGTCTACCATCTCTCTCAGGCAGCCCACAGAGAGCCAGTCCTCTTCTGGCCAAGAGTCAGCTCCTTTCTCCAGGCAGGTATCTGTGGAGCATCCCACGACAGAGACCCCCCCGACAGCTGCACTCCCTGTGGCCGAGAGCGTGGAGGACCCCCTGACGCAGTGGGAGCAAGGAAAGGGCACTTCCATCAGAGACCAACCCACACCCACACCCAGCTCCACCTCCACAGAAAGCAGGCAGAGAGCCAGACCAGAGGGGCAGAGCCACACTGTCCTGCTGGAGATCAGGGACACCATCAAAAGCAGCGTAGATCTCCTCTCTCAGCTGGTACACTCCGACATACCATCCTCAAACCACAAGCCCTTCCTCACCTACGTCAACAAGATCCTCATGGACATGTCCGAATCACAGTACCAGGTGATAAAGGAGAGGATCACTGGTCTTCTGCACAACCCTCCAGGTCCAGCTGAACCTGCTCCTACCCAGTACAGGTGTGCTCCTCCACACCAGATGATGTCACAGCCCTTCCAAGGCTTTCCACAGGCCCTCACCTACCAAGGCTACGGCTACCAGGAGTTCCAGCAGAACAGGCAGCCCTTCCCAGTCCAGGCACAGGTTCATCGAACACCACCAATGCCACCAATGCCACCGATGCCACTGATGCCACCGATGCCACATATGTCACCCACGCCACAGATGTCACCCATGCCACAGATGCCACCCATGCCACAGATGCCACCCACGCACAGATGCCACCCATGCCTCACCTCGCTCAGCTGCAGACCAGACAGCCCCACTACACTCCTCCTTCCTCCACCCCACAGCCAAGCCCGGCCTCAGAACATCTGTCATCAGTCTTGGGACTGACACCCCATGTCCTGGAGGAAGGTGCTCTCAACATCACAGGACTGAGAGAGCTCTCTGAGAGCTTCCTCCACACACCATCCCCTGTTGTCTTCTTGGGGCCAGGCACCCCAATGGCATCTCGGACCAGCACTCCAGCAGCAGCCACCTCCACAGGACCTGGACCCTTCACCCCTTAGACTATGGGCATGCCTCAGAGTGACTGAGAAGAGTGCCAGAGACTGGGTTGCTACCTGTTGACTTTATCTTTGCTTGGGACACTTTTCTTGGGTCATTTTGCTTTTACACTTTGTTATTAATAAAGTTAATGGGATGGGCAGGGATACCTGTGGGATGGATAATAGCTGTGGGATGGGTTAGGATAGCAGTGGGATGGGCAGGGATACCTGTGGAGTGGGTAATAGCTGTGAGATAGATAAACCACCAGTGCAATCATAGTGGGACTGTGTGGTCCACCCTCCCAGGTGCCACACATATGGCCCTTTATTATCAATAATAATGTAATCATTCATCAACACATTTCAACATAAACACAACTCTTTATTAAATGCCCTGTTCGTTGTAGGGCCACTCAACATACATGGCACAATTTCTTCAGTGTGATGAGACAGGCTCAAGGAAGCACCCATTAAGCATCTACCATCCTGTCTTGCCACTCCACTGCTCCAGCTGGGGAGTTGCACCAGTGTTTCAGGAGGTTGTGCTGCTTCTTCCCTTCACGTGAAGCTCTGTTGTGGCCTTGCACATCCACAGTACTATCAGGTTTCGTCCTTGCCTCCATTCACCAGGCTCCATGTCCCCATTGCCTTGTTGGCAGTCCACGAACCTGTTCTTCAACACTGGGTAGTGGATGCGCATGAGATTGTGCAGGATGCAGCAAGCTTCCATGATGTTCCTCACAGTCTCTGGGCAATGCTGCATGGTGGTGAGAAGTACCTGGAACCTGTTGGCCAGGATGCCAAAGGCGTTCTCCACCACCTGCCTTGCCCTGGACAGCCTGTAGTTGAAGATCCTCTCTTCACAGGTGAGGCATCTGGAAGTGTAGGGCTTCATGAGGTAGGTTCTGAGGGAGAAGGCGTCGTCCCCCATGATGAAGTAGGGCACATCTTGTGTGTCGTTGGGCAGGGGGTCTGGATCTGGGAAGCCCATGATGAGGTTGCTTTCCAGCCCCTCCTTGAGGTGACTGGCGTTGTATACCTGGGCATCTGAAGCTGATCCGTTGCCTGAAGCATCGATGTACATGGACTTGTAGTCAGCACCGACCATGGTAAAGAGGATGTTGCAGAAGAAGCCCTTGTAGTTGTGATAAGTGGACCCTGATTTGGCTGGAGCTTTGCTGGCCACATGCTTCCCATCTATGGCTCCAACGGTTTGGGGGAAGTTCCACTTCTGATACCACTGCCCTGCAACTTTTCTCCAGCCTTCTTCAGTGGAGGGGCACTGGAGGAGCTCCTCCAGGTATTCTTCGATGATGGCCTGCACCACTTCTCTGACCACAATGCTGATGGTATTGTGTGGCACCCTCCAGCCGTACTGCATGCTCCTGTACATGGTCCCAGAGGCCAGGTGGTGCAGAGTCAGTGTCACCTTCAGCCCAGGGTCCAAGCTGGGCTGGAGGTTGGTGTTTGCCTTGGTCAACCTGGGTCTCAACTGCTCCACAACTTCATCAAACATGGCTGGCTGCATCCTCATGAAGTTCTGGAATGCACGAGAGTCTTCATTCTTCAGCTCTACCATCAGCTTGTTATACGTCCGGACTCAGCTCTTCTCGCGATCCATCTTCGGACCCAGACACTTCTTGGATGCGTCCTTTTCTTCGTGTAGAACAGGTGAAAGAGCCTGTAGAGGCCTTTGCACTGTGGTAGAACGATGGCGGCTACCAAAAGGAGTGTGCAACAATCCATGGTGGAGATGACTGGATGCTGTGGAAGAGCAAGAGCAAGATGAAGGCTGAAGAGGTCTGCACAGCAGGGCTGCTGGACTGAAAGTTAGATCCAGGTGATTTCTCCCCCTTTTTATAGGAAATATAGGTTTTCCGCTAGGTATCCTTTTGCATCCTCTAGACATCCTGCAGACATCCTAAATATCCGAGATACGTCCCCCATACGAACGTTTTTTCCATTTTAATGCTTTGAATGCAAGCTGCATCCACTTTCATCCTTTCTACGTCCGTGCTACTAATGCTGTGTGTCCGTTCCACATCCGTTTCGCTTCCTCCCTTTGTTCGTTTTCTACTGGAGCGTATGTGAGTTGCACGGATGCACAGTGGATGCCTAGCGGACTTAGCGGACGTGTAACAGATGACGACGGACATATAACGGATATTCCCCGTATGCATAGCGGATGCATAACAGATGCATTGGATACTTTTTCCACTCAAAAAGTTTTGTGCAGCTCAAAACTTTTTGCGCGCATGAAATGTCAGTAGACGGATACTGGACGGACAGAGATAATGAAAAACGGGCGCAGTGAGTACAGAAGAGATGCATTGCCTTAACCAACAGATGGCAAGTGTTTCTCTCCATTTTACATCCTCTTTCCATCCATTGGTGCTGTGTGACAGGGGCTTCAAGGTGTCATATTCTAATTGGTGACTACAGGGAAAAAATTGCTTTATAAGAAAAGATAATATGAAATTGTAACAGGACAGACAAAAGTATAAATATAATGGTTTTACTTGACTTGAGATGAGATAATTAAAACAAAGTTTAGAAAATTAAAGAGGGGAAAAACTAATGAGAAAATATTAGATGGTAATAAGATATGGAATAGAATATAAAAATGAGCATGAAATTGAGTTTTGTGTCTGTAGGAAGATGTGATAACCTGGGACCATGCTATTTTCAAAAAAGATGTTTAATTTGTATTTTGTCTTTGTAAAAACCCAAATAAAATAAAATAAAAAAGATCTTGACTATGTATTAGAATGGTCAAACAAATGGCAACTTCAAATCTCAACAAATAAGTGCTCTGTCTTACATATTGGCAAAAAATCAGAAAATAAAATACAAGCTGAATAGTCAAGACCTTATTGATGATAAAAGCTCTGTAAAGGACCTTGGAATACTCATATCTAATGATCTAAGTGCTAGGGCCTGCTGTAAGTACATCGCCAAATGGCATTAACAGTTGTTAACCTAATCCTACGTAGTTTTTTCCTCTGGTATTATCACACTACTAACTAGAGCATACAAAACATTTGCTAGACCAATACTCAAATACAGCTCATCAGTCTGGAACCCACATTACATATATGATATAAGCACACTTGCAAAAGTCCAGAAATATTTCACAAGAAGAGTTCTCTACTCCTCTACTCGTTATCGAATAACTTATGCCACCAGATTTGAAATTCTAGACCTAGAAAACCTTGAATTATGTTGTCTTCAGTCTGAACTAAGTGTGGTATATAAAATCATACTGTGCAATGACTTACATGTCAATGAATACTTCAGCTTCAACCATAATGACACAAAAGCACACAATAGATACAAACTCAAGGTTTGTATCAATAGATACAAACTCAAGGTTTAACTGCACCAAATCTGATTGCAGGGAATATGACTTCAGCAACAGAGTGGTCAATGTCTGGAATACTCTTCCTGACTCTGTAGTTTCTTCCCCAAACCCCAAAAACTTTAATCTTATACTGTCTACTATTGACCTCACCCCTTTCCTAAGAGGTCTGTAGGGGGCATGCATAAGTGCACCAACATGCCTACCATCTCTGTCCTGTTGTTTCTTTTATTTTTCTTATATGTACCCATCTTATGTATTCATAATTATGCATATACTTATACCTATTATGTGATTGACAAATCTAAATAAGTAAATAAATAAATATGCACCAAGACAAATTCCTTGTGTGTCAAATCACACTTGGCCAATGAAGAATTCTGTTCTGCTCTGTTCTGTTCCGTCCTGTCCTATCCTGTCCTATCTTACCCTACCTTACCCTACCCTGTCCTACCCTACCCTGCCCCATCCTATCCTATCCTATCCTATCCTGTCCTGTCCTGTCCTGTTCTGTTCTATTCTATTCTATTCCATTCTATTCTATTCTATTGAAGCAGACTTCAGAAAGTCACAGATAACAATAAGAGGAAGGTATGATATGGAAAGGTGAAGGTTGAGAATGAACAAAGTTAAAGTTAGTAAAAGAAAAAAAACTACCACTTAGCTATGGAGAGTGATCACTTTTAATCTAGATCGTATTATGATACAAAAGAGAGCTAAACTTTTCCACACAATGCATTAACCTGAGAATTCAAATCAAGGACAGAACATATGATTGGAAAGTATATGGTTTCCATTCATGAGATAGAGGTGCCTGGAAATCTATATTAAACCCCCAAACTATTCCTATTTTTATGCAAAGTTTCCAATTATTTTATTTTTGGCTACTTTACATATTTGTGATACATTATGCTTCATTCATGAATTTTCAGAATAAAATATTTTTTAAAAAAAAATGAAGCTGAAGACCAAGACTGAAAGCAGCGGAAGAAACAGTAACAATAGAGGAAAACTAGTTGAGGGAGTTTTCTATTCCAAAATAAATTATCCATGCATAGAGCTTTTTCTTTCAAGATATAGTACTATTTTTGCAAATCCAGTAAAATGATTGTGAGACTCTGAATTTTATTTATAAACAATTCTAACCTTGGGTAATGCTATATTCAATGAACCATGCAGCACAGTATTTTCTGTACTTGCAAAAGCATAGTTTATTGTAAATGCTTTAACCTGGGACTGGACATCTAACATAAAGCATGAACAAACTTCTGAAACATTGCAAATTGTAGCAAGGACACTCAATAGGGGTATAGCCACGGAAAATGCAATCTTACTTCAATAAAAACTAACAATTCAGATTAGACAAACATTTATTAGTAGCTTGTGTATCCAAATCTCACCTTATTCACTCCTGCACATATTTTGAAAAGTAGAAATCCCCCCCACACACACACACACACATATGCATCAGCGGTGGGATTCTACCAGTTCAGTCCAGTTCGGCTGAATTGGTAATAAAAAATGCTGCTGTTTGGCTAGACTGGTAGTAAAAAAACAGCTATTGGTTTGGCCAAGCTGGTGTTTCTTTTTTTCCTCCTGATGATCAGCTGTTCTGATGATCAGCTGTGCCAGGATCTCCCTCGCTGTCTTACTGCTTTGCCCAGAAGGCTTCCCTTAGGCCCAGGAGGCAAAAAGGGACATGGGAGTAGTGGCTGCGTCGCCCCCCAGGCTCCATTTTTTTGCTTCCCAGGAGGAAAGCCTCCTGGGAGCAAAAACAGTCTCCCAAGAGGCTTCTCTGAGGCCCAGGAGTCAAAAAAAATGGAGCAGGGGGTGCTGCCCCCCAAAACTCCCCACAGAAGTCACACCCATCCAATTACATGGCCATGTCTACCTAGCCACATCAACAGAACAGATAATAAAAATATTTGCATCTCACCCCTGACATGCATGCATGTTTGTGTTTATGTATTAACAGAATATCAAACTTGGAAGGGACTTTGGAGATAATCTAGTCCAAATCTCTGCTTGAGCAGGAAACCCTCTAACATTTCGGACAAATTGTTTATGTAAATAATGTTTTGATTATTATTCTGCATTTTTCAGATAATCAATCTCCAACATTATACCACAGGGGCAAAAATAATAGATCATTGTGAGAAATTGTACTTGAAATACATTCTGTAAATAGAATTGAACAGTTTTGGATCAACATAGTTTTCTGATAAATCAAAAGTAGAATCTATTGTGAATACATGCATTCTTTTACTACTTATACTAACTATGGCATTATGTTCTACTTGCACCTCTGATTGTATGGATGAATGAATGCATAGACATTTTCTTCACAATGCTCTGAAAACATGCTTGTGATCCCAGGTATTTGGCTAGGATTTTAGTTCAAATTTCTGGGATTGCTATTTTAATAGCTACCGGATAGATCTGGCTGCAGGCTGCATATATTATTTTGCTGAGGCTTTTGTTATTAATTATTGTTAGCCATCCAGTGTCACCATGGTAATATGGCCACTGTGTAAATTGCATTGAAAAAAACAGTTTAATTTCAAAGCAGACATAAGAATTCATTATACATTTTTCCCAGAGCCCATTGAACCATTGGCTATTTAATTTTCCATAGGCTACTTTCTCCATGGTTGTTGCTTACTTTTTCAATAGTATGCCTGATACTTAAATGAACTATGTGATTTGTTTCCCAATCTTCTCAATTCTTATTTTATTGACTCTATAAATGCTCACTTAACACAGTACTCACCACAAATACACAATGCATTAATATCTAAAATTTATTTAATCAATTGCCTATTCTTTTTTCACACAATTCTATAAACTCCATACATCATCCAGTCCATTTCCTAAGCATATCTATAAACCAGTTGCCAATCATTATGGCTCTTTGTCCTTGTGCCAAAGATAATCCTAAATAGTTCAGTACAGACATCAGTGAATGAAAAGCAAACAGATAGTTGTGATATATAAGATCTGTAGAAGTGATGTTTGTAAGCTCTATGCTTTCATCCATATCCATTATTGTTGCAAGCAGACAATTTTTTCATTATCATTTATAATTACTTATTGCCAGATAGCAAATCACCTTTTTTCACTGGCATTATTAAGATCACAATTTTTCCTTGTGAATAAATGTTAATGGCACTCCTTAAACCATACCCTATAGTATGCTGTCTTTTAAATGTTTACGGTTGAGGAATTCTTCACCTTCTCATCTATATATTACTTAATTCCTTTTTAAATAACTAGCAAATATGCGTGGCTAAATTTTAAACAAAGCATGGATTCACTTTGGATATTTAAAATTCTCTGATTATCATTTACAAATTTAATATTTGTAATATTCAAGACAACTTTTCAGAAAGACAATTTTGCGTGCACCCAAAGCCATCAGTTTGTTATGTTTATTTGGTGATGACCAGATTGATTTGACACAGCTTGATCCAAATTATTGATCTAATCAAAATAAAAATTCAGTTGGGATTTTCAATTTTTATCACCTAGCCTACAAAACTAATATTGTTAGCACATCTCCAAGAATTAGAAGTGGCTCAATATTCCACTGAAAACTGATATTCTGAATAGATAAAAGAGACCATTGTTTCACATATTAGCCTTATGAAAATTTATTATCTCAACTTTTAATCTATCTAGTTTTAAACATTTACTGTTCATAATACAATGAGGAAACATGAATAATAATTTTAGCCATTCCCTCCTGTATAAATTTGACAAGCTTTGTCACAACATTATAGTTTTCATCATTTGCATTCACAGTAAGTATACAGATTGATATCTGTCATAGAATATGAATCAATTTTCTCAGATTATAATTAACTATGTATTTGTTAATAAACTTTCCTTTGAAGACTATGGAAATTTGTCAGAAGGCAAGGAAAGAGAAGAACAAGAAGATCAGCAACAAGTAGTAGCTGGATTAAATTATAATAACAGATAATCATGGTGATTTTTTTTAAAAAAATCACATCCTAGTTACTTCCATACATGTGCCTCCATGATGTTGCATCCATAAACCAGCTAGATGCCTAAGAAATTATAAGAAGCTAAAATTTCTGTAACATGCATATCAGAAAGAAGTAATGAATCTGAAGTATACTGATTATGATTAATTAGTATTTTCAAGGATTCCCTACCGTACATTCTTACAGATCAATTATTTTGTAGAAATTGAATTCTAGTATTGCTAGCTGAGAGAAATGAAGTATACAAGGATTTAAATACCAAAAAAATACAACAGTCTGCAGTTTTCAGAATTTGGGTGTTCTGATTCTCTCTATAGACTTTGGTTGGAAGAACTGCCTTGTTGGATCAGGCTAAAAGCTGTCTTGTCCACTATTCTCTTTTCTATACTTTTTGAAATGTAAGAAATAGAAATCAAAGAAGCCTCACATCACACTGTTTGGCTCTGGAGCTGATGCTGAAACTTCTCAGTTTTAGCTGAATGGTTTTTGTTTTCTGTTTTCTTTACACCTGACTTTTTCAAAATATTTTCTATTGTATTTTACTTAATGCAACCATCACTACTAACCATCACTAATGCTACTCCACCCACCCATTGTTTAAGAATCTTGTTAGGTCTGACCTGAGGCACTATGGTGGATGTACTATACAACTATTCATATCTTCATGAGAAGAAATCCTCTAGAGAAAAACTTTTGATTCTAAATTCTAGGAATCAGTAATTTTCTTCATAAGAAGTTTTTTTTTTATTCAACCTTATAGAAACATATCCTGAAATAAGATGTTAATTTAAGAGAAATGTATTATAAAATGTATTATGTGGAGTCTCGGTGGCACAGTGGTTAGAGTGCAGTACTGCAGGCTACTTCTGTTGCAGCCAGCTGCCTGCAATTTGGCAGATCAAATCTCAACAGGCTCAAGGTTGACTCAGCCTTCCATCCTTCTGAGGTGGGTAAAATGAGGACCTAAATTGTTGGGGGAAATATGCTGATTCCGTAAACAGCTTAAAGAGGGCTGTTAGGCACTATAAAGCAGTATATAAGTCTAAGTGCTATTGCTGGAAGTTTTTGGAAGAAGAACATATCTAACTACACAAGCAACTAGGAAAAGTCATTCAGATATGAGAAAACATAATAAAATGTAATATGTCAGATAAATTCAAACTTCAAAGGCTTAGCTTGATTGGCAAGAGGTATAAAAACAAGGTATTGTAAGAGGAAACAGAGCTGTAATGACTGAAGTTCTACCAGAAGGATGTTGTCTCAGTGAAATTGTGGGATGATTGCTATTAATCAGGCTATTGTACATGAACCAGATATATTCTCAAAGTCTCCTATCACAATACTGAAGAGATATTCTTCAGAACTTAAGTATTGAAGAAAAGCCACATGTACAGTTTGGAAGAAGACAATGCAGTTTCAGTCCTCCAAGGGACATCAATGTGACTGCATCTCAGTAATTTTGCTCCATGAACCTCATTAGTTTCAATTGCACTTCGAGATGAAATTTAAAGTGTTGGTAGTCATCAATAAAATCTGTAGTCACCATGGCATCAAGCTAGGTTATTTTCATGTCCTTGGCTGCTTCTACTCTTCCTATTAGAACAAGGCAGAGGTCTATGGTGCAGATCCTATCAGTTAAAAAAGTCATTTTATGGAAACTAGGAAGAAAATTTTATCAATTGCTGCCCTTGTGCTATGTAGCACCATTCTCTCTGAAACTAAAAAGGCCCCAACCCTGCTAGTCTTTCATAAGACTGTGAATACATATATGTGTTCCCAGGGATTGTGGTTAGTGGGAGCCTGTTTAACTGGTTTCATTCCTTGGCTGCTTTGTGTGCTGCTATACTTTATATGATGCTTTTGAATTATTTTTAATGCTGTAAGCCACCCAAAGTTTCTATTTTGAGATGGGCAGCCATTCATCCACATCTTTCTTGAAGTAGGATAGGGGCCTGGATTGAGATTAAGGTGAAATGTTATTAACATTATTATGTAAAGTAGGGTTATTTTCCATCAATAATCCCCAAACTGGCTAAAATGATATTATTTAAGGTATTAAGAAAAATGTATTAATGTATTAAAATGTGATAAATGAAGAATAATTTTGCTGACTGAATTGATGCAATTTAGTTGTTTTGGAAGGTACAATATCTAAGCATGCCAATTAAAAGCCAAATACAAACCATACAAGCCAAAAATACAAGCCAAAAAAAGAGTTAAGAGTGTTATGACCCAGGGCAGTGCATGTAAGCAACATCAGCAATGCGAAAGAAGGATTGAATCCCCTTTTATTGAACTAACCTTCCCCAAAATCCTCACAGTTCACTGTAAGCCCAAGGGCAAGACTCTAACATGTACTCATACCTCAAGCAGTTCCTTGAATCCAGAAGTGTGTGAGAGAGAGGGCAGCACAGTTCTGTGAACAAAAAGAGTTCAGGACACTTGGTCATGTGCGTCATCATCCTACAGAGAGTTCACTGAGGCCGCAGCACAAATCAGAGCTCTTAGCTGGGTCGCTGCAACACCCACTTAGTAAGGCCAGGCAAGGTGAGGCAAGGCAAACAAAGCCAAGAAAGGATGAGCAAGACAGCAAGGCAAAGCAAAACAAGGCAACAAATCAGGGGTAAAATCAAGGTTACTTGAATCATGGAAAATGTTGCTAACAAATACCACACTTGTTCCCAACAAAAGCCCCTCCCCTTAACATCTCCTCAAATCCTATTCTCCAGGTGAACCTTGTGAAGAGGAGCAAGACACTCTTCTCCTTAGTAGTCTGATTCTGCCTCCTCTCCATTCTTTGCACTCAGGGATTAGGTGGGCAGTTGCTCATCTGGACTCCAATCCTCCTCTGCTCCACTGCCAACCTTTCTATCTCCTCCCCACTTTCTCAGTTATGTTGCACCCTCTCTTCCTCTCTGGCAACTCTTTTGAGGCCCAAGGGATCTAGGACTGCCTCTTTCTGATCCTCTGGTTATTCCTCCAGGACCAGAGAGCCTGTGCCCTCTTCCTCCAATGGCCCCAGCTTTGATCTGGCCTATGCTTCCCCAACAGCATGAAGCTGACTCCTAGTCCTGATAAGCTCATTTTATTTAGTTTACAGTGAATTCATCTCCAGCAAAGCCTCAGCCAACAGTCTTTTAAGATATTCCACAATTACTGACCTGTATCAGGATTGGAGAGTTGCCAGGCTGGTATCTTGCAAATGCCAAATAATTTCACAAGAATGCAGGAACAGATCTTCACCTAAATGAACTAACTGTCTCTTGCAAAACCCCACTCCCCTTTTGCTCCTCTTTTATTCCCTCTGGGAGGGATCATTCACTGTCCACCTGTGACTTTACTGCCAAGTTGACCCTTGTTCCATAGATGTTCCCTTCTTTTGGCAGCTCTACACATGTGCACACTGGGAACAGGTTCCAGCTGTTATTTTGCCTCACTGACTGATTCTGAAGGCAACTGATAACTCTCAGATAGCCCTGGCCCCATCTCTGCCTCTGATGCAGAGCCTTCCCCAGACTCCAGCACTGGCCCATATTCCTCTCCAACCTCCTCATTGTCTGAATCTGCTGTGTGGGCCACAACAGGCTCCATCTCCTCCTTCTCCTTGGAACCAGGCTCTGATGGGGCCATGGCAATGAGCTTATGCTATTTGTGTTGCACACTTGATCCTTATTTCAGTTTCTTGAAATCGGAGAAGTGCCTAATCATCCAGATCAATGGGGATTTTTATACTTTCCCAAGGAATGCCATTTTTAGGAGATTGATGAGCATTGCAGATGTGGAGAGAGGGGGGAGACATCAGAAATATATTGTTGAAGTACTTGACTCAAGTACATAGAGTACATGACTCAAGTACATTTCGTCCAGCCATACTGGAATGCCTGTACATTCCAGTTTTATTGACAATAATGAAATAATATAAGTAAAGGACACCATTGGATGGGTGGGGAAAATATTTCCATCAAAAAATTTTTTAGAAATAATTGAATGTACACTATTAATATTCTTTCCCTTCTATTATAGCTATAGGGAATGGGAAATATTGGCCATTTTTCAACATTAATTACATTCAAGGGCAAAAATAAATCTATATGAATATAAATGTTAACAGTTTCTCTAATAACTAAGTAAAACCTGTGCCTTCAGGGTGGTAATAAGAATTAATTAATCTTTACAAACAATTTACTAAGTGTATTTCAACAGAATATTTTGCATTAATTTATAGCCATATTATTTTCCTTAGAAAATTCCCATTAATTTTAATATCATAATAATGCTATTCAATTACTTCCTGTCCTTGTTGAAATTCTTCCTTAGCATAGACTAGAACCCAATTAAAACATTTGACCTGTTTGGAATGGTGCTTGAGGACATTATATATTGATATCAATTTTTTTCAATATCTATTATACCTATATCTATAAACCCAAAAGAGTTTTAATTGATGAACTAGAATCTACCAGTATCAACTTCATCGGATAGCTTAGATGCATCAAGAGCTGATATAGTACAGTAGTGTGGTATTGTCCTAAGAGTGAGATATGGTGATCCATGAGAATGTTCTTGAGAGGCATAAAAACAAAGAGAAACCACAGACTAAATAAAGATCAAATAAAAAGCAGCACAGCTCACAGGAGAACTGAGGCATGGCAAACTTCTCACAAGCGACCTTTCCTAGCTTTTGGAAGTGAGGGAGGAGAAATGTCAGATTTGCAAGATTCTGTTACTGCAACCTGATATAAAATTTGTGTAAATTATTTTAGTTGGTGCTTCTTGTCTGAACTATCCTGAATGATTGACAAGGGTAATCTTTTGGAGAGATGGGCAGCAAATAAATATAATAAATAAATAAAATAGTATGGTGATTAAGGTTCTGAACTTCAAAGACCCAAGTTCCATTAGGTTCTAAAACCAGGTAGGTGGCATTGGACTTGTTACTCTACTTATTTCTACAGCATTTTTCATTCACAGTCAAAAGACAACCTGGAAGAAGACAGTGACAAAATGCTTCTGCAATTGCTTTCTTACTAAGAAAATTGCACAGAACTCTTCCATAAATTGCCAGAAATCAGAAATGATATGACATCCTATACAAAGAACTTTGGTGGCACAATGGTTAGATTGTTGTACTGCAGGCCACTTCTGCTGACTATAGGCTGCCTGCAATTTGGCAGTTCAAATCCTACCAGGCTCAAGGTTGACTCAGCCTTCCATCCTTCTGAGGTGGATAAAATGAGGACCCAGATTGTTGGGGCTAATATGTTGACTCTGTAAAACCACTTAGAGATGGCTGTAAAGCAGTATATAAGTCTAAGTGAAATTGCAATTGCTATTGCTATAAAAGTATATTTTCCCCAAACTATTATATGAGCCTTTGTTATTTTTTTCAGAAAAAAAAGTAGCAGGCAAGAGGCTTGAAGAACAGAGTTATTGTCAGTCTTAATAAGTTATATTATGGAAGTGTACAATGGAGTGGCAATTCCATATTTTATGTTAATGATAATGGGCAGTAAAGCTTTGTGAATGATCCAATGGGAAATATTGATATTTTCTTTTTAATACACCAGCAGAAAAGTTATTCAAAACCCAGGTGGAAAGGTTTTTATCAAATCTTTTTCAAAACTCTAACAGATGATGACCCACCATGATCTGCCTATTATCGTTCTGGCCTACCATATTGTCCACTTGAAGAATGGGAAAAGAAAATGTGAATGGAGGTGGGAGAGAAATCATATCTATCCTTCATTTTACAATTCTGAAATGCATTATTACACTTAGCAAGCAAATTGAAATTGTTTTATGATTCTGAAGGGGGAAGAAGATGGATTATAAAATGGTATTTTCCATCGGATAAAAGAGGGTTAATGTTGGAATACAATAAAGATCATTGTTTACATAAAGGCAGTGGTGGGATTCAAAAATGTTTAGTACCAGTTCTGTGGTCGTGGCTTGGTGGGCATGGCAGGGGATGGATACTGTAAGATCTCCAGTCAGAGGTGGTATTTGCCGGTTCTCCAAACTACTCAAAATTTCCGCTACCAGTTCTCCAGAACTGGTGAATACCAGTTGAATACCTGGTATTATGCTGAATACCACCTCTGCATAAAGGTGATTTTATGCAGTAAATTTTACCAGTAAAATGAGGGTCTTAGACCTTTCTTTGAAGAGCAAAATGTAGTGAGAGGTCCAGGACCAGTACAAAGTAAGGTGTTCCCCTGTCGTTATCAGAGTCTGCATTCCTAGTGCCAAGATCATGTTAAATTTTTTACTGCCTTTATAAGTCTTATACATTATTTCAGAGTATATTAGACCTTGGGACTCTTCTGAGTTCCTTTGGCAAGGAGTCTACTGATTACTGTTATTGGGCATGCCAATAAAAGATGGAACTTTGCTGCCTCTATTACCAAATACTTCATCTTTACTTTGCATGGTTATACAAATGAAAATTGATTGTTCTTATTCCTTTACCATTACATCTTACTCTTACTATAAATCAATATATTTTATCCTTACATCTCAATCTTCTCCATGGTATATTTACATATTTACATATTCCCTCATTGTTTTCTTAATTGCCATTTTATTTTATTTTTAGTTTTAAACCACTCATTGGTTTAAAATAAGTAAATACATATGCTGAAAAATGTAAGGAGATGCAAAAGATGTCTTGATGTTGATAACAATGTATAAAGTTTTATTTTATGTTTTTAAAATTTGGAAACTTTATAAAATTTATCATAAAAAAAAAGAAAATAGATTGTTCTCAGGGGAAAAAAAATCCACATCCCAGTGCTACCTTTTGTCAAAAACTGTACCCAGTATTCCTGATGAAGGATTTTGACTTTTAAATTGGCCATTCCAGAGGCTTAATGTAAAAGCCGTATTCAGGATTTGTGTTCTATTTCCCATCACATTAGTGATGTCATACACACAATGATTCTTCAGTGGTCAGTTACTTTGCTTCAAAGACTATCATGTCTTTTGACAAAATTTCTGCTGAATCCAAATGGTTGGAATGGCTTTAGCTGTCAGCTATCTTAGTATCTTTTCTAAAGGAGTTTTTAGTCAGCCTATTAACAGCTCAAACATGTAAAATTGCAGTCTTTGAGATCGATGATGGTGAATATTAAACATGAAGTTCAGGGTTGTTGTTTTTTAAGATCATAAACACATGCAACTGTTTATATTTACCACAATCATATCCACAACTAGAACTGAAAATCAAGATGGTCATCTTCCTTTAGCACATATTTCTAGATGTTAGAAAGACACATCTTGTTTCTTTCTTTTTCCTTTCCTTTCCTTTTCCCTTTCTTCTCTTTTCTTATTAGATAATTCAAACTGCTCATACGTCATTTCAAGATGTGACATATGCTGTTAAACCTTTAAGAAATGAATTGAAGTCACTTTTTGTGCTTAAAGTTTCTGGTCTCTATCTGGGACACAGCAATGGTTATTTTGCTGTTCTATTAACAATATATTTCATAAACTAAATATACAAACTAAAAAAAATCCAAGCTAAAACTTCTCTAGCAGATTATTGTTTTTCTGTTTGAATGTATCAGTGAGGAAGAATATGTAATTTCTCAGGTCCTTAGCTCTCCTCTCAAGTTACCTTTAATTACAACATGGCTTTTTGAAACTTCAAGTTTCTTTCTTTTTTGGGGGGAGAATAATAGAGAAAAGCATGTGATCTTACTCCAAATGACATCCATCAGAGGGTTCAAACTCTATCTTCCAAGCAATATCCTTAATTAATAGTACATTATAAATTAATGATATAAAAATATAACCGTACAATTCCCACATTTATTCTGGTTTCAATAAAGATCTGTTTCAAGGTGCCAGTTGTAAGTTCCCCAGAAAATCATATCTGGATAATATCGCATCATATTACTTTGATGTGTTGGTTCACCCGTTTGATTTACTTCGGCTTTGTATTTTCATTAAAAAAGAGGAGAAAGCTGGAAGTTTCATCATCCATCCTTCAACCATTTCTTTTTTCTCTAAATCCATCTATTTTGCTCATTTGCGTTCTTTTCAGCCTGATATCTACACATATCTTTTCAGGATTTAGCCTGTTAACTGTCATTAATAGTCATCTTTCTTATATCAATATCTCATCCATTGTTAAGAGTGGGGTATGCTAACCAACTACCTTTCCCTGCTATCATGTAAAGAGTCCTCTGTTTATATGTACACATTTTGAATTGGAATGAAACAGTATTAAAATTAGTGTTTTCAGAGTGGTACGGTGACTAGAGGTGGAGCTCTTGCCTCACAATCAGGAGGCTGTGAGTTCAATCCTAGGTAGAGGCAAATATTTCTCTCTCTGGGCATGCAGAGAATATATCTGCTGAAAAAAAAAACTCTTCATTGGCAACAGGAAGAGCAACTGGTACCAGTAAACACTCAGCTCCATTCAATTGCCCAGACTCCACTCCACAAGGGATTATGAGGTGAGGATGAAGATGAGGATGATCATGATGATGAAAATGTTTGGTTTCATGAATAAATCTGTTGCATACTTTTATATGAGAAATGTTCTTGTTATGCATTTGCATATATGTATGTATATGTGTGTGTGTGTGTATGTATGTATGTATGTATGTATGTATGTATGTTTGTATGTATGGTATTCAGCTTTGTT
>BLBF01000052.1:17567734-17577949 GCA_015471245.1 Laticauda colubrina | reverse complement strand
TCTCTTCTCTTCTCTTCTCTTCTCTTCTCTTCTCTTCTCTTCTCTTCCATTCCATTCCATTCCATTCCATTTCAGTTTCCCTAACACAAATTATTGTTAATTTAAGTTCCCTGAGAAAATATTGTAATGCAAATTTCTCTGATGCAGTGAAATGAAAGGTAAACATTACCTGGGTAAACTGCTTTTGTATGCAACTCTTCTAAATGTTCTTTTACAAGCTCATGTTTCACAAACAGATGTGAGGATGCATGCTGAATTGAATTTTAATCACTCAGGAGTTGGAAGTTCCTTTTGATGAATCTTTAAAATCTTTTCCTATAGAAATACACTGCAGATTTCATTTACATTATTCAATTAAATAAGTTACTATTCATTATCTCCAAAACATTCAGGCTCACAGAACATCTTCTGAAAACTGAGAAGTTCGTCAGTCATGTCTTCTAGCATTGTTTTATTGCTGTAATTGTCACTTTTGATCTTCTTTGAATTTCCTGATTGGCCTCAGTTAGATATAATTAGCAATAGCACTTAGACTTATATACCACTTCACAGTGCTTTACATCTCTAAGCATTTTACAGAGTCAGAATATTGCCTCAACATCTGGGCTCCTCATTTTACAGACCTCAGAAGGATGGAAGGCTGAGTCAACCCTGAGCTTGGTGAGATTTGAACTGCCAAATTGCAGGCAGCCGATAGTCAGCAGAAGTGGCCTGCTGTACTAAACACCGCAGCACCTCAGTTGTTGTCGTTGTTATTATTGTTATTATTATTGTTATTGTTATTATTATTATATTTGCTGCCTATTTCACTATGGGGGTCCTTTAGGTGGCTTACAACAAACATCAAATAATAAAACAAAAGTTTAAACAAGACAAAAGTAAAATAAAAGAACAATAACATAAACAAAGGAAAGGAAAACAAAGAAAATACATCAATATGACTTAGTAGAAAGGTGGGCAAGTGGAGAGTGGGGAGGGAGAGGGAGAGTCTGCTGTTAATCCAGTGGTCTGCCTAGCAGACTGGTAATTGAATGATCATGATGATATGAGAATGCAGATGAAGATGATCTCGGTGATAGATCTATTAACTTCAGCCATGTAATTTTGGCTTTGACCACCAAGAGAAAGTTTGATGGTGCTATATATTAGCCCTGGACAAAATATTTAGTTTTACCATACCAGTATACCTGTTTCCAAGGGAAATGTTCATCCAGCTCTTTCTCCTTGGTGCTACAAGTCCCCTTTTTCCTTTTGTTTCTTCTAGGTGCAAAAACCTGGACCTTCTACCATCTTTGCTCAGGTATTTTCAAAACTGATAGAATTAAATAAAGCTGGAAAATGGGGTGATGATAGACCCCTGTGGTAATGTATGTGCCATTGAGGGTTCAAATTCAAAGGAACGTTTATTCATTCAGGACATCACCTTTAACAGCTGTCATCCACAAGGAGGCAGTAGAGTGCAGATAGAGAAATTCTTATCCCACCTCAATCTTTGCTATCATTCTGCTTACTCTTTGTCTAATAAGACGCTGTTTCTTAAACTTTTTGATCTCAGAACTCTTTCTCATTTTTTCACAGAAGAGGTTTTTTTTTGTTTGTATGAGTTATATTTATAAATAAATATGGACACATTTGTAAAATATTTATTTGCTGAATCATGCAAAAACAATAATATTAAATCCATTAGATATTAACATAAATATTTTGCATGACATTTTTGATACTTTTTAATAAGTAAAAATAATAATGATTTTTTTTTCTTTTTGCAAATGTCTGGCAATTTTTTGTTTTGTTTTGTGGAACCCTGGAAGGGCCTATGGGGACACACAGGAATCCTTGGACCACACTTCACAGAACTCTGGTCCAGAGGCAGTAGTCAGCAGGTTGTGACCAGTTCTGGAGAACCGGAAGTAGAAATTTTGAGTAGTTTGGAGAACCGGCAAATACCACCTCTGACTGGAGATTTTACAGTGTCCTTCCCCTACCATGCCCACCAAGCCATGCCCACAGAACTGGTAGTAAAAAAATTTGAATTCCACCACTGCCCCGGTCTAAGAAATTGCCAATTTGAGATGATTTCTTCCTCAGCACACATGCTCAGAACAAATGTAATTAGGTGCTAGGCTTTACTTGTCTCTGCATTTCCTATAAATTAATCTCTTTTCTGCTATAGGAATTTTGGTTTGAGGATTTGTAGATACATTAATAGAAACATAATTTGATTTGTGTTAATAGAAACATAATTAGAAACATAATTTGACCTGAGCAGAAAGAGAACCAAACAACCACACAACTAACGAACCAATTAAAGCAATTTCTACTATATATTGAAGAATCCAGAAGTTTCCAGAATTTTTCAGAACATTCAATCTCTGAGTTTAGCATTTATAAGATTTTGAAAAGTTAGTAATTACATACAATGGTATTTTTGTGGAATCTCTTGTTTTTATCAGGATAGACTTTGTTATTTAGGGAGGAAAATATGTGCTGTATTCTTCCAGATGATAGGTTTATTGGGATTATGACTATAATTCTCACTGTAGCAGAAAATAAAAGGGATTCTCATATGCATCTACACAAATAGTATGTGAGTTTAAGATTTATGTTATCTTTTTTGTTTTGGGAAAAAACACTATTTTCAAGGGATGCTGTCATTGCTGGAGTAGAAAAAAAATGATAGGAGTAAGTTAGAACTTTGTAACATGAAAGCCTTTCCTAAGAGGAAAGCCTAAAACTTTGGAACATGGAATTGCAAGATTTTCCTAAAGTTTTATTTCACAAAATGAAAATTTTTTAAAAAATTAAAAAATTGCAAAAAAATTATTATAAAGATTGACTTCTAAATATTTTAATTAAACTACTCCCAAATTGTTGTCCAAAATTCCATTATACCAATCCTATTGTTTTAATGAAGTGATTTTCTCTGAAAACATTAATATCTTCAGGGTAATAATCTCCAGAAAAGAAGGGAAGTTGGTTAAACCAACTTGGTTTCTATTGGAGCAGGGACATGCAAAGCCAGGAAAAGCCAGAGGCTTTCTTACTGCAAACTTTCATGTTGAATGTGCAAAGCTGCAGGAAAGTAAATGTCAATGAGTAACAATAGCAAGAAGTCTCAACTGCATTATTTCCTAAAAAATTACCATTATATCATCTGGAGCAATTCTATAGGAAGTCATCTGTTCAAGCACCAGATTTTTTTTTCTATGCTTCTCCAGTATAACTGACATGAAGGAGGGAGAGCCATAAAGTGAAGTCATTCTGGTATGAGTTAATGGGAGTAATCCACTGTCATAGCATATTTTAATGCCCATTATTTTGATGATAATTAAGCTCCAACATGAGGGAGCTTTTAGAGGGGAGTAATAGGACCACATAAATATATCTACATGAATCCCCACTTTGTTTATTTTTTTTTACAATGGCCTAGAGAGAGAGGGGGAGGGAGAAAGAGACAGTTGGTGAGGTATCTAGTCATCAGTGCATCAGTGGAGAAGAAGGCAAATATTAGCAGAGCATTTTGAGGTTTCTTCATTATTGGCCCAGCAGTAGCCTGAGGCATGAGCAATTAACATCCTTGCCTGTCAATTTATATAACTATAAAAGAAGGATAATGCTTTCCCACCTCATCACAAGGTTGTTATAAAAACTAATTAGTTAATGCTTGTAAAATATTTTGAAACTGTAAAGAAGTATGTAAGTACTAAGTACTATCATTATTATATCTTAATAGAATTGTATGCCTACGCTGGCATAAAGTCACTTAGTGGAACTCATTAATTTCAAAAATTCAATGTACTTTGTATTCACATCCTTCTCTGTCTGGCTGATTAGGACCAATAAGTTGTCTATTTTCAGATGCTCGAACAGAATATATTGCTGAGATGAAATCCAGCATCTCCAGTCAGATTCTGAGAAATTTTGGTCTTCTTCATTCAGTTATTAATTAAGAAATATCTAAAACTGGCTATAAATTGTGGCAGCACACAATCTTCTCATGACACATATAGGTTGAGGAAATCATTTGTACACACACACACACACACACACCAAACCATCAAGGGACAGAAGAAGAAAGGGATGAAAACTTGGTGCCTTTCATTATAAAGGATTTTTTTTTCTTTAATTAATTACCATTGCAGTTTATCAGGGTAATTGCTATGTAACTTATAAACAATAAAAAATATTTTTAAAAATCCTATGTAAGCCTCTCAGGGACTTTTAGTTGAAAAGCAGGATAAAATATGTTAAATTAATGAATACTATATATATCTTATTCTCTTAAGCAAGTTCATCTGGGTTTATAATATCATGTGTGATGTGGAGAAATTAAAAGAAAAGTTTTCCACTCTCTGGCATATTATAAGACCTTGGGGTCATTCAGTACAACTGTTGTGAAGGAGGGAGGGCAACAAATCGATGTAGTCCACTGCCATAGCATCTTTTAATAGCCATTATTCTGATGATAATTAAACTCCATGTCAGAGTTGAACAAATTAATGGAAATGAAGACTATCATGACTACAAATCATGGTTGTGGTATTACCTCCAGGTGCAAAGACAGTAGACCTTTGAATCTCAGTGGCAAGCAACCAGAAATGGAGTTGCCTTTGCCCTTGAATTTGTAGTAGTTTTTGTTTGTGAGTTTGTGGATTTGACAGCACAGAAGATGAATTCTTTATTGGCCAAGTATGATTAGACATACAAAGATTTTTTCTGGGTGCATATGCTTTCAATATACATAAAAATAAAAGATACATTCATCAATAAGGTCCAACACTTAATATAGTCATAGGGTACAAATAGGCAATCAAATCATACCATGAAACAGTTGATATCAACCGTAAAAATACAAGCAACAAAGTTACAGAAGATTGTGGGAAAACAAAGTATTGTTTCAGATGCATCTTTACTACTATCCATCAGAGATTTCTCAGGATCAGCCTAAGATGTTTGGGTATCTTATATGAAGAAAAAGATGATTTGCCTAGTATTAGGGCAGTGATAGATCTAATCTTGACTTACATCTAACTGCTGATTCAGCTAGGGCAAAATATAGGCAAGATGAAGGTTGGCAAAATAAAGGAGATATCAAAAAAGCTTCCCTTGTATTTGCAAAACAGTTTAATATTGGAAATAAGATAGATGTAGCACCTATGAATGCAAGGCTACATATATGTATTTTCTGTACAGCATTATGCTGGAGCATTTTTAGAAACGTGTGAATTGATGTAAAGCATTATCATTGTTGATTCCCAATCTGGAAAGTGGAAAAGTGTATTCTCAGAGTATAATGAAATTTCATAAGGAAGTCAATGCTCCAGGCTACAGAGGAACTTTATGACTATTAAGTATGGAGGGAGCATATAATGAGGATAAATAACATCTGCAATGGTTAATATATGCAAATGTAATAATTTGGACAGATAGACTTCAACACATGTAGAACTGACCAAGTGACACAATCTAGCTAGATCTCCAAGTCATGTGATTACTCCAATATTTGCAAGCACATAATCTAGTATAGTGGATAATATTATCTGTCTTCAACTACTGAAAAGAAAAACTGGTCTGTTTGTATGTTCTCTTCATTTGATATGTACCAGTAGTGAATAAAAATGCAGGTAGCATCAACAGAAATAATACAAAAAATATTGGAGAACTATATATCTCGAAAGGTTGGGCTGTGGAAATATTGTCTGAAAGACAACATAATACACAGCAGTTCTGATTATTCTGCTGCTCATTTAGTTAGTCTTCAGAAAAAGCAATTCAGGAAAATTTCAGCTGTTTCTACTGTAAGTTCTTGGAAATTAAGTTACAGCAAGACTCCAGAATGCATTGCAGAATATGCTATGGGCACAAATCTACACTTTTATAAATTATGTGATCCATATATTATAGTTTCTACTGGCAGTTTTTATTTAACTTCAAACACTTTTTTTCTGTGTTAAAAGAAAAGAAAAGAAAAGAAAAGAAAAGAAAAGAAAAGAAAAGAAAAGAAAAGAAAAGAAAAGAAAAGAAAAGAAAGCTAATTCAGTAAAATTCTCTCAGTATAGAATATTGAACTTGGCAGACTCAGTTCAAGGAATAAATAATATACAACCCTGTTCGCACATATTACTTTTAACAAAAGTCATATAAAGCTAATAGGAGGAACTGGCAAAGTACTTTTGATTTATAAATGGCTCAGTTAATAAACAACTTAAAAGAAAGACTAAAATAGTTGCAAGATCAAATTGAGCAGAAATCACCAGACTTCAGACTTAATAACTAGCACATTATTCCATCAAATGTTTGAGCAGTAGCTGTCCAGCTGAGCCAAAACCTAATTAGACTACCGATTGCACAAAATAATTCATATTTCATAGATGAAAGATCAATAAATATGAGCTATTCCATGCCTTTGGAAATAAACTACAATATTTATAAATCTGCTATACCCAAGCAATTTTTAAAAGATGGTTCATAGATGTTTCTAAGCTAAGTATCCTAATTTGATAAAATGTTAGCAAGATAATATAATTTTATTGAACATAAATATGCTTTGCCCTTTTATATGTAATACATCATAGATGAACGTAAATACTAGTCCATAAAAAGTCTAATTTGTCAAAAGTGAAATTTCCTATTTAGGAAGCCAAGTAAAATAAGATAATATTTTGATAAATTAATATTTTTTTTCTATTGTATATATACAATAGAATTGTTCTGTTACATGATCTTAAACATTTACTTTTTTTTCTTTCTTGCCTTAGTTATAAAAGCCATGTTATAAAATATTTTTACTTAATTGCACAAAATAGATTGGAGATAGAGAAAACATGCATCCAAAGATGATATTTGGGTTCATGTAAATTCTTCCATTACAAGATAATTTTTACTGAAAAGAGTTACCTTTTTATATTTTGACAGCTTTTTGCTTAATTAATGAGAATGGTCATTTGTATTTTAAATGTATATTACTCTTTTAACATTAAAAATGGGTCTAAAGTCAAAAAGGCAGAGAAAACTGGGCTCTTTTATGTCTCCTGGGGGAGAGCAGATTCCAAATGAGCTGAAAATTGAAAGATACTTTGTTGAATTTATTTTAGACCCACAAGAAAAATTAAAGAAAATAACTGGGGAAAAAGTAGGATTGTTTAAAAGTTGTTTCCCGCAATTTAACAAATCTGATGCTCAAAATTACAGTGTACAAAATGAAGCAGAGTCTCTGGGAGATTAAGTAGAGATTAATGTGTTAGATGAGAAATTAGTAGAACCTGGGTGATTAAATAACATGAAACAATGATTATTTAGGGTACTTCTGTGGAAGAAATGGTGAACTGAAGACAGCTACACTAAAAGTAGAGCCAACAATCATGGTGGAAAGAAGAGCTGATTCCAACATACCTAATTTATGGTAGAATCAAATAGCTCGGGAATTCATATCTATCACAGTAGCCATTAATTTGACCTAGGTCACTGAAGGCCTGGCATGTAATGGTGGCTACTCTTTAGACCTGATCTTCTTGTTGGTGCAATGATAATATGATCTGGAATTGGAGGAAATTGTCACCGCTCCATTTTCTGGCTGCTTGGAGTATTCTGCTGCCCCAGAAGTTTGACTGACCTATCTGGATTCTAGAGAGAGAGCATAGGGTTGTACCTGAATGGTTTCTTCATGGTGAATGGCTCAGCTGAAGCATAGTTCCACTTGGAATGAGAGGGAAGACTTTGGATTGGGTCATGCTGATGTGGCCCCATGGATCCTGAATTATCCTTAGTTTATGGAGAAGCTAAGGGGCATATTTAGATGGCCATGAACTATGAACTAAACAAACACAAGCTAGAATCATTGTTAATGCCAAGGGAAATCAAGCACCAGTACTATTCTGATATTATTGCATCCACAGACAGCTTCTCTATAACCCTGTTCAGTCTCTCTGTTACCTTCTGGAAAGGAGGAGCCAGTGATACATTTTTAGGGCCACTATGAGGAATATGCTATGCATTAATTGCACAAGTCATTTGGATTTATTCCAAAGTTGAATTCTGTCCTTAATGGTCCTATGGATTTGAGGGAATTCAGTCTTGCAAGGTTATCTGAGGTAAGATTGATCCTGTGATCCTGAGAAAGTGGACAACACTCTTGGTTGGCTAAGGCCTCCTAGAAGATGATGAGTGGATGGGTGCTAGTGCCGGTAAATGCATCATTAAGACATGGGGTGGCCATTTGACACTTAAGGAGACAGTGATCCATCTCCTCTTAGTTAGCAATAGTTAGACTCCATTGTACTTTTTATACAATTTTAATGAGATATTCTTTTTCTAAGGAAGACTGTTGAGAATATTGTAATATTGTATATTGTAATATATTGTAATATTCAGGGGAAAGCAAATTATCTGGACCCCTTTCAGTCAGTTTTCAGACCTTGGCATTGGACCAAAATGACATTGATTTCACATGTGGATAATCTCTGCTTGAACCTTGGGATAATGCAAAAATCCTTGCTCTGTTTAAAACCTCAATAGCCTTTGATACCTTTACTCAAGGCATACTCATAGCAAGCTTTAGGTTTTAAATGTTAGGAACACCAGTTTGAGCTACATCTGAGTCATTGTTGATAGTTCTGAGTTCTGAGTCATTGATAGTGGATAGTTCACAGTTCTGAGTCATTGTTGATAGGAGAAAAGCTTCTACTTAACATCTGGCGGAAGTCATTAAGTGAAGTAATCTAATGGCATGGGATGCAGATGATACCATGCTACTATATCTATGCCTGGCTGACCAAATGGTGCAGTGTAGGTTATGTTTCAATGACTGAAATTTACAGGGAACTGAAGCTCATTCCCACTAAGACTGGGCACCTAAGGAATTTGTGGCCCCTGTACCTTGTGATATTTAATTTCTAGTTCTGTGTGATAACTTCCCTAGATGCTTTCCCAGATGCCTTTCCAGATGTCAGCTCAGGAGAGGTTGAACCAATTCCTAGCCTTTCAAGAGCTCAGTTGATTGGTGGCTCCAAGCACCTGGCTGTGAGGGAGTTGGCTGGAGTGCAGCTGCAGCAGGACAGTCCTGAGGATTCACTAGTCAGTTAATGATGAGGAAGAGGAATTGCTTCTGCACCTGATCCAAGAGCACATAAAGTAGAGAAAAGGTCAGAGCAGAGAAGGTCAGCCAGATTACCGTGTTTCTCCAACAATACAGCCTCCACAAATAGGAAGCCCCACCATGTTTTATAGGCATTCAATTTATAAAATTGAATTAAGCCCCTCCCCCCAAATTAAGTCCCATATGAAACATGCGAAATAAGGGGGGGAATGGTGGGGGGGCTTGTTTGAGGAAGTACTTGCATGCCTGGATATGGTGCTGCCTGCATTGGTGGGGAACTTCATTCCGGGAGACCTTCCGTCACGGTTGCTTTTCCTTCTCCCTTGCTGCTGCAGTGTTACAGGAACGCTGTGACATTTGGCATAGCTACATGTGGTCAGTCAAGGCTCCTCCCTGCAACCGGAGCCCTGAGGAGACACTTGGCTTCAGGTGCTCCCGTCGCCGCGTTCCGAGGGAAGGCTCGAACCCAAGATGATCTCTCCCTCTCTCTCTGTCTCTCTCCCTGCAAGGTCTGCGCTGCAGCTGAGGAGGAGGAGGCTGCAGCCAGTTCCTTCTGCTTGCTGAGAGGTGAGGAAGCCACAGCTTTGCAGAGCAACCAAAACGCTGCTCGCCTGGGCAAGATTTGGGGACGAGGGGCAAAAGGAGGCATAAACGCAACCGGGGCAAATTTTCATGGCTCTGCCCAGCCCACACAGCTCTGGTGTGGCCCGAGTGGGATGAGCAAAGGGTCCGGTGGGGAGTCAGGCTATCACAGCCTATTTCAGTTTTAAATTTGAAGCAAGCTTACTGTTGAGCCAGAATGGTTTTCTCTTCATCCTGATTGTTTGGGAGTCTTGGTCTGTGTTTATTGGTCTTGGAGTTTGCTGTGTTCTACTTGATTGGTGTTTCTAGTTTCTCCTGTCTGTTTTGTGGCTTTGACTGAGTTGGTACGAACTCAGTACAGAAGCCTGATGATGGCAGATGAGATTCTGCTGAAATGTTGCTACAACTTTAAAAGCACTCCAATGATGTGGGATAATACCCGAAGGAAGCTGAACAGCACACATATAAGTACCCGCGAAAATTTAAAAAAACAAATATATATATATATATATATATATATATATATATATATATATATA
>BLBF01000052.1:17517300-17537734 GCA_015471245.1 Laticauda colubrina | reverse complement strand
ATGGTAAATGACTATTGGACTGTTATTTGACTATGCCATAAACTTATCCTGGAATAAAATATATTCTTGATAGCACAAGCGTATCTGTTATTTTTACTGTATGTTAATAAACATACAAGCTTAGTTCACTCATTTATCTGTGTGCCTATCTGACTAACGCTGCACATTCTGTTTAGCTTGTCTACCTAACCTTGGTTGGGGAACCCAGGCTTAACAAATGGTACCCAGATAGAAAAATTACATTTACTACTAATAATAAAAGTTGATTTATGCTGTAGAATGGGTTAGATAAGCTAAAGTCAATGCCTGTGCATTGTCATCAATACAGTTTATAACTCCTTTGCCGACCAGTTAAGATCAAATCATAATAAAAGTCTGCTACTTAGGAAAAGGAAGGAAGGGAAAAAAATAGAAGTCAGTGAAAAAATTGGGCTCTTAGCCTATTCAGTTATTACCTCATCCACAATACAATTTAAAATTAATTACTGATGAGGATATACTTTCCCTGAAATAAGGAAAAGGTTTAGTTTGTTCTAAATCTCAGCTTGTGTTTGAAACATTCTATAATCTGAGGAGAATATCTGATTTGGGAAAGTAAAATATGCCTTTGTTTTTAAAAAGTTATTAAATCTTTGGCTTGTTGTCCTCTGGAATCCAATTTTTTTAAAAAAGAATGAAAGATTTGAGCATTTTGAATTATTTAGTTCAAGAAGCAGAACTATTGACATGAATATAAACACTAGGCAACATCAAAGAGCAGTGATAATGGTTTAATTTATATTACATTGAATTATATCTGTTCACCTCAACATTTAGTTTGAAATGGAAAAAACATATCCTAAACTTTAAAACTACATTTTCATATTTTTAAATTGATGAATCTGAATGTTTAAATATCCAGATCAGTTTCCCAATATCAATTCCTTTCTATTAGAAACAATTTTTTTAAAGCTACCAGACAATTCAGAAAACTTCAGAATTTTTTTATTCTTTATTGGCCAAGTATGATTGGACACACAAGGAATTTGTCTCTGATGTAAGTTCCAGTACATATGAACAGCAATGTGATAAGTCATAAATCATAATTACAATCATTAATCATAAGCTACAAACCAGTGATAAATCATAAGATACCAAAAGGAGAAGATAGTAGGAAAGATGAGAAGATGAGAAAAGCTTGGAGATGAGATGAGAAGATGAGAAAGCTGAGGAGCTGAGAAGGATAATAGCAATATAACCTACTATTTGGCTAAATATCTTTAAGCTGAAGACAGGAAATAGGTTTTCAGCAGATGGCACCGGGGAGGGGGGAGGGACTATCTTTGTGTCAGTTGTTTTGGCATGCAATGTCCAAGAGTAGCATTCTGAGGAGAGAAGTTGAAACCAGTTTAAGTTCTAGATGTGAGGGGTGAAAAGATATTTTCTCAGCCCTCTTTTTGGTCCATGCAGTATATGATCCTCAATGGAAGGCAGGTTGGTTGATATTGTTTTTCTGTGGTCCTAATTATCCATTAAAGTCTGTACCTGTCCTGTTTGGTTGCGATGACAAACCAGAGAGTAAAAATGACAGATTAAGTAAAAAATAAAAACTGTAAATTCTAAATAAATAAAATATGAAACTACATACAATTGTTATATTTCCTAAATGTCATATTCAGTTAAATGAATATTCTAAGGAAATAGAGAAGGTACCAGATTAGTTGGACAGTTTAAAAACCATTATTGTAAATTCTTTTCAATGATGGTTCTCCAAAAATGAGTAGTTGTTTTCTTCAAGATCTGATGGCAAACATTCTGTGATCTTTCTAAGGTTGGTACATTGTTGCTTTACCAGAATACAATGGGGAACCTGTAGACTTCCTGATTTTGCAGAACTTAACTCCTAGCACCCATACAAGTCAATATTTGGACATCAATGTAATTGCCTATATTTCGAGGATAATACTAGAATCACCTGTGAAGGGGACATTTGTGCCCAAAAGAGATTCCAATATTAGAATAATGGCTTTCAATTTTGTTTTGTTTATTTTTATCATATTGTCATAGATTGATTTATAACCTTCTTTATTCAACTAAATTTAACACTTTTTTAATCCAGCTAAAATCATCTGTTTATTACTTCATCCCAGTGGTGGGATTCAAATAATTTAATAACCAGTTCTCTGCCCTAATGATTTCTTCCAACAACCAGTTCTCCAAACTGCTCAGAAAGTTAACAACCGGTTCTTCCGAACTTGTGCAAACTGGCTGAATCCCACTACTGCTTGATCTCTAGTTTCTAAGAATGACTCTGATCCCACATAAATTGCCTCAGGGTGATTGCAGAACAGTTCTTTGTTTGAAAGTTTGGAAAGAAATCAAGGAAAAATTAAAAGGAAAAAGAGTGGTGACACAGAGCAATTTTATTAGCCTTAATTTGAGCCATTCTGCTACTTGTTTCAGTGCTTCAATTTGGGTGTACATTTGGCCTTATATTTATCTTCATTCTTGGGTGTCCATACTTCTGTAGGTCTGCTACAGATTCATAATGCTGGGCAATTGTTCCATTTTACTGAGTTGCTCTTGATTTCTCTATTATTGGCCATAACTGATCTGCATCATTAAAAGATTTGTAAGGTTGTTTGTTAGGCATTGCTACTTTTCATTGTAGCTGTGTCATCTTTAGAATTTCATTGTTCACTCACCCAAACTGTTTATGTTTTATTTCACTTCCACCACATACAACTGACTGTTCTTCCAAGTCTCTAATTTAAGCCTCAAATCCGGTGCCTTTAGCATTTCTGTTTTATCTCTGTCATGCAGTTATTGTCCTCTACTCTCTTGAGTTCTAAAATAATAATTCTGATGAAGAACTCCTATAGACTTTGAGGCTTCCAAAGAGAGTGCCATCAGAACAAAGTGTCATGCCCTTGGTAGAGTCAGACTCTGAGGGAGAGGAGGAACAGCCGACAGGGCAGTCAGAGGAAGAACCAGGCCCATCTCCTCTGCATCCTAGGACACACAGGGAAGAAAGGAGAAGGCAACAACTTGGCTTGTGAGACAGGAAGCAGCAATGATCCTCCTCATTGGTTACATCTGTGGAGGCGAGTATATAAGAGGGATGGTTAGAACACAGGTTGCCCGAAACAAGCGTGTTTTATTTTGGTCTGAAGTTATCTTGGTTGGTGTCCTTCCAACAGACTGTCCTTTGTTATTTTCTTGAATTTGGTGAATACTTCACCTGTTCTATTGTGGACATTTCGTCATGGTAGTTTGTTTGGTTTTTTTTATTTCACCTCTATCTGCTCATTAAATTCAGACTGTATTGCTTTCTTTTGAAGACTATTTTTGAGTATGCTTTATTTCCAACTGAGTATTATTGAATAGTGGGGCATATTTGGAGGCAATAAAGGACATTTATTTATGTTTTGGATTTTGTTACATTTGTATTTCACCCTGAGTCATCACACAAATGTAGTGTGAGGTTAAGCCCATGTCACACTGGCCAACGAATGCAAAAAGGACACAGTGGACAAGCAAAATGTTCCATCCGTTATTATCCGCTCTCAGAAGGGGTGAAAATTTGCATAAGCAGAGCGGATAACATGGGGAGGATGCAGGGCGGATGCAAAGTGGATGCAGAATGGAAGCCCAGCGGATGGAAGCGGATGGGAGCGGATGGGAGTGGGTGGCACATCCGCAGGGCTTCCGGGGGGCCTCAGCGAAGTGGACGCGGAACGGAAAGAGCGGAAGAAGAGCGGACGCCGAACGGATGAAGCGGATGCACAGTGGAAGCCTAGCGGATGCACAGCAGAAGCCTAATGGATGCCTTGCGTTAATTGAGCATGCGGGGAGGATGCATTGCATCAGCCCCGTGGATATAACAGAAGCAGCTCGGAAGCAGGTCGCCATTCAGAGGAAAGACCTGCTTCCAGACACATCGACTGCCTTGCCTGCCCTGCCTGCCAGCCTTGCTGCCAGCCTTGCTGCCAGCCTCCCTGCCAACCTTGCTGCCAGCCTGCCTGCAAGCCTTGCTGCCAGCCGTTCTGCAAGCCTTGCTGCCAGCCTGTCTGCCTGCCAGCCTGTCTGCCTGCCTTCCTGCCAGCCTTGGTTCATGTCTGCCTGCCAGCCTTCCTGCCAGCCTTGGTTCATGTCTGCCTGCCAGCCTTCCTGCCAGCCTTGGTGCCATCCTCCCTGCCAGTCTTCCTGCCTGCCTTGGTTCATGTCTGCCTGACAGCCTTGGTGCCTGCCTGCCTGCCAGCCTTCCTGCCAACCTTGGTTCCTGCCAGCCTCCCTGCCAGCCAGCAACCCCACAACCATGAAGAAGCACAGCAAGCCTCAGCCATCTGCTGCCAGCCCTGGCAAGAGAGACAGGGCTACCATCCCGCCCCCTGGCCCTCACTCTGGTTCTGCTGGGGCTTCTGCAGCATGGGCTCACTCTTCTGGGGCTGGCACTTCTGCTGCTTCTGCTTCTGGAGGAGCTGATGACAAGCACTCCAGCACCAGCCACCTCCACAGCACCTGGACCCTTCACCCATGAGACTGAGCGACTCAGAGGAGTGCCAGAGACTCATTTTTGTTTTATAGCTTCTTGTTAATAAAGTATATTTTTGATTCATACACTTGCTTTGTTTCTTTTTTTTAATAAAGTCTTGTTGGAAACTGTTAGAAATGGTTTAAGCCTTTGCATACTTGTGGAATGGGTAAGGATAGCTTTTGGATGGGTTAGGATACCTGTGGGATGGGTAATAGCTGTGGGATGGGTTAGGATAGCTGTGGGATAGATAAACCTCCAGTGCAAGCATAGTGGGACTGTATGGTCCACCCTCCCAGGTGCCACACCTACGGCCCTTTATTATCAATAATAATGTAATAATTATCCACACATGTCAACATAAACACAACTCTTTATTAAACGCCGTGTTCATTGTAGGCCAACCAAACATACATGGCCCAATCTCATCCGTGTGATGAGACAGGCTGAAGGAAGCATCCATTAAGCATCTACCATCCTGTCTTACCACTCCACTGCTCCAGCTGGGGAGTTGCACCATTGTCTCAGGAGGTTGCCCTGCTTCTTCGCTTCACGTGAACCTCTGTTGGGGCCTGGTACATCCACAGTGTCGATCAGGTTTTGCCCTTGCCTCCATTCCCCAGGCTCCATGACCCCATTGGCTTGTTGGAAGTCCACGAGCCTGTTCTGCAAGACTGGGTAGCGGGTGCGCATGAGATTGTGCAGGATGCAGCAAGCTTCCATGATCCTCCTCACGGTCTCTGGGCAATGCTGCATGGTGATGAGAAGTACCTGGAACCTGTTGGCCAGGATGCCAAAGGCGCTCTCCACCACCCGCCTTGCCCTGGACAGCCTGTAGTTGAAGATCCTCTCTTCACAGGTGAGGAGTCTGGAGGTGTAGGGCTTCATGAGGTAGGTTGTGAGGGAGAAGTCGTCATCCCCCACGATGAAGTAGGGCACATCTTGTGTGTCGTTGGGCAGGGGTTCTGGATCTGGGAAGCCCACGATGAGGTTGCCTTCCAGCCCCTCCTTGAGGTGACTGGCGTTGTATACCTGGGCATCCAAAGATGAACTGTTGCCTGAAGCATCGATGTACATGAACTTGTAGTCAGCATCGACCATGGCAAAGAGGATGATGCTGAAGAAGCCCTTGGAGTTGAAATAAGTGGACCCTGACTTGGCTGGAGATTTGCAGGCCACGTACTTGCCATCTATGGCTCCAATGGTGTGTGGGAAGTTCCACTTCTGATACCACTGCTCTGCAACTTTCTTCCATCCTTCTTCAGTGGAGGGGCACTGGAGGAGCTTCTCCTTGTATTCTTCGATGATGGCCTGCACCACTTCTCTGACCACAATGCTGATGGTGTTGGATGGTACCCTCCAGCCGTTCTGCACGCTCCTGTAGGTGGTCCCTGAGGCCAGGTGGTGCAGAGTGAGTGCCACCTTGATCCCAGGTTCCAGGCTGGGCCGGAAGCTGGTGTTTGCCTTGGTCAATCTTGGTGTCAGGTGCTGCACAACTTCATCAAACATGGCTGGAAGCATCCTCATGAAGTTCTGGAACGCCCGAGTATCTTCGCTCCTGAGCTCCACCATCAGCTTGTTGTACAGTCCGTCTTCCGCTCTACTGGCGAACCATCTTCGGACCCAGACTCTTTTTGGGTGGCTCCTTTTCTTCTTGCAGTAGTGTTCACAGAGCCTGCAGATGACTTCACACTGTTGCAGAACGATGGTGGCTGCCGAAAGGACTTTGTTACAATCCACGGTGGACATGACTGGATGCTGTGGAAGAGGAAGAGACAGACGAAGGCTGCAGAGGTCTGCACCGCTGGGCTGCTGTTCTGAAAGTGAGATGCAGGCGAGTTGCTCCCCCTTTTTATAGGCAGTATAGGTTTTCCGCTAGGCATCCTCTAGGCATCCTGTAGACATCCTTAATATCCGAGATAGGTCCCCTCTGTGAATGTTTTTTCCATTTTAAATGCTTTGTTTCCATGCTGCATCCACTAGGCATCCGTTCTGCATCCATTCTGCGTCTGTTCCGTTTCCTCCCTGCGTCCGTTTACTGCTGGAGTGGATGGAGTTGCGCGGATGCGCAGCGGATGCCTAGCGGATATAGCAGATGCGTAACGGATGCGTAACAGATGCGTAGCGGATGCTTAGTGGATGCAGAATGGATGAACTGCATACATTTTCTGCGCAAAAGTTTTAGGCAGCCCAAAACTTTTGGAGCAGATGAAACGTCCATAAACGGATGCTGGACGGATAGAGAGGAAGCAAAACGGAGGCAGTGAATACAGAACGGATACATCGCGTTAACCAACAGATGGCAAGGTTTTTTGTCCGTTTTACATCCTCTTTGCATCCATTGGTTCAGTGTGACATGGGCTTTAACAACTATTTTATAAGGGATTTCCATAGTATATTATGAGAGTATGGACATAATGTAGCTTCAGCAAATAATTTGCATTCTGATTAACAAGCTAGTCAGGTATATCTATTAAGTGAGTCTAACAGCTAGCTTTATTTGAGTTTAACAGCTAGCTAGTTCATCAAAGGTTCTGCGTATACCTGGAATAAGATACCAAGTGAGATGCTGGAAGTTCAGCCATGGAACTGCCACTTTCCAACCTTTTTACTAATGGTGTGGATGAAAAAGAATAACTACTTATCAATAAAATGGAAAGGAATGGAAAGGAAAGGTATGGAAAGGAAAAAAATAGCTGTTGTATCATATCCTCTGTGAAATCAGTATTATAAATGTGGTTGATCAGAATCTGAATAACCTCCAGCAATGTGTTATGGTTTATAAAAAATGCAATGTTAGTCTGCATCAATTGAAATGTTATTTCTAATCTGCAGAAACTAATAGATTCTGCACTGACTGAACTTCACCTTAAGAACACAGTCCAGTTCTGGGCATCACTTTTTAAGTAAGATTCAGAGAAAGCAGAAGAAGTGCAATGGAGGAAAAGGAGATAAGAGTTTGGAAAGCAAACCTTAAAAGAGTACATGAGGGAACTAATTAACTTCAAGAAGGTGGAGTAGAAGGAACAACCATACTTTAAAGTACTTGAAAAAAGGTACCATACAAAAAGAAAAGTGCAGGGCATGGAACAAAGTCCTAAAGATACAAAAGATGGCTTTCAAATGAATCTTAAGAAAGAGAACATTGACTAATTAGTGAGGGAGATGGCAAGCTCTGTTTTATTGGATTTGTTCAAGAAAAAACTCAACAGACATCTCTCGGTGATGCTTTCCTTTGGATTCCTGCACTCATCAGAAGGTTGGATTCAGTAGCTTCAATTTCTCATTCAGTTCTAATGTAAGTGTGATGACCCAGGGTGGGATACAAAATAAACACAGTCACAAAAAACAGGTGAATCCCCTTTTATTCCTTCACTTTGCTTCCAAGCCCCAAATATCCTTGACTGGAGACAAAAAAACTCCTACACAAGCAGTTACAAGAAGGAGGAAATGTCATTTAAATTATAATGAAACAACACAAACCAGGTAAGATAAGGGCTGAAAGATGTCCACAGATATCAGAATATACACTGGGAGGACACCAAACTCAGAAAGGAACAATAAACTAGAGATATTTCCACGCTTTGTTTCCAGCACTCACCTATATGCATGTCCATCCTCTTATCCAGTTGTCACAGTTGCAGTTGATGAAGAGGCCCTCTCCTCCCCAGTAGACCATGTCTCTCTCTTATCCTCTCCTCCTTGCATGCCCTAGGATAGAGAGGGGATGAACCTGGGTCATGTCCCAGTCAGCCTCTGACTTTCCCCAGCCTTCCCCACAACCTCTGGAGCCACACTTCCACTCCCTGCAGGCTTTTCCTCCTCTCCCTCAGAGTCAGTCTCCACCAGGGGCATGACAGCAAGACTTTGAGTGGAGAATCAGGAGTTCAGTCAGAGGCTGAAAAGCAGCATCAATTTACTTAAATAATCTCTGTTGAGGTATTCCCTGTTAGGAGAATGAGTGCACTCAGGGAAACATAGTGAGAGTGATGAGGAATAACACACAACCAGCATACAGATACACTGAATAATAAAAAATTATTATTAATAAAAATAATAAAAATAAAATTTACAGGTTTTACTTCCTGTAAATGGGTAAACAAAGTCCAAAAAACAGTCCAAATCATACACAGTTAAAGCAGGAAGTATCAGTCCAGAGATAATCCAAAAATGAAGTCAAGTATCATAAACAAGTTCAGTAAATGGAATTTGCTAACAGTTGCAAGACTCACAACAATCCAAGCAGCATGATGATCAGGCAACATGGCAAAACAGGAAATGCAAAGAGAAAGAAACCAGGTTTCTGCCTCCATCTTATGGCCATTGGAGGAACCTCAGTCAATCACAATTTCAGCATTCTCTTAAAGATACAGTATTAAATTACTATCCTGGTTTATATATTTCCAACCCAACTGTTAGGTTTACTATCATTCCTAACATTCTCTTTCTTTTATCATTCAAAATTGGCTTCTTATGAGCATGTTAATTGGATATTATGATAGATTAACAAGTTATTTCCATCCTAGAGAGCTATAAATCAATTTAATTTGCCTACTGGTTCATATATATATATAAATATATAAATATATATATACATATATATTTGTTTTTTTTAAGCTTTCACAGGTACTTACATGTGTGCTGTTCAGCTTCCTTTGGGTATTATCCCATGTGATTGTAGTGCTTTTAAAGTTGCAGCAACATTTCAGCAGAATCTCATCTGCCATCATCAGGCTTCTGTATGGAGTTTGTATGTGGGTCAGGCTATCACAGGCGTTGGTTTTAAATGTGAGGCTAGCCTATTGCTGTGCTAGGATGTTTGTATTTTTTCTACATCCTGATTGGTTGGGAGTCTTGGTCTGTGTTTATTGGACTTGGTGTTTGTTTGATTGGTGTTTCTGGTTTCTTCTGTTTTTTTGTGTCTTTGATTGGCTGGCAACACTGTGTTTCTGTATTGGAGGCTTTCAGTGAAGCTTGGCTTCACGTGAAAGGACAGCTATTATCTATTAGGAAGCTAGGTTTCATCTGGGTGCCTGGTTGGGGTGTGTTTGAGCTGGAGATATCAGAGGGAGTCTGTTTTTGCCCAGGTGTTTGCCTGGCTTGTGGCATGGAGATCTTTCTATTTGAGAGTGCAGGCTTCCAAATGATTGACAGTCTGCTGGAATCATCTCTTCTATTCATGCTTTCAGGTCTTTTTTCAATCTCTATGGCTTCTCTGATGATTCTGTGGCTGGGGTTTTCTATAGTGGCTAGGGTTTGGGTGCCATTGAAGTTGATACTGTGACCTGTGGCTTTCATGTGTTGGACTAGTGATGAGGTGTGTTCCAGCTTTTTTTCCTGCATTTTTGTGTTCATCCAGGCGGGTCTGTCCAATGTATGTAGCCGGGCATGATGCACAGGGAACTTCATATATGCCTTGGTTTTCCAGGTCAATTTTAACTTTGGGGTTTCTAAGGATGGCTGCTATTTTTTTGTCTGTTTTGAAGGCAGTCTTGATGTGATGCCTGTGTAGCATCTTACTGATTTTGTCTGTAGTACCTCTTATGTAGGGCAGGACAGTTATTCCATAGGTCTGTTGATCTTCTAGGTCTCTGTTATGTCTTGGTGTGTTTTTGTGGATTAAGCTGATGATTTTGTTTTTGTGGAAGACGTTGGCTGTCAATACTTTAGTCAGGGTGCATAGTTCAGTCTTTATATGTGTCTTGTCTGCCAGGCATTTGGTTCTGGTGATTAGAGTTTTGGCCACGGAATTTATCTGTGCTGGGTGGTGGTGGGATTGGGCGTTGAGGTAGCGGTTGGTGTGTGTTTTCTTCTGGTATACGGTGTGTCCTAGTGTACCATCTGTTTTTTTGTAGATTAGTACATCTAGGAATGGTAGTTGTTTGTTTATTTCCATTTCCATGGTGAACTTGATTTTGGGGTGTGTGCTGTTTAGGTTTGTTAGGAAATTGTTTAGGTTTTCTTTTCCATGGGGCCAAATCACAAATGTGTCATCGATGTATCTTAGCCACAGTTTGGGTTTGTGGGTGGCATTAGCCAGGGCTCTGGATTCAAATTCTTCCATGAACAGGTTTGCAATGACGGGTGACAGTGGTGATCCCATAGGGGCTCCTTCAATTTGCTTTTATCTTGTCCTTTGTGTATGAAATATGTGTTGGTTAAGCAGTGTTCTGTTAGTTCCATGAGGTGTTTAGCTGGTTGGTATTTATTTCTGATGATTTCAAGAGTTTCTTTTATTGGGACTTGAGTGAATTATGAAACCACGTCGAAACTTACAAGCAGATCTTCTTGTTCCACATGTATTTCTTTGATCATTTCTAAGAAGTGATTTCTAATATATATATATATATATATATATTTGAGCTTGGGATCTTTAAATGGATCTTTAATATATATATTAAAGCTTGGGATCTTGGTGTAAGCAAAGATTTATGGAGAGTGTGCTATGAATTCCATATTGACCTCTTTGAGAAAGAAAGACCTAAAGCTAACAAAGAAACAAACAGAATGAAAGTTCTGGACTAATCTTGCTGGCAACAGAAATATATTTTCAAATCCATGTTGAAAATTTGCTTTAATATTTCACTGATATGCTACATGGTGTCAAGCAAGTTGTAGTCTGGATTGGTATGCTTTGTATTGTTGTCAATTACATTAGCATTAGGAGTATTATCTTTCTAAACTTTTTGCACAGCTATACATACATGAACTTGATAATCATCTGATCTGCCTTTTTTCATGATTAATTTTTCATACAAAAAATAAAAGTTTGCCATCATCATTTAAATCTGTCCCTTCATTCCTTCTGTTTTTTCTGGATTTTCTATATAATTCTAGCTAAAATTCTTTATTTTGTATTGTTTGTTTGACCTTCTTATTTATCTTTGAATAGAGTTCTCTTCCCCCACAAACCAATCCAGATTTATCATTTATCCAGGAATTAGTTCATTTTCTTCCAGGAACCTGACAACTATTGGATTTATAGGGATCTATTCTTCAGTACTCTGAGTTAAAACTGCAAATCAAGATGCTAGTTACTACCTTTAAAACCCTACACAACACAGAGCCAGGTTACCTGTGGAACTGCTCCAGGTTCTCTATTAAATAGTGCCATCTTGCAGGACTGAGGTGTGGCCTTTCCTAACACATTGTGTACCCTCTGCGATAACTTTCCTCTGAGACTTATATGTCTCAGGAGAAGTAGTTGTAGCCTTTCAGTTAAGTTTTTGTGTGTGTGTGACCCAGCAAAAAAACAACAACAGTGCAGACAGGAAGGCCAATGTCCTCATAGGGAAGAGATCTTTGTCATATATGTGGATATTTTCAGTTAAGTTCAGAACTGTGATCTTTAGGCTACTCTTTGTTTTTAATGTGCTAGAGTATAGTAGTTTATCAATATAGAGAATGTGAAGTCCCAATTTTAAGTTTAATAGAATAGAATTCTTTATTGGCCAAGTGTGATTGGACACACAAGAAATTTGTTTTGGTGCAGATGCTCTTGGTGTACATAAAAGAAAAGATATGTTCATCAAGAGTCAAGAATCATAAGATATAATACTTAATAATAGTCATAGGGAACAATAAGCAGTCAAATCATACTAGGAAACAGTCAATAAGGATACAAGTAACAAAGTTACAGTCATACAGTCACAAGTGGGAGGGGATATGGGTGATAAGGAGTGATGAGAAGATGAATAGTAATAGCAGTGCAGACTTTGCAAATAGTTGAACAGTATTGAGGGAATTATTTGTTTAGTAGAGGCTTGCATTCAGGAAAAAAACTGTCCTTGTGTCTAGTTGTTCTGGTGTACAGTGCTCTATAATATCGTTTTGAGGGTAGGAGTTGAAACAGTTTATGTCTGGGATGTGAGGGGTCTTGTAAATATTTTCACAGCCCTCTTTTTGACTTATACAGTATACAGATCCTCAATGGAAGGCAGGTTGGTAGTAATTGTTTTTTTCTGCAGTCCTAATTACTCTCTGAAGTCTGTGTCTGTCCTGTTAGGCTGCAGAACCAAACCAGACAGTTATAGAGGTGCAGATGATAGACTCAATAATTCCTCTGTAGAACTGTATCAGCAGCTCCTTGGGCACTTTGAGCTTTCTGAGTTGGCACAGAAAGAACATTCTTTGTTGTGCTTTTTTGATGATGTTTTTTATGTTAGCTGTCCATTTTAGGTCTTGTGATATGATGGAACCTAGAAATTTGAAGGTCTCTACTGTTGATACTGTGTTGTCTAGTATTGTAAGAGGTGGTAGTATGGGAGGATTTCTTCTAAAGTCTACCACCATTTCTACAGTTTTGAGTGTGTTCAGTTTCAGATTGTTCTGGTTACACCATGAGGCAAGTTGTACAACCTCAGAGACATTATTTTCTCATATGAGACCAAACACTGTTGTATCATCTGCAAACTTCAGTATTTTAACAGATGGATCATTTGAGATGAAGTCATTGGTATATAGGGAGAAGAGAAGTAGAGAAAGCACACAGCCCTGTGTTAATTGTACAGGTATCAGATGTGATTCTGCCTAGCTTCACCTGTTACTTCCTGTCTGTTAAGAAGCTTATGATCCACTTACAAGTGTGTTCAGGTACCACTAGCTAGTTTAGTTTAGTTAGAAGAATGTCTGGAATGATGGTATTGAACGCTGAACTGAAGTCTATAAAGAGGACCCTTCCATAGGTATTTGGAGATTCAAGGTGTTGTAGGATGTAGTACTTCTAATTTATAGATGTAGGTCTTCATTCAAATAGGACTTAGCCAGGAAACAGTAAAACCTTTTGGAAGAGAATATTTGCAGCTCAGGATTATATCATGATGCCCTTGCTTGCTCTCTGAGATTGGTTGTTTTCTTGCAGATATTTCATTACCCAACCAGGTCACATCTTTAGTGGTAGCTATGTGCTGTGTAAAGCATTTGACATTTTTATGTATCAGTAGAAGAGATTATAGATCAGGGTTGAACTGCAAGGCCATTGGTGGTCTCTGGGCTTGGTTGTTTTATCAGCGCTAGCACTGATGATGTTACCTAGCTGGGTAATGAAATATCTGGAAGAAAACAGCTAAGCTCAAAGAGCGTCACGAACTCCACTGTAAAATCCTTTGTATGCTTACTTGAAAAAAAGTTGTGTCATGTTCAGTGATACTTCCCAATATGTACACTTAAGATTTCAGACCAAAAGTCCCAGCATTACATCAAAGTCCACTCATATTTACTCCTTAGCAAGTTCAGTTGAGTTCACCTGTACAGTACAGTATCTCCTCAGATATAATTTCTGTTGAGTTCCATAAAATCAGCTACTGCATAAATGGATTCTGCAGAATTAAAATGTTATCCATTAAACAATCTCCAGAAGTAATGTTGTTACCTGTTTATCTTTAAAGAAATGCAGATCAAAATAAAGACAAGAATATTCTTGTTGAAAGAAACTAAGTATTCATTCTTCAAAGAATAGCTGATCGGATGGGAGTGAGTAGCAATAACTTTTTTTTATTAAAAAAATGTGTTTGGACTTTCTTGTACAAGGAAGTTTTATTTCTCCATCTTGGGTGACCAGTTTTCTGTTAAAATTAGATATGTATCTCTTGATGTTATTTCAAAAGTCCTTTGTAGGAGATAGCTTAGAAATCTGGGAAAAGCTAATTCTTTCTTTCTGGATGTCTTTGATTCTCTGTTCTCAGAGAAATTCCATCTCTGATTTGAACTTTTTAAAGGTTGCACACCTCTATATTATAAGATTTGAAAACAGATTTTCCTTTAAAAAACCCTTTACAACAGTTTTGTGTGTGATTGGTTTAATGATAGACATTGAAAAAAATCGTACTTCAATAGCTACTTCAATAATTGAATAGCTTTTAGAATCTTTTTTTGATTGCATTCCCTGATATTAGATTTCCCTGATATTAGACCTGGGTTTTCCTGTTTCAGTTTCAAACTGGAATTCTAACTTTTATGATTCCAAATAAAAGCACTGTTTCAAATAAAAGCACTTATATTCCAGATGTGGAATTCTTTGAAAAATATTCGAGATAGGTCAAAATTACAGAGGAAGACTGCTTGCCCAAAAATAAAACTCCATTTAATTGGGAACAGAAATGAAAGTTTAAAAAAAAAAAAGATTTCTGATTCAGTGTTCGCTCTTTGAAAAATTGCCATTCAACCTCTTCCTCATTTTGATGGCTTAACTGAATTTACTAAATCTTGTTGCAAGTCATTTATCTTACATTGTCACATAATGATTGCTCATGCATACGAAGTATCAGATACTATAAAATGACTGGGTTCTGCTATGAAATCTTTAAGTGGCAAATGCTTCTGCCGAATACCTTTTATGACAAAGTTAAATGCTTATAAATGCCATTGATTTTGACAAAAGAATTCAAACCCACACTTAATCGCTCTGTGAAAATCACTGTGAAGTTGCTGGTTATTTGTGCTTGATCATGACACATAATAATAATTAAATATCTAGCAAATACCCTCCCAATCAACAAAACTGGAGAATATTTACCAGTAAAATCCTAATAGAGGAATTCTGTAGAACCATGTGGATGGCACAATCTGTACCATGTTTTGCCAATTTCCTAACAATCAGAAAGAATCACCTTTGCATAATGGGTTTTCTCCAGGGTTCCTTGGAAAATTAAGATACATAGGATGATTCTAAATTTTATAGGATGATTCTAGATTTTAATAAATATGGGCTTCTAAAAGTTATACCTCTTAGAGGTTACTTTGTCTCTTAGTTCTTAGTTCTATTGGAGTGGTTTGTGTGTGCAACCTAAACACGAATTTCACACAGTCACCTGCTCTTTTGGAGGCTTGGTTGTCAAAGGACCTCAGCCTAATAGCAGGCTGAGGCCCAGAGGTTGGGGATTGCTGCTTTAGACAATAAGACAATCCCCTTTACTCTGTAACAGCCTCTCAAATATTGGAAGATAATTAACAAGTTATTCTAATCATTTTCTTTGATAGGCTAGTCATACTTAGCTCCCTCAATTATTCATTATATGAATAATTTTACCCACCACATCCTTTATCAACTTTGTTGTTTATCTCACCATACTTTCTAGGATCTCAGCATCCTTTCTGAACTGTGGTGACCAGAAATGTATGCAGTATTCCAAGTGTGGTTTCATACCAACCAGTTTCTTACCAACCAGCCAAGAATTTGGTTGTATAACCATTGGCTGATTGATTGATGCTTTTCAAATGATCACAACAGACTTTTATGCATGAATACAGTACAACAACTAGATGATGAAAGAGCACTCTCCTTCAAACGCATTAACAATTATATTCTCAATTAATGGTTAGCATCTGCTAGGAGTTAGGTAAGGGTCAATGGAATTCAAGGAGGGTTGAACTTCGTTCACTTGTCACTTTGTAGAGGTTCTAGACTGATTCCTCTTTTAACTCTGACCTCGGGTTTTGCCAATGCTTGAATAATCCTATGAACTGAATTCCATTCTTAACCTGCAATTTTAAAAATTATTACTGAACTTCCTATTTGTACAAAATATGCTAAAGTATCTTTGTATGTGTACACCTCAATGTTTGAGATAACTTTGCATTTAGTATAGAATTTAAGTCAATTTTATAATTGTATGTAGGGGCATGTACACATCCAACATTTGGGTTTCTTTCACAGTCTTAATATTTTAACTCTCAATTAAAGTAAACTAGATCTAGATTTTTCAATTGTTCAAATATAATTTACTGTAATTATTTATGTTATGATTCATACTCTGTTGATTACTCCCATTGATATTCATATATCATTTGGAGTTTAACAATGCTCTGCAGTTTTCAAAACAATATAATACATTCAGTTTTCAAAAATGTTCAGTAAAATGTAATTGAAAAAAGAGGTCTGATTTATTACTGATAACACCTCACATAACAAAATCAGTGTTTTTTGTTTTAAAGGGGGGTATGTGCTGATGTCACTGGATACTAGATCTAGGTCAAAAAATTATAAACAACAAAGACACCTATGAAAATCTAGCCCTTTGCTATGGTAATTGGGAAATTTGTAGCATCAGTCTGGGAGCTTTCCTGATAATACCACCAAGAATAACAAGAAGGTTGAAAGCTTCTGCTCTAAATCGAAGGGAAGTTGACTGATACAAAACAAACACTAAAAGAATAAACCATAATGATATTATGATGAAATAAAAGAGTATGGATTGTTTCCCTAGAGCAAGAGTGTCAAACTGGTGGCCTGCAGGCTGGATGCATCATGTGCAGCCAATGCCTACCCCAGCTCCACAAAAGGGAAAAAGTCACAAAACATCACATGATGGCAACATAATATATTGTGTTTGACACCCATGCCAAATGCCCTAGAGGATTTTAATATGTGAAATATGTGGATGTTAAACATGACCAAAAAACAAAGCTTATTAGAATAATTGATCTTCAAAGAACATGCCAACATAGAAAGAGTTGTCTTGCTAATGGAAATTGCTATCAGGAATGCAGCTACTATACAGCTTCAGAAGTAAAGTTAAAAGCTTCTAGGGACTATCAGACAACACCTTCTATGTTCATTAAGTAGTTTTACCTCACCTAAGTCATGATTGCTAACTTCCTTTAACTCCCTTTTCCAAGCCAGTGCAACCAAATTCCCTCTTTCTTAAACCTTTCTTTAGCAGACTCTGTAATTATTTCTCTTTCATAATTCATCAAAGTATCCCAGGGGTTGGATTTCTTCCAAGTCTCTATTTGGCTTCCACGTTACGAGCAAAAGAAATATAAGAGAAGAAAATTATTCTGGAAGAATTCCAACAGTAACTTATTTCATCAAAATCATTTCTTAGTGCATTGGCTATTACCAAGTCATAGCCTTCTACTAAGTAATAATTAACTGGTAATTAAGAAATCTAAAACTGGGAGAGTGCCCTTGAATTGTACAAAGATTTTGATTAGTTTGCTCAGTTGCCCAATTGATCCTCATTGTATGCATGAACAAAAGACATTTCTATATGGGTATTATTTCTATGTAATAAGTGCAGGCAACAACTCATGTATGTTATGACAATGAACCTGAAGTGTTGCAAATAAAATATGTATTTTCAAGGATTATGTGCAAAGTCTTTTTATTATAATGATCATTATGTCAGAGCATTGATTTATTTTTTCAACATATGATCACCAATTTTGTAAGAAGATAAGAAATTTTCGAGTCAAACTGAAGTATAAAACCTTTAACATGATCAAGGTATCTTACACTTTTGTAATTTCTTTGAATAGAGAGAACACACTGAGTTAATTTAATTGTAAAAATGTTAATTTCATTGAGAATAATACATCATTCTGTTCCAGTTTTGTGATTTTGACCCTATCACTTTTGAATTTTGGGATATTGATGATGCACTGGATCCAGACTATGAAAAAACCCCTGAGATACCACAATAATTCAGAAATCATATGATCTTTGAAAGCTGAACTTTAATTCAAACAAGTTTTGCTTCACTGAACTACTCTTTTCTTTCTTTCTTATGCTGTGCATTTCACTACATTCCACAGCAAAATCCAATGACCCAGAATTAGTTGAAGAAATTTAGGTCTGTCCAACTATGGCTCATTTTGAATTACTTCTGATTCTGAAATGTAATCTAGGAAAATGAAACTCCATTGGTTTGATGAAATATTAAATCTAAAGTTACCCAAGGGTACATTTATCTGAGAGAACTGGTAGAAAGATGTAAACAGAACATCTTTTTATCTTGTCCATCTCAGGAAGCTGTCTACAGCTTTGGTAATTACAGAATGTAACCCTACCTCTCTTTCTTTGGATATGTGTTCTTGGTTTGTCTAAAGATATCTGCCACCTTATCGTTTTTGCAAACTTTTTGGATGCAGATTAAAGTAACTCAATTTTTGTTTTCTCTGAGGTAAATTTGTTTTCTTTTTTGCAAATGATTTGGGTTGTTGCTATTATTGTTATGATGATAATTGAAAAAAGATCATGCTTTTTATATTGGCATTTAATAATGTGAAAATTGTAGAATGCAAATAAGCTGAAATCATCCCCCTATTCCTTCCATATTTTGCACTTTAATTTTAAGTCCCTTTGCAGACATTATTCTATGCTTTCTTCTGACTTGCCATATGCTCTGTGTGTGTGTGTGTGTGTGTGTGTGTGTGAGAGAGAGAGAGAGAGAGAGAGAAAGAGAACTCTTCTGAAAGCTCTCTTCCTCTAAACATACTTACAATTTATACATTAAAAGTTTTAAAAAACATTCTTCATTATCTGATATGATAACTGTCTATGAAAACAACTGCAAGATTCATAGAATATTTTTTTGCTTGAGGCCTTTTCTGTCTCTAATGTTCATTATAGTTGTATTCTTTCAGATACATCCCTGATAATAAATTATGACATTGAGACTGAGGCTTGGTAATCACAAAACCATCAGTGTTTAATTACCAGATATACAAAAAATATGGTTATTATTTACATCAATCACAGTGCTGACATAGATCATTTATTGACCACGGATTTCAATGAGAATAAATTAAACAATGTAAAAGAAAGTTCTTGCTTTGAAAGGAAAAAAAAATCGAGGGAAATATTGCTTCTATCATTCTTCTGCCCTGCTAAGCTCAGAATGATAAGGATTCAAAATTTATTCAAAGTTCTGATACTAGATATCTTCAAATGTCAAGTGATATTAGTCTGTCAGATTACTCTCATCGCACAAGAGAATCTTTACAAAAGGAAGAATGATTAAAGCTCGGTCCCACTGGCCGACGGACACAAAACGTATGCATAAAGGACGCAGTGGATGAGCAAAATTTTGGGGGTGGCTCCATCCGTTGTCATCCACTCCAAAAAGTGGTGAAAATTTGCATAAACAGAATGGAAAAGAATGGAAAAGAATGGATGTGGGTGGTATTTAGCGGGGATGTTAAATGGATGTTCATAGGAAGCCTAGCGGATGGAAGCGGATGGAAGGGGATGACACCTCCGAAGGGGTTCTGGGAGATAATTGCGAAGCGGATGCATAGCAGATGAAGCGGATGCATCACGTACGCCTAAAAGAAAGAAAGGGGATGCTGCGTGGATGTATATTGGATGCAAACCGTTCACTGCGCATCCTATTTCCGTGCTACTAACACTGTGTAGATGTTCCATGTACCTTTTGTTTCCTCCCTCTTTCTGTTTTCAGCTGCAGCAGATGTGAGTTGCGAGGATGCCCAAAGGATGCAGAGAGGATACAGCGGACGTTTAACAGATGATAAACAGACATAGAACGTTTGTTGTTCATATTTCCCAGATTTACATCGTACATGGCAGAAAGTTCATCCATTCACAAAGTTTTGTGCAGCTCAAAACTTCTTGCGCAGATGAAATTGCAGTGGACGGATGCTCGACGGCTAGAGTGTATGAAACACGTATGCAATGAGTACACAATGGATGCATAGCGTTTTCCAATGGATGGCAAGCTTTTTTTAATGTTTTACATCCTCTTTGCATTCGTAAGTGCAGTGAGACAAGGCCTTAACATGCAGCTGACATTGGGGAGATCCTTTATTGATATTGGACAGAAATGTATACTCAATGGCCAGAAAGGACTCTTGCTTTGCCTAATTAGTTTGCTGCAGTAGGTTAACAAAACTCTTGAGAAATAACTTTCAGCTGGATAACCTGTTGCCACTTTCCAGTTTTTCATCTTTGTCATCCCAACTGTACAAGTATGAATAAAAAAATTAAGATCCTTATTATACATTTTATTTTTGTGAAAGGAACTGATTCCACGCTATACAAAGTTTGTCTTGGGATACAAGGCAAGGTACGTCTCTAGATGCATACTGTACAAGACTGAGAAGAAGGAGGAGGATGGGGGAGGAGGAGGAGGAGGAGGAAGAAGAAGAAGAAGAAGAAGAAGAAGAAGAAGAAGAAGAAGAAGA
>BLBF01000052.1:17479232-17514835 GCA_015471245.1 Laticauda colubrina | reverse complement strand
GGTCTTTTTTCAATCTCTATGGCTTCTCTAATGATTCTGTGGTTGGGGTTTTCTATAGTGGCTAGGGTTTTAGTGCCATTGAAGTTGATGTTGTGACCTGTGGTTTTCATGTGTTGGACTAGTGAGGAGGTGTGTTCCAGCTTTTTTACTGCATTTTTGTGTTCATCTAGGCGGGTACTTATTCTTCTATTAGTCTGTCCAATGTATGTGGCCGGGCATGATGTTCCGGGAATTTCGTATATGCCTTGGTTTTCCAGGTCAATTTTGTCTTTGGGGTTCCTCAGGATGGCTGCTATTTTTTTGTCTGTTTTGAAGGCAGTCTTGATGTGATGCCTGTGTAGTATCTTACTGATTTTATCTGTGGTACCTCTTATGTAGGGCAGGACAGCTGTTCCATGGATCTGTTGATCTTCTAGGTCTCTGTTATGTCTTGGTGTGTTTTTGTGGATCAAGTTGGTGGTTTTGTTTTTGTGGAAGCCATTGGCTGTCAATATTTCAGTCAGGGTGCATAGTTCAGTCTTTATATATATATATATATATATATATATATATATATATATATATATATACACAGTGACAGAGATGGAAATGATGAATTATGCAAAATAAAATTTGAATTTGCCAATAAACTAGGGAAATGTAACATATAAGTTTCAATTATAGTTGGATCATTTTAATATTAAACCACATCCATCAATAAATAAAATTTAATATTTGTCCGGTCTTGCATCATCACATACTTCTGTAAATATATCCAATTTATACTCCTTATAACACAAATTCATTTGAATCCAGAGTATATCTAAGAAAAAGCTTGTTTGAATGTTATTACTGACTTGAAAGAAAGTGATTACTATGTTATCCATCTGGTGGTCTAGCAATAGTTCTTGAAATCTCATTGGAAGTTAGTTAATGACAATCTCAGTCAGGGAGCCTGGGGATGGATGGATGGAAAACAAAGTGAGCTGCAGCCATACAACTGAAGTTTTGTTCCTTTGTGTGCAACACAGATAAAAATGGAGCAGAGCTTTAATTGTCCACTGATGATTTATTTACTGTTAATCAGATGACTCTGATCCCCAAATTCCATTATGAAATATGAGTTTCCCAAATTTCTAAGTACTCTCCCAACAGATAAAAATTAAACTGCAGGAACCTTGGGTGAGAGTGACCATGTCATATTAGAATTCAACACAACACAAACACAAGCAACAGAACATAATGACACCAGAGTCTTCGATTTTAAAAGAGCTGATTTCAATAAACTCAGAGAGAACTTGGGAAAGATTCCATGGATGAAAATCCTAAAGGGAAAAACAACTCAAGAATCTGAGGAAACTCTAAAAAGTATGATCATAGAATCCCAGATCAGCACAATACCATTGAGAAAGAAAAACAAGAAATCCAAGAAGAAATCAGCATGGCTACACAAAGATCTCTCTGGCAAATTGAAAGAAAAAAAGGACAAGTACAAAAAACTGAAAGAAGGACATACAACTAAGGCAGAATATCAGCAGATAGCCAGAATCTGCAAATACAAAGTCAGGATAGCAAAGGCTCAGAATGAACAAAGACTTGCAACAAAAGTCAAAAATAATTTTAAAAAGTTTCTTCCAACATATAAATAACAAGAAAAAAATCAAGGAAACAGTCTGTCCACTAAAGAGAGAAGATGGCAAGGAAGTAACAGGGAACAGAGAGAAAGCAGAACTGCTTAACTCATTCTTTGTATTCCTCTTCATGCAAAAAAAAAATACAGCTCAACCCACCAAAAACATAACTGTAAAAGACAGACCAGAAATAAAAATAAATAAAATTTAAATAAAATAAAATTTTAATAAAAAAAAAGACAGATCAGAAATAAAAGTTAAAATAAGCCAAAAAATAGTAAGAGAACACCTGTCTGATCTTGATGGAAACAAATCACAGGGGCTGATGGATTACATCCCAGAGTTTTAAAGGAGCTGGCAGAGGTCATCTCAGAACCACTGCACCATATCTTTCAAAAATCCTGGAGCACTGGGGAACTACCAGAAGACTGGAAAAGAGCTGATGTGGTTCCCATCTTCAAAAAAGGAAAAAAAAACAGACCCAGAAAACTATAGACCAATCAGCCTAACATTAATACCCAGGAAGATACTGGAAAAGATAATGAAAAAAAATAGATCTGCATCTAGAAACAATAAAGTAATAACTGGCAGTCAGCACAGGTTTGTTAAAAACAGATCATGCCAAACCAATCTTATTTCATTCGTCAACACTGTGACTAAATTAGTAGACCAGTAAAATACTGTGGACATAATATATTTAGGTTTCAGCAAGGCATTTGATAAAGTAGACTACAAACTACTAGAAAAGCTAGAAAAAAGTGGAATAGATAGCATCACCACTAGATGGATTTGCAACTGGCTGGCAAACCATACTCAACAAATAGTCCTTGATGGGTCTAAGTCTACATGGAGGGAAGTAAGCAGTGGAGTGCCACAAATTCCGTCTTAGGCCCAGTACTCTTCAATATCTTTATTAACGATTTAGATGAGGGAATAGAAGGGGAACTTACCAAATTTGCAGATGATACTAAGTTGGCAGGAATAGCTAACACCCAAGAAGATAGGCTCAAGATCCAGATGGATCTTAACATCCCAGAACGCTGGGCCATATCTAATAAAATGAAATTCAATATAGAGAAAAGTCCTACTCTTAGGCAAGAAAAACCAAAAGTACACATATAGACTGGGTGAAAACAGGCTCAATAGCAGTAACTGTGAGAGAAGCTGTAATTGTTCGTTATTGTAGAATTTTTTTTTTTTTTTTAAAAATCTGAAATGAAACATCTTGTCTTTATTCCAGGGGGGACTTCATGACTGATTCAGAATTGAAGAGATCCAGTTTAGTCTAATTGATTAACACACTAGACTAGAAACCAGGAGACTGTGAATTCTAGTCCTGCCCTAGGCATGAAAACCAATTTGGTGGTTGTGGTGCAGTCACTCTCTCTGTATATCTAACCCACCTCACAGAATTGTTGTTTTAGAATAATAGGAGGAGCAAGAAATTTAAACTATGCTCCCCTCCCAATTACTTATAAACATAATAAAGGTAGGTTAAAAATAATAACATAATAAAAAATAAAATAAATAAAATAATATTGTAGTAAACTTCAGAGTGACATGATAATGTAATAGTGAAGGTGCTCATCTCCCACTCAGAAGGTTGAGAGTTTAGGGTACTGTTCTATATGTAAAGTGGGTGACTCCAAATCTGCAAACCTGATTGGTCAAATAAACTAAGGATTGGATTGGTTCACTCGGAACCAATCCAAAGAGCTGCTGAAAGGCGGCAAATTTAAGCAACTGCCATTGGCTGCAAGCAGGCAAGCCAGCCTGTATAAAAGGCTGGCCTCGGCTTCAGCCAAGTGTTCCTATTTACTGACTAGTTAAAGAATAAAGTATTTGTTGTTGGAACCCGGTCTACTTCGTGTGTTTTCCGAACAAAACACTGGCGATGAGGGTGGGATCATCCTAAACGAAAAAACCTGCACGCGGTGATAAGAAATCCAGATGACAACCAAGATGCCTGGATACAACGCACCGCCCACACCCTTCAATCCCAACAAACAGGATTGGGATTCCTATGCAGATCGCTTCCAAATGTATTTGGAGAGCAATGAAATGGAAGACATTTCAGAGCAACGCAAGAGAGCTGTGTTCCTGACTCACTGCGGGCCAACGGTTTTCAAGATGGCAAAGGCCCTTGCGAAGCCCCGAGACGTTAAACAACTAACGTGGCCAGAATTGCAAAGAATCCTCAAAGCACACTACGCTCCGATGGTGTCAAACTTAATAAAGCGACACAAATTTTACCACAGAGACCAGAGAGAGGGAGAGACCATCGCCGATTTCATTGCTACCCTTAGACAACGAGGGGGTGAGTGTGATTTTTTGAACATTGACGAAGCAATGAGGGATCGCGTGGTGTTGGGTCTGAGAGACTCGACCACACAGAGTAAATTACTCAACAAGCCCAACATCACCGTAACCGAAGCCATCGCGGAAGCCACAGCCGCTGAAGCCGCGAAAAAATCTGCCGTAGCCATGAAAAAGATGAACACACACAGCGAAGAAACACCAACCAAAGACAGAAAGCAGCCTGCCGCCACAACCCACTATGAAGAGTCACTACTCGAATTAAATCGAGCGAAGAAGACAACGAAGTCCACCGTTTGCTCATGAACAGAAAAGAGCACGAAAGAAGGAATTGGCGGGAGTGCGCTGGCTGCGGAGGAAACCATCCCCGAGCCGAATGCAGATTTCTCGATGCCATCTGCCGGCATTGCAAGAAACGAGGGCACATCGAGAAAGTCTGCAGAAACAAAAAATGCTACAGCCCAATGAGACACAGAAATTCCCCAACACAAGCTGAGCCTAAACGAGCTGAGAGAAAGTGGCAACAAGAGAAGTGAGCCAATACACACCAAACTGTCATTATAAAGAGCGCTCAGAGGGAAAGCGGGAAGAAAATTAAAGTCATTGTAAAAATCGAAGGAAAACACTGCAAGATGGAAGTGGACTCGGGGTCCTTCCTCTCCATGGTATCGTGGGACACAATAAGACAGCTAGTCCCAGGTATCAAACCCAAAGAATTAAAGAAGCAGCACCTAACTCTCAAGGACTATCAGGGAAACCAAATCCCTGTAGTCGGCATAGGACAATTCCGAGTCGCCTACAAACAACACGTCAAAGTGCTACCGCTGACCATAGTCGACCAAGACAGACCAAGCCTCCTGAGCATCGAATGGTTCGCGCCATTGGGCATCGGGATGACTGGGATCGATCGAGTGACTACAACCGGCTGGGAAGACGACCTCATTCAAGAATTCCAGGATGTTTTTGACGGCTCACTTGGCAAGTATCGGGGAAATCCCATTTCTTTCAGTCTAAACCCCCAAATAGCCCCACAAAGAATAAAAGCCAGGCGAGTTCCTTTTGCACTAAAGGCAAAAATAGAGGAACAGCTGGACAAATTAATAGCCCAAGGGGTGTTAGAACCTGTGGACCATGCCAAGTGGGAAACACCTATAGTCACACCAGTCAAACCCGACGGGTCCGTTAGAATCTGTGGTGACTATAAGGCTACCCTGAACCACGCATGACAACCAAGCGCATACCCGGTGCCTGTAGTCCAGCATTTGCTTCACTCCCTGGGAAAAGGAAAAGTTTTTGCTAAACTTAGCACAAGCCTATCAACAGCTCCCAGTGGACCCAGAAACTGCTGAAGCACAGACTATAGTCACACATAAGGGCGCATTCAAATGTCACCGATTCCAATTTGGAGTGAGTGTGGCCCCAGGCATCTTCCAGAGTCTAATGGAACGCCTCCTAAATGGCATACAAGGAGTCGTACCATATTTCGACGACGTCCTGATCTCAGCCAAAGATGAAACCCAATTAAAAAACAGACTCAAAGAAGTACTAACTAAGTTCAGGGAATCTGGCCTCAAAGTAAAAAGAGAAAAGTGTTGCCTAATTAAGAATAACGTTGAATTCCTGGGCTATTTAATAGACGGAGAGGGTATACACCCTACAGACAAAAAGATTAAAGCGATTAAAAACGCACCAGAACCAAAAAACAAGACCGAATTATAAGCCTTTTTAGGACTAATTAACTTCTATAATGTATTCCTGCCAAATAAGGCCACCATAGTAGAACCATTGCACCGTCTTTTAGACAAAAAAGCAATTTGGACTTGGGGTTACAGAGAAAAGCAAGCCTTCCAAAAAATTAAAAGCTTGCTAACATCCTCAAACGTTCTCATTCAATTTAGCAACACACTGCCCTTAAAAGTGACCTGCGACGCCTCCCTATTCGGAGTAGGTGCCATCCTAAGCCATCAACTACCGGATGGCAGAGAAGCGCCTGTCGCATATTATTCGAGGACTTTATCTAAAACCGAGCGGAATTACAGCCAATTGGACAGAGAGGCACTAGCAATTGTCGCAGGAGTGAAACGTTTCCACGAGTACCTATACGGGCGGACTTTTCAAATTATAACAACCACAAACCACTAATAGGGATTTTGGCGGGAAACAAACCTACACCAAATATCCTCTCCCCAAGAATGATAAGATGGTCAGAGTTCCTAGCAGCCTACTCATACACTCTGACACACCAACCGGGGAAACAGATTTCACACGCGGATGCTTTAAGCAGAGCACCCTTGCCAGCGACTGAAGAAGACCCGGCACCAGCGATGACAGCACTACAAATAGAGACTTGCCCCGATCTACCCATATCAGTATATGATGTTGCCAGAGCCACCCCAAAAGACTCTTTGACTGCCCTTATTCTTAACTGGGTAGGTAAAGGCTGGCCGGAGAATCAAAAAACTGAAAACTTTAAACCTTTCCGGACCAGACAAACCAAACTTTCTATTCAAAAAGGGTGTTTACTGTGGGGTGATTGGGTACAACCTAGGGTACTTAGTATGCTACACGAAGGTCACCCAGGGATTGTAAAAATGAAAAGCCTTGCTAGAAGTTATGTCTGGTGGCCGGGTATTGATAGGGACATAGAATACTGGGTAACCTCATGTAACAAATGTCAAGCAATTAGACCATCCCCACCCAAAGCACCCATTAGAGATTGAGAAATTCCACGGGGCCCCTGGTCACGAATCCACATCGATTTTGCTGGTCCAACTAAAGGACATACCTTTCTGATTGTTGTGGACGCCTATTCTAACTGGTTAGAAGTAAAAATTATGCCATCAACAACAACTGAATTAGTAATAAAACAACTGGACACCCTTTTTGCCACCCATGGCATTCAGGATGTCCTCGTGTCTGATAATGGACCACAACTAACCAGCCTACACTTTGAACAATACCTAGCCTCCCTAGGTATTAGACATGCCCTAACCGCGCCGGCCCATCCGGCTGCAAATGGTAGGGCAGAGAGAATGGTCCGATTTACAAAGGAAGGGTTAGAAAAAATGGACACTGGAGATGTACAGCAAAAAATTAACCGATTGCTCACACTCCAGCACATAACACCCAGTACCACAACCAACAAGTCCCCAGCAGAACTACTCATGGGGAGAAAACTAAGGTCACACCTTGATAGACTGCACCCAGAATTCACACCAGAAAACCCCCCCGACTCCTCTACACGGTTTAGAAAATTTGGAATTGGCGATTTAGTCTACGCCAAAAACTTCACTGGGGACCCAGCATGGCTACCAGGACAAATTATCCAAATAACAGGCCCCAAATCCTACCGGTTAACAGTAGATGATGGCAGGGAATGGAAGTGGCACATAGACCAGCTTTGATCCTGAAATATAGAAAGAACCACAGACATACAACCATTCGTCGAAAAAACCGACGAATTGCCAACTAAGGTGGGGGGGGAATCGCAAGAATTAAATAAAGAACCATTAAAAAATAAAACCAATGAAACACATGAACAAAAAGAGCAAATAAAAGACTCATGGTTTGGAGAGACTTGCGTGAAGAGCCCATCAGAAGGGGCCAGCCAGGCCAGCTCGACCTGCCCAGAGGAAATGGGAGGGAGCGGCAAAACCGCCAGCCTAAGAGACTCAGGCGGCAGTAAAATGGCTGACTCACCCTTCCAGACGGTTCCAGGGAGAAGAACGGATGACACAGCAGCCCCATCCGAACCGGTCGAAGTCTTCACTAAGAATGAACCGCGCAAGTCAAGTCGAGTCCGGAAAAGCCCCACCTACCTGCGAGACTACGTCACCACGTAGGACTGAACTAAGAGGGGAGGGGTGTTCTATATGTAAAGTGGGTGACTCCAAATCTGCAAACCTGATTGGTCAAATAAACTAAGGATTGGATTGGTTCACTAGGAACCAATCCAAAGAGCTGCTGAAAGGCGGCAAATTTAAGCAACTGCCATTGGCTGCAAGCAGGCAAGCCAGCCTGTATAAAAGGCTGGCCTCGGCTTCAGCCAAGAGTTCCTATTTACTGACTAGTTAAAGAATAAAGTATTTGTTGTTGGAACCCGGTCTACCTCGTGTGTTTTCCGAACAAAACAGGTACAAAGTCAAAATATGTGTTGCAAACTCTGCATAGGCATCAGGAAGGGAGTCCAGCCAGTAAACATTCAGCTCCATTCAGTTGCTGTAACTGTACCCTGAATTAAGGGATTACAGGATCATAAAAAGAAAAAAATATATAGCAAGCTTATTACAGTTACATCAAACTGTTTGATGTTACATCAAAATGTTGACAGATGCATCTTGATATATTTGTGCAAATGGGTCACTAATGTGATGAAGCCACTGATGCAAACATATGAATCATGACATTTGTGTCCTATTGCTCCTTTCAACAGGCCATTCCCTCCATGCATTACATTCTCCTCCAAAACATTGATTGTTTAGGGTTTAATTGGTGTCCTAAACTCGTGGTATGAAGAAAATATATTGAGCACTTTTTTCGTACCAGTTTCATGGAAGAAATTTTGCTTTCAGGATGTATTTTAAAGAAAAGAATTAAGGTTCAATTTTCATGAGCAGATGATGATATTATGAGGTAGATACAATAAATACTTGGAGGTTCCATATTTGTTGTATGTATAATCATCTCTCCAACCTCTCCAAACTCATGGCTTCTTATATTTTAATAACATTCCAAAGGCATTATTAGGACACCCCTCCTATGGGTTTTCCCAGATTAGGAAGTTTCAGCAGCTAGGAAATCTTTAGTGTGATGAAATGATAGGCAGCAAAATTACAAGTTGTAACATCCATTGCATGTCCAAGAATAAAGTCACTCAAATAAACTTGAACTTTTTAACATTACAAACTTATATTTTAAGCTTCAAATATAAGCTTATTTTGCAGAAGAAGAAAGAAGGCGTTTGGTCTACAAACCTGCACATGGATGAACATTCACAGCCCTACATCTTTTTATCATTAAGTCCATGTAGCCCGCCACTTTCAATAATACAGATTTCTAAAACTAAAGTAACTGCACATAAGTGATGGCACAGATAATGGTACAGTAGTTCAATTTCTGTGGTCAAAACTCCAAAAAGATACACAGATAAGCATAATCTATGTGTAAATACAGATAGTCTCCAAATTACTAGAGTTCATTTAGTCACTCTTCCAAGAAAGTGTTACAACGGTACTGAAAAAAGTGATTTGTGACCATTTTTCACACTTATGGCCATCCCCATAGTCACATGAACACAATTCAGATGCTTGGCAACTGACTTATATTTATGATGGTTGCAATCCCAAGGTCACGTGATCACTTTTTGCAAACTTCTGTCAAGCAAAGTCAATGAGGATATCCAATTCACTTAACAACCATGTTACTAGTTTAACAACTGCAATGGTACACTAAACAACTGTGGCAAAAACGGTCATAAATGAGGCAAAGTTCACGAAACAAATGTTTCGCTTAGCAACATAAATGGTGAGTTCAGTTGTGATTGTAACTTGAGGACTACCTGTGCAACCTATCTTCTTCACACACACATACATGACAAACATAATTACATAGCAATTGTTAACATTGTAGCTTGCCACTCCAAGTGATTGAATGATTCCTTATCTTTAAAAGAACTATTTTAGTTTTGGTGGTTGTTATTGTTTTCAAAAAGGTTGTCTAATGGGACTTATTTTAGTTAGTTTTCTTAGTTAACTTAGTTTTCTCTCCACTTTTCTATTGGCAAGAAGATCTTCCACTTGTACAGGATGATATTCCAGGCACATTTTCTTTTTAACACCTGAGAGAAAAGCAGGGCTGAAACTAAGTTCTCTCCCAGTGCATAAAGATACTTTAAGAGCAAATCTAGATCTGTTTTTTAAAAAAAACAAAAAAACTGAAGGTAAAATGTGATGGGAAATAATGAGAACTCAGAATCAATTTAAGTAAGTACTGTGCAGAGTAATGAGAAAGAAATGCTATTAAATCTCTGTCTCCATGAGGAATTATCCTCCAAATATTCAATTCTACAGTCAGCAAGGTGACTTTGCAGGCATCTGGTTTATTACATGTATGAGAAGCTCATTTGATTTCTTCATCTTGATTGTACACATATTTATCCATCCAACACTATAATTTTGGTTTGTTTTTCAAAAAGGTTTTGTTGTTGTCCTTCCTTATGTAAAGTTTATGGCCTTGATACACTGGCAATCCTATCAAAGTCGTGGCTTTAGACAAAACTTTCTATGGGATCTGCAGAAACAGTTTCTCATCTCCCAAGCTGACTTCTTTCTGGATGCTGGTCTTTCCACAACCTATTAATAAGAGCAAGTTTGGCAGAGTGGTTAAGGCACCATATAAGAAATGGGGAGTCCATTAGTTCCAGCCCTACCTTAGGCACAAAGCTAATTGGGTGACCTTGAGACAGTTGTTTTCTCTCAACCCTAGGAAGAAGGCAATGGCAAACCATTTCCAAAAGCATGCTAAGAAAATTGCAGGGACTTTCCCAAGCAGTCATCAGGAATCAAGACAAACTCAAAGGCACACATATATAAGCTCACCCACACATGCATACAAAAATATTGTATATACTTTTTCATTCTTTCTTATCCCAGCCCTAAAATTTCTTTTTTCTTTAGCTTGAATATATGCAAAGCAAAGCTGGGCATTGAGAAGAAGGGGGAAAGATGAAGATGAGAAATCGGGCCAAGGTAATATTCAATTTAAAAATTTTGAAAGGAAGGATATACAGTATGTGTCTCTGAATTATGGGATTTCAGGGTTGCATGATGCCAGTTCAACTCGAGAAGTATCTCTTCAAACTAAAACATATGGAGAATGGTTGAATTGGGTACTATAATCTAATGAAAAGAAGGACTAGGGGTGACATGATAGCAATGTTACAATATTTAAGGGGCTGCCACAAAGAAGATCAACCTATTTTCTAAATCACCAGAAGGCAAGACAAGAAACAATGAATGGAAGCTAATCAAGGAGAGAAGCAACCAAGAACTAAGGAGAAATTTCCTAACAATGAAAACAGTTAACCAGTGGAATGGACTGACTTTAGAAGTTATGGGTGCTTCATCATTGGAGACTTTTAAGAAGAGACTGAACAAGCCACTTGTCTGGAATGCTATAGGGTCTCTTTTTTTAGCAGGGGATGGACTAGAAGACCTCCAAGATCCCTTCCAACTCTGTTATTCTGTTATTCTATCTCTGAAATTATGGCCATCAATTTGGGACTGGCACTCAGGAATAAATGTGTCAGTAGTTCCACAGGGATGGAACATTATCTCTTTTGTAAGTTATTTGAAAAGTAAGTGACAATGCTGTACACTATCCTGAACCAAGATATGTTGTTGTTTAGTTGCAATGTTCTGTCCAACTCTTTGTAAACCCATGAACCATAGCATTCCAGGACCCAATGTCTTCCACTGTCTCCCTTAACCAAATTCATGCTCACTTCATCAATGATGCTCTCTAACTATCTCATCCTCTGCCTTCTCCTTCTCCTTTTGCCTTCAATCCTCCCCATCACCAGGGTCTTTTCCAATGAGCCCTCTTTTTCATTAGGTGGTCAAAATATTTAAACTTCCACTTCAGGATCCAAGATATAGTGAAAACTAAATATTCCAAGAATATCATTACAGTGAAAATTATTCAAAGAATAAGCACACAGAAAGCAATAGTGTTGAAAGAATAATAGCCTAATGAATACTAATGGAATATAGGCACAAGAAGATAAGCTACAGAAGAAATAATTAATAAACCTGAACAAGCATTCCTAACACACAGTGGTTTTCTACCGATTAGCTATCTTGTCAAACCTTCTAGTATCTTTGTAGAACGTCTACCAATTAGTGTCAAATACAATCCTACACTTATCTAGGATGAAGCTCTTTACACTGAGCTTCTCTTAAAATATATATTTTTAAAGTTAAATAATTTCTTTAAGACAATTCTAGACAAGAAAACAATTCAGCTTCATTATTTGGAACTGTTTTAGGGTATGCATTTTTATTTGCAAGCCAGCCTTGCTAATTTGTTGCAAAGCTAGTTTCCAATCAGCCAGATTTAAAAGACAAAAAAAAAATCACACATACATATGGGGGGTATAGATATATATGAAATAGATATATAGATATATAGATAAGTGTGTATCACACACACACACACAACTACAGTGGAGCAAACAAAAAATAACCAAAACCTGTCCTGCAGTTGGACTTTTAACTTCAAACTTTAAGAGTTAAAGAGATACATATCATTTTAGTTCTCACAGTTCTTGTCATTTTGCAGGAGACTATATAGCATCTGGTGCTGGCAACAGTCAAATAATGGAGGTTGGGACATTCAGTCTGAAAACATTTAATAGCTGGGCTGATTCAACTCCAATTAAATTTGGTTGGGGGGAACAGGTTCTACTGGCCCTGACAGAATCATAATAACACCACATTAGTATTGCCAGCAAATGAGATTTGGTCACCAGAGCATGAATGCTTTTATAATGCTTTTACAGAGCTTTATCCAGTGCACTTAACATGTACGTTGAGATGCCAGTGGCATTCTAAGTATCTTGACATTAATCATAAAACACATTAAAACAAAATGGTTTAGCTAAATAAAATATCCAGACTAGGCTTTTATTGTCAGTTTCTGTCTTCATTGCAGATACGCACATGGCAATTCCTCATTTTGCTTGACTGTCACCAATCTCTGTCTTTATCTCCCATAACTGGCTTATTTACAGTGATGTCACTTATAGGATGACTGTCACAATCCTTCACTTTTCCCCTTGAACTTTAGGCAATCTCTCTTTTTGTGTCTCCTTCAAAATACAAGCAGATTCCTCAGGTATTAGTCAATGTGGTTATACATTAACACAAATTGCAGAGTTAATTGGGCTATTAGAATAAGTTGTGCATAATGTAAATCATAGAGGGTTTCTTATTGTCCTACATGTGAACTCCCCAGAGAACTATCTTCAACACTAGTGATGGAAAGATTACCTCCCACCTCAACTGGGGCCATGTTTGACATAACTAATATACTTTTGTCTTTCAGCAGAGGTGATTTTAACACTAACCAAAGTGGGGCAGCTTTTTCATTCTGGCTTTGTTCTTTGGTAAGGAATATAGTACAATTTGTAGGACTTTGAAGAAACACTTGTTCTAAAGTTAACTTATTCTTTCCTTTTTAAAAAATAAAGTAATCTCCACCAATTTTTGCCTTAATCTTAACAACCGGTACGCCCAAAATGGTCTGAACTGGCAGCAGCCCACCTTTGGATAGATGATAGATAGATAGATAGATAGATAGATAGATAGATAGATAGATAGATAGATAGATAGATAATTATTAAAAAGATAAAATGGAAGATAAAATACTCTTTCTTGTTGTTAACATTCGAGGTGCAGCTACTGGACCAAAAAAATTAAAATGTTTGATCCAGTCCTTGCAATCTGGATATTGAAGCTACCATCTTTTTAATAAGTGTATATGTATGTGTCTGTTATTTATGTGTTATATGTGTATGTCTGTGTGTGTATATATACATACATGATTCATGATTTATCACTTGTACAAAACAGCTTTTTTTCTGTTTCCTATTTCTTTGCTCTACTGAAAAAAAAAACAAATTTACCCTCTGATGCTCATTCAGCTTATTGCAGCCCAAATGTAAAAGCCCTGACAGAAAATAGTCCCTTCTATTTGGAAAGTTGCAAAATATGAGACATTCCAGCTTAGTTTGATCCTCCCTTATAGGCTACAATGTACCTTTGTGCATCTGTCCAGAATATTTTCTTGCCAATTCAACAGAAAAGATTGAAGCAATGGTCGTTGCCAAGCAACCATGGAATATACTCTTCACCCCTAAAATGAATGCTGAAGGCAACAATATAAGTTCTAATTTTCTCTGCCCCTTCAGATGCAAAAAGATAAAATTGAGGGAAAATGTTACAATGTGAAAAAATTACAAGGCCCACTTCTGAAAATACTTTCCTTCATTTGAGTGAAAGTTTAAATGTTCTCCTAACCTTGGTTTCAACATGGCTGAATACTATAACCCAGTCTGCTCTCTTTAATCAATAAAAATAGAGCTAGAAGGGACCTTGGAAGTGTTTTAGTCCAACTCCCTGCTCAAGCAGGAAACCCAAGCAGGAGACTCAGACAGTAGACCCAAATAGGAGACCCAGACAGGTAGTTGTTCAGTCTTTTCTGACATTCAGTGATGAAGCACCTAACAACTTCGGAAGGCAAGCTGTTCCACTGGTTAATTGTCTTCACTGTTAGGAAGTTTCTCCTTAAGGCCCTGTCACACTGCCCAACTGATGCAAAACGTTTGTAAAAAGGACACAGCGGACGAGAACAATGTTCCATCCGTGGTTATCCGCTCTCAAAAGGGGCAAAAATTTGCATAACCAGAGCGGATAACACAGAAAGGAACGGACAGGGGGAGGACGCAGGGCGGATGGAAAGCGGATGCAGAGTGGAAGCCTAGCGGATGGAAGCGGATGGGAGTGGATGGCACATCCGCTAGGCTTCCGGGGGACCACAGCAAAGCGGACGCAGAACGGATACAGTGGATGCAGAGCAGACGCCGAGCGGATGAAGCGGATGCACAGCGGAAGCCTAGCGGATGCACAGCAGAAGCCTAGCGGATGCCTGGCATTAATTGCGCATGCGGGGGGGGGGATTTATTGCATCAGCCCCACGGATATAAAGGGAAGCAGCTCGGAAGCAGGTCACCATTCAGAGGAAAGACCAGCTGCCAGACGCATTGAGTACCTTGCCTGCCTGCCTTGCTGCCTGCCATCCTGCCTGCCTTGCTGCCTGCCATCCTGCAAGCCTTGCTGCCTGCCTCCCTGCCAGCCTTGCTGCCTACCTTGGTGCCTGCCTCCCTGCCAGCCTTGCTGCCTGTCTTGGTGCCTGTCTGCCTGCCAGCCTTGATGCCTGCCAGCCTTGCTTGCTGCCTGCCAGCCTTCCTGCCAGCCCCCCTGCCAGCCAGCAACCCCACAAACATGGGGAAAAAGAGGAAGCCTCAGCCATCAGCTGCCAGCCCTGGCAAGAGGGAGAGGGCCATCCTCCTGCCCCCTGGCCCTCACTCTTCTTCTGCTGGGGCTTCTGTAGCACGGGCTCGCTCTTCTGTGGCTGGGGCTTCTGCTGCTTCTGCTTCTGGAGGAGCTGATGATGATGCTTCTGGCGGTGGTGCTTCTGCTCGTGCTTACTCTGCTGAAGCTGCTTCTGGCGGTGGTGCTTCTGCTGGTGCTTACTCTGCTGAAGCTGCTCCTCGTCCTGCTGGTCCTGCTCGTCCTGCTCGTGCTCCTGGACTTGCTCGTCATGCTGGTCCTGCTGGTCCTGCTCGTGCTCCTGGTCCTGCTCATGCTGCTGCTGCTGCTGATGATGATAATGATTCTGCTTGTGCTGCTGCTGCTGCTAATGATGATGATCCTGCTTGGTGCTGCTGCTGCTGCTGATGATGATGATCCTGCTGCTGCTGGTGGTGGTGGTGGTGGTGTGGAGGAGCAGCCCCTACAAACTGGAAGCCTCTCTGATTAGGGCCCATCTGGTCCTGGCAAAGGGAGGAAGAGGCATATGCGGGAATGGGAGAGGAGGCAATACTCCATTGAGGAGGAACACGAGGATGAGGTGCTGGAGTGGCTGAGAGAGAATGACTATCTGTGGCGGAAGGGACACCGGCTGTACAGGGACACCAAAAGGAAGCAGGCTTCTTGGAGAGAGAAGGTGGAGAGTCTGGGCTACACATCGGAGGTGCTCCTCGGCTGGTGGAAACATATGCACACCTGGTACAGGAAGTTGCACCTCAAGAAATCTGGCCAGGCCACGGTTAAGCTGACGGACAGAGAGACCTATGTCATGGCCAGGTGCAGCTTCCTGGAGGGTGAGATCCGCCACCGAGGAGCAGCAGCAGCAGCCCCTCTCATGACCCTCTCTCTCAGGCAGCCTGCTGAGAGCCAGTCCTCTTCCGGCCGAGAGTCAGTTCCTGTCTCCAGGCAGGTTTCTGTGGAGCGTGCCACGGCGGAGAACCCGCAGACAGGTGTTTTAACCATGGTGGAGCACGTGGAGGACTCCCTGGTGCAGTGGGAGAAAGGATACGGCACTTCGACCACAGCCCTACCCGCATCCAACAACAGCTCCACCTCCACAGAAAGGCAGAGAGCCAGACAGGAGAGGCAGAGCCACACTGTCCTGCTGGAGATCAGGGACACCATCCGTAGCAGCATAGATCTCCTCTCTCAGCTGGTCCACACTGACTCCTCATCCTCCAACCGCAAGCCCTTCCTCACCTATGTCAACCAGACCCTCAGGGACATGGAGGAACCCCAGTACCAGGTGGTGAAGGACCGGATCACCGAGCTGCTTCACAACCCTCCAGACCCAGAGGCACCTGCTCCCACCCAGTCCAGGTCTGCTCCTCCACCCCAGGTGATGTCCCTCCCATTTCAAGGCTTCCCACAGGCCCTCACCTACCAGGGCTACGGCTACCAGGAGGTCCAGCAGCACAGGCAACAGCCCTTCCCAGTCCAGGCACAGAGTCATCGGACGACACCGTTGCCACCTGTTCCACTGATGCCACCAATGCCACCCATGCCACTGATGCCACCAACGCCAGTCCTCACCCAGCTGCAGAGCAGACAACCCCACTACACTACTCCTTCCTCCACCCCACAGCCAAGCCCGGCCTCAGTACATCTGTCCTCGGTACTGGGGCTGACACCCCATGGCATGGAGAAAGGAGCTCTAAACATCATGGGGCTGAGCCAGCTGTCCTAGAGCTTCCTCAAGACACCGTGACCTGTTGTCCTCTCGGGGCCAGGCACCCCAGTGGCGCTTCAGACCAGCACTCCAGCAGCAGCCACCTCCACAGCACCTGGACCCTTCACCCCTGAGACTGGGCACACCTCCGAATGACCAAGAGGAGTGCCAGAGACTGGATGGCTACCTGTTGTCTTTATTTGGACACTTGACTTGGGTCATTTTTCTTTTACAGCTTGTGATTAATAAAGTTTATCTTTGCTTCACACACTTGCTTCATTTACTTTTTTTAATAAAGTCTTGGTGGAAACTTTTAGAAATGGTTTAAGCCTTTGCATGTTTGTGGGATGGGTAAGGATAGCAGTGGGTTGGGCAGGGATATCTTTGGGATGGGTAATAGCTGTGGGATAGATAAACCTCCAGTGCAAGCATAGTGGGACTGTATGGTCCACCCTCCCAGGTGCCACACCTATGGCCCTTCATTATCAATACTAATGTAAGCATTGATCCACACATTTCAACATAAACACAACTCTTTATTAAATGCCCTGTTCATTGTAGGCCCACCCAACATACATGGCCCAATCTCATCAGTGTGATGAGGCAGGCTGAAGGAAGCATCCATTAATCATCTATCATCCTGTCTTGCCACTCCACTGCTCCAGCTGGGGAGTTGCACCAGTGTCTCAGGAGGTTGCGCTGCTTCTTCCCTTCACTTGAGGCTCTGTTGGGGCCTTGCACATCCTCAGTGTCTATCAGGTTTCACCCTTGCCTCCATTCCCCAGGCTCCATGTCCCCATTGCCTTGCTGGAGGTTCACGAGCCTGTTCTACAAGACTGGGTAGCGGGTGCAAATGAGATTGTGCAGGCAATGCTGCATGGTGGTGAGAAGTACCTGGAACCTGTTGGCCAGGATTCTCCACCACCCGCCTTGACCTGGACAGCCTGTAGTTGAAGATCCTCTCTTCACGGGTGAGGCATCTGGAAGTGTAGGGGTAGGTTCTGAGGAAGAAGGCATCATCCCCCATGATGAAGTAGGGCACATCTTGTGTGTCGTTGGGCAGGGGGTCTGGATCTGGGAAGCCCATGATGAGGTTGCGTTCCAGCCCCTCCTTGAGGTGACTGGCATTGTATACCTGGGCATCTGAAGCTGACCCGTTGCCTGAAGCATCGATGTACATGAACTTGTTGTCAGCATCGACCATGGCGAAGAGGACGATGCTGAAGAAGCCCTTGTAGTTTTGTTAAGTGGACCCCGACTTGGCTGGAGCTTTGCAGGCCACGTGCTTGCCATCTATGGCTCCAACGGTGTGGGGGAAGTTCCACTTCTGATAGCACTGCTCTTCAACTTTCTTCCATCCTTCTTCAGTAGAGGGGCACTGGAGGAGCTCCTCCAGGTATTCTTCGATGATGGCCTGCATCACTTCTCTGACCACAATGCTGATGGTGTTGTGTGGTACTCTCCAGCCATACTGCATGCTCCTATAGGTAGTCCCTGAGGCCAGGTGGCTCAGAGTGAGTGCCATCTTGAGCCCAGGGTCCAGGCTGGGATGGAAGTTGGTGCTCTACTTGGTCAACCTGGGTGTCAGCCGCTGCACAACTTCGTCAAACATGGCTGGAGGCATCCTCATGAAGTTCTGGAATGCACGAGTGTCTTCGTTCCTGAGCTCCACCATCAGCTTGTTGTACAGTCCGTACTCTGCTCTTCTCCCGATCCATCTTCGGACCCAGATGCTTCTTGGCCGCCTCTTTTTCTTACCATAGTAGACTTCACAGAGCCTGTAGATGGCTTCGCACTGTTGCAGAAGGATGGTGGCTACCAAAAGGAGTTTGTTACTATCCATGGTGGAGATGACTGGATGCTGTGGAAGAGCAAGAGCCAGATGAAGGCTGCAGAGGTCTGCACAGCAGGACTGCTTGTCTGAAAGTGAGATGCAGGTGAGTTGCTCCCCCTTTTTACAGGCAATATAGGTTTTCCCCTATGTGTCCTTTTGCATCCTCTAGGCATCCTCTAGACATCCTTAATATCCGAGATAGGTCCCCTCTGCAAACGTTTTTTCCATTTTAAATGCTTTGTTTGCGAGCTGCATCCGCTTTCATCCTTTCTCCGTCCGTGCTACTAATGCTGCGCGTCCGTTCCGCGTCCGTTCCGCTTCCTCCCTGCATCCAAGCGGATTTGAGTTGCGCGGATGCGCAGCGGATGCCTAGCGGATATAGTGGGTGCGTAATGGATGCAGAACGGATGTCCCCCATATGCCTAGCAGATGCAAAATGGACGCATTGGATACATTTTCCGCTCAAAAGTTTTGAGCAGCTCAAAACCCTCTTCGCGGATGAAACGTCAATAGATGGATGCTGGACGGATAGAGAGGAAGCAAAATGGAGGCAGTGAGTACAGAACGGAAGCATCACGTTAACCAATGGATGGCAAATGTTTTTCTCTGTTTTACATCCTCTTTCCATCCGTTGGTGCAGTGTGACAGGGGCTTTAATTCCAAGTTGCTTCTCTTCTTGATTAGTTTCCATCCATTGTTTCTTGTCTTGACTTTTGGTGCTTTGGAAAATAATTTGACGCCCTCTTCTTTGTGTCAGCTCCTCAAGTACTGGAATACTGCTATCATATCACCCCTAATTCTTTTTTTCTGTTGGCTAGCCAAACCCAAATCTTGTAACTGTTCTTTCTACATTTTAGTCTCCAGGCCTTTGATCATTTTAGTTGCTCATGTCTGCACTTTTTCCAAAGTCTCAATATTTTTTTTGTAACGTGGTAATCAAAACTGGTTGCAGTATTCTAGGTGTGGTGTTACTAAGTATTTATAAAGTGGAACTAATATTTCATGTGATTTTGATTCTATGCCGCTGTTTATACAACCAAGGATTTTATTAGCTTTTATTAGCTTTTTTGGCTGCTGCTGTGCACTGCTGGCTCATGTTTAATTGATTGTCCATGAAGATGCCAAAGTCCCTCTCCCTCTCAAAGTTACCGTTTTTGAGCCAGGTTTCACGTAATCCAGGGGTATCAAATTTGTGGCCCACAGACCATATGTGTTATGTGCTGGCCCTGCCCCCACCCAGTTTAGTGAAGGGGGGAAAAGTCCCGATACCTCATGTGACAATGCCATGACAATGCGAGTTTAACACCCCTGATTTATCTGTACTTGTAACTTTGGTTTTTCCTGCCTAGATGTAAAATCTTGGTTTTCTCCACATTAAATTTCATATTGTTGGGTAGGCCCCCTTGTTCAAGTTTGTCAAAATCTTTTTGGATCCTGAGCTTGTCTTCTAGAAGAATTCCATGTTATAAAAGGAATACTAGTATGTTTTCATGTATATAAGTCCTTGGGTAGCATCCACATTTCTAGTCTTCTGTGATAGACATAAAAGAAGGAAGCCCAAAAGACATATCAATTAACTTTTTATTCAATTTATCATGCTTCCATGTTTATTCCATACTATTTCAGTATAAACTTCAATGTATTTTTATAGGTTCACATGAATCTCTACATATATTTTGTTTTATTTCTTCCTAATAAATATATTTTGGGTTAATTTTTGTATTTATACAATAGTATTATTTAAGTTGCAAATTGCATTACAAAATATGTAGTCTTCTTGGCATATAGGGACAAAGAAAAAAAACTCCCTTTCCAATTTTAGCTTGTTTCCAATTTTCTCTTTACCTCTGCTCAAGAATTTAAAGATTTCTAATAGTAAATAGGATATTTTTAATAACTGCTTATACTTTCTATGGAATACTTATTTCTGGAGTACACATTAGTACAGCTCAAATTAGTTGATGGGCAATAGTTCCTAAATTATCCTACTGCTCAATCTGAAATCTGAAACATTTTAAAGCTTGGGGATATGTACACTTACGTATTATACAAAAGCTTTATATACATAAGATAGAGCATCTACAGTTTTGCAGAGTGTACATGTAAGTTGTAAGTTGATTTTTTTTTCATTTTATGACCCTCTGATCCCTTTTATCAGGGTGGAATCTGGGTGACACCTTTGTAGAGTTCACAGCAGATATTTTTCTCTTTGTACCCTAATAGAGAAAAACCTGTCACCACCAAGGACTGAACTCAACTTGCAAGTGGGAGGCAAGCATCTTCACTCATAGTATATAACATAGATATCAATTCAAATATGTGAAGGACAGGTGCCCAAAGAAGGAAAAGGCAAATAAATATGATAATGCACTTTATTTTCATTAGATCTATATCTCAAACAAACACTTAACATCTGCAAAGAGTTGAACATTAAAAGCTTAAATTTTAAAAACATTAAAAACATTAAACACCAAAGCAGAGTTTATTATAACTGTATGACAATGAAAAAATAAGTAAAAACACATTGTATGCAATGTTTTCAAAGCTATAGAAGCTAAGGTCTATTAATTAGTGATAATTAGTGATAATTTATGAAGTACATATTTCATAATTTTCAGAAAATCACTTTTACATAAGTAAAAAGAAAATATCCAAGTAGATTAATAATTATGCAGATTTCTGTCAAATTTCCTTCTTAATTAAAGTGTCATCTTTTGCATACAGGGAAAGAAAGAGGGAAATCCAGAAATCCAGTGTAATGCTTTTTTTAAAAAAAGTCAGACTAATGTTATTTGACAGTAATAAAAAAAGATTTATTGTCTATATTTCTACCTAATCATAACTTTCCTTTTGGAAAATTTCATTTTTTTCAACTTCTGACTAGTGTCACCTTCTGTTCTATTCTATTTTTATTGTAAATGAAAGAGTGTGACTGATAGCAATCTGCCAAAAGTCACTTGGTGGTTCCTGGTGAGGTGGGAGACATGTGACTGATAGTGATTACATAAAATGCAAACTCATATTCATAAATACCTTGTACTGGATATATAAAAGTAGGTTTTACAGAAGAAGATTAGATGACATTAGACTGTCATCTAATTGAACAGAGAGGGTTGTAGAATGTTGGAGCTCTCTCTGTTTTTTAAAGAATGCTACTTTTCTTGCTTATATTTTTCCTTTTTCTTAATAAACAAAAATAAGGAGACAGGAATCCGTGGGCCTTATTTCTGGACTAAATATTGACCTACCATATATTCCATGATATTAAAAGATTGAGATTCCTCTAAAAATTAAGAAGCAAATATTAAAAATTTAGCCTTGAACTTTAAAAAAAACACCTCTGAAACCCTGCATGTGGCTGGAAGCATGTCATATACTTTTCTTCTGACTTGAGGATGAGAGGAAAACATACTAATATGTTTATCTGGATTTTAGTGCTGGAATAGTCCTTTTTAGCATTTATATTACAGGAAGCACAATCATTTCCATTTATTCATAGTGGATCACAACAGGAGGCCTTAAGTGTTAACTTGACTGGGAGATGTCAATTATTTGAGGAAAGTCAATTCTTCCTTAAGGCCAAGTCACATCGCCCGATGGATGCAAATCATATGTAAAAAGGACACAGAGGATGAGCAAATTTTCCATCCATTGTTATCCACTCTCAAAAGTGCCCCAAATTTGCATAAACAGAGCGGACAACAACAGACGGGGGGAGGACGTATTGCGGATGCTCAACGGAAGCCTAGCAGATGAAAGTGGATGGAAGCAGATGGCACGTCCGAAGGGCTTCCGGGGGAGCATAGCAAAGTGGAAGCGTAGCAGAAAGAACGGATGCATAGCGGATGAAGCGGATGCAGAGCGGATGTGTAGTGGATGCAGAGAGGATGCATAGCAGCTGACACGGATGTGTAGCGGATCACTGTGCATGCGGGGAGGATGCATTGTGTCATCCCCACAGATATAAAAGGAGGCAGCTCGCAAGCAGGTCACCATTCAGAAGAAAGACCTGCTGCCACAAACATCTTCATCAGAGACCATGAGACCATGGGAAGAAGAGGAAGCCTGTGCCATCTTCTGCCAGCCCTGGCAAGAGGGATAGATCCACCATCTCACCCCCTGGCACTGACTCTGCTGCTGCTGCTTCTGCTGCTGGTGCTGGTGCTGCTTCTTCTGCTGCTGGTGCTGCTCCTGTTCCTGCTCCTGCTCCTGCTGCTGCTCCTGCTGCTGCTGGTGCTTCTCCTGCTGCTGGTGCTGGTGCTCCTTCTCCTGCTGCTTCTCCTGCTGCTGCTGTGGTGGACCAGCCCCAAAGCCCTGAAAGCCCTGATGCTGAAGGCCCTGCCAGAGGGAGGAAGAGGCAAGGCAAGGAGAAGGAGAAGGGAGAGAGTTTCCTCCAGTCTTGTTCAGTGGAGGGACACTGGAGGAGTTCCTCCAGGTATTCTTCAATGATGGCTTGCACCACTTCTCTGACCACAATGATTATGGTGCATGTTTTCCACTAGGTGTCCTTCCACAGACTCCAGGCATCCTCCAGACATCCTAAATATCTAAGATGCGTCCCATATACAAACGTTTTTGTCCGTTTTAATGTTTTATATCCGAGCTGCATCCGCTTTCATCCTTTCTACGTCCGTGCTACTAATGCTGTGTGTCCGTTCCGCATCCGTTTCGCTTCCTCCCTGTGTCCGCTTTCCGCTGGAGCGGATTTGAGTTGCACGGATGTGCAGCGGATGCCTAGTGGATATAGCGGATGCATAACAGATGATGACGGACGTATAATGGATGTTCCCAGTATGCATAGTGGATGTATAACGGACGCGTTGGATACTTCATCCGCTCAAAAAGTTTTGTGCAGTTCAAAACTTTTTGAGTGGATGAAATCACAGTAGACAGATGCTGGATGGATAGAGCATATGAAAGATGTACGCAGCGAGTACACAACGGATGCATCGCATTTTCCAATGGATGGCAAGCTTTTTTGTCCATTTTACATCCTCTTTGAATCAGTTGGTGCAGTGTGACATGGGCTTCACTTAGCTTGAACTGGACTCCTTCCTTTGGCCTGGTCCCACTGCACTTACGGATGCAAAGAGGATGTAAAACGTTAAAAAAATCTTGCCATCCATTGGAAAACGCTATGCATCCGTTGTGTACTCATTGCATACGTGTTTCACATGCTGTATCCTTCGAGCATCCATCCACTGCGATTTCATCCATGCAAGAAGTTTTGAGCTGCACAAAACTTTGTGAACAAATGAACTTTCCACCGTGTACGATGTAAATCTGCGACATATGAGCAACAAACATTCTATGTCCGTTATCATCTGTAAAACGTCCATTGTATCCTCTCTGCATCCTCTGGGCATCCTCGCAACTCCACTGCAGCTGAAAACGGAAAGAGGGAGGAAAGAAAAGGTACATGGAATGTCTATGCAACATTAGTAGCACAGAAATAGAAAGGATGCACAGTGAACAGTTTGCATCTGATGTACATCCGCGCGGCATCCCCTTTCTTTCCTTTAGGCGTACGTGATGCATCCGCTTCATCTGCTATGTGTCTGCTTCGCAATTATCCCCTGTCACCCCTTCGGAGGTGTTATCCCCTTCCATCTGCTTTCATCCGCTAGGCTTCCAATGAACATCCGTTTAACATCCCCGCTACATACTACCCACGTCCTTTTTTTCCCGTTCTTTTCCATTCTGTTTATGCAAATTTTTGCCACTTTTTTTAGCGGATGACAACGGATGGAGCCACCCCTGAAATTTTGCTTGTACACTGTGTCCTTTATTCATACGTTTTGCATCCATCAGCCAGTGGGACCAGGCCTTTACCAAGTCCTGTTTGTATATAGACCCCAAAATAAAATGTAAATGCACATACGCCTATATACACACATCCTTATCCAATATTAAGATCACAAAAAGTTGACTAAAGAAAGCTGAAGTCACAGAATAATTTAAAGTAAAATATTTTGCTGTTATAGGTGCTAAATATTAAGAACTAAATCCAGTGTTACATAAATAATCAAGTTTCCCTTCCCAAAGTTTGATTTCATACAGAATCTCCATCCCAATGAAATCTATTCAAATGAGAAAAAAAAGTGTTTATTTTCTAGCTTTGCTGGCCTATGTATAAGTGTGTCTATGTGCATGGATTTTTTTAAAAAATAAGATATGCAATAAAAGCCAACTGTTCTCTCTCTAACAGGCTGCTTCAATTCAATAAACATCTCAAACATATAGTTGTAATAAGACTAATAAAACCACATGGTATCACGAGCCCTATGAAGATGAGTGGATGATATTGGCTTCTATGCTTGCTCCTTTGGATTCAACAAAGTTCATACTTTCTTTCCTTTTTGTTGATTTTCTCAGGTCAAATCTCTTTCTGAGAAGATACAGAGATCTTATCGTCATAGATCAGCAGACTATTATGAACACAGAAGAAGGGATACCAGGCTTAGAAGCATTCTGTGGCATACTATCTGTGCCTCAGTGAATCAGGTACTCAGATGATACAATCTAGCAGAAAAAATTAAATATCTAGCACATGACTTCTACTTGTAAAAACCCACAGGCTTTGTTAAAGGCTAGGTCACACTGGCCGACGAATGCAAAACGTATGCAAAAAGGACACAACGAACGAGCAAAATTTCTATCCATTATTATCCGCTCTCAAAAGTGCCCCAAATTTGCATAAACAGAGTGGATAACAACGGAAAGGAACGGACGTGGGGAGTATGTAGCGGGGATGTAAAGCGGATGTTCGTAGGAAGTCTTGCAGATGGAAGCAGATGGAAGCGAATGACACATCCGCAGAGCTTCTGTGGGAGAACAGCAAAGCGGACGTGTAGCAGAAGGAGCGGATGCGTAGCGGATGACGTGGATGTATCACGGAGGCCTATAGGATGCATAGCAGATGCGTAGCGGATGCAAAGCATTCACTGCACATGCGGGGAGGATGAATTGCATAAGCTCTGCAGATATACAAGGATGCAGCTCGCAAGCAGTCAGCATTCAGAGGAAAGAACTGCTGCCAGAGAAATCTTGAGAGAACACCATGGGGAAGAAGAGGAAGCCTGTGCCTACTCCTGCCAGCCCTGGCAAGAAGGACAGAACCACCATTCCACCCCCTGGCGCTGACTCTGAAGCTGCTGCTGCTGCTGCTGGTGGTGCTACTGGTGTTGCTGCTGCTGGTGCTTCTCCTGCTGGTGCTGCTGGTGCTGCTGGTGCTTGTCCTGCTGCTGGTGCTGCTTCTTCTCCTTCTCCTGCTTCTCCTGCTGCTGCTGCTGTGGTGGACCAGCCCCAAGACCCTCAAAGTCCTGCTGCTGAAGGCCCTGAAGCCCCTGCCAGAGGGAGGAAGAGGCAAGGCAAGGAGAAGGAGGAGAGGAAAAAGTATGCCATTTCCAAAGACAATGAGGAGGAGGTGCTGGAATGGCTGAGGGAGAATGAGTACCTGGGGAGGAAGGGCCACAGGCTCTATCGTGACACCAAGAGGAAGCAGGCAGCATGGAGAGAGAAGACGGAAATCCTGGGCTACACTTCAGATGTACTCCTTGGATAGTGAAAGCACATGCACACCTGGTATGGCAAGCTGCACCTGAAGAAATCTGGGCAGGCCGCTGTCAAGCTCACTGACCGGGAGACCTATGTCATGGCCAGGTGCAGATTCCTGGAGGGTGAGATCCACCACCGAGGAGCAGCCCCTCTGTCAACCCTCTCCCTCAGACAACCCACAGAGGGCCACTCCTCTTCCAGCCAGGAGACAGCTACCATGTCCAGGCAGGTGTCTTTGAGGGCCCCATGACAGAGACCCCCCTGACAGCTGCACTACCCATGCTGGAGGACATGGACGATCCCCTGTCTCAGATGGAGCAAGAAGAAGAGCCACCAGAGACCAACCCACACCCACACCCAGCTCCACCTCCACAGAAAGCAGGCAGACCAGAGGGACAGAGCCACACTGTCCTCTTGGAGTTCAGGGACACAATAAAAGCCAGCACAGATCTCCTCTCCCAGCTGGTCCAATTCGACATACCATCCTCTAACCGCAAGCCCTTCATGGACATGCCCGAGCCCCAGTATCAGGCGATGAAGGAGAGGATCACAGCTCTTCTGCACCACCCTCCAGGCCCAGCTGAACCTGCTCCTACCCACTCCAGGTCTGCTCCTCCACCCCAGGCAACATCACAGCCCTTCCACGGATTTCAACATCCCCTCATCTACCAAGCCTACCACTACCAGGACTTCCCACAGCAGAGACAGCCCTTCCCAGTCCAGGCACAGATTCCTCAGATGCCACAGACACCACAGACGCCTCAGCTGACCCAGCTGCAGACCAGACAGCCCCACTACACTCCTCCTTCCTCCACCCCACAGCCAAGCCCTTCCTCAGAACATCTGTCATCAGTTTTGGGCCTCACATCCCAGGTACTTGATGAAAGGTACTCAACCTCACGGGACTGAGTCAGCTCTCTGAGAGCTTCCTGCACACACCATCTCCTGTTGTACTCTCAGGGCCAGGCACCCCAATGGTGCCTCAGACCAGCACTCCAGCAACAGCCACCTCCACAGTCCCTGGCCCATTTACATCTGAGACCATGGGCACGCCTCAGAGTGACTGAGAAGAGTGCCAGAGATTGAGTTGTTACCTGTTCACTTTATCTTTGCTTAAGACACTATATTTGGGTCATTTTGCTTTTTAATAAAGTCATACAGTTTGTTATGAAGAAAGGTTATCTTTACTTCACACACTTGGTTCATTTTTTTCACTTAATAAAGTGTTGGTGAAAACTTTTAAAAAAGGGTTCAGCCTTTGCATGCTAGTGGGATTGGTAAGGATAGCTGTGGGATGGATAGCTGTGGGCTTGGTAAGGATAGCTGTGGGATAAGGATAGTTGTGGGATGGGTAAGGATAGCTGTGGGATAGATACACCTCCAGTGCAAGCATAGTGGGACTGTATAGTCCAACCTCCCAGCATCCACACATATGACCCTTTATTATCAATAACAATTTAATCATTGATCAACACATTTCAACATAAACTAAACTCTTTATTAATTCCCTGTTCATTATAGGGCCACTCAACATACATGGCACAATCTCATCAATGTGATGAGACAGGCTGAAGGAAGCATCCATTAAGCATCTACCATCCTGTCTTGCCACTCCACTGCTTCAGCTGGGGAGTTGCACCAGTGTTTCAGGAGGTTGTGCTGCTTCTTCCCTTCATGTGAAGCTCTGTTGGGGCCTTGCATATCCACAGTGTCTATCAGGTTTCGCCCTTGCCTCCATTCACCAGGCTCCATGTCCCCATCCCCTTGTTGATGGTCCACAAGCCTGTTCTACAACACTGGGTAGCGGGTGCGCATGAGATTGTGCATGATGCAGCAAGCTTCCACGATGCTCCTGACAGTCTGTGGGCGATGCTGCATGGTGGTGAGAAGTACCTGGAACCAGTTGGCCAGGATGCCAAAGGCGTTCTCCACCACCCGTCTTGCCCTGGACAGCCTGTAGTTGAAGATCCTCTCTTCACGGGTGAGGTATCTTGAAGTGTAGGGTTTCATGAGGTAGGTTCTGAGGGAGAAGGTGTCATCACCCACGATGAAGTAGGGCACATCTTGTGTGTCGTTGGGTAGGGGGTCTGGATCTGGGAAACCCATGATGAGGTTGCATTTCAGCCCATCCTTGAGGTCACTGCCGTTGTATATCTGGGCATCTGAACTTGACCCATTGCCTGAAGCAACAATGTACATGAACTTGTAGTCAGCATCAACCATAGTGAAGAGGATGATGCTGAAGAAGCCCTTGTAATTGAAATAATTGGACCCCAAGTTGGGTGGAGCTTTGCAGGCCACGTGCTTCCCATCTATGGCTCCAATGGTGTGGGGAAAGTTCCACCTCTGATACCACTGCTCTGCAACTTTCCTCCAGCTTTCTTCAGTGGAGGGTCACTGGAGGAGCTCCTCCAGGTATTCTTTGATGATGGCCTGCACCACTTCTCTTACCACAATGCTAATGCTGTTGTGTGGCACCCACCAGGCATACTGCATGTTTTTGTATGTGGTCCCAAAGGCCAGGTGGCACAGAGTCAGTGCCACCTTCAGTCCAAGGTCCAGGTTGGGACGGAAGTTGGTGATTGGCTTGGTCAGTCTGGGTCTCAGAAGCTCCACAACTTTGTCAAACATGGATGGTGGCATCCTCATGAAGTGCTGGAATGCACGAGGGTCTTCATTCCTCAGCTCCACCATCAGCTTGTCACAGAGTCCAAACTCCACTCTTCTCCCGATCCATCTTCGGACCCAGACAGCTCTTGGCCGTCTCCTTCTCCTTGCATAGAAAAGCTGAAGCAGTCTGAAGAGGGCTTGGTTCTGGTGTTGATGATGGCGGCTACCAAAAGAAGTGTGCGATGATCCATGGTGGACATCAATGGATGATGTGGAAGAGCAAGAGCAAGGCTGAAGAGGTCTGCACATGAGGGCTGCTGGACTGATAGTGAGATCCAGGTGATTTCCTCCCCCTTTTTATAGGAAATGTTGGTTTTCTGCTAGTTGTCCTTCCACATACTCTAGACATCCTCCAGACATCCTAAATATCCGAGATACATCCCATATACAAATGTTTTGTCCATTTTAATGCTTTATATCCGAGCTGCATCCACTTTCATCCTTTCTATGTCCGTGCTAATAATGCTGTGTGGATGTTCCGCGTACCTTTCGCTTCCTCCCTCGTTCCGCTCTCCGCTGGAGTGGATGTGAGTTGCGTGGATGTCCAGAGGATGCGGAGAGGTTACATTGGACGTGTAACGGATGACAACGGATGTAGAACGTTTGTTGCCCGTATGTGTTGCGGATGTAGATCATACGGGGAGGAAAGTTCATCCGCTCAAAAATTTTGTGCAGCTCAAAACTTTTTGCGTGGATGAAATAGCAGTAGACGGATCCTCAGCGGATAGAGCGTATGAAAGACATACGCAATGAGTACACAATGGATGCATCGTGTTTTCCAACGGATGTCAAGCTTTTTTCTGCGTTTTACATCCTCTTTGCATCTGTTGGTGCAGTGTGACATGAGCTTAAAAATGTGATATGGAACCATAGTTTTGGACTATGCAAATTATCTGATTCCTCAATTCCTTATATCCTTTTGTTTAAGACTACAGATTGAAATATAAATGTTTAATGGGAGATTGCATTAATTAGTATTAAAAACAGTTTTACTTGTAAACAGTTAATATGGCTGTAATAAAGATGACTTTAAACTAAAGATGAAAATTTACAACTTGATCAAACTTAGATGGTTTAAACCATAAATGAGTAATCCACAGGCTGAAAGATATATATAGCACCCATTCTCCCATTTTGGGACCATTGCAACTCCTTCCTTCCTTCCTTCCTTCCTTCCTTCCCTCCCTCCCTCCCTCCCTCCCTTCTTCCTTCCTTCCTTCCTAAAAAACACCTATGATATCCCAGCAAAGAAGGATGTTAAACATTAGCCATTATGTCCTCTACTAACTCTTTATTATTTATTTCTGATAAATCTACATATTCAGTAACTGAAGATGACAACTTTCTTACTGATGACAATTTTCTTATTGATTAGTGTGATTGCCTATGAGTTTTGTTTCTACTGTTTTTCTTTCAGTGTAGAAAGATACCTGTGTTTTCTAGACTTATATATTTCTCTAAATTGTAACCTGAACCAGTTTACATCAGCCTCAGCTGGAACTATGGATACGTATTTAAGATAGCTATAATGTGTAATATGTTTGTTATACTTATTTATGCCTTACTAAAAATATGTGCTGTGATTATGACAGAAAACTTAACATATATATATATACCCACAATAACATAATTTTATTGGTGCTGAATCTGTAGCAGTTAATATACACAAAATGTATTTTTCAGCTGCACAAGCATACTTGGCCATTTCTGAATAGCTACATACATTAGAATCACATGATTGAATTTAGCTGCTCGTGGATTTAGTTGGCAGCAATGTGATTGCAACTACATTTTCTCAAATCGTTATAAACTCAAAAATTGCTTCTGGCCATATTTTGAAATAACCTTCTCCAGACATACACATAAATTCATGCAAGGGTATACAATTTGTGTGAGTACAAACATTTACTATGCAGATTTGTCCTGAAAGGAATTTCTTAAATCCTGAAACATGATTATAATGAGTTAACTTTACACTTGTGGAATTCGCTCACAATATACCACATGTGAACATTGTACTTGTCACAGCACAGAACTGTGTGATTGCATGAAGAAAACCAAAACACTGCAGTGTCTTAATGATCTCAATAAGTTGTCAGCAGGTGAAGAGTATATTGAACTGCAGGCCATAAATATTAGTTTTTGGGTTTTTTATTTATGTAGTTTTTCCATTGTCCATGCATATCAGCCAATATTGAATAATTAATTATTCCAAACAATATCACTTGACAAAAATGTTTTTTTCAACTTAAATAATCAGTGACATATCATGCATGGATCACTGAACTCTAACTGGTTTGAATGTTTTTTAAGGAAAAAGATTGAATTCTCAGAAGGCTACTGTAGCTGATCACTTGCCAAGCAAGTAATTAAACCAAGAGGATAAAAAAGGTTGCTCCTCTGCAAACAAAACAACTATTAAAAATTGAGGCTTCTTACTAAAATAAAAATAAGGCAATTTATACAATACATCATCCTGCTTGTCTCTGTAGAAAATCTTCACAGGTCAAAGTTTTCTTATAATGATCATCCAGTTTGCAATATTTCCTAATTAAAATGAAGCTGTTTCTGAGTTGTTAGAGAATTTTGGTTAGGCACAGCAAGCTATTCTTTACAGATCCACATATAGCAAATACTCTTAGAGACTAATCTGAGGAATATATGATGCAAGAGCTCACCTATCAAAAACAAACAAACAAACAAACAAAAAATAACATCAGAGGTGGTATTCAGCAGGTTCTGAACAGTTCTGGAGAACTGGTAGCAGAAATTTTGAGTAGTTCAGAGAATCTCTGGAGATTTTATAGTCACCTTCCCCTGCCATGTCCACCAAGCCACGCCCACAGAACCGGTAGTGAAACAAATTGAATCCCACCACTGAACAACACCCTTTCTGAATAAAAATTTGGATCTTGAAAATAATATTGCTTTTTTTCTGTTGGTATTGCTGTCTCATGTTCTAAATGTATTTTATTTATTTTTGATGAAGTGACTTTATGACTCAGATTCAAGTGACAGCCTTTGCAAATGTCCAAAACAGGAGTCAATAAATTATATGACACTTCAAAATGATAAAAAATACAAACTAATGAGGTTTTTATTTTATTTATTGATTTTATTTATTTATTTTTCAAAAGCTTACAATACAACAGAAACAAGAATAAACATAAGTTTAAATACAAGAAATAGGAACTAATAATTGTGGACAATAGGACAGGGACGATAGGCATGATTCTGAGGTTTTGCACATCCCTTACAGACCTCTTAGGAATCGGGTGAGGTCAAACTCAAACATGTATGCAATCCACATCTTGTTTTGAATAGAATATGAAATTAAGGAATATGCAGTAAACCAGAATGTTTCTATTTACTGACTATATCTTAAATAAATTTTAGCTAGCATGCTAATCTAGTAGGAAGTAATAATAATAAAAGGTCACAGGAATGTATTTGTTTAAAATCACACTGTAATTTTCACTGTACCTACCATTTTGTTTTGTTTGTTTTGTTTGACACTTGCCTTGCTTTGCCTTGCAATGTAGAGGGCCAGAGATATATAAGCCTCTTTTCTTTTGTTCATGGCTGCCCAGCATATTATTAAACTTTTTCTGGGGGTCCAATATAAACTGTATTATTCCTTGCCTCTGGGCAGGTAAAATCATGTTGTATCTTCAAAGTTATTTGGTTGCTTCAGATAAGCCAGGTATTTGGCCACAACAATGCATCTAATAAAGAAAGAAGACAAATAACCATGTATTATATCTAATATATCTATAATACTATTAAGTAAAGGCATGTGATAGGAGTTCACAGATCCAGAGTGAGGTACTCTGTTTCATACAGAAGCTTTGTTCCACCTTGAAGAAAAGTTGAGGCTGGGCTCATCTGCCTTAATCAGTCACTCTCCTAAGGTAGAAAAGTTGCTGTTGGTGAATGAAATACTGTTGAAACTTCAAGGAACAGAAGCAGAATATCACTATGCAGTCTTTCTTGGAAAAGAAAGAAGGTAGAGAAATCAAAACACCTCTTTCAATATCTTCATATTTGCCATAGAGAAGTACGCCCAATACAATGTTTCTCAACCTTAGCAACTTGAAAATGTGTCACTGTTAAAGGGCCTGTCACATTGGCCGACGGATGCAAAATGTTTGTAAAAAGGACACAGCGGACGAGAAAATGCTCCATCTGTTGTTATCCACTCTCAAAAATGCCCCAAATTTGCATTACCAGAGCGGACAACAACGGAAAGGAATGGATGGGGGGAGAACGTAGCCAGGATGGAAAGCGGATGCTCCACGGAAGCCAAGTGGATGGAAGTGGATGGGAGCGGATGGGAGCAGATGGCACATCCGCAGGGCTTCCGGGGGAGCACACTGAAGCAGACACGCAGCGGAAAGAGAAGATGCAGAACGGACGCCTAGCGGATACATAGCGGATGCCTGGCAGATGCAAAGCGTTCACTGCGCATGCGGGGAGGATGCATTGCGACAGCCCCGCGGATATAAAGGGAAGCAGCTCCCAAGCAGTCACCATTCAGAGGAAAGACCTGCTGCCAGACACAGCTCCAGCCAGCCAGCCAGCCAGCCAGCAAGCCAGCAACCATGTGGAAGAAGAGAAAGCCTCTGCCATCTGCTGCCAGCCCTGGCAAGAGGGACAGGGCCACCCTCCCACCCCCTGGCCCTGACTTTGCCTCTGCTGGGGCTTCTGCTGCTGGGACTGACTCTTCTGGTGCTGAAGCTTCTGCTGGTGCTGCTCGTGGTGCTGGGGCTTCTGCTGGGGCTTACTCTGCTGGTGCTGCTCCTGGTCCTGCTGGTCCTGCTGGTCCTGCTGGTCCTGCTGGCACTGTTGGTGCTTACTCTGCTGCTGTGGATCCTGCTCCTGCTGGTCCTGCTGGTGCTGTTGGTGCTGCTGGTGCTGCTGGTGCTGCTGGTGCTGCTGGTGCTGCTGGTGCTGCTGGTGCTGCTGGTGCTGCTGGTGCTGCTGGTGCTGCTGGTGCTGCTGATCCTGCTGGTGCTGCTGGTCCTGCTTTTGCTGCTACTGTTGTTGTTGCTGCTGCTGCTGGTGGTGGTGTGGAGGAGCAGCCCTTACAACCTCGAAGCCCCTCTGATGAGGGCGCAGATGGCCCTGGCAGAGGGAGGAAGAGGCATATGCATGAACGGAAGAGTAGGCAATACTCCATTGAAGAGGAACATGAGGATGAGGTTCTGGAATGGCTGAGAGAGAACAAGTATCTATGGCAGAAGGGACACAGGCTCTATTGAGACACCAAAAGGAAGCAGGCTGCTTGGAAAGAGAAGGTGGAGAGCCTGGGCTACACTTCGGAGGTGCTCCTTGGCTGGTGGAAGCATATGCACACCTGGTACAGGAAGCTGCACCGCAAGAAATCTGGCCAGGCCACGGCCAAGCTGACGGACCGAGAGACCTACATGATGGCCAAGAGCAGCTTCTTGGAGGGTGAGATCCACCACCGAGGAGCAGCCCCTCTGACAACCCTCTCTCTCAGGCAGCCCACAGAGAGCCAGTCCTCTTCTGGCCAAGAGTCAGCTCCTGTGTGCAGGCAGGTATCTGTGGAGCGTGCCACGATGGAGACCCCCCTGACAGCTGCAGTCCCCTTGGTGGAGCATGTGGAGGACCCCCTGACACAGTGGGAGCAAGGAGAGGGCACTTCCACCAGAGAACAACCCACATCCACCCCCAGCTCCACCTCCACAGAAAGCAGGCAGAGAGCCAAACCAGAGGGGCAGAGCCACACTGTCCTGCTGGAGATCAGGGACACCATCAGAAGCAGCGTAGATCTCTCTCAGCTGGTACACACCAACATCCCATCCTCCAACCGCAAGCCCTTCCTCACCTACGTCAACCAGACCCTCATGGACATGTCCGAATCACAGTACCAGGTGATCAAGGACAGGATCACCGGTCTTCTTCACAACTCTCCAGACCCAGCTGAACCTGCTCAAACCCAAGTCCAGGTGTGCTCCTCCACCCCAGGTGATGTCACTGCCCTTCCAAGGCTTTCCACAGCCCCTCACCTATCAAGGCTACGGTTACCAGGAGTTCTAGCAGCACAGGCAGCCCTTCCCAGTCCAGGCACAGGTACATCGGATGCCACTGGTGCCACCGATGCCACTGATGCCACCGATCCCACCCACGCCACCGATGCCACCCACACCACAGATGCCACCCACGCCTCACCTCGCTCAGCTGCAGACCACACATCCCCACTACACTGCTTCTTCCTCCACTCCACAGCCAAGCCCAGCCTCAGAACATCTGTCATCGGTATTGGGGTTGACACCCCATGTCCTGGAGGAAGGGGCTCTCAACATCACAGGACTGAGCCAACTCTCTGAGAGCTTCCTCCACACACCATCCCCTGTTGTCCTCTCGGGGCCAGGCACCCAAATGACGCCTCAGACCAGCACTCCAGCAGCAGCCACCTCCACAGCACCTGGACCCTTCACCCCTGAGACTGGACACTCCTTAGAGTGACCAAGAAGAGTGCCAGAAACTGGGTGGCTACCTGTTGACTTTATCTTTGCTTAAGACACTTGGGTCATTTTTCTTTTCACCTCCTTGAGGTGACTGGCATTGTATACCTGGGCATCTGAAGCTGACCCATTGCCTGAAGCATCAATGTACATGAAATTGTTATTAACAAAGATTATCTTTGCTTCACACACTTTCTTCATTGCTTTTTTTTAATAAAGTCTTGGTGGAAACTTTTAGAAATGGTTTAAGCCTTTGCATGCTTGTGGGATGGGTTAAGATAGCAGTGGGATGGGCAGGGATACCTGTGG
>BLBF01000052.1:17463040-17474232 GCA_015471245.1 Laticauda colubrina | reverse complement strand
CATCCCACAGCTATTACCCATCCCACAGGTATCCCTGCCCATCCCACAGCTATTACCCATCCCAAAGGTATCCCTGCCCATCCCACTGTTATCTTAACCCATCCCAGAATCATGCAAAGGCTTAAACAATTTCTAAAAGTTTGAACCAAGACTTTATTGACTAAAAGAACTGAAGCAAGTGTGTGAAGCAAAGATAATCTTTATTAATAACAAGTTGTAAAAGAAAAATGACCCAAGTGTCCCAAACAAAGATAAAGTCAACAGGTAGCCATCCAGTCTCTGGCACTCTTCTCAGTTACTCTGAGGTGTACCCGTAGTCTCAGGGGTGAAGGGTCTAGGTGCTGTGGAGGTGGCTGCTGCTGGAGTGCTGGTCTGAGGCACAATTGGGGTGCCTGGCCCTGAGAGGACAACAGGAGATGGTGTGTGCAGGAAGCTCTCAGAGAGCTGGCTCAGTCCTGGGAGCCCCTTCCTCCAGGACATGGGGTGTCAGCCCCAATACCGATGACAGATGTTCTGAGGCCGGGCGTGGCTGTGAGATGGAGGAAGGAGGAGTGTAGTGGGGATGTCTGGTGTGCAGGTGAACGAGGTGAGGCATGTTCATGAGGGTGTGGTTGACGTACGTTATGAAGGCCTTGCGGTTGGAGGATGGGACGTCGGTGTGTACCAGCTGAGAGAAGAGATCTACGCTGCTTCTGATGGTGTCCCTGATCTCCAGCAGGACAGTGTGGCTCTGCCCCACCAGTCTGGCTCTCTGCCTTCTTTCTGTGGAGGTGGAGCTGGGGGTGGATGTGGGTTGGTCTCTGGTGGAAGTGTCCTCTCCTTGCTCCCACTGCATCAGGAGGTCCTCCACGCGCTCCGCCACGGGGAGTGCAGCTGTCAGGGAGGTCTCTATCATGGCACGCTCCACAGATACCTGCCTGGACACAGGAGCTGACTCTTGGCCAGAAGAGGACTGGGTCTCTGCGGGCTGCCTGAGAGAGAGGGTTCTCAGAGGGGCTGCTCCTCGGTGGCGGATCTCACCCTCCAAGAAGCTGCACTTGGCCATCATGTAGGACTCTCGGTCCATCAGCTTGACCGTGGCCTGGCCAGATTTCTTGAGGTGCAGCTTCCCGTACCAGGTGGGCATGTGCTTCCACCAGCCGAGGGGCACCTCCGAAGTGTAGCCCAGGCTCTCTGCCTTCTCTTTCCAAGCAGCCTGCTTCCTTTTGGTGTCTCGATAGTGCCTGTGTCCCTTCTGCCAAAGATACTCGTTCTCCCTCAGCCATTCCAGCACCTCATCCTCATGTTCCTCTTTGATGGAGTATTGCCTCCTCTCCCGTTCATGCGTATGGCACTTCCTCCCTCTGGCAGGGCCATCTGGGCCCTCATCAGAGGGGCTTTGAGGTTCTAGGGGCTGCTCCACCACACCACCACCACCAGCAGCAGCAACAAGAACAGTAGCAGCAAAAGCAGGACCAGCAGCACCAGCAGCACCAGCAGCACCAGCAGCACCAGCAGTACCAGGATCAGTAGCACCAGCAGCATCAGTAGCACCAGCAGCACCTGCAGCACCAGCAGGACCAGCAGCACCAGCAGCACCAGCAGCACCAGCAGCACCAGCAGCACCAGCAGGACTAGGAGCACCAGCAGGACCAGGAGCAGCGCCAGCAGAGTAAGCCCCAGCAGAAGCCCCAGCACCAGGAACAGCACCAGTAGAGTAAGCACCAGCAGAAGCTCCAGCACCAGAAGAGTCAGCCAGAGCAGCAGAAGCCCCAGCAGAAGGAGAGTCAGAGCCAGGGGGTGGGATGGTGGCCCTCTCCCTCTTGCCAGGGCTGGCAGCAGATGCCACAGGCTTCCTCTTCTTCCCCATGGTTGTTGGCTGGCTGGCTGGCTGGAGCTGTGTCTGGCAGCAGGTCTTTCCTCTGAATGGTGACCTGCTTGTGAGCTGCTTCCCTTTATATCTGCAGGGTTGACACAATGCATCCTCCCCGCATGCGCAGTGAACACTCTGCATCCCCTAGGCATCCGCTAGGCTTCCGCTAGGCTTCCGCTAGGCTTCCGCTCTGCATCCGCTTCATCCGCTCTGCATCCACTCTGCATCTGCTCTTTCCGTTGAGCGTCTGCTTCGCTGTGCTCCCCCGGAAGCCCCGTGGATGTGCCATCTGCTCCCATCCACTAGGCTTCCGTGGGACATCTGTTTTACATCCCCTCTACATCCTCCCCCTGTCCGTTCCTTTCTGTTGTTGTCCGCTCTGCTTATGCAAATTCGGGGCACTTTTGAGAGCGGATAACAATGGATGAAACATTTTCTCATCTGCTGTGTCCTTTTTACAAACATTTTGCATCCATCGGCCTATGTGACAGGCCCTTTAGATCTAGTATCCTTAATGGAAGGTTTATTGGAAAAAGGAGTCTAATCCACAGTATCCTTTGCTGAGTTGCAATATGATCAGACAGTATTAAATAAAGTGATTGATTTCCCTTGAGGATTGCTTTGCCTGTTCAGTAAATCTTTAATTCAGTTTAAGTGAGGTCACTTGTTATTAGAAAAGAATTTACATTTCTGTTTCTAAAGTTTAAGTTTTTGCTAAGGATACAGAAAGAGAAAAGCATATCTCTGGTCAACTGGCAACATTGCAGTTATAAATGGCTAAAATTTACATACATATTTACGTACTTACATATTCCTTTATATTTTACTGAAGAAAATGATGGATTAAATTCCATTAAAATACAGATAATACTATTAAGAGTTCTAATGAACAAATAACTTTTTTTCAGGATGATACCACAAAATATTTTAAATTAGGTGACAATATGGAAGATGAACCCAACAGCCCAAATGTAACACTAAAAGTCTGTAATTTCTGTATTTATTAACTTTTTATTGATCTCCAGGGGGATTGTTTGCAGGTGTTTATTTTGAAGAATAATGGCAATGACTTTTGCAGCAATTACATATAGTTTACTGTACTTTATAACATACTATAAAGAGCACACTGTTTTGTTTTCAACTTTATTCAGGACAATTCCAGGTAGAAAGGTTCAAATAAGAATCATATAAAAACATGTTTAATTGGTGTGTTCAAAAGACTGAACAGATTGAGAAAATTCATTAATGTAATTCATGCTGTAGACTTCAAAAAGATGTATAAAGGTTGATGTTCTGATGATCTATTCAAACTATCATTTATTCAAATAAGAGTTTATCCTTTAATAAAGCAATACAATTCTGACCTGAAACCTTGTTTCTATCCCCAAATCCAGATACACCTGACACTAGGCTTTTTCCACACAACCAATAATTTCAGATTAGTATAATATTCAAAAGTTACCTAATATTCACTCTTTTTCAACAGCCCCCAAAATAATATTTCTATATTTGTCTGCTGAATTATCCAATGGTAATTATGGTCATAGAACCCAAGGTCTATAAAGCTACGAAGCATATACAAAAAAGAGATATATTACATAAATTTATTGTTATATATTAGAGCATATTTATTGTATGCAATACATTACACATAATTCAAATCGCTCTATTGGACAATCTTTGTAGCCTATAATTTGTAGCATGCAAAAAAAATTACTCTGGAATCTAACCCCAATACTCCCTAACCCCTACTCTTTAGTAATTATTATTTTAACAAGAGATAGGAAAATGGAGTTAGAAGAGGTCTATTACCTGAGACCCCCATGGCTACAGATGGATTCTAAAAGACTAAGGTGCTATGACTCCCAAAAGTTGTTATCAAACATTATTGTTTTTTAATATGTTAAAAGCGAGAAAATATTTAACAGATGAATGGAAGGCAATTACAGTTAATATTTAATGTCTAATTACATGTAAAAAAAATGAAATGACCTCCCAGGGCTTTTTTTGGAGTATGTTCCTTGTTCACAGCTTATAGAATAAATTGTACATTCCTATTATAAAATATAAACAACTAACAGAATATTAGCTTTTCCATGAGTAAGCGCTTGTTTTAATGTTCTGGCAGGCTATATCAATGAAATACATTATTCCAGATGTAGTTGCCATCAATTCTAAAGAAAGAAGTTGTGTTTCATAATCTTTTGCTTTTTAATTATTGTTCCAAACTAAACTAAATATGTTGTTTTTTAATCAACGTTTACTTTAATTGATTGTAAATTTCCTAGGCCACTGGTAGCATTGATTGGGTCCATAGGAGTTAATAACTGGAATATAAAAGTCAAAAATGATAGATACTTTCTTTTATTTACTGTCTGTTCCCCCCCCAAAAAATATTCTTCTTTAGTGAGATAACCAATATATCCTTCTGCTGTCTGTTACCTAACCTGAGGATTCTATGATTAAGAAAAGTATGCATGAATACTAATCATTAACAAATCAGTAATCCAGAGGCATGATAAATTCAAATCATTTACAAATTATCATAATTCAATGCATTTTTTGACTACTACTATTTCATATTTTGGGAGCCAGTCTTGGAACACAAGACAAAGAAACAATCCTGCCTAAGTGTATTTATCTGTGGGAAGGGACAAATAAAGAAACAATGTTTATTTCATCCATGAAGCATCCAAGGAACACAAATCAGTCTTGTCATTGGAATTACTCAGATTCTCACAAAACACTACCACCCAATGTCAAATACAAAGTTAATCTGTCTAATGGAATTATCAACAAGAAATTACAGAATGGCCTCGATGTTTTTATTTTTTAAAATATTTTATTAATTTTCCAAAGTTTTTTTTTAAATAAAACTATATGCTTTGTTATCAATATCAAGAGCTTTTACATTTCCTTACATTTTTCAAAATATGATTACTTATTCCATTACAATTACATCTTACTTAAGTCCAATTCACACTGCACCAACGGATGCAAAGAGGATGTAAAACAGAGAAAAACACTTGCCATCTGTTGGAAAATGTGATGGATCCATTGTGTACTTACTGCGTACGTCTTTCATACGTTCTATCCATCGAGAATCCGTCTAATGCTATTTCATCTGCTCAAAAAGTTTTGAGCTGCACAAAACTTTTTGAGCGGATGAACTTTCCGCTGCGTACGATCTACATCCGCGACATATACGGGCAACAAACATTCTACATCCATTGTCATCCGTTAAACATCTGCTGTATTCTGTCAGCATCCTCTGGGCATCCGTGCAACTCAGATCCGCTCCAGCGGAAAGAGGGAGGAAGCGAAAGGTACGCAGAATGTCCACACAGCATTAGTAGCACGGACATAGAAAGGATGAAAGCAGATGCAGCTCGGATATAAAGCATTAAAACAGACAAAATGTTTGTATATGGACTGTATGACAAGCTGATGGTGGAGCTGAGGAATGAAGACCCTCGTGCATTCCAGCACTTCATGAGGATGCCACCAGCCATGTTTGATGAAGTTGTGGAGCGTCTGAGACCCAGGTTGACCAAGGCAAACACCAACTTCCGTCCCAGCCTGGACCCTGGACAGAAGGTGGCCCTGACTCTGCACCACCTGGCCTCTGGGACCACATACAGAAACATGAAGTATGCCTGGAAGGTGCCACACAACACCATCAGCATTATGGTCAGAGAAGTGGTGCAGGCCATCATTGAAGAATACGTGGAGGAGCTCCTCCAGTGTCCCACCACTGAAGAAGGCTGGAGGAAAGTTGCACAGCAGTGGTATCAGAGGTGGAACTTGCCCCATACCATTGGAGCCATAGATGGGAAGCACGTGGCCTTCAAAGCTCCACCCAACTTGGGGTCCAATTATTTCAACTACAAGGGCTTCTTCAGCATCATCCTCTTCACCATGGTTGATGCTGACTACAAGTTCATGTACATTGATGGTTCAGGCAACGGGTCAGCTTCAGATGCCCAGATATACAATGCCAGTGACCTCAAGGATGGGCTGGAATGCAACCTCATCATGGGTTTCCCAGATCCAGACCCCCTACCCAACGCCACACAACATGTGTCCTACTTCATCGTGGGTGATGACGTCTTCTCCCTCAGAACCTACCTCATGAAACCCTACACAGCTATCCTTACCCATCCCACAGCTACCCTTATCCATCCCACAACTATCCTTACCCATCCCACAAGCATGCAAAGGCTTAATCATTTTTTCAAAGTTTTCACCAATATTTCATTAAGTATATAAAATGAACCAAGTGTGTTAAGCAAAGATAACCTTTATTAATAACAAACTGTATGACTTTATTAAAAAGCAAAATGAACCAAGTAAAGTGTCTTTAGCAAAGATAAAGTGAACAGGTAACAACTCAGTCTCTGGTACTATTCTCAGTCACTCTGAGGCATGCACATGGTCTCAGATGTAAAGGGGCCAGGGACTGTGGAGGTGGCTGTGGCTGGAGTGCTGGTCTGAGGTGCCATTGGGGTGCCTGGCCCCGAGAGTACAACAGGAGATGGTGTGTGCAGGAAGCTCTCAGAGAGCTGACTCAGTCCCGTGAGGTTGAGAGGCCCTTCATCAAGTACCTGGGATGTGAGGCCCAAGACTGATGACAGATATTCTGAGGAAGGGCTTAGCTGTAGGGTGGAGGAAGGAGGAGTGTAGTGGGGCTGTCTGGTCGGCAGCTGGGTTAGGTGAGGCATCTGTGGCATCCGAAAAACCTGGGCCTGGACTGGGAAGGGCTGCCTCTGCTGAGGGAAGTCCTGGTAGTTGTAGGCTTGGTAGGCGAGGGACTGTTGAATGTGTGCATGTGCTTCCACCACCCCAGTAGGACATCAGCAGTGTAGCCCAGGCTCTCCGTCTTCTCTTTGCAAGCTGTCTGCTTTCTCTTGGTGTCACGATAGAGTGTGTGGCCCTTCCTCCACAGGTACTCATTCTCCCTCAGCCATTCCAGCACCTCCTCCTCATAGTTCTTGGAAATGGAGTACTGTTTCCTCTCTCCCTTCTCCTTTCCTTGCCTCTTCCTCCCTCTGGCAGGGCCTTCAGGGACTTCAGCAGCAGGGCTTTGAGGGCCTTGGGGCTGGTCCACCACAGCAGCAGCAGCAGGAGAAGCACCAGTAACAGCAGGAGAAGCACCAGCAGCACCAGCAGAAGCACCAGCAGGAGAAGCACCAGCAGCAGCAGGAGAAGCACCACCACCAGCAGCAGCACCAGCAGAAGCAGCAGCAGGAGAAGCACCAGCAGCACCAGCAGCAGGAGAAGCACCACTAGCAGCACCAGCACCAGCAGCACCAGCAGCACCAGCAGCTTCAGAGTCAGTGCCAGGAGGTGGGATGGTGGTTCTGTCCTTCTTCCCAGGGCTGGCAGGAGTAGGCACAGGCTTCCTCTTCTTCCCCATGGCGTTCTCTCAAGATGTCTCTGGCAGCAGGTCTTTCCTCTGAATGCTGACTGCTTGTGAGCTGCATCCTTTTATATCCGCAGAGCTGACGCAATTCATCCTCCCCGCATGTGCAGTGAACGCTTTGCATCTGCTATACATCCACTACGCATCCGCTATGCATCCTATAGGCATCCATGATGCATCCGCATCATCCGCTACGCATCCGCACCTTCTGCTATGTGTCCGCTTCGCTATTCTCCCCCGGAAGCCCTTTGGATGTGTCATCCGCTTCCATCCGCTTTCATCCGCTAGGCTTCCTACGAACATCCGCTTTACATCCCTGCTACATCCTCCCCACGTCCGTTCCTTTCCATTCTTTTCTGTTCTATTTATGCAAATTGGGGCACTTTTGAGAGCAGATAACAATGGATGGAGCCACCCCCGAAATTTTGCTCATCCGCTGTGTCCTTTTTGCATCCTTTGTCCAATGTGACCTAGCATTTATTCTTGTTACAAATCAATATATTTCATCTTACACTTCAATCTTTTCTATAACATACATACTGTATGTATATATATGTTTTCTTAAGTGTTCACGGGTATTTATAGATATGGTACTCAGCTTTGTTCAGTTATTTTCCCACGTCATTATAGTTGTGCTTTTAAAGCTGTAGCAACATTTCAGCAGAATCTCAACTTTCCATCATCAGGCTTCTGTATTGTGTTTGTCTGTGAGTCAGACTTTCACAGCCGTTTCTGTTTTAAATTTGATGCTAGCCTACGCTGTGCCAGAATGGTTTTTTCTTCATCCTGATTGATTGGGAGTCTTGGTCTGTGTTTATTGGTCTTGGAGTTTGCTGTGATCTGATTGATTGGTGTTTCTAATATCTCCTGTCTGTTTTGTGGCTTTTTTTGTCTTGATTGGATGGCAACAATGTGTTTCCTGTATTGTTGGCATTTAGTGCGGCTTGGCTCCAAGTAAATGGACGTCCATCATTTATTAGGAAGCTAGGTTTCATCTGGGTGCCTGGTTGGGGTGTGTTTGAGCTGGAGGTATCAGGGGGAGTCTGTTTATGCCCAGGTGTTTGCCTGGCTTGTGGTGTGGAGATTTTTTGTTTGAGAGTGCAGGCTTCCAGATAATTGACAGTCTGGTGGAATCATCTCTTCTATTCATGCTTTCAGGTCTTTTTTCAGTCTCTATGGCTTCTCTGATAATTCTGTAGCTGGGGTTTTCTATAGTGGCTAGGGTTTTGGTGTCATTGAAGTCGATGCTATGACCTGTGGCTTTCATGTATTGGACTAGTCAGGAAGTGTGTTCCAGCTTTTTTACTGCATTTTTGTGTTCACTACCTACCTAGATAACAAGATCCAGAGACAAGATCCAGCAAGAAAACCAAGGAGTTTATGAAATGCCATGCAACAATTGCCCAGCCACATACACTGGACAAATCAACAGGAGAATAAATGCATGCATCGCAGAACACAAAAACGCAGAATAGTCAGAAGAGAAGAAAATATTTCCTCCCTCTTCCAGTACCTTAAAGCCGCAGGACATGAAATTAATTTTGAAGGAATTAATATCCAACACTGAACACTCCAGCAAGAGAATAATCAAGGAAGCCATCGAGATAGAGAAACACCCCCATAACATGAAAAGATGGGACAATACCTCCCACCTATCAGTCATCTGGAAACTAGCCCTCACCAATAAACGAGTCCAAGACACAAAAACCAACACCAGACCCGAAACAACATGGGACACCACTGCTATAATCAGACCCAGACCCAAGCCCATCCTATAAATGAAGGACAACCACCATCCAGAAAATAGACCACAGCTGCTTCACCAGCTTTTGCACCCCCTGACCCCAAAACCAAACAAGCTGACACATGCCAAGAACACAGACCCAGACCCCAAACTCAAAGCCAGACCAAAACCCAGAAAGGTACATCACAGCCACATGCTAAGGATATCACATCAGAAAACTCAGGAAATTATTCCACAAGAACTGAAGAAGTTTCAACACAGCAAATGATCCAGGATATCACAGCACAAGACCAAGGATACCACAGCAATAAGTCTCACAAGGTCATCACACAACCCATTACCCAAGCCGTTACTACTCAGGAGGCTAATGGAAAAGAGATCAAAACACAAATGACCGAGGAGATTACAACACAGGACCCAGGATACCACAGCAAAAGAACTTGCAAGCCCATCACACAACCCATTACCCAAGCCATTAAAACATGAGAAGCCGTTAAAACATGAGAAGCAAATGGAAAAAAGATCACTACAAAACAAACGACCCAGGAGATTACTGCACTAGATCCAGGATATCTCTACAACAAAACTCACAAGGCCATCACACAGCCCATTATACCAACATCAACTCCATCAACCAATCAAGAAGCAGCAGCACAGCCAATCAGCCCAACACATCAGCCCCCCCCCCTCCAGAAATATTTATAGAGAGACGGCAGCTCCGATCACACACTGCTTGCACTGGCACAAAGCCGAAAGCATCAGCCTGAGGATGGTGAGTGGGACCTCCGTGAAACATTGCCAAGATACTCCTAGTCTTACACAGGAAAAGACCTGGATACCTGTACCCATGAAAATCTACGAAAACAAATATATATCTATGTATATATATATATATATCTTTTTAAAACTTTCGCGGGAACTTACCTGTGTGCTGTTTAGCTTCCTTCGGGTATTATCCCATGTCATTGTAGTGCTGTTAAAGTTGTAGCAACGTTTCAGCAGAATCCCATCTGCCATGATCAGGCTTCTGTATGGATGTGGGTCTCACAGCTCCTGGTTTCAAATTCGAGGCTGGTCCATTCTGATTGGCTAGGAGCCTGGGTCTGTGTTCATTGGACTTGGAGTTTGATTGATTGGTGTTTCTGGTTTCTTCTGACTGTTTTGTGGCTTTGATTGGCTGGCAACACTCTGTTATTGTGTTGGAGGCTTTCAGTGCAGCTTGGCTTCGTGTGAAAGGATGGCTGCTATTCATTAGCAAGCTGGGTTTCACCTGGGTGCCTGGTGGGGGGGTGTTTGAGTTGGAGGCATCAGAGGGAGTCTGTCTGTGCTCAGGTGTGGGGGTATTTGAGTTGGAGGCATCAGAGGGAGTCTGTCTGTGCTCAGGTGTTTGTCTGTTTTGTGGTGTGGAGATCTTTCTATTTGAGAGTGCAGGTTTCCAAATGATTGACAGTCTGCTGGAATCATCTCTTCTATTCATGCTTTCAGGTCTTTTTTCAATCTCTATGGCTTCTCTGATGATTCTGTGGTTGGGGTTTTCTATAGTGGCTAGGGTTTTAGTGCCATTGAAGTTGATGTTGTGACCTGTGGTTTTCATGTGCTGGACTAGTGAGGAGGTGTGTTCCAGCTTTTTTACTCCATTTTTGTGTTCATCTCATAGCTTTTGATCTAGCTGTTTATTTCCTCCCCATAGAGGTCAGATATTTGTACTTTAAGCTTTCGCGGATACTTACATGTGTGCTGTTTAGCATCCTTCGGGGATTATTCCACGTCATTGTAGTGCTGTTAAAGTTGAAGCAACCACTTACAAAAATGAAAAACTCTTAAAGAAACTAAAGAAATTAGAACATTACAAGAAAAGCCCCGACAACTCAGAACAACTGAAACAATTAGTATATAAGGTTTCCAACAGAGAACTCAACAAAACAGAAACAGATGTCCTATCCAAAGGATTCAATTATGCCAAAGGACCTAAAAAAATCCCAACAGAATCCATCATATGTGCAGTAGAATCCAGCCTAACCAAATTAAATACAGATGAAGCTGACAGAGTAAGACACCAGGTTACTCACATCTTATGCAAGAGAAGCTGGAAGTTAAAAGAGCAGGAATACTATGTGACCTAAAATTCCTATGCAGCTGCAGAGACAACAATGTAACACCAACCTGCTTCAAAT
>BLBF01000052.1:17429506-17462640 GCA_015471245.1 Laticauda colubrina | reverse complement strand
ACTAAAAGGAAAATAACTTCCTATGCATAGTGCATGATGACTAATTGTGTTCCCTATTAAGGTTCCCTATTATTATTATTATTATTATTATTATTATTATTATTATTATTATTATTATTATTATTATTGTTGTTGTTGTTGTTGTTGTTGTTGTTGTTGTTGTTGTTATATTTTTAACTAAAAGGAAAATAACTTCCTATGCATAGTGCATGATGACTAATTGTGTTCTCTATTAAGGTTTACAATCCTTGGAATACTTATAAAAGATGTAAGCTCGAATGAGCTCATAGTATATGATTTGTATAAAAGCTGGTCATGAATATTTAACTTCCTTTTGGATTGCATAACAAGCTCATGTTCCTTTGAAGATTTATGGATCATATTTTTTGTGATTTTCTGGATGTTTCCTTGATAAGGTATTTAGATGATGGGCTAATAAAGGTGGTGTGCTAATTTAAACCTGCAATTCATGACTTTGAAATATGAGCAGCTTTTCAATATATTTATGAGAACAACACTGGGCTAAACATCACTGAATCTGCCTATGTTAACTGTTTATGTTACTCTGTTTCCTCAAATGGAAATCAGATGGCCAATTTTTATGTAAGTGTATTCCTGATTTTGCAGCCCTAACTAAAGCCCATGTCACACTGCACCAACAGATGGAAAGAGGATGTAAAACGGAGAGAAACACTTGCCATCCGTTGGTTAATGCGAATCATCCGTTCTGTACTCACTGCGTCCATTTTTCATCCTCTCTATCTGTCCAGCATCTGTTGACTGAGGTTCCATCCGCTCAAAAAGTTTTGAGCTGCTCAAAACCTTTTGAGCGGGAAATGTATCCAACACGTCCGTTCTGCATCTGCAACGCATATGGGGAACATCCGTTCTACATCCGTTGTCATCCGTTACGCATCCGCTATATCCGATAGGGATCTGCTGCGCATCCGCTCAATTCAAATCTGCTCCAGCGGTAAATGGACACAGGGAGGAAGTGAAACGGACGCGGAACGGGCGCGCAGTGTTTGTAGCACAGACGGAGAAAGGATGAAAGCGGATACAGCTCACAAAGAAAGCATTTAAAATGGAAAAAACGTTCTCAGAGGGGACCTATCTCAGATATTAAGGATGTCTAGAGGATGCCTAGAGGATGCAAAAGGACACATAGTGGAAAACCTATATTGCCTATAAAAAGGGGGAGCAACTCACCTGGATCTCACTTTCAGTCCAGCTGCCCTGCTGTGCAGACCTCTACAGCCTTCATCTGGCTCTTATTCTTCCATAGCATCTAGTCATCTCCACCATGGATCGTAACACACTCCTTTTTGGTAGCCACCATCATTCTGCAACAGTGCGAAGCCATCTACAGGCTCTTTCAACTGTTCTACGGGAAGAAAAGGAGGCGGCCAAGAAGTGTCTGGGTCCGAAGATGGATTGGGAGAAGAGCAGAGTATGGACGGTACAACAAGCTGATGGTGGAGCTGAGGAACGAAGACCCTCGTGCATTCCAGAACTTCATGAGGATGCCTCCAGCCATATGTGACGAAGTTGTGGAGCAGCTGAGACCCATGTTGACCAAGCAGAGCACCAACTTCTGGCCCAGTCTGGACCCTTAGCTCAAGGTGGTACTTACTCTGTGCCACCTAGCCTCCAGGACCACCTACAAGAGCATGCAGTACGGCAAGAGAATGCCACACAACACCATCAGCATTGTGGTCAGAGAAGTGGTGCAGGCCATCATCGAAGAATACCTGGAGGAGCTCCTCCAGTGCCCCTCCACTGAAGAAGACTGGAAGAAAGTTGCAGAGCAGTGGTATCAGAGGTGGAACTTCCCCCACACCGTTGGAGCCATAGATGGCAAGCACGTGGCCTGAAAAGTTTCAACCAAGTCAGGGTCCACTTATTTCAACTACAAGGGCTTCTTCAACATGATCCTCTTCGCCATGGTCGATGCTGACTACAAATTCATGTACATCGATGCTTCAGGCAATGGGTCAGCTTCAGATGCCCAGGTATACAACGCCAGTCACCTCAAGGAGGAGCTGGAACGCAACCTCATCATGGGCTTCCGAGATCCAGACCCCCTGCCCAACGACATGCAAGATGTGCCCTACTTCATCGTGGGGGGATGACGCCTTTTCCCTCAGAAACTACCTCATGAAGCCCTACACTTCCAGACTCCTCACCCGTGAAGAGAGGATCTTCAACTACAGGCTGTCCAGGGCAAGGCGGGTGGTGGAGAACGCCTTTGGCATTCTGGCCAACAGGTTCCAGGTACTTCTCACCACCATGCAGCATTGCCCAGAGACCATGAGAGGGATCGTGGAAGCTTGCTGCATCCTGCACAATCTCATGCGTACCCGCTACCCAGTGTTGCAGAACAGGCTTGTGGACCTCCAGCAAGGCAATGGGGACATGGAGCCTGGGGAATGGAGGCAAGGGTGAAACCTCATAGACACTGAGGATGTGCAAGGCCCCAACAGAGCCTCACGTGAAGGGAAGAATCAGCGCAACCTCCTGAGACATTGTTGCAACTCCTCAGCTGGAGCAGTGGAGTGGCAAGACAGGATGATAGATGATTAATGGATGCTTCCTTTAGCCTGTCTCATCACACGGATGAGATTGGGCCATGTATGTTGGGTGGGCCGACAATGAACAGGGCATTTAATAAAGAGTTGTGTTTATATTGACATGTGTGGATGAATGATTACATTATTATTGATAATAAAGGGCCATAGGTGTGGCACCTGGGAGGGTGGACAATAGAGTCCTACTATGCTTGCACTGGAGGTTTATCTATCCCACAGCTATTACCCATCCCAAATGTATCCCTGCCCATCCCACAGCTATTACCCATCCCAAAGGTATCCCTGCCCATGCCACAGCTATTACCCATCCCAAAGGTATCCCTGCCCATGCCACAGCTATTACCCATCCCAAAGGTATCTCTGCTCATCCCACAGCTATTACCCATCCCAAAGATATTCCTGCCCATCCCACAGCTATTACCCATTCCAAAGGTATCCCTGCCCATCCCACTGCTATCCTTACCCATCCCACAAGCATGCAAAGGCTTAAACCATTTCTAAATTTTCCAGCAAGACTTTATTTAATAAAATAAATGAACCAAGTGTGTGAAGCAAAGATAATCTTTATGAATAACAAGCTGTGAAAGAAAAATGACCCAAGTCAAGTGTCCAAAGCAAAAATTAAGTCAACAGGTAGCCACCCAGTCTCTGGCACCCTTATTGGTCACTCAGAAGCATGCCCAGTCTCAAGGGTGTAGGGTCCAGGTGCTGTGGAGGTGGCTTCTGCTGGAGTGCTGGTCTGAAGCGCTACTGGGGTGCCTGGTCCTGAGAGGACAACAGGGGATGGTGTGTTGAGGAAGCTGTCAGACAGCTGGCTCAGCCCCGTAATGTTGAGAGCCCCTTCCTCCATGACATGGGGTGTCAGCCCCAATACCGATGACATATGTACTGAGTCCGGGTTTGGCTGTGGGGTGGAGGAAGGAGCAGTGTAGTGGGATGTCTGGTCTGCAGCTGGGTGAGGACTGGCATCGGTGGCATCGGTGGTGTGGGTGGCATGGGTGGCATCAGTGGCACCAGTGTCATCAGCGGCACCGGTGTCATCCGATGTACCTGTGCCTGGACTGGGAAGTGCTGCCTGTGCTGCTGGAGCTCCTGGATGCCGTAGCCTTGGTAGGGGAGGGCCTGTGAAAAGCCTTGCAAGGGCAGTGACATCACCTGGGGTGGAGGAGCAGGCCTGGACTGGGTGGGAGCAGGTTCATCTTGGTCTGGAGGGTTGTGAAGATCGGTGATCCTGTTCTTCACCACCTGGTACTGGGGTTCTGACATGTTCATGAGGGTCTGGTTGACATAGGTGAGGAAGGGCTTGCGGTTGGAGGATGGGGCGTCAGTGTGTACCAGCTGAGAGAGGAGATCTATGCCGCTACGGATGGTGTCTCTTATCTCCAGCAGGATGGTGTGGCTCTACCCCTCCTGTCTGGCTCTCTGCCTTTCTGTGGAGGTGGAGCTGGGGGTGGATGTGGGTTGGGCTGTGGTGGAAGTGCCATCTCCTTTCTCCCACTGCATCAGGGGGTCCTTCACGTGCTCCGCCATGGGTAGTACAGCTGTTGGGGGGGTCTCCGTCGTGGCACGCTCCACAGATACCTGCCTGGACACAGGAGCTGACTCTTTGCCAGAAGAGGACTTGCTCTCAGCAGGCTGCCTGAGAGAGAGGGTTGTGAGAGGGGTTGCTCCTCGGTGGTGGATTTCACCCTCCAAGAAGCCGCACTTGGCCATCACATAGGTCTCTCTGTCCGTCAGCTTGACCGTGGCCTGGCCAGATTTCTTGAGGTGTAGCTTCCCGTACCAGGTGTGCATATGCTTCCACCAGCCGAGGAGCACCTCTGAAGTGTAGCCCAGGCTCTCTGCCTTCTCTCTCCAAGCAGCCTGCTTCCTTTTGGTGTCTCAATAGAGCCTGTGTCCCTTCCGCCACAGATACTCGTTCTCCCTCAGCCACTCCAGCACCTCCTCCTCATGTTCCTCTTTTATGTTGTATTGCCGCCTCTTCCATTCATGCATCTGCCTCTTCCTCCCTTTGGCAGGGCCATATGGGCTCTCATCACAGGGGCTTCTAGGTTTTAGGGGCTGCTCCTCTACACCACCACCACCACCAGGAGCAGCAACAACAGTAGCAACAAAAGCAGGACCACCAGCAACAGCAGCTGCAGCAGCAGCACCAGCACCAGCAGGACCAGGAGCAGGACCAGGAGCACCAGCAGGACCAGCAGGACCAGGAGCACCAGCAGGACCAGGAGCACCAGCAGAACCAGGAGCACCAGCAGGACCAGGAGCACCAGCAGGACCAGCAGCACTAGGAGCAGCGCCAGCAAAGTAAGCACCAGCAGAATCAGCAGGACGAGGAGCAGCGCCAGCAGAGTAAGCACCAGCAGAAGCTCCACCTCCAGAAGCAGCATCAGCAGAAGCACCACCTCCAGAAGCAGCATCAGCAGAAGCCCCAGCACCAGAAGATCGAGCCTGGGCAGCAGAAACCCCAGCAGAAGCAGAGTCAGGGCCAGGGGGTGGGAGGGTGGTCCTGTCCCTCTTGCCAGGGCTGGCAGCAGATGGCAGAGGCTTCCGTTTCTTCCATATGGTTGGTGGCTGGCTGGCTGGCTGGCTGGAGAGCTGTGTCTGGAAGCAGGTCTTTCCTCTGAATGGTGACCTGCTTGGGAGCTGCTTCCCTTTATATCCGCAGGGCTGACGCAATGCATCCTCCCCGCATGCGCAGTGAATGCTAGGCATCCGCTAGGCATCCACTTGGCTTCCACTAGGCATCCGCTTGGCTTCCACTGTGCATCCACTTCATCCGCTCGGCGTCCGCTTGGCATCCGCTCTTTCCATTCCGCATCCACTTTGCTGCGCTCCCCCGGAAGCCTTGCAGATGTGCCATCCGCTCTCATCCGCTTCCATCCGCTTGGCTTCCGTGGAGCATCCGCTTTCCATCCGCCCTACGTCCTCCCCCCGTCTGTTCCTTTCCATGTTGTCCGCTCTGGTTATGCAAATTTTTGCCCCTTTTGAGAGTGGATAACAACGGATGGAACATTTTTCTCGTCCGCTGTGTCCTTTTCACAAACATTTTGCATTCGTCGGCCAGTGTGACAGGGCCTTAAAGTGTTCTCTTTAAAGGGATTTAAAGGAAAAGGGTACCCTTTATATAAATACTAAAGGCCATGAAGTCTTTTGTCATTTCAGTCATATTTGTAGCACATTCTCTGACATTATGATCTGGCCCACACTTATAATGTGCTTTTGGTTTTACCTTGGGAGTAATTCTTTTACTGTTCATTTCAGAATTTTCAGTTAGTCTCTCCCCTGCTTGTCCCTTTCTTGACAGTTACAGTTGAAAAATACTATGATGCTTTCACTAAGAAACTGCTGGGCATCAAAGAAGGTTTTCAGAAGACTTTACTGTCTAAAAGGCATGTGAAATCATATAGAAATTCAAATTAACCACCTGCAGATTTCTGGCAGGATTGCACAGTAACAGGTCAAATGGGCACTTTAAAAAGTGGCTTTTGAATCTCTTTCATTCTAAGAATGTAGAACAAGCAATAATATTGTACAAGACAGAATAATTTTTTATTATCTAATCTTTCTCAAGTTTCCCAACCACTCCCCCAAAACCTGTCCTCTTCTTCCAGCACATTTGATGAGACTCTTTGACTTGGAAGTGAGGTTTTTTTTTTCATTAATTGATAAAATCCATATAAAAATCCAGAGTAGGGCTTTTATGTGCAAACTCAGATAAATGATCTTCAAAGCATCCCTTGATCTTTTTCTTCCTTTTTTTCTGCAAACAAGAACTGTGAAATAATAACTGGCTACTTGCTTTTTTTTTCCCTTGAAGGAGGAAATGTTGAAACTCTGTCAAAATTCTGAGCTATTTAGAATTGCTCAACTACTTTTTCCTGGTTTTTTTGTGGTCTGGCATCAGAGCAGATGTCAAGAATTATGCTTCTTTATACACCTCAGTTGTTACCATGCCTAGACTTGCAAGACTTCTGGTCTGTGAAATGTCTTTCCTTTTCCACAGTGCCCTGCAATATAATGTTTGTAAGTTTCCAACTAAATTCCCAGGACCTAAAAGCTGTTTGGTGGTACCTCATGTCACTCATTGTTACGTCCTTGCCTTCATTCCTGAGGCAGCTCATCTCTTCCTTTAAAAAAACCTTCCAGAATCATAACTTGCCATTCAACAAATTTCTAATAACAGATCCCCTATTCTGCATGGTTTTAGAGGACAGTTCCCAACTCTTGGTGAAGTTTTCCTGTTCTTTGCCCATCATCCATACTTTAAGTGATTGAGAGAACAAATATCATTAAAGAACAAATACCTTTTTTTAATATATAAATTACTTGTATGATAACTGCCCATTTTGTTTACTTCTGGAAAAGTTATTTTATAATATCTTGGTGTATAGTATATTGTGTAGGCTTTCACAGCTCATTTTTGCTAAGCGGTGTTGGGCTTCAGGGTGTACTGACCATAGTCTTGATAATAGATTTCTTGATATTTTACCTGCAACTGTGCTTTGCATCTTGACAGATGAAATAGTCTGCTATGTAGACATCAGACAACTGAGCAGGGACTAACCCAACCATTTTAATCATATGGCATTGGCACACTTCTGGTTCCTTCAATTAAACAATGTCATTGATAGGGACCTTGAAAGTGCACCTTCTCTTAGCACTGCTCAGAAGTTTCTTCTGAAATCTAAATGCCCCTACTGTGCTATTGTTTAGAAGAGCTGTGAAGATCAGGCCCCTCCTTCATGCAAAGAGCAGCAAGACTCCTGCTTCATCCCACTTGCCATCTTTTAACTTTCATTGGTTTTATTGTGGGTTTTTTATTGTTGTGGGCAACCTACAGTCATTGGGAGTCAGGTAGCATACATATTTAATGAATTATTGTTATCCTTGCTATCCTTGCTATCCTTGACCAACTCTCTTTCTAATCTGACTGGAGAGCGGGGAGGAATTTAAGGCAGATATCATTCTGGACTGAAGAATTTGATTAATTAAAACAAACATATTGAATATTTTTGGAAGATGGGAGGTGAAGTACATGCATTCCACTTCTTCAAACAATCTTACTTGTTGTACTCTCACAGACTCATGGTTCTGAAAAGTGTAGACAACAAAGTTTCTACAGCTGCAGTGCTATAAATTGAGGAGGGAAAGGGGAGATAATTATTATATGACTGAGAAGGATATTCAGTGACTGTATCACCTGAAAAGATGGGAGTTCAACACACACACAAACACGCACATGTGTGTGTATGTGTGTGATGATCCAGGGCACGTACAAATAATCAAATAAAAAGCTGGCAGTTCAAACCACCCCTTTATTGATCCATTGTTCCCTAAATGCTCCCACATTTCTGGCAAGTCTCGAGAAGAATGATAACAAAACCCCACACAAACTTCAAGTACCTTGTGGCTACAATTAGTCCAGCTCAGAGCTACATGCACCAAGGCTGCTCAGAAATAAATCCAAAGGTATTTGGCAAATCAAGGAGTTCAAGGAGCAAAAGATCTAGGTAATTAGTCCAGAACAGTGGTCTCCAATTGGTGGGCCATGAAAAAATGTTGGTGGGCTGCAGAGAAATCTTATCCCCAGAACACCCTCCCCAAAGCAATTAATCCAGGCTGCGCAGAAACACAAGGTTGCACTGCTCACATGGCCCACAGGAACCCTCCCTGCCCATTCCTTACCTGGCAAACTTGCCTGCTAAATTGCTATTTTTCCTTTTTCCGACCATCAGGTGTTCTGCTTGCCAGGAGATTTAGATTAGCCAGAAAGCAGGAAATGGTTGGATTTATTGCTTTCTAGCTAGTCTTTAGATCTTGGGCTCTGTTTTTAAGCACAGCTGAACCTCCCTTAGTTCTGAAGGTTCTATTATTCAGTGCAGACTCAAGGCAAGTAAATTTGAAAGACTGAGCTAGCCAATGGCAGATAGCTAGGTCACTGAATGATACTGTGAGCAACTCAATCTGCCTGCCTGCTTTGCCTGATTTTGGGTAAAAGTTGCTCTTTTTTTTAATAAAAAATCAATATTTACATAAATGGTATATTGTGAGTTAATTTTGTGAGTTTGCTTGCAAGCAAATTTTATGTGACAGACTGAGCTAGCCAATGACAGATAGATAGATCACTGAATGAATCTATGATTCTGTGAGCAACTCAAACTGCCTGGCTGCTTTGCCTGAATTTGGGTAAAAGTTGCCCTTTTTTAATAAAAAATTCAATATTTATATAAATATTTATAACATTTACATACAAGCCATGCCCAGCCAGTCACGTGACCACCAAGCCACACCCACAAATTAGACCATGTCCACATAATTGGTTAGTGGTCCCTGGGATCAAAAATTATGAGTTTGGTGGTCCCTGAGGTCCAAAAGGTTGGCGACCCCTGGTCGAGAACACCCACAGGAATGTAAGGACTCTTGGCCAGTTCAAACATCGGCACCCACACTTCAGAAAGTCAATGTTTGTTCTGACAAATCCCCCTCCCCACAGCATCTCCTTAAGTCTCATTAACCCGGTGTGCCTTATGAACATGGGCGGGGCAGTCTCCTAGTGCGTAGACTGCTCCATCTGTGCTGATTACACCTGCATTCCACTCACCTTGTTTTTGGATCAGGAAAGGGTGGTCCTGGCTTCTCACCTGAACTGTGTCCCTCATGCTCCTCCTACCTCTGTTCCTCCCTGCCTTCAGGCCTTACTACTTCAGAAAAACCTTGCCTGGACTGGCTCTGCCCTTCCCCAGTTTCCTCCAAGGCCAACGAAGCCGCCCTCTCAATTTCTTGTTCCAAATTATCTTCCCCAACAGGAAGATGGGGAATGCTTCGGACTGGGGCATAACAATGTGTGTCTCTGTGTGTGTGTGTATGTGTGTGTGTGTATGTGTGTACTGTGTGTATATGTATATATACACACACACTTGTTTAGAACTGTATTAACTACTTAGTAGAACAGTAATAATGAAAATAGATTTCTGCCATCCTTGGAAGAATAAATGATGTTTTAAATCTTCTTCATTGACTTGTAGATTGTTATTACGCTATGTATCTCTAATAGTTTTCCAATATGGCCTATAATTTTTCTCAGTATAAAAGAGAAGCACCTTTCTTACTGGATGTGGTTTGTCTTTGGATATCTTTACTGTTGTTAGATTGCATAGCCTGCAATTTTAGCAACAGAGTTCCCATTAGTTTGTAGACTTTTGTAAACATATCACAACTCATCTGTAGTATATGTGGCTGAAAGGATTGAAATTGACATGATGTTATAAGTGAAACAAGTCTTTATATAAATGAAGTACCATTGCTGCAGGACTCAAAAAAATATCCAGAATGTATAAGGGACTTCAAATTTCCTTTAAAAATGCAGGCATAACAAAGAATCATTTTATCATGTCCAGTGGCCTTAAAAAATCAGAAAGTTTTGGATTACAATACATACACTGCTATAAAGAATTTTAAAAACTCAATACAACTGAAAACAGAAGTTTGTTGTACAGATAACTACAAAAGAGACATGGGAGACTATTTTTAATATATGATCAATTCTTTGAGACTAATATATTATCAACCAGGGGTGGGATTCTACCGATTGGCACCTATTCGCTAGAACCGGTTGTTAACTTTCTAAGCAGTTTGGAGAACCAGTTGTTAGAAGAAATCTCCTTTTGTTTTTCCACTTTACTGGACTAATCCTGTAAGGAAGGTAGGAAGAAAACATTACGGTATTGTTGCTTACAGAAACTGCCTCTCCGTTAACCCTTATTACATTTTTGGCAGGACTAGACTTCCTGTCTCCAGAGCTTCTCTGGATTTTTTTTTTTTCCTCCTTTGTTGGTACTTTGCTTATGTAGAGCCCAAAATATGTGTCACCATTTCACTTGGGAACCGGGTTGTTTTAAGCTTTTTACACTGTTGTTGGGTGGAAATACTCCCCTGTTGGAGTAAGCACTTTGAAGAAATAAGTGAATAATGAAGCTGAGATGCTGGAAAGAAGCTTTTTATGACAAGGAACCAAGAGGCTCCTTCAGCAAGGCTTCTTGGCTAGCTAGAAAGATTGACATTCAAACATGAGTTTAAATACCTTTCTGAGTTTTGATCTAAAACTGGTTTTTGGTGAAGTTTAATTCGGTGTTTGGTGACATTTAATCCTGTGTTTATTGATGTGATCATTTTCCCTGTTTAGCTTTGTTTGGAAGGAAAAGGGTTAATCTCTGTTCCTGAAAAGAAACTGTGTTGAGAAATCTGACTAGTTCCTGTGTCTATTTGTTCTGGTAATTGGTTTAACAAGCAACAGCTACTGTTGTGATTTAATTATTTGTATTGTGTTTGAATTTTTTTTTGGCTCATGGTTTCTTTTTCTATCTGGGGAAGGGGTCTTCCTTCACTGCTTTAGTGATATCTGGCACTGTCCTTTCGGGGTAAACTTCCAAGAAGCAGGATGCAAGCTTAACACTGATTTTTTACTGCCTTTCTGGGAGGCAAGTGATCTTTTCTTAAATCTGGATGATTTCCTTAGGATATCTTGTGAGGTGAATGAGATCAGCTGGTGCCTTTAAAGTGGTGCAGATGGATCAAATGATTGCTTCACCTGGGTGTGCTCTTTCTGGAGACCTCTCTGCTAAAGGGTTTCATTTTATGAGCAAGAGTTGGCTGTTGATAGTTATCATTGCATTTTAACTATTTTCATTCCTCAAGGTGCTCTGGCACCCTGTCTGATTTGTAACTCCAGATTGCAGGTCTTTTTAATCTAATGATTGGTATTTAGAGCAGCTTTTTGCAAGCAAAGAAGCTTTTTGTATTTTTGTAGAAGTTATCTTTTACTTTCAACAGTTCATTTAGTGACCATTCAAGGTTACAATGGTACTGAAAAAGGTGATTTATGACCATTTTTCACATCATGGGATTGCTATTTGTGACTTTTGCAGGAGGCTTCGGACAAGCAAAGTCAGTGATGGAAACCGGATTCACTTAAGAATGAGGCAATTTGATTAACAACTGTGAGAGAAAAGGTCATAGTAAGGGAGCACTCACAAGAGCAATCACATTGTCATCCCTGTGTAAGCCTTACTTACAAAGGAAGTTCCAGTCCCAGTTGTGATTAATTGTCAAGGACTACTCTGTAGGCCCTTCTCTGAAAATGACAGAAACCTCTCTAAGAGCAGCAATGGCCTTTTTGTCTCTGTGTGATTAAAATTACAGCAAGGTTCAAAAGTGCATTTCTCTAATATTTCTGTAACAAAATTATCAGTGATACTCAACTTATAATTAGCAGGTACATCCATAAGCCTAGAAATACACACACACACACACACACACACACACACACATTTGATTTGTTTTGCAATCCTACCATCCTTTCAATTTAATCATGTTAAAAGGTTATTTTCCTTCAATATTTGTATTCATATATTGGCCAGGATTGTAAGAGAGATTTTTAAGCCACTGTCATTGAAACAAGTTTAGCATTTTCATTATTTATTCTATTAATCTGCATTCTAGTATTTTGTAAGCACATGTTCGTCTCTTTATCTACTTCAAAATATATTTGCTTGAAGCAAAATTAGATGGAAATATTTTAAAATCTAACAGTATCTTTTTCTTTTACTAGATCCAGATACAATTGCTTGCTTGAAGAAACGTTTACAATGAGTGATGGAGAAAACTGACAGGAATGTTGGGGACAGAAAAATCCATGAAAATGCCTAGCACTGAGATTACATTCACTTTAAAAAGAAATTCTCTTTTTTCCTCTGCATAGCATTCCCTCACAAGGAATTTTTAGGTAGAAGTTATGACCCAGCATAAATCTGAATCAGTGCATGTTAGTTCATCAGGTACATCCATCACTTGAATATCTTATTTATGCTTTGTGCTTCCAGTTATACTATTTTGTTGTGCTTGGAGAATCATCCTTGAGGATTCAGGTCGAAAGGAAAATGCTGCCAACTCCTCAATGGAAAGTATATCTATCAATCTTAGATACCTATTCATATCTAAGTTGGATTCAAGGTGCTAGCTCTGACCTTGAAAGTTCTACTTTCTAAGTTTCCTCAGGAATGTGAAGATTACTTCAGGTAAATTAGTCATTGATGATGTAGTCATAAATTTGTCATTAGTTATTTTTTGATGATGATGTTGATAAAATATGAATCTTGGCACAGCTATCTTTAGGACTGGTCCTCTCTCATGTTGATTGGAAGGAAGTCTTACAGGAAGTTCTCTTCAAGGTTTCTAAAAAGAACTTCTCTTCTTCCAAGAAATCATGATCTTGTTCAGCTGTAATTTTATGCAACACCAATTTGGCATATAAATCTGCCGGGTCTGGTTTTGGAAGTCCTTGAGAAGATCTGGTGTTTCCAGAGTTGACTTTAGATGGAACAGTAACTGGAAGAGGAAAATGATGGAGATTTGTTTGTCAGGAATTCTCGATATAGACTGAAACTTATGATATGTGCTTCTGAACATCCAGCAAGTATAATGTCATATGACATGATTCTGATATCAATATAGCATGTACCAGTCACCAATCAATGTTTTCCCACAGCATGACCTTAGTTATAAATTGTGCCAAACCATAATATGGTTTGTTTGGCTTTGGCTTAGAGTGTTTGTGATAGTTAGCGTTATCTGTTCTTTTATGGTTTAGTGTTATTTCAAATTCAACACTCTGTGTCAGAACTGCCACCTCACCTCCAATCTGCAATGTACCATGGGAGGAGGCTGGAAGGAAGGCTGATGGCTTGTGGGAAAGTGAAACTGAACAGTGAGAACAGTTATTTGTGAGAACCAACAAAGTCTTCAGGGTTGTTTTCCTGGGAGATTACCAACACGTAGAGTAACTGTGTCCAAAAAATCTCTTTTAAAATTGATTGGACAATGAGAGACAAGCAATGGGAAGAGACTGAGGGAGGAAAGTTAACTGGGAAAATTTGGTGCAAACCCTTAGTTCTGGCTTTGCACTACTGTCAATCACTTGACTTCTGGTAAAATATACCTTCTCAACATATGGACTTAAGGATAATTTTTACTTAAAGACCAGGTTGGGGCAGATCTGACATTGTGGCTTATTTAATCAAGCATTTCAATAAACAATTTAGTATGATACATGAAGCCAGTCATTTTTATTAGCTTGACTAGTTAGCCCAGACCAGGAAATCAACTCCATAGGAAGGCTAAGATTACTTTTTTTGAGAGCAGCCAAAACATCAGAATCTTTTAATTCTGATTGTGTTGTACTCATTCATTATGGAGGCCTCTGCCTAAGCCATTTCCACATATTTTCTTTCTTTTGTGGACTTAAGATATGTTTACCCCTCATTGATTTAGTAACAGAGCTTGTTATCACGATCATCTGGCTTACTCTCTACACTGTAAAAATTGTTTTCATGAATATATATGGATAGATAGATAACAGTATTTAATTCACTCAATGGGCAGATAATAGATTTTCTTTTATTTGTTTGTTTTGGCTTTTCTAATCAATAGTGAAATTTGTTGAAATTTTTTTCCCTTTATGTATGTGCTGAAATTTTTTTATTAGTTTTACTGATTCTTTTACAACCACTTTGTGGTGTTATGGTTGAAAAATGGTTGAAAAACATTGCAAGGAAGCATTGCATAATTTATGTGTGATGCAAAAAAAATATCAAAGTGCTACAAGTCAAGGTAAGGCACCCTACTATTAAGGTCTTGTTGCAACAGGATATTAATATGGTAGGGCTTTTAAATATATGGATTGAAATCCTGACTCTAGAATTTAGCTTCCTTGAGCTTCTTTTCATTCTCATATATCCTTACATATTTTCTCAGCCCACTTCAAAATGAATAGCTCACATGGATATATTTGTCACTGGTAGTGACTGTAACCTGAGGAACAAGGTGATTAGAAGATGCTGATAAATTAGAAACTCAAATAAGAATAGGCTTTTATGCTGAGGTGTTTAAATGACATGGTATCCATCACACAAAATCACCATGTAAACTTGAGACCCTAAAGGGTTTAAATATATTCTTCATATTAAACTGATAAATGTCAAAGAGATAGAAGGGAGAGATTGGCTATCCACCAAGTTAGATTTCATTTCTCCATATAATGTTATTTCAATTACCTTTCCTTATATTGCTAGAATATTGGTGTCAGGGACACAGATAGCGCAGACTGTCAAGCTCTCTTTCCCAGTACATCATTTTTGACAAATCTGCAATCAAACTCTGTATTTTAAGAATTAATGCTAGCACTAACAAGAGACCAAAGCAAAACATGGACAGCTTCCAGCAAAGCTATTTCCTTTTTCGATAGACCATAAGGTTATTTACTGCTATGACATGTTGTATACCATTCAGATAGTAAAGCTGCTGATTCCATGAGAGAATAATGGGTGCTGTGTACCAGAAGGAATTATGTGAACATTCTTCCTACTGAGGACATGGCAGTGAAAAATTAACAAGCTTTAGAAAATATATTTTTGAATAAACTGAATCAAATTTTAAGAGCAGAGTAGAAGGATAGAAAATATTAGATTTTTCCTCTTCTGAAAACCCGTTGGGTTTTACACTAGAAACAAAAGAAGCATGGAACATACTGTACATATATTGCATTTCATTTCTTCACTTACATTCAAAGTCTTTGCACCTAGGATTATCCTCTAGAGGGTTATGTAAATATAAATTTAAAGCATACTTTTAAAGTGAAAGATTAATATAGTTCTCCTGCAATTATACAAAAAATATACAAAAAAGATAAAAGTTTCCCCTGTTCAGTCATGTCTGACTCTAGGGGGCAATGATCATCTTTGTTTCCTAGCCAAAGGAACCAGTGTCCATAGTCATGGGGCCAGCATGCCTGCATGCTGAGGCTCAGAGAATGCGATTACCTTCTCATAGAAGTGGTACCTATTTAGCTAGTTGCATTTTCTTTTGAACAACTAGGTTGGCAGAAGGTGGAGCAAGAACAGAGCTCACCTCATCCATAGTGCTTGGGTCACAAACTGCCCACCTTCTGGTAGACAAAGCCCAGCATCTTAACTATTATGAAATTGGAATTATGGAAACTTAACATATCTACATGATTTCTGTCATTCCCATTTTTCAACAACTTTTCCTCAGTTTATACAATGCAAAGGAAAGAAATTGGATGTAAGAGGAGGGCCCGACTAAACTCTTCTGTTGGCTTAGCAAAAGATAATCTGCCTGGAAATTCCTAAAGTATCAGGAGATGTAACAAGCATTACTGTTCTGTATAAAATAGTTTACTCCAAAACCTCGAATGTGATTGGCTAGAAAGCCAGCATAGGGATTGGTTTACTAGGAACCAATACAAAAGAGTTACCAAAAGGCAGCAAAATCAAGTAACCATCATTGGCTACAAGCGGGCAGGCAAGCCGTATATAAAGGCTGCTGTGGCTAGAGCCAAACCGTTCCGTTTTACAATAATTGTTGAGATAAAGACTTTTACTGTTGGAACCCGGTCTACCTTGCGTTTTTCCGGACGGAACACTGGCGACGAGGGTGGGATCGTCCTAAAATGTGAGACTGTGCATGCAGCAAATTGAAATCCAGGCTTGAAGCGATGGCCGGAAATAATGCACCGCCCGCACCCTTCAATCCCAATGAAGAAGATTGGGAATCCTACGTAGACCGTTTCCAAATGTACTTAGAAAGTAACGAGATGGAAGAGATCTCAGACCAGCGTAAGAGGGCTGTCTTCTTAACGCATCGCGGACCAACTGTGTTCAAGATGGCCAAAGCATTGGCGAAGCCCAGGGAGGTAAAACAAATGACCTGGCCCGAACTCCAGTGAATGTTAAAAGCTCACTATGCACCAATGGTGTCAAATCTCATCAAACGGCACAAATTCTACTGAAGGGACCAAAAAGAAGGTGAGACCATCACTGATTTTGTGGCAGCCCTCCGACAACTGGGGGGAGCGTGCGAGTTCCTGAACTTAGATGAAGCCATGTGAGATTTAGTGGTATTGGGTTTAAAAGACTCTAATTTACAAAGTAAATTGCTAAATAAACCCAACATAACAATGGCTGAAGCAATTGCAGAAGCCACAGCTCAGGAAGCCACGAAAAAGTCAGCGGTAACCATGAAACAAATGAACGCGAATAACAATGAAACAAGCCTAACCAGAGGGAAGAAGCAATTTCCCACCACCACACACCATGAAGATTTTGACGAGACATCAGAATCCAGAGAGGATGACGATGAGGTCCACCACCTGTATGCCAACAAAAAAAGGCGCGAAAAAAGAAATTGGTGGGAATGCGCCGGTTGTGGAGGAAACCACCCTCGAGTCAATTGCAGATTCCTCGATGCTATCTGCCAAGCTTGCAAGAAAAGGGGAGACATCGAGAAAGTCTGTAGGAATCAAAAAAATAACAGCCCTAACAGACGTAGTAACTCTCCCCCACAAGCTGAATTGAAACAAGCCAAGAGAAAATGGGAGCGCAACAAACGAGCCAGTAACCGAGAAAAGACCCATCAAACTGTCACTATCAGGAGCGCTCAGATGGAAAGTGGAAAAAAAGTTAAAATCATCATAAAAATTGAAGGCAGCCCCTGTGAGATGGAAGTCGATTCAGGGTCTTTCCTGTCAATGGTGTCATGGACACAATTAGACAACTGGTCCCAAATATCAAACTAAAAGAACTCCAGAAACAAAAATTAACTCTGAAGGACTACCAGGGGAATCAAATCCCTGTGGTAGGTCTAGGACATTTCCGAGTTGCTTACAAGCAGCATGTCAAAGTCCTGCCTCTGACAATAGTTGACCGAGACCGACCCAGCCTCCTGGGCATCGAATGGTTCGCACCATTGGGCATCGGAATGACCGGAGTGGACCGAGTGGCTGCAACTGACTGGGAAGAAAACCTGACCCACAAGTTCCAGGATGTTTTCGATGGCACCCTAGGCAGGTATTGGGGGACCCCAATTTCCTTTAATTTAGACCCCCAGGTGGCCCCTAGAAGATTAAAGGCCAGATGAGTTCCTTTTGCATTAAAAGCAAAAATAGAGGAACAATTGAATAAATTAATTGACCAAGGGGTTTTGGAACCTGTTGACCATGCTAAATGGGAGACACCAATAGTAACACCGGTTAAACCTGACGGGTCAGTACGCATCTGCGGAGACTACAAGGCTACCCTGAACCATGCACTGCAACAAAGCGCATACCCGGTGCCAGTTGTACAACATTTGCTATACTCACTTGGGGGAGGAAAGATGTTTGCCAAACTAGATCTAGCACAAGCTTACCAACAGCTTCCAGTAGACCCCTTAACGGCCAAGGCACAGACAATAGTGACTCACAAAGGGGCATTCAAGTGTAACAGACTTCAATTTGGAGTGAGTGTTGCCCCAGGCATTTTCCAAAGCCTCATGGAACGCCTATTAAATGGAATAAAAGGGGTCGTACCATATTTTGATGACGTCCTAATTTCAGCTAAAGATACGACCCAACTAGAAAAAAGACTAAGAGATGTACTGACAAAATTTAGAGAATCCGGTCTGAAAGTTAAAAAAGAAAAATGCTGTTGAATGACTGATCGCGTCGAATTTCTGGGCTACTTAATTGACGGAGGGGGCATACACCCTACTGAAAAAAAAGTCAAAGCCATTAAAGACGCACCACAGCCAAAAAACAAAAGGAATTGCAGGCATTTTTGGGTCTAATAAACTTCTATAATGCATTCCTCCCCCACAAAGCAACAATAGCGGAACCATTACACCGTTTGCTGGATAAGAAAACTAATTGGACTTGGGGTCATAGAGAGCAAAAGGCATTCCAGAAAATAAAAAATTTATTAACATCAAACACTGTTCTTATCCAGTTTAGTAACACACTTCCATTGACGGTAACCTGCGACACCTCACCGTTTGGAGTCAGTGCCATCCTGAGTCACCAATTGCCAGATGGGAGAGAGGCACCCATCGCTTATTACTCAAAGACTCTGTCTAAAACAGAATGTAACTATAGTTAACTAGACAGAGAAGCCCTGGCAATCGTTGAATACCTTCACGAATACCTTTATGGAAGAACATTTTTGATTGTAACGGACCATAAACCGTTACTAGGAATTCTGGTGGGAAACAAGCCTACACTGAACATTTTATCCCCATGGATGACTAGATGGTCAGAATTCCTACAGCATACTCTTACACATTGACACATTGACCCGGGAAGCAAATCTCCCATGCAGACGCATTAAGCAGAGCACTGCTGCTGATGACAGAGGAAGACCTGGCGCCAACAATGACCACCCTGCAAATAGAGACATGCCCCGAACTACCAATATCTGCAAATGATGTCACCAGAGCCACTGCAAAGGACCCAGTGACTGCCCGCATATTAAACTGGGTAGATAAAGGCTGGCCAGAAAACCAAAAAACTGAAAACTTTAAACCTTTCCGACCAGACAAACTGAACTCTCAATTCAAAAAGGTTGTTTATTGTGGGGTGATCGGGTATTAATCCCTCCTAAACTACAGACTAGAGTGTTGGGTATGCTTCACGAAGGCCACCCTGGTATTGTAAAAATGAAAAGCCTAGCTAGAAGCTATGTCTGGTGGCCTGGTCTAGATAAAGATATCGAATACTGGGTTGCTACTTGTATGAAATGTCAGAAATCCAGGCCTTCCCCACCACAAGCACCCATAAGGGACTGGGAGACCCCACGAGGCCCCTGGTCTCGGATCCACATTGATTTCACGGGTCCTACTAGAGGGCATACCTTTTTAATTGTCGTAGATGCATACTCAAATTGGCTGGAAGTTGTAGTAATGTCATCTACGACAACCGAGGCGGTCATTAAACAACTTAACAAACTCTTCGCAACCCATGGATTGCCAAACATCCTAGTGTCCAACAACGGGCCACAATTAACCGCCATCCAATTTGAACAATACCTAGTCCCCCTAGGTATACGCCATGCACTGACTGTGCCAGCCCACCCGGCAGCAAATGGGAGGGCGGAGAGAATGGTCAGGTTTACGAAAGAAGGTTTAGAGAAAATGGACCTTGGGGATGTCCAGGATAAAATTAACCGTCTACGCACCCTCCAACATATCACACCCAGCACGGTAACCAACAAAAGCCCAGCAGAATTACTAATGGGAAGAAAACTTAGGTCGCAGTTAGACAGGTTGCACCCAAATTACACTTTGGAAAGACCCCCCGACTCCTCCAGCTGGTTCCAAACATTTAAAATCGGCGACCTAGTCTATGCAAAAAAATTCACCGGGGACCCCCTATGGCTTCCAGCCACAATCACACAACTCACAGGCCCCCAGTCCTACCGACTAACCGTAGACGATGGCAGGGAATGGAAGCGGCACATAGACCAGCTTCATTCCCGAAACTTTGAAAGAAATGCAAACTCACAACCACAAATAATAAAAATCAACGAAAACAAAACCAAAGAGCGGGGGAAATACAAGAAAATAATAAAGAACTTTTTAAAATAAACCCAGAACATCTAACCAATCAAAAAGAGCAAAAAAGAAACTTACGGTTAGATGAGACTTGCAGGAAAAATCCAGATGAAGGGGCCAGCCAAGCCAGCTCGACCTACCCGGAGAAGCCAGGAGGGAGCGGCAAAACCACCAGCCTGAGAAACTCAAGCGGTAGCAAAATGGCCAACTCACCCTTCCAGGCGGTTCCATGGAAAAGAGCCAGAGAGACAGCAACCCCATCTGAACCAGATGAAGTCTCCAGTGAAAATGAACCGCGCAAGTCCAGCAGAATCAGAAGAAGCCCCACCTACCTGCACAACTACGTCACCACGTAGGACTAAACCAAGGGGGGAGGGGTGTTCTGTATAAAATAGTTTACTCCAAAACCTTGAATGTGATTGGCTAGAAAGCTGGCATAGGGATTGGTTCACTAGGAACCAATCCAAAAGGGCCGCCAAAAGGTGGCAAAATCAAGTAACCGTCATTGGCTACAAGCCAGCAGGCAAGCCGTATATAAAGGCTGCCGCAGCTAGAGCCAAACCATTCCGTTTTACAATAATTGTTGAAATAAAGACTTTTACTGTTGGAACCCAGTCTACCTCGCGTTTTTCTGGACGGAACAATTACAATATGACAACAAACCTACAGTATAGAACCCATTTACTTGAAGAAAAAGAAAGAAAACAATTTGTCTAAGTTCCTATGATGTTGTGGGATGAGGGAATGCTTTGAGGGACAAGAGCAGGGTGTCAAACCCAAGGCTGGCCTGAAGATATCAAAAGACTGAAAATGGGCCAAAATGGGCCAAAACCAAGGCCAAAACCAAAGCCAAAACCAAGGCCAAAACCAGCCCAAAATATGGGCTGAAAATCACCAAAAATGGGCCAAAAATGGACTGAAAATAGCCGGAATAACAGCCCAAAAAGAGTGCTACATGATCCATTGAGAGTGAAAATGAAGCATGGAGGGCCAGGTACTATTTTGGCCAGCAAGGTGCTGCAGGAGGCATCTTTCCCATCCACTACTCCTCCTGCAGTCCCTGCCACCTCCCCCCACTCTCTCAACCAGCAGAGAATTACAATGCTAATCCAACCCTCGAAGAAATCCAATTTGATACCCCTGGACAAGAGGAAGAGCTGCTATCAAGACATCTTTCAGATAAAGGAAACTAAAATCAGGGACAGAACTGAAACAAAATGTAGACAAGACCTTCCCTAGCTCTTATGAAATTAAAGGGGCATCTGTAACAGATCTCTACATTCCTGTATTTTTATAATTTTAAAAAAAATGTCTGGTATGGCTTACTAGTGTGATCTACTTGAAGCCTAAAATATAATCATCCACTCACCATCGTTGGAAATTAATTAGAAAGTAATTTTTGTACAACACTTGTATTTTTGCTCCACTAAATCCAAACAAAATATACAATTACAGGCACTTTGAAATGTTTATTTCAGTGCTTGAGATTTAAGAAATAGTTTTAAGACAAGAAACAAAATACAGACATACAACCATTATTAATGCATACAAACACATGAATTCTGCAATATATGTTGATGTCTTAGTTTAAGGTATTTCTGGATTATATAGATTCAGAAGAACCATTTCTACATGGCTAAGGGACAAGGACTGCTATAGTGACTTTGAAAAATGAATTATGTTAGGAATTTGATGTGAAAGTCCCTGTGGATTATGCTGGATTTCAAGTTCTATTTTGAAAACTGAAGGTTTCAAGTGGTCTTCAAGGGCAACCTCATGAGAACACACAATAATCCAAACAGGAGATGATCAAAGTGTGAATGACAGATAGAAAATCCTCCTGATCCTGGAAAATCCAATGTCTAGCATATAATATGTGTCTAGCTACAATTGTCACCTGCTCTTTAAATAGCAATTGTGTGTTCTGAAGTATCTCCAAGTCACAAGCTGCTTTTGTGAAGGCAGCACAAGGCTAATCTAGAAGTAGAGATAGTTAGTGGCTTTCACAGCCAAAACCATTCCATCTTGCTGGAATTGAGTCTAAGCCAGTTCATCCCCACCCATTATAGTTTCCAAACATTAAGACAAACCCTCAGGCAGATCTCCTTTTCGGTCCTGAGTTGAGACATGCAACTGCATAATGATTTTATTTATTTTTATTTTATTTTATTTATTTATTTATTTATTTAATTTTATTTGTCAATCACTTACAAGATAAGAGGTATAAGTATGCACGTAGTTATGAATACATGAAATAAGTACATAAGAAAAATAAAAGAAACAATAGGACAGGGATGGTAGGCACATTGGTACGTTTATGCACGCCCCCTATAGACCTCTTAGGAAAGGGGTGAGGTCAATAGTAGACAGTCTAAGGTTAAAGTTTTTGGGGTTTGGGGAAGAAACCACAGAGTCTGGTAGAGTATTCTCAACATTGACCACTCTGTTGCTGAAGTCGTATTTCCTTCAATCAAGTTTGGTGCGGTTAACCTTGAGTTTATATCTATTGTGTGCTCTTGTGTTGTTATGGATGAAGCTGAAGTATTCATTGATAGGTAAGTCATTGCAATGTAATATTTTATATACCATACTTAGATCAGACTGATTCCAAATTCCAAATTCTGTGCTAAATTCCAAATTCCAGATTCTGTGCTAATGGTTTCAGGTTAAATATAGCTTTTAGCAAGGGCTGAAGCTGGCAAGTCCAGGTGTAAAGAATCTGATCCTCAACAAAATTGTTAATAAATCACTTTGTAGGTTCCCTCAACATCCAAGGCTGAGTAATGGATAGCAAAATGTCCATTACACATGCAAGTGGAGAAAGAGGCAAGGTTTAAACATTGGAAATGTAATATATAAGCATGGCTACATTCCTACATTATGCAATATCTTACAAGAGCTTTTTTTGCATCTTCACTTAAAGCAACTTATTTGTCTGAACCTTTTCTTTCAATCTTCCCTTGCAAAATTACAAGTGTGTCCTTCTATTGTGAGAGAGAAATGTATTGCTGTGCTGGTATGATGTTATAACATTTCTCTTTTAAATTCTCAGGATTCTTAGCAATGCCCATGTTGGTTGATTGCTGACCATTAATAGAGTTGCTGGATATGAGATGGGCAGCAAATAAATTTCGTAGGTACATAAATAGCTATATTCCGGGGTGGGAAGCTATAGATTTGGCCGGTTCTATAGAACCAGTAGCTCTGAAGACCAGCAGACAAGGAACTGGTTCACTCCAACAATCTTTTGTTCATCTGTTTGGCCTACCCACCTGCCCGGGCTCTTAGCTATACTTTATTTCCTGTTTTTTCAACCTCAGCTGCTTCGTGCAGCACAGCTGAGGTTGAAAAAGCAGGAAAGAAGAGGCTTTTCAAATGTCCCATCCTCAGTGCCCAGAGATAGGCAGAATCCTTCAAATGCAGTCTAGGCCAGAGGTCACCAAGTGGTGGGCCATGAAAAAATGTTGGTGATCCGCAAAGAAATGTCACCCCAGAGCACCCCCCAAAGCAATTAATCCAGGCTGTGCAGGAACACAAGAATGTGCTGCCCACATGGCCCATGGGAATCCCCCTGCCCACTCACTCCTTACTTGTCAAACTTACCTGCGTGGTTGCTATTTTTCCTTTTTTTATTCCCTGACCATCAGCTGTTCTGCTGTGCTGGGAGATTTAGATTAGCTAAAAAGCAGGAAACTGTTGAATTTCTTGCTTTCTAGCTAATCTTTAAATCTTCAGCTCTGCTTTTAAGCAGAGCCAAACCTACCTTAAGGCCCTGTCAAACTGCCCAACGGATGCAAAACGGACACAACGGACGAGAAAAATGTTCCATCCATTGTTATCCGCTCTCAAAAGGGGCAAAAATTTGCATAACCGGAGCGGATAACACGGATGCGGGGAGGACGCAGGGCAGATGGAAAGCGGATGCAGAACGGAAGCCCAGCGGATGGGAGCGGATGGGAGCAGATGGCACATCTGCAGGGCTTCTGGGGGGGCTCAGAAAAGCAGATGCGGAACAGATACAGCGGATGCACAGCGGATGCACAGCGGATGAAGCGGATGCAGAGCGGAAGCCTAGTGGATGCAGAGCGGAAGCCTAACAGATGCCTGGCGTTAATTGCGCATGCGGGGGGGATGCATTGCGTAAGCCCCCTGGATATAAAGGAAAGCAGCTCGCACGTGGCCAGCATTCGGAGGAAAGACCTGCTGCCGGATACATCGAGTGCTTGCCTGCCCTGCCTGCATGCATGCCTGCAAGCCTTGTTGCCAGCCTGCCTCCAAGCCTCCTGGCCAGCCTCCCTGCCAGCCTTGCTCTCTGCCTGCCTGCCAGCCTTGCTGCCAGCCTGCCTTCCAGCCTCCCTGCCAGCCAGTCTGCCTGCCAACCTTGGTGCCTGCCTGCCTGCCTTCCTGCCAGGCTTCCTGCCAGCCTTCCTGTCAGGCTTCCTGCCAGCCTTCCTGCCAGCCTTGGTGCCTGCCTGCCTGCCAGCCTTTGTGCCTGCCTTGGTGCCTGCCTGCCTGCCAGGCTTCCTGCCAGCCTTGGTGCCATCCAGCCTCCCTGCCAGCCTCCCTGCCAGCCAGCAACCCTACAACCTTGGGGAAGAAGCGAAAGCCTCAGCAACCTGCTGCCATCCCTGCCAAGAGGGACAGGGCCACCCTCCCACACCCTGTCCCTGACTCTGCTTCTGCTGGGGCTTCTGCTGCTCGGGCTCGCTCTTCTGGTGCTGGAGCTTCTGCTGAAGCTGCTCCTGGCGGTGGTGCTTCTGCTGCTGCGTACTCTGCTGAAGCTGCTGCTCGTCCTGCTCATCCTGCTCGTCCTGCTCGTGCTCCTGGACTTGCTCGTCCTGCTCGTGCTCCTGGTCTTGCTTGTCCTGCTCATCCTGCTCATGGTCCTGGTCCTGCTCGTGCTCCTGGTCCCTGTCCTGCTCGTGCTCCTGGTCTTGCTGGCGCTGCTGGTGCTTACTCTGCTGCTGCTGATCCTGGTCCTGCAGCTGCTGCTGGTGCTGCTGGTGCTGGTGCTGCTGCTGCTGATCCTGCTACTGCTGCTGCTGCTGCTGCTGATGATGATGATGATGATGATCCTGCTGCTGCTGATGATGATGATGATGATGATTATGATCCTGCTGGTGATGATGATGATGATGATGATGATGATGATGATGATGATGATGATCCTGCTGGTGCTGCTGCTGGTGGTGGTGTGGAGGAGCAGCCCATACCATCTGGGAGCCCCTCTGATGAGGGCCCATCTGGTCCTGCCAAAGGGAGGAAGAGGCGTATGCGGGGATGGGAGAGGAGGCAATACTTCATTTTGGAGGAACACAAGGATGAGGTGCTGGGGTGGCTGAGAGAGAATAACTATCTGTGGCAGAAGGGACACCGGCTGTACAGGGACACCAAAAGAAAGCAGGCTGCTTCGAGAGAGAGGGAGGAAAGTATGGGTTACACTTCGGAGGTGCTCCTCGGCTGGTGAAAACATATGCACACCTGGTACGGGAAGCTGCACCTGAAGAAATCTGGCCAGGCCACAGTTAAGCTGACGGACAGAGAGACCAACATCATGGCCAGGTGCAGCTTCCTGGAGGGTGAGATCCGCCACCGAGGAGCACCAGGAGCCCCTCTCACAACCCGCTCTCTCCGGCAACCTGCTGAGACCCAGTACTCTTCGGGCCGAGAGTCAGTCCCTGTCTCCAGGCAGGTTTCTGTGGAGCGTGCCATGGCGGAGAACCCACAGACAGCTGTTGTAACTGTGGTGGAGTGCGTGGAGGACTCCCTGGTGTGGTGGGAGAAAGGAGACATCGAGTCCACCACATCTCTCATCAGTACTGGGGCTGACACCCCATGGCATGGAAGAAGGACCTCGCAGCATCACGAGCCTGAGCCAGCTATCCGAGAGTTTTCTCAACACACCGTCACCTGTTGTCCTCTCAGGGCCAGGCACCCCAGTGGTGCTTCAGACCAGCACTGCAGCAGCAACCACCTCCACAGCACGTGGACCCTTCACCCCTGAGACTGGGCACACCTCCGAGTGACCATGAAGACTGCCAGAGACTGGGTGTGGACTTTATTTGGACACTTGACTTGGGTCTTTTTCCTTTTACAGCTTGTTGTTCAATAAAGTTTATCTTTGATTCACACACTTGCTTCTTTTTTTTAATAAAGTCTTGGTGGAAACTTTTAGAATTGGTTTAAGCCTTTGCATGATTCTGGGATGGGTTAAGATAACAGTGGGATGGGCAGGGATACTTTTGGGATGGGTAATAGCTGTGGGATGGGCAGGGATACCTGTGGGATGGATAATAGCAGTGGGATAGGCAGGGATACCTTTGGGATGGATAACAGCTGTGGGATAGATAAACCTCCAGTGCAAGAATAGTGGGACTGTATGGTCCACCCTCCCAGGTGCCACACCTATGGCCCTTTTTTATCAATAACAATGTAATCAATCATCCACACATGTCAACACAAACACAACTATTTATTAAACACTCTGTTCATTGTAGGCCCACCGAACATACATGGCCCAATCTCATCCGTGTGATGAGACAGGCTGAAGGAAGCACCCATTAATCATTTATCATACTGTCTTGCCACTCCACTGCTCCAGCTGGGGAGTTGCACCAGTGTTTCAGGAGGTTGCGCTGCTTCTTCCCTTCACGTGAGGCTCTGTTGGGGCCTTGCACATCCTCAGTGTCTATAAGGTTTTGCCCTTGCCTCCATTCCCCAGGCTCCATGTCCCCATTGCCTTGCTGGAGGTCCACAAGCCTGTTCTGCAAGACTGGGTAGCGGGTGCGCATGAGATTCTGCAGGATGCAGCAAGCTTCCACGATCCTCCTCATGGTCTCTGGGTGATGCTGCATGGTGGTGAGAAGTACCTGGAACCTGTTGGCCAGGATGCCAAAGGCGTTCTCTACCACCCGCCTTGCCCTGGACAGCCTGTAATTGAAGATCCTCTCTTCACGGGTCAGGAGTCTGGAAGTGTAGCGCTTCATGAGGTAGGTTGTGAGGGAGAAGGCGTCATCCCCCACGATGAAGTAGGGCACATCTTGCGTGTTGTTGGGCAGAGGGTCTGGATCTGGGAAGCCCATGATGAGGTTGCATTCCAGCCCCTCCTTGAGGTCACTGGCGTTGTATACCTGGGCATCTGAAGATGAGCCGTTGCCTGAAGCATCGATGTACATGAACTTGTAGTCAGCATCGACCATGGTGACAAGGACGATGCTGAAGAAGCCCTTGTAGTTGAAATAAGTGGACTCCAACTTGGGTGGTGCTTTGCAGGCCACGTGCTTTCCATCTATGGCTCCAACAGTGTGGGGGAAGTTCCACCTCTGATACCACTGCTCTGCAACTTTCTTCCATCCTTCTTCAGTGGAGGGGCACTGGAGGAGCTCCTCCAGGTATTCTTCGATGATGGCCTGCACCACTTCTCTGACCACAATGCTGATGGTGTTGTGTGGCACCCTCCAGCCATACTGCATGCTCCTGTAGGTGGTCCCTGAGGCCAGGTGGCACAGAGTGAGTGCCACCTTGAGCCCAGGTTCCAGGCTGGGCCGGAAGTTGGTGTTTGCCTTGGTCAACCTGGGTGTCAGCCGCTGCACAACTTCATCAAACATGGCTGGAGGCATCCTCATGAAGTTCTGGAATTCCCGAGTGTCTTCGTTCCTGAGCTCCACCATCAGCTTATTGTACAGTCCGTACTCTGCTCTTCTGGCGATCCATCTTCGTACACAGACACTTCTTGGATGCCTCTTTTCTTCCTGTAGCAGAGTTCACAGAGCCTGCAGATGGCTTCGCACTGTTGCAGAAGGATGGTGGCTGCCAAAAGGACTGTGTTACGATCCTTGGTGGACATGAATGGATGCTGTGGAAGAGCAAGAGTCAGAGGAAGGCTGCAGAGGTCTGCACAGCTAGGCTGCTGGTCTGAAAGTGAGATGCAGGTGAGTTGGTCCCCCTTTTTATAGGCAGTATAGGTGTCCCTTTGCATCCTCTAGGCATCCTCTAGGCATCCTGTAGACATCCTTAATTTCCTAGATAGGTCCCCTCTGCAAACGTTTTTTCCGTTTTAAACGCTTTGTTTCCATGCTGCATCCATTCTGCATCCATTCTGCATCCGTTCCGCTTCCTCCCTGCGTCTGAGCGGATGTGAGTTGCGCAGATGCAGAACGGATGTCTAGCGGATATAGTGGACGCGGAACCGATGCAGAACGGATGCGTAGCGGATGCGTAGCGAATGCAGAACGGATGAATTGGATACATTTTCCACGCAAAAGTTTTGAGCAGCTCAAAACTTTCTGAGCAGATGAAACATCAATAAACGGATGTTGGACGGATAGAGAGGAAGCAAAATGGAGGCAGTGAGTACATCACGTTAACCAACGGATGGCAAGCTTTTTTGTCCATTTTACATCCTCTTTGCATCAGTTGGTGCAGTGTGACAGGGGCTTTAGGACTGAAGCTTCTATTATTCAATGCAGATTCAAGTAGTTGATGGCAGAAAGAGAGATCTCTGAATTAATATGTGATTCTATGAGCAGCTCAATCTGCCTGCCTGCTTTCCTGATTTTGGGTAAAAGTTGCTCATTTTTTAATGAAAAATTCAATATTTAAATAAATATTTATAATATTTACTTACAAGCCATGTCCAACCAGTCACATGACCATCAAGCCACACCCACAAATTAAGCCACACCCACAGAACCAGTTATTAAGAAATTTGAATCCTACCCCGGGCTATATTTGTTCAAATTCCAGGTTGCCAAGACAGATAAAGATTGTCACATCTATATTCCAACTTATCTCCCATGCAATTTAATCTGTATGCAAAACTAATGCCAGTAGATTCAAGACTTATAACACTAACTTTGCTGCAGCCAGAGCTTAATTTAAATAAGATATGAGAGACCATGGAGTGAGGCTCTGGCTAAGATGAGGTTTGAAAACTCAAGGCTTTGCTTCAGTTGCTCTCCTAGATTCAGTCCTGTTCCTTTTCTGGCAAGAACTATGACTGTGCTTGCAGTTAATTAGAATGCTAGCTGTACCTTTTCCTGGAAAAGTTGAATCTGAGCACCAATAACATATGCCTTAATTGCATTCTGTTTAGTACATTGTAAAATTATTTATGTAGGAATGACATCAACAAGAAATTTCAGGTGATCCATAATTCTGCAGCCAGGCTGTTGTCTGGAACTGGTTATAGAAAATATTGTGATTAATTTGATTCCTTGCACTAAAGGCCAGTTATGCCCTGTAAAGTCTTATAAAATTTGTCTTATAAAATATTTTTAAATGTTCTCCATTATGACCATGACTATACATCAAGATGTTTTAAAAAGCTTCTGCAGTTCAGTCTCATCTATTATTCATCTAGTAGAAATATCATAGCCTTTCTTGATGGCTATTCCTAGGTGTGGGAATTCACTGACAGTTCCCACTCCATTTTTTTTCTACTGGCAAGCAAGTGTGTTTTCCTTAGAAAATACTGCTGGCAGTAAACTAGATTGAGAACTGAGCCAGGTTTTAATTGGTTGGTTCTGTTTTGGAGTTTGCTTTTTTTTGTTGTTGTTGAACTTTGAAAAATTGGGATCACTCTGATATGTGGCTTGTATGTATTCCAGACTTGTCAGCTTTATGACTGGGTCATTCTGCAATCTCTACACCAACATAGTAGTTCCTATAAGCAGCATCTCCAAGGGCAGAAACTGAATTTTAATGTGAACTAAAGGAAACTAGTGGTCTGGATATACTGGACAATATTGAAGATTAGGATATGTAGTACTGACTGCTCTTTTCAATTTTCTAGTTATATCTATTGGGGAAAACAAATATTTCTGTGGTTTGGGGATAATTTTGTCTTTCACACATTGGCCAAAATGAAAAACTTTTATTCTTGTGTATCCAAGAGAACAAATGGTCTGTCCTACACATTGGTAAAAAAAATCAGTACACCAAATACAAGCTAGGTGTATATGATCTCAATGATGACTTTCACTCTGTCAAGGACCTCAGAGTACTCATCTCTTATGACCTAAGCGTCAGAGCTCACTGTAACAGCATTAACAAAAAAGCTTTAAGAGTTCTAAATCTAATCTTATGAAGCTTCTCCTCCAGAAATATAGAATTGCTAACTAGGGCATACAAAACCTTTGCTAGACCAATACTCGAATACAGCACATCTGTCTGGAGTCCACACTGTATATCAGACATTAATATAATTGAGCGAATCCAGTACTACATTCCTCTGCTCACAACAGAATACCCTATATCACCAGGCTTGAAATTTTGGGCTTGGACAACCTGGAAACTATGCCGCCTATGGTTGGACTTAAGCATAGTGCACAAAATTATTTGCTACAATGTCCTACCAGTCAATGAATTCTTCAGCTTCAATACAAGAGCACATAACAGATACATACTCAATTACAGATACATACTCATACTCACTCCAAACCTGATTGCGGAAAGTACGACTTCAGCAACAGAGTGATCTATGCCTGGAATGCACTACCTGACTCTGTTGTTACATCCTCTAACCCCCACTACTTTAACCTTAAACTATTCACTATTGACCTCACCCCATTCCAGTGGTGGGATCAATTTTTTTTACTACCGGTTCTGTGAGTGTGGCTTGGTGAGTATGGTGTAGCTTGGTGGGTGTGGCTTGATGGGCGTGGCAGGGGAAGGATACTGTAAAATCCCTATTCCCTCCTTACTCCTGGGGGAAGGTTACTGCAAAATCCCATTCTTTCCCCACCCCACTAACTGGCTTTCCAGCTCCATTCTCCTGTGCAGGGCAACAAAAATAGACCCAGCCAATCAGCTGTGACTCGGGAGGCAGAGAATAGATAGGGGTGGAGCCAGTCAGAGGTGGTATTTGCCAGTTCTCCAAACTACTCAAAATTTCCACTACCGGTTCTCCAGAACTGGTCAGAACCTGCTGAATACCACCTCTGCCCCATTCCTAAGAGGTTTGTAAGGGGTGTATATAAATGCACAATCGTGCCTCCCATCCTTGTCCTATTGTCCCCATTTATTTGTACATATTTCCTGTATTCTTACTCATGTTTATACTTATACCTATTATCTTGTAAGCGATTGAGAAATCAAATAAATAAAATAAAAATAAATAAAAATTATTTCTTAGGACTAAACAGGGTTTTTTTTAATTATGAAAGTAGTCTATGTTGTGTCTTTTTCAACATTTTAACACTGACAGATAAAAAATGGATAAACTCAGCTGCTTATACCTTCCACTATTTATTTCCATAATTATTCAGCATTTAGCTGAACAGTTCTAAGATAACCAAGCAATTATGCAGTGTTCCATTCATATCACAAAACAATCTCCGAGGTCACTTCAAGAATAGTTTTGAAGGTGTTCAAAATGTTTAAATGTTGCAGATTGCTGATATGTGCATTTTCTTAAATGTTCTTAAAATTCTTTCCATCTATATTTGGCCTTGACTGTATGTTTTAACAAACTAAACTAAATTAAAGTATATTATATTTTGAGCTGAGCAAGATTTTTTTGTATGTGTTTTGCTTTAGTTGCCATATGCACATTTTTCAGGTTCACTGGTGAATTAGAGAGAGCATGGAAATAAATTTGATAGGACTTTCATGAATTTATATGCTGTTATGATCTTTCTGCAAATGTGTCAACTACAATTCTAATAGTATCAGTTATTTTGTACTCATTTTTTATAAACAAAATTATTTTAGCAGAATTATATCATCACCATACATCAAGGCTGAGTGAGTAGCCAAGATTCGATCCACATTCTTGATTTGAAAGTAGCAAGACTGAATTTCAATTTAAAATTAGATATTCAATTCACTCTGAAGTTCTTCCCCAGTGTCAACATTTGATTTATTTTGTTTGAGTTTATGTCAAGGTCCTTTCTGAATGTTTGGGAAATTATGGTATATATATTTCCTTAACATATTAATATTTGGTGGATCTTTATGTATCTTTTAATACTCAATTCAAAATTGTACCAATGTACTATTATTAAGATGTGGTTTCTTTTCTATTTTGTTATCTTTTTAGTACCTTAAGAACTTCCCTTAAAGTTTCCTTATACACTGCATGTATCTATTTTACTATTATTTTTGGGTCTTAATTTTCTTGGTGCTTCATAATTTTAGATTTATACATTATTGTTGATGATTGTAATAAACCTGAACTAAACTGATACTTATTTCAAAGTGATGTGCAATCCAATAAAATATTTGAGCAAAACTGTAATGGGAAGATATTGAATCACAAGCAGATGCTTCACATTATGACAGAAGAGGTGAAAACTAATTGGACATTTAGGAGGATATTGACTCTGCAAAGTTTCAGCCCTCATTAAAAAAAAAATCCATCCATACCTATTTTAGGTCAAAGCTCTAATGAGTGAGATAGTAACAGCACAACAGGCACTAAGTAGTCCAGCAATAATTGTATAAATTATTGTATAATAATTTATACAATAATGTATAAATCTAGGAAGATATTTGCTGAGCTAGCATAGCAAGTTTAATAGGACATAATTTTCCTGCCCCAATTGAAAAAATAAGGTCTTTCTAAATGTCTGAGATGATTTGAGCTGCACCTCAAGAAAATGGAAATTAATAAGGTACTGGACACACAGAGAGAGACAGAGAGAAAGAGAGAGAGAGAGACACACAGACACAAGCTATCAGGGTTCCAAGTAATATGCCATAGTCAACAGAACTCTGAGACATGTAGGTTCCTCAAAGAATAACTTTACTGGACATATCATATTGGCACAGTCTGGTGAAAATCAACTCTTAATGTTCCGGTAGTTTTCACCTAATTAAAAGTAAAAGTTTTTTCCCTTTCCCAAACAATCAGTCACATGGTCCAATCAAGGTGCCATCCAGTTGCCTGGTAATATCACTATTCCTCTTTCTGGTCACCTGCAGAATGTCATTGGTATCCAGGAGAAAATATTTTGTTTGGGCTACAAAACCTCAGCTATTTCTATTCCTCCCTCCTTATCCCTCAGCTCAGCTTCAAAATGGCTTCGGTCAGGCCTGCTTCAGGGTTGACACAAGCATGCATACACACACACACACACACACACACACACACACACACACACACACACA
>BLBF01000052.1:17415142-17425854 GCA_015471245.1 Laticauda colubrina | reverse complement strand
GGAAGGAAGGAAGGAAGGAAGGAAGGAAGGAAGGAAGGAAGGAAGGATTCAAAGATAAAATTACTTCCATCCTGAATGATTAAGAACAGTCTCCAGTTGTGTAGAAGGGGAAGGGTGGATTTTTTTTCTTAACTGCTTTCTCTTTTCTGTTTATTATTCTTACATATTAATTTCCACTATCCTCTAAACATAAAAAAACACCTAAAACAAACAGACTGTGGACTGGTAGAGGTCCACAGACCAGGATTGGGGACCCCTGCTTTGGTGAATTAGAAAAAAAAATAATGTATTTAGTGGTAATACAATGTAATAAATATGCAAGCATATCTGAGAAGCTAAAACATTGGTCATATTTTCCCTCTCATCATTTTGCAGCCCAGTCCGAGTAGCTCTAGTTTCACAAATCTCTTGCTGGATTCTTTGAAAACCTGATTAATATCATGATTAATATAGTAGCTGTTGAGATAATCCAATCAATGCTTTTCCCAATAATACAGCAGTAACTGATGTAGATTTTCGTGTATTTATGTCTGTAGCAAAATTTGCATCAGCATATGCATTCAAATTCAGATCATCATTGGGCTCCAAATACAATGCATAATGCATTGTTTGTTTCAGATATCTTAACACACGTTTAGCAGCTTGTCAGTGCCTATCAGTGGGCTCAGTGTTAAATCTCACTAATTGATTAACACTGCATGCAATATCTGGCCTTGACCAATTACTGAGATAAGATAAACTACTAATCAAGGACTGATAAATGTTCTTATCAAAAACAGGACTTTGAACATCACTATGGCTAAACCCCTGGCTCATTGGTGTTTTAGCCAGTTTACAAAATTCCATTTTATAACTTTTTAGTAATTGGTTAATTTTATCTGCCTGTGAGATCTTGTATCCTCCCCTAGTTCTATCTATTTTCAAACCAAGATATTGTTTGATTTCTCCTAACTGTTTTATTTTAAATTTCTGTTCCAATAGTGAAATTATCTCAGTAGCTTCTTGTTCAGTTTTGGTGGTTAATGCTATGTCATCAGTAAATAATAGCAATAATGACACTATACCATCACTTTCTCTTTTAAACAAAACATGGATCAGCCATGCCAGCTACAAATCCTATCTTAGTTAATTCTTTAACTATACATTGATTCCACTCATATCCTGATTGCTTCAAACCATGAAGACTCTTTTTCAATTTCCAGCAATCATTATCAGTATTAATATTTTTGAGACCCAAAGGTTTATTTAAATATATAGTGTGTTGCAATGCAGATATGCTGTTTCTACATCCAAATGATTTAAAATGTATTTCTCCTTAGCTGCCCACACTAATGCTGCCCTTAATGTAGTAGCCTTCAGACTAGGTGCAAACACCTCATCATAGTAAATTTGCAGTCTGATTGAACCCTTGTGCTACTAACTTGGCTTTATGGGTAACAGTCCCATCTACACCTGTCTTCAGTTTATATATCCATTTACATCCTATGGCATGTTTACCTGGTGGAAATTTAACATTTTCGTATACCTCCAGTTTTTTTAATGATTCCAGTTCCTTATCCATTGCTTTCTGCCAAGCAGCCTGCTTAGCAGGATACATTTTTAATTCATTATAATTACTTTGAACTGTATTCACTTGGCATACAACACGAGCCTGATATCTATCAGGTGGTCGTGTTACTCGGGTTGAACATCTTAGTAATATAGGACTTACTGTGGACTTTCCTGTGCCATCTGTTCCAGTTCTTCTATTTCTTCCTGTGCTTGTTCTATTACTTCCTCCTGTTCTTCCTCTTTAATGGCTATTTGGGGTGTACTGATTTTATCCTTAGGGACTATTTGAGTGTCAATAATAATATCATTGCTGGATTCCTGTTCCAGTTTATCCCACCCAACGTGCTCAATAAATTTTGCACTAGCACTACAATAAACATGAGATGTGCCTTGATCCCAAAATCTAAACAATCTGTGGTTGGCCTCATAACCCACAAAAAATAACTTCTTAGCTCTATGTTGCCCTTTCAGTTTTACTTGTGAGGGAATATGCATCCATGCTGGAGCTCCAAATGTGTTTAGGTAACTTAAACTTGGTTTTCTGCATTGCCAACGAGTGAATGGCAATTCTCCAGTTGTTGCATTAACTACGTTATTCAAAACATGGTTACTACACATTATGGCTTCACCCCACAGTGGTTCAGGTAAACCTGAGTCAGATAACATAGTGCGAGCCATGGCTTGTAATGTTTGCCGTCTTCGTTCTGTCAACGAGTTATGTTGGGGTCTGTAAGGTGCAGAACCTTATGGTGTTTATGCTCAACACCAGCCAATTTCAGCATATTTTGGAATCTTTTGTTAACAAACTCAGTCCCATGATCAGTTACTAAAGTAATTACTTTACTTTTCATTTTTCTCTCAGCAAACCTTAGCCAATTAAAGAAATGTTGGAATGTTTCTGTTTTGTTCTTCATAAGATAGCAGAAACCGTATCGTGAGTAATGGTCCATAATACTCAAAATATAACAGACACCTCCTAAACTTGGTTTCTTAGGACCAATTATGTCAGCAAACACAACCTCTAAAAGTTCTTTGGTCTTAAACCCATTTCGTCTGTTTGCAGGAGTAACCTTACTCTTTTCTTGACTACAAGCATTACAGTGTAAATACTTGCTACAAGGTTTCAATTTTACTCCCTCTGACAATTTAACAGTTTGTTTCAGCATTTTGAAATTAATGTGCCCTAGACGTCTATGCAGTAAATGTATACATTCATCATGTGGCTTAACATTGTGATAAACTGAGTTAGCCATCTTCAACTGATCATCATGTATGACATATAAATCATTTTTTAAAGTAGCAGTAACACTTTTACCCTCTTTCTCTATTATACAGTTATCTCCCCTAAAGGTTACTACATAACCAATATTAACTAAAGCCCTTAATGATAGCAAATTAAATTTTAGTTTAGGTACATATAACATAGTTAAATGTTCATTTATACAAGAACAATATGCAGTACCTTCACCTGATGCTTTCATCTTCCATCCATTTGCCAATAAAAAATGTTGTTTACTCATGGACAACTTTACAAACCTTTTTCTATCTTTTGAAATGCATTGTGATGCTCCACTATCAACAACCCAGAAATTATTGTTTACAGTTGAATTGCTAGACATAGCTAAACTAACATTATTTTTAGCCTTCTGGTGATTACTAGTATTCTGTTGTTTTCTTTTCTTACAGAATTTAGCTATATGTCCCCTAGCCCCACAAGAAAAACAGTATAGGCAGTTGAAGATAAATCCTCTTCATGTGGTTGTTCCTATCTCAATGTGTCTCTAATCTTGCTGTCTTCTTGCTTCTTCTAACAACCTTCCAGTTATGTCAGTTAATGTCAGTTTATCTCTGGGCAGGACTTCCAGTGAAGATACACAGTCATCATAACTTTCATCCAATGAGGAAAGAATGATGCAGCTCTGAAAATATTAGTTCTTTTTCATGTAGCTCTTGGAAAGTTCTTTTCATAAAGTTTAAATGAGCTAGCATATCTCCACCTTTCAGAAGATGTGCTCTAAACAGTTTACGTGTAAGATGTATGTGTGCACCTATATTGTCACGAACATAAATCCTCTTCAAATTCTGCCAACACTTAGCAGCAGTCTCTTCTCCATGAATATAGACTAGCTACTGGTCACTCAGTGTTAGTCCAATTATACAAAGAGCTCATTCATTGTTCTGTTTAAAGTCAGCAGTCTTCTTGGCATCATCCTCATTTTCTGGATCCCAAGCATTTACATCTGGTGGATTTTGAACTTGATTCCATAAACCTTCTTTACGCAGAAGTAGGCTGTACTTCATAGACCAGGAAACAGTTTGTTCTGTCCAACTGGGTTATCAGTGATAGACTTGTTGAAGTGTCTTCTGTCACCTTTACTAGGATAGTAAACCACAATTAAACAGTAAACAGCTGTCTGTATACAGTATTGTGTATTCACACTAACTCTCAGTTATCTGAGCCTGGAATGGCCTGGGCCCAAAACCAGTGTTGAGGTAATTCCCTGTTAGGAGAAAGAGCACATACAGGGAGACGTATAGAGAGTAGTGTTGGAATAATACACACACAGTACACAGATACACTGTACAGTTAATGAAGGTTTTTACTTCCAGAAAGGTTTAAGCAAAGTCCAAAATAGGCAGTCCAAAAGTCATTTACAGGTTAATCAGTCAGTTTTTCAATCCAGGGATATTCCCTGGACACTGTTTTACTCCAATGTCAAAAACAGTTAAGTATCAGACTTACATTAAATCCAGTAATATCAGTCAATTAGGAAAAATGGAGCAATGGCAATACGTTCCAACAGAAGGAAATAAAGATACACTCTCTTCTCTTCTGAGACTCAGACTAAAACAACCCAGGTTTCTGGCTCCATCTTATGGCCATTTGAAAAACCACACCCAATTGCATACTCTTGCATTCCCTTAAAGAGATAGTACTAAAATGTTATATTTCTAACCCAAATACCTGTTAGGAGACTCAGATTCCTAACAGTAGCAATAGCACTTAGACTTATATAACATTCCACAGCCCTTTACAGCCCGCTCTAAGCAATTTACAGTGTCAGCATATTGCTCCCCAGCAATCTGAGTCGTCATTTTGTCCACCTCTGAAGGATGGAAGACTGAGTCAATCTTAAACTGGTGAGATTAAAACTACCAAAATGTTGGCAGCCAGCAGTCAGCTGAAGTAGTCTGCAGTACTGCATTCTGTACCACCATGGCTAACGTTGGTGATGACAACTTACCAACAAGTACTGAAGAACAGGTATGAAATAAGTATGGAGAAGGAGCTGAATGGTCAGTATCCTGATCTTGGTGAAGCCTGGTAACTTTGTACGTGTGATAAAAGTTAAACTATGGGAAGGCAACTTTTAACAACCAGGGCTGCATTTAACATTTTTAGGAAAACTGAGAACCTTATAAGCAGAGCAATGGTGCACAGAGTGTAAGTATTTTTCTCCCCTCATTTTGAGATGATTCAATGTGGTGAGATCAAGTTCCACCCGTTTTCAGGGAAAGCTACAGAGATACAAAGACAGGGCTTGGGATCACATAATTTAACCGTTAAAATAGTCATTCAAACAGATAAAAGGTCATTTAAAACATAGCACTGTTTTAAAAAAAAACCTAAGGTCGACCTTGGAAAGAAGGTATCAGAAGAATAATCCCAGTGCTTACATTCCACTCCTTGACAGCAAAGATTAATGCTTGAATTTTCCCAAATATTTTCTTAAAAAAACTGATCAGCAAAACCTTCATCTTTAGGGTGGTTAAAATGCTGTCATACAGTAAAATGCCTAGGTTATATAGTACTTTACCTCCTCCAGTGAAAATATTCCTTTCAGCTGCATATGCCAATTTAATAAATGTGAGCAATAAATCCTAAAAGAAACAAAAACAAATTCAGAGATGCTTTTAAAACCAAAGAGATATGCAACTTATAAATAAATTAATAATAAATAAATAAATACAGTCCTAAGATGAGAACTAGCAATTAATATGGAATCTTTCAAAAATTAAATATTGCATAGCTTATGACACAAACTCTGGGAATGCAAAAATAAAACATTATCCTCCCCATCTCCCAAATAAAAGTAAATAACAGATGCAGAATTCAGCCATTTTATTCCTCTTATTGTAAGATATTGGTCAGTTTAAGATCCATGTAGGATTTCTTGTGTGGTTCTGCTCTTCTCAAGGGTCCCGAAAAGATAAGCACATTTTTTGCTGATTAAACATACTGTAGATGGGATTTTTTTCAATGAAGAATGATAGCACAACATTATGCTGAGGAAGAACTCATTCAAGCATGATGTAGTCAGTCACTCTGAAAAGGGAAAAAGTATTTGTTGGCACAAAATGTTAACAGTCTGTGTGAGTCCACTGTAAGGCTGTGAAGGTTAAAAGTACCTGCATGGTTACACTGAACATTAACTGCAAGATTTTATATGGATTTGGAAATCTGGAAAAAAAAAAGACTTGAGTCACATTGAATCTCATAATTTGGACTAACAGCTGAATCCAAAATGTTTATAAATCTGTGATATTGACTGTAGCTGACAAACCCAAGTGGTTGTTGATTTTCTAACAACTTTCACCATTTCAGGAGGGCTGAATGTTTTTGTTGGGGTGAATGGTGAAAAGGTGTTAAAGCCCCTGTCACACAGCACCAACGGATGGAAAGAGGATGTAAAATGGAGAGAAACACTTGCCATCCATTGGTTAACGCAATGCATCCGTTCTGTACTCACTGCGTCCATTTTTCATACTCTCTATCCATCCAGCATCCGTTGACTGAGGTTCCATCCGCTCAAAAAGTTTTGAGCTGCACAAAACTTTTTGAGTGGATAAAGTGTCCAACGCATCCATTCTACATCTGCAACGCATAAGGGAAACATCCATTATACGTCCGTAGTCATCCGTTACACGTCCGCTATATCCACTAGGAATCCGCTGCGCATCCGTGCAACTCGCATCCGCTCCAGCGGAAACCGGACACAGGGAGGAAGCGAAACGGATGCGGAATGGACACGCAGCATCAGTAGCATGGACGTAGAAAGGATGAAAGTGGATGCAGCTCGCATATAAAGCATTAAAACGGGAAAAACGTTCGTATAGGAGACGTATCTCAGATATTTAGGATGTTTGCAGGATGTCTAGAGGATGCAAAAGGACACCTAGCAGAAAACCTATATTTCCTATAAAAAGGGGGAGAAATCACCTGGATCTCACTTTCAGTCCAGCAGCCTTGCGGTGCAGACCTCTTCAGCCTTCATCTTGCTCTTGCTCTTCCACAGCATCCAATCATCTCCACCATGGATTGTCAAACACTCCTTTTGGTAGCCTCCATCATTCTACAACAGTGCTAAGCCCTCTACAGGCTCTTTCACCTGTTCTACGGAAAGAAAAGGAGGCAGCCAAGAAGTGTCTGGGTGTGAAGATGGATCGCGAGAAGAGCCAAGTACGGACTGTATAACAAGCTGATGATGGAGCTGAGGAACGAAGACACTCGTGCATTCCAGAACTTCATGAGGATGCCTCCAGCCATATTTGACGAAGTTGTGGAGCGGCTGAGACCCAGGTTGACCAAGGCAAACACCAGCTTCCGGCCCAGCCTGGAACCTGGGCTCAAGGTGGCACTCACTCTGCGCCACCTGGCCTCAGGGACCATGTACAGGAGCATGCCTGGAGGGTGCCACACAATACCATCAGCATTGTGGTCAGAGAACTGGTGCAGACCATCATCGAAGAATACCTGGAGGAGCTCCTCCAGTGCCCCTCCACTGAAGAAGGCTGGAAGAAAGTTGCAGAGCAGTGGTATCAGAGGTGGAACTTCCCCCACACCGTTGGAGCCATAGATGGGAAGCACGTGGCCTGCAAAGCTCCAGCCAAGTCAGGGTCCACTTATTTCAACTACAAGGGCTTCTTCAGCATCATCCTCTTTGCCATGGTCGATGCTGACTACAAGTTCATGTACATCGATGCTTCCGGCAACGGGTCATCTTCAGATGCCCAGGTATACAACACCAGTCACCTCAAGGAGGGGCTGGAACACAACCTCATCATGGGCTTCCCAGATCCAGACCCCCTACCCAATGACACACAAGATGTGCCCTATTTCATCATGGGGGTTGACGCCTTCTCCCTCAGAACCTACCTCATGAAGCTCTACACTTCCAGATGCCTCACCCGTGAAGAGAGGATCTTCAACTACAGGCTGTCCAGGGCAAGGCGGGTGGTGGAGAATGCCTTTGGCATCCTGGCCAACAGGTTCCAGGTACTTCTCACCACCATGCAGCATCACCCAGAGACTGTGAGGAACATCGTGGAAGCTTGCTGCATCCTGCACAATCTCATGCGCACCCACTACCCAGTGTTGCAGAACAGGCTCGTGGACCGCCAACAAGGCAACGGGGACATGGAGCCTGGTGAATGGAGGCAAGGTCAAAACCTGATAGATACTGTGGGTGTGCAAGGCCCCAACAGAGCTTCACATGAAGGGAAGAAGCAGCGCAACCTCCTGAAACATTGGTGCAACTCCCCAGCTGGAGCAGTGGAGTGGCAAGACAGGATGATAGATGCTTAATGGATGCTTCCTTCAGCCTGTCTCATCACACTGATGAGATTGTGTCATGTATGTTGAGTGGCCCTACAATGAACAGGGCATTTAATAAAGAGTTGTGTTTATGTTGAAATGTGTGGATGAATGATTACATTGGTATTAATAATAAAGGGCCATATGTGTGGCACCTGGGAGGGTGGACCATACAGTCTCACTATGCTTGCACTGGAGGTTTATCTATCCCACACCTATTACCCATCCCACAGGTATCCCTGCCCATCGCACTGCTATCCTTACCCATCCCACAGCTATTACCCATCCCACAGGTATCCCTGCCCATCCCACAGGTATCCCTGCCCATCGCACAGCTATTACCCATCCCACAGGTATCCCTGCCCATCCCACTGCTATCCTTACCCATCCCACAAGCATGCAAAGGCTTAAACTTTCTAAAAGTTTCCACCAAGACTTTATTTACAAAAATAAATGAACCAAGTGTGTGAAGCAAAGATAAACTTTATTAATAACAAACTGTAAAAGCAAAATGACCCAAGTAAAGTGTCCCAAGCAAAGATAAAGTCAACAGGTAGCAACCCAATCTCTGGCACTCTTCTCAGTCACTCTGAGGCGTGCCCATATTCTCACGGGTGAAGGGTTCAGGTGCTGTGGAGGTGGCTGCTGCTGGAGTGCTGGTCTGAGGCGCTATTGGGGTTCCTGGCCCTGAGAGGACAACAGGGGATGGTGTGTGGAGGAAGCTCTCAGAGAGCTGGCTCAGTCCTGTGATGTTGAGAGCCCCTTCCTCCATGACAATGGGTGTCAGTCCCAAGACCGATGACAGATGTTCTGAGGCCGGGCTTGGCTGTGGGGTGGAGCAAGGAGGAGTGTAGTGGGGCTGACTGGTCTGCAGGTCAGCGAGGTGAGGCGTGGGTGCCATCTGTGGCGTTGCTGGCATCTGTGGCGTGGGTGGCATCTGTGGCGTGGGTGGCATCTGTGGCGTCGGTGGTATCGGTGGTGTTCGATGAACCTGTGGCTGGACTGGGAAGGGCTACCTGTACTGCTGGAACTCCTGGTAGCCATAGCCTTGGTAGGTGAGGGACTGTGGAAAGCCTTGGAAAGGCTGTGACATCACCTGGGGTTGAGGAGCAGACCTGGACTGGGTCGGAGCAGGTTCAGCTGCTGAACCAGGTTCAGCCTGGAGGGTTGTGCAGAAGACCTGTGGTCCTCTCCTTTATCACCTGGTACTGTGATTCGGACATGTCCATGAGGGTCTGGTTGACGTAGGTGAGGAAGGGCTTGCGGTTTGAGGATGGTATATCGGTGTGTACCAGCTGAGAGAGGAGATCTACGCTGCTTTTGATGGTGTCCCTGATCTCCAGCAGGACAGTGTGGCTCTGTCCCTCCGGTCTGCCCCTCTGCCTGCTTTCTGTGGAGGTGGAGCTGGGGGTGGATGTGGGTTGGTCTCTGGTGGAAGTGCCCTCTCCTTGCTCCCATTGCATCAGGGGGTCCTCCACGCACTCTGCCATGGGGAATGCAGCTGTCGGGGGGTCTCCGTCATGGGACGTTCCACAGATACCTGCCTGGACACAGGAGCTGAATCTTGGCCAGAAGAGGACTGGCTCTCTGTGGTCTGCCTGAGAGAGAGGGTTGTCAGAGGGGCTGCTCCTTGGTGGCGGATCTCACCCTCCAAGAAGCTGCACTTGTCCATCACGTAGGTCTCCCGGTCAGTTTGCTTGACCGCGGCCTGGCCAGACTTCTTGAGGTGCAGCTTCCCGTACCAGGTGTGCATGTGCTTCCACCATCCAAGGAGGACCTCCTAAGTGTAGCCCAGGCTCTCCACCTTCTCTCTCCAAGCCGCCTGCTTCCTCTTGGTGTCTCGATAGAGCCTGTGTCCCTTCCGCCACAGGTACTCGTTCTCCCTCAGCCATTCGAGCCCCTCATCCTCATGTTCCTCTTCGATGGAGTATTGCATCCTCTCCCGTTCTTGCGTATGCCTCTTCCTCCCTCTAGCAGGGCCATCTGGGCCCTCATCAGAGGGGCTTCAAGTTTCTAGGGGCTGCTCCACCACACCACCAGCATCAGCAGCAGCAACAACAACAGTAGCAGCAAAAGCAGCACCAGCAAGACGTGCAGCACCAGGAGCACCAGCAGGACCAGGAGCACCAGCAGCACCAGCAGCACCAGCAGCACCAGGATCATCATCAGCAGAGTAAGCACCAGCAGCACCAGCAGGACCAGCAGGACCAGGATCATCAGCAGCAGAATAAGCACCAGCAGCACCAACAGGAGCAGCAGGACCAGGAGCACCAGCAGCACCAGCAGAACCAGGATCAGCAGCAGCAGAGTAAGCACCAGCAGCACCAGCAGCACCAGGATCAGCAGTAGAGTAAGCACCAGCAGCACCAACAGGACCAGCAGCACCAGCAGGACCAGCAGCACCAGCAGGACCAGGAGCAGCACCAGCAGAGTAAGCACCAGCAGAAGCACCAGCACCAGGAGCAGCGCCAGCAGAGTAAGCACCAGCAGAAGCCCCAGCACCAGGAGCAGCGCCAGCAGAGTAAGCCCCAGCAGAAGCACCAGCACCAGGAGCAGTGCCAGCAGA
>BLBF01000052.1:17374379-17397803 GCA_015471245.1 Laticauda colubrina | reverse complement strand
CTTCCTTCCTTCCTTCCTTCCTTCCTTCCTTCCTTCCTTCCTTCCTTGTATTTCTTCTATCTAGAAGAACAGGACTTTTCAAAGAGGAACATCTTGCTTTTGCAGCCAGATGGTAGCAGACTCCAAATCTCAGATGATTTGAATCCTCTATTGGTTTCATCACCAAGCTGTAGACCAGGATTGGGTACTTGTTCTTTGCTGGGATAATTATCATGATTTCTCTTTCTCCTTCTTCTTGAGAATCAGTCACCTAGAAGATTTTCATCTTATCCTGAAACGAGAAACAGTTTATTTGCCATGTAAGCTTGTGTGCCTAAATTGCTACTCTGTGGGTAGCAGTATTGGTCTAATTAATCCATATTACTTAATCAGATAGTTCCTGAACTATCTGTAGGGTAGGTATAATCTCTATGATCACTAATAGAGCAGGGAGGAAATTGAACTCCAGATGGATAAAACAAGGAATAATTGAAAAATAAGGGGTGAAATGTCTCAAGGTGAGTTGATACGACTTGGCACTAGTTACAAATTGACAGGCACTAAGCAGGTAATGAGCCACAGTCCTCGGCTGTGACTTTCTATTGCTTTCTTCTGCCTTTTCTGTGAAAATGTCATTAAGTATTAAAGTGCATCCTTTGGTGAATGACTCCATCACACAGCTGTCACAAGCCCTTTCTTACTCGATTGATTGCACCATGAAACAATATTCTCTTTATCACAAGGAAGTTGGGAAGGGACTCTTTTTAACTGACAAGGTTTAAGCATAAAACCATTATTGCTCTTTATTTTTCTACATGGAAAGGAGAGTCAGTGAACCTTTTGGAAATATGGGAGTGTGTAAAAGAAATAAAAAAAATAAGGTTAATGACTCTGGCTAATCAGTTAAGAAACTGCAGTATCCTGAGTGAAGAATGTAAACCTTAGCGAAGCTACAGGAAATTAGCACATATGAGTTCATCTTATTGTTAGATATTCCATACCGTGCATATATTTATCCTTATATGAAAGCCATTAAAATGAGTAAGGCTCATTTTTATATAAGGGTGCACAGAAATACAGCTTTCATAGCAACAGTCATCAAAGGAAAGTGGATATATATAGTTCAGAATTAGGCAATCAGATCTGAACTATAACTCCCATCAGTCTTAACTCCCTTAGTCAAGCAATGGTGGGAGTGGAAATCCAACACTGAAAAAGGGCATTTGCTTACTTATCCCTAACTTGTCAAGAAAATAAACCCCAGCAAGGATCTATTATTATATAATGTATATGATTATACAATATAACTGCACATATCATTCATATTTTCATATTACAGTTAGATAGTGGGAGAAGCAATACAATAAGTTCCCGATGATACTCTAGGCGTAATCCAAAATCTTTATTATTTGGTTCTAGTATTTCTCTGAAATTTTCATTATCTTTCTAATGAATAATTGCAAATATTTATTTGTATTAAGCTACGGATTATGACTTTAGACTGCAGGCCATATTTTTTTATTTAGTAGGCTGATTTCTCTCTGTGTGTCTGCATGCATTCATGTGTGGGAGTGTGTTTGTGATTCTTGGTTCGCTATCCTCTAGCCAAATGATTGTGTTTTGTTTGCAAAAATAGAGTATCAAAAATCCAGAAAGGATATGGACCTTTAAAAAATATTAAGAAAAGATGTTCTGAAACCATTTTAGTAGAATCTCATGCGATATAATCAAATTTCTTAAAATTTATTTTTTTCCCCACCGTGAAAAATCTAATAAGGAGTAAGGAGGCTATAAGGAATTTACAAATTTGCAAGGAACAATCAAACTGAAACTGGAATCGAGAAGGCAAAGTATTATATCATTTCCAGAAGGTAATTTTAGTTCAAGAAAAGTACCAGAGGCTCAACATGCAGCAGGTTCCTAATATTTAAAAAGATAAAAATAGTCCCTGGAGCATAATATGGGAGGAAAATACCTTTTCTTAAGAGTATGACAATTGAGAGTATGTTTCTTAAGAGTATGTTTAATTGAGGCAAGATGTCTCAAGTGAAGAGAGCAGTCAACTTACATTCAGTTGCTAAACTAGTTGGCTTTCAGAGCTATTCTTATTCCATTGAGCAAATAGGGAAAATGAACCAAATGCTCAGAGAATCTTAAATCTGATTTTTGGTATCTTTTATTACCATGCTGACATATGCTTAGTAAAACAATACTTCTTGCCTTGGGTGTTGACTGATGAAATGCAGAAAAATAATCTAAACTAGGAAATGTACAAACACAGAGATGAACTCATTTTGTCTCGGCATAAGGCAGAATTTATGCAACAAAAGCATATCTATCTATATGTCTGTCAGCGAAATACTATTACTTCTCCCTATTTTGCCTTGAGCTTTGATATAAGTAATACTTCAAATGAATCTTGGTTGTACTGACTTTCCACCACTATCTAATCCAAGGTAGACATTTGATTGATGGCACAGGAAGATCTGATTCCATTTGAATCAGCCTTCTCTTGGGTTAGAGCTGATTAGAGTAGAAAGGATCTAGTTACATGACTTTAAAGGAAAATGTTGTTTGTTAGGTGAGAAAAAATGTTTTCAGTTCTAAATTGGCATCAAGAACAACATTCTTAGGGTGTCACTTTATTCTATCATATCAACATTCTTTTAGTTGAAATAAGGGGACATAGACACTGACTTTTCTGGGGAGGGACATCAGTAGTTTTTACTCAGACCGTTTGCCAAGTAGCTGAATTTTTTTTATAACCATATATAACTCTGGCCAGGCTGAACATCAAGGGATGTTCTGCTTCAAGATAAATCAGAGAGGTCTGGGCTTGAGACCTGCTCTTCTTGGTAATAGCCCAAAAAGTCTAGAACATACTTTTTACCTGCATGTTCAATCATCCTTCCATCTTTATATTCAGGGAAGTCCTTAACAATGGTTTTGTTTCATGAGGTCTTTGGATCCTAGGATGATTACAAGGTCATTTTTGTTATTGCAATTACTATTCTAATTATAATTGCAATTTTTAAAAGCATATTTTTGCCCTGTTTTAATTGCAGGGATGTCTGGTATTGCTTTATTCAGGTTCATCAGTCAGAATTGGCCACATTGGGACAGTCTGTAGTTGTTCTTAAATAAAAAGGCACAGATTAATGTGTACTGGGACTCACAAGAATACAATGTATGGGATAAGTACTATGAAACGAGGGGAGAAAATGAAACTAAAAAGTTCTATGTAGCAATAGAACTTTACTGTATCTATTTCTCTGCAGTAAATGGTCCAGTTATAATTTTAGATACAGTTACTACTTTTTATAATTAAATATATAAGGAGTAGTGGATGGAATCATGCATTATGGTAAGTGAGGGATCAGCAACTCAAAATCCACATGTCAGCCTAACTCTAGAACAACCCTGTTTGGGATACATATTTGATTTCAAAATGTTCTGTTTCCAGCTGTACCATTTCTTACTCTGGTGGAGTGGAAAACAGATGCATCAAAACTTTACCAAAAGACACAAGACCAAAAACAACCCTGCATCACTGACACACAAGTCCACACTCTCTTCAAGTCAAAACTAGTCATAATTTAAAAATATAATGCAGCCCTTGGCTTAAAAAAAGTTCCTTGCTTCTTTTCTAAGACATGACATAATTTGTTTATTTGTTTGTTTAAATTATTTACATGGCTACCCATCTCACAACAGTGATTTGAGTGGCATGCAAATGTTAAAGCCTCAGCCAAAAGAAGCACATAAAGATTAAAACAATGCTACCACAATGACCTATGGTGCCCAAAATAATGCATCACAATCATAAATCAGACCCTGCCTAACCACCTGGCTCAAATGCTTGGAGAAACAGCCAGATCTTACATGTTTTACAAAAGAATAACAGGGTCAGGGCCAGCCAGATCTCCAGTGGGATACTGTTCCATGGGGCAGGTACTGCCCCAAAGTTGACATAACTCATGAATCCAAGATAACACTGCTTGATAGAGAGGATTCAGAGCATGTCTCCTACATCTGGCAGGCTGAGCATAAATAAAGGGAGAAGTTGACACATGGACAGCTTTATAGATGATAACTAGCCGATTGAAATGCACTCAGTGGGAGACAGTGAAACTCATAGAACTGTGGTATATGAGTGTAATGAGAATTGCCAAATGCCTTCTGTGTTGCTGCATTCTGGACCAGCTGCAGCTCCCAAATGCTATTGAAGAGCAGCCCCATGTACAGTGCATTACGGAATCCAAGTGGGAAGTGATTGAAATATGAGTCACCAGGAACAATTTTTATTTGGGCATTGGTCAGAATCCTGACACCTCCATGTTGAACAATGGGTACAATTGGTATACAAGGCAAATGTGCAGAGGTGGTTGGCATTTGTTCCCTGAGCAGGAACCATGAGTCTAACAGAACCATAACACCCCCTCCCGCCACCATTCCAGGGAAATGTAACCCCAGCTGAAGTTATTTTTCCAGATACAGGACTTTAAAACTCACAGCCACTCAGTCTTGCCAGAATCAACAGGAGCTGCTGATTGCCAACCATCTCTGACAGGTGACAGAGGACATTTATATCGATCAGGGTAAAGGGTAAATTTTGCTGCCTATTTCAATTTATTCATCTCTTTGCCTTCCTAATCTTTTCTGCCACATAGTCTTGGATAAGAAGAGAAAATCTTTTTAGAAAGTATTTTAGAGCAGGGGTCTTCAAACTTGACAGCTTTAAGACTTGTGGACTTCAACTTCCAGAATTCCTCCTCATGTCATGTTAGCTCGGGAATTCTAGCAGTTGAAGGCCACAAGTCTTAAACTTGCCAAGTTTGAAGACCCTTACTTTAGAGGCTTCAACCTAATCCAAAATTTCAGATTTTCTCAGGGGAACCAGCCTCATCATCTGAATAGCTTAAAAATACCAAACAAGCAATCACTGGTAATTACAGAGATCTTGAAGAAACAAAATACAGTAGAAACAAGCAAAGACTCCTGTGTTCAAGAGGACTTGCCCTCTATATAAGCAGATTGAATCTTGGAAATGTCAACAGACAAGTTGCCTGTATATCTACATGACAAATGGCTGGATAAAAACTTGGCCAGTCTGGCCTTTACAAAAACATGTCTCTTTTTTTCTCCCCCTCCCAAATAAATGATAGACAGGTTTAGCTATACCACAAGAACTGAATTATTTCTTTGCTTGTTTTCATATTATTCTGGCATGCCCTGGAATAATCCAAAACACTTTTCAATTAAAATAGCAGGGAGGAAAATAACAACAAATTAAAATGTAAATAATAAAAAAAAACTTTAATTATTATCCAGAAAAAAATATACTCTGTGTGTGTGTGTGTGTGTTCATATTCTTTTATGATGGAGAGAATAATATGCAAATTCAGCTAGGAAGAGCCAGGGAACAAGAATAGTTATGAAAGCAGAGTATCTTCCAAAGGTTTGTCTTACAGAATTTAACATTTAGAAATAGCAATCACATTTAGACTTGTATATTGCTTCATAATGCTTTGGAGCCCTCTCTCAGTGATTTACAGAGTCAGCATATTTCCCCCAACAATCTGGGTCCTCATTTTATTGACCTCAGAAAGATGAAATGTTGAGTCAACTTAGAACCGGTCAGGATCGAACTCCTGGCAGTGAGCAAAGTCAGCCACCAATATAACTCTTAGTAATTTAAAAAAATACTAACAAGAGCTAACAATGTTAATTACTGCATGTTACATGCAGTAATCTAGGCATGCAACAGTACATGGCCAAATCCTTGATAATGTCTTGCCTAGAGTTTGGCCCTTCAAATTTGGCCCTTATCAGAAGTCGGTCAGAAGTAAGAATTTTCTTCTGGTAGAGTGAAATACATTTCCAATTTTGATGTAGAAAGGCACCTCTAATTTTAATTCAGGTAGAAATTTTTATTTTATCAAGAACTGTGGTGGCAACAGTGATTAAAATGCAATATTGCAGGCAAACTCTGTCCATAGCCTGGAGTTTGATCCTGATGGGGTTCAAGGTTAACTTGGGTTTCTATCCTTCTGAGATCAGTAAAATGAGGACTCAGTGTGTTGGGGGCAAAATGCAATAATGCTGACATTGTAAACAACCCAGCAATTACTGAAAGCACGATGAGATGGTATATAAGTATAAGTGCTATTGCTATTACTGGTTTTATATAGAAGTTTAGAAAACATTGCCTTGTATACTTTTACACTTCATCTCAACTATTTAGGCTATTAATTCAGTTACTAGTCTGGGAATACAGGTAAGGGGTTTTTTTTGTTTACTTATGACCAATTGTTTAACTATTTGTTCAAAGTTACAGTGGCCTTGCAAAATGTTCTTTCAAAGTTATGATGGTTGCACTGACTCCACTGTCACACAATTGCAATTCAGATGTTGGCAAAATGGCTTGAATTTTTGACCAGTGCAGTGTCCTGCTGTTGCAGAATTGTAGTGTGTGCCCAGTGGTGGGATTCAAATAATTTAACAACTAGTTCATTCAGGGCAGGTTGGCTGTTGTGGGAGGTATGGCCCATCCCCATTCTCCAGCTCTGCTGCACATGTGGGACAAGCCTCCCGTGATGGCCAACCTGACCCTGGGTGAACCAGTTGTTAAATTACACCCCATACCACTATCAAAGTGGATCCTGAGTGCTGCACTGCAATGGAGAAATGGGCAACAGAGCTTCTGGAGAGAAGGAAGAGGAGCAGGGAGAGGGAAAACAGTCTTCTCCTTCTCTTGCACTGGCTACTCTGTCCATTGCAGTGCAGCACAGCTCCCAGGATGCACTCTGATTGTGTGTGTGTGTGTGTGGGTGGATGGGTGGGTGTAATTTAACAACTGGTTCACTTGATCCAGGGTGAACTGGCTGAATCCCACTGTTATGTGTGCCCTTCCCAATTAATTTTCAAAAAGCAATTCATATAAGACAGTGTGATTCAGTTATCATTGCATTGGGCCCAACTGCTATAAATATTTTTTCTAAAATCGGGTCTGGTCATTTGATAACTCACGGAATGACTATATCATTGCATTGGGTCCAACTGGAATCATAATTGGAAGACCACCTATATATAGTATGATGCGGGAAATTTATTAACTTTTTCAGGAGTATTTTGGCCTCATGTTTTGAGTCGGTGGCTCATATTGTTCCATTACTGTACTTATTCAGTTTAATCTCCTCACCAAAGCAACATTTTCAACCCATTTAGGCACAACTGAAAAAGAGCTGTAAAATCAAACAATAGTTGAGCTTTATTTGATAGGAAAATAATTATTAAAAGGAAAGCATGACATTGGATAAATCCAGATTTCCTTAATAATTCTTCTATCTTGCATTAGAATTAGCACTTAGAACATTCTTACAGTGCCTAATAGAACAGGGGGTGATTTGCGATAATTCTAAGAATCTGTACTTCTATGCCTTGTGGTTATATTGTTGAGTTACTCATTATTCATCAGTCACTGTTGTCCAGAATGTGAAGTCACAAAGGTTTAATGCTTATTTTTTCCTTAAATCGTTAAGTAAATCTGATTTATAGGCTAATCATCCAAAGTCAATTATTTCATTAGAACTAAAGCACAGATGGAAGCATTTTCTAATATATAAAATGCATCTTAGAATATTTTTTTATATTAAAAAAATGCTTATAACTCCAGATTATAGCCTGGAAACTTTTTATTTCAAATTGTTATTTTAGTGTCTCAAGGATATCTGAAGATCAGTCTGTTCGAGCGCAGTGATGTGCAAATTTTAGGAGGGTGGTATTGTAAGCATTATAAGCACTATTAGAAAAAAAAGTGAAGATGCAGGATAAAGAAATGACAAAATTCAATAAAATCCAATTGAAAGTGCATTATAAAGAGTTAATCACTCATTATTTACTATCATTTTTAAATGATATTTACATTATTATTATTATGAATGCTTATTCATTAAACATGAAACTCAGTCATCGGGACATTTAAAAATATATCACAAATATCATTCATTGCTCTGATGGTTGATACGGGTTGCTTCCAGCATCTTAGGTATCCACCAAGTATCTTCTTAAAAAGTATGTTGTTCTGAGTAGTGCAGTCTTTTGAAGCTCTGCTGGTGCTTCAGCAAGAAGCTGCAACTTCTTGATGTATTTTGCAAAATTCTTGGACATGGTACTAAGTGCCCCAATGACAATGGGTATCACTGTGGCATGTTTCATTAATAATCACATAGTTTTGATGGACAGCTCATGATATTTCATGATTTTTCCAGTTCTTTTTCTTTGACTCTGGCATCTCCTGGTACAACAATGTTGTTGTTGTTATTATTTTTTTATTCACATTTAAAATGACCATCTGGTAGAAATATTGGAACAGCACCAAAGGCTTTGGAAATCATTTATAAGGAACTTCTAAAATATCTGTATATGTTACAATGTTTAGATAATCTGGATACAAATATGGATGGAAGGTGGCTTGATTCAAATTTATATTGCCTATGAGATATTAGAAGAAATAAATATGTGCTTGCTTAAAATAGTAGTCTGGTGACAATGGAAAAAAGATTCTGCTTCCTAAATACTTCTGGGTATATCTTATAGATATTTGACTGCTAATCATGAAAATGACCTGTATTTTAATCTTTCGTGTACCATTTTATAGAAATCTTGTCTTTATACAATAGCAGATGTGTACATCCTTCAGTACCTGTTGGCCATGCTGCATGCACAAAAGAAACATGCAAACATGGAATTGTTGTTAAAGCACATCCAGTACACCAAGCACAATTGGAATATCTTTGGAGATCTAAAAGTAGCGGCTCTGCTGCTTTGAGTGCACCTTGGATATACTAAGTACTGTTGTTACCTAGGCAAATGGAACAGCCATGGAAGAGACTCACATTATACTAAAAAGAAATGGCCACTCTGAAATAATTTGGTTGCAGTGCAGAAAAACAGGGCACATACGCTTGTTAACCTGATAAATATATTTTTGTCTCCACTTCACATAAAACTCAAACTGATGAAACATTTTGTGAAAGCAGTGAACAAGGAAGGTGAATGTTTTTGTTATTTGAGACAGATGTTTCCAAAAATAATTGGTGCCAAGATTAAGGAAGGCATTTTTATTGGTTCACAGATCAGATATGTCATCAATGGCAAGTAGTAGCTAGATCTGTTAGAGAGGCCAAAGAAAATCACCTGGAAAGCATTCAGGGATGTCATTGAGAATTTTCTTGACGACAGAGACCCAAATTACATCCTGCTGTTGTATACTATTCTTAAAGCATACAGAACATTTCACTGAAGATTCATTTTTTGCATTCACACTTGGACTAATTTCCTGAAGATCTAGGTGCAATCAATGATGAACATGGTGAAAGATTTCAGCAGGACATTTCCACAATGATAAAATGCTATCAAGGCAACTGGAATTCACCAATGCTGGTTGACTCTTGTTGGACACTGCAACAACATGCATTGGACACTTAGTATGAACAAAAATCAACAGAAAAAACATTTTCAGCCCTGTTAAACTCACACAGCATGTCATAAATACAAGATTAAATACATTATATCAGTTAAAAAGTTATTTTCATATTTCTCAAGATTCCTATGTGATACAATTATTCTGAAATTAAAGTTCTGTTTGGTCTGAAGGGATCTATGATAATCATTAAACATTTTTCAGGAAGCAGAATTTTTTAAAACAAAATTGTTCAGTGGCATCCAAAGTTGTCTCCTTAATACTCTTTGTAATACTAAATATGAGATAGAATATTGTCCTGCTCAAAGAAATGGAGCAGGAATTTTCTCAAGAATTTTCCCAATGATGTAACACCATAAGTTATTTATTTATTTAACAAATGTTATATATCTGCCCAACTCACACATAAGTGACTCCAGGAAACAATTTTAAAAATCTACCATATAAGAAACATATAAGCACATAAAATACCTCCCCCCATGACAACACAGTGAAGTCATCCACTTGATTGGCTCCATTCCCATATGTGATCCCCAGGTCAACTGACAAAAACATGTTTTTAGGGCATTTGGAAAAACAACAGGGCAGAGGGGAGGAATGATGTTGCATAAAGAAGGGACCATCCGAGATGTTATATTGTAATATGTAGATGGGTGACATCCAACTGTTACATACTAAAGATTATATCCTTAATTTTTACCATTGATCATATATGAGGGGTAAGTGAAAAGATTAAAGTATCTGATGTCTAGCATTTTTCTAAGACATAAAAATCTGAAAGTGGCTAAGAACAAATTGCCAGGACTTTGAGGAGGATCCATTTGTGATAAAAATCAATATTTTTTTTGAAAATTTGATGGGGGCAATAACCTAGTTGATGAAACAGGAATACATTTTCAAATGTAGGATGGAAGGAATGGTGTCACCACTGCTCTTCAAATACTTATTTTGAAGTTTCTCCTTAGGTGAGCTGTCAAGGGAAGCCTCAAAATTGTACTTTTTATCCTTTTCCTTCTATTTATTCAAGTTTAGTTTGCATTAGATTTTATTATTATAATCAACATTCCAGAATCTCAAATGAAGAGTATTTCCCAATTGCTGGGTTAAAGTCTCAGCAAAACATTTGTTTTCCTTACTGCCGGTCCCACCTGCTTCTATTACTTCTGCTCCAAATCACTGCTGAATGGTTCCAATTTCTGAGTGTGTTGTTTATTACAGGTGATTTTCTTTCTCTGTCTTTCTGTCTCTGTCTCTCTTTCTCTCCCCTCCCTTCTTATTTCCCTCTGTCTTTGCTTCTCACACCTCTTTCAGCCTATCATCAGCCAAGACACTCCAGAAGGAATAGAGCAAGTCTGATGGGGCTTCTCATGGTTCATTTTTCTGCTGTCCCTCTCCCTTTCCATTTCAGCATCTTCTTAATTTAAAATTATATGAAATAACAAAACCAGGGCAGAATTATCCCTACCAAGGAGGGAGATACATAGTTTTGTATAACTAAGTAGTCCTCTACAGCAGTGGTCTCCAACTTTTTGGGCACCAGGGACAGGTTCCGTGGAGAAAGGCCATGAACCAGAGGGCATATGGTTTTGCATGCTGCCTGCATCCCACAGATGGGGTTTTGCTTATGTGCACAGTCCAGTTGCTGGCATACTGTGGACTGGTGCCAGACTGGTACCCTTCCACGGACCAGGAGTTGGGGACCCCTGCTCTAGAGTGAGACAACAAAACTAACCTGCTGATGGGAAACCATTCTTAGATTTAGGGAGAAAGGCAAGGATACAATTGAAACTTACAATTACAGGGAAACAGGCCAATAAGCAAAATATTAGTACAGTAGCTCTCATTATTTTCTGTGGTGAGAAATTCTGGACAGTTACAATCCATAAAATCTATTTCTGAATACTGTTAAGATAGATCAGCATGAACATTATTCCATTTCCCCACCTCCCAAATGAAATATGGAGAATATTTTTCTTTTCTCTTCTGCTTTCTTGTCCAAAAAGAGGCTTGGAATGGTAGTTGAAAAAAGTTAATGGGTGTAAATTTGCAGTCAAGCACTTCTTCAGTGAGCCAGACTGAGGAAGGCTATGTTGTGGAGATACATAGTAATATGTTCCTTTGTATCAGATCAAATTATCTATCTACTTAAGTCCTTGTGGATTGCAGTCTCTTCAATGCACATTTTAAATATGATTTTACCTCGCTCATAATTTGGAATTCATGCTTAAACCACACTGCAGTTGCATTTTTAAAAAAATGCATTTCCTTCTCTGTTATGTAGTTTTCCAGGAATAAAAAACATTCAGAAAAGCATTTGTTTGAAGAAGAAAAAAAGCATACCCATGACAATGTACAAAAATATTTTTAGGCATATCGCTGGAGAATATGCATAAAAAAATTGCTGTATTTTATCTTGTGATCTCAGAACTGAAACTTTAACCTTTAAGATGAAAAGCATCTGCTTTATTTGCTGAAACATGGCACTTTCTTAATGACCATGTATCCTGTTTCTCCAACAATACGGCCTCCCCCAATAGGAAGTCCCAGCATGTTTTATAGGCATGAAATGAAATTAAGCCCCTCCCCCCAAATTAAAGCCTATATTAAAACATGCAAAATGGGGGGAATGGTGGGGGGGCTTGCCGTTAGGAAGTATTTTTGTTGCACACCCGGATATGGTGCTGCCTGTGTTGACTCTGATATGAAGTGTCCCACCAACACCGAGGTCAACATCCAAGCCATCGCTGCTCGCCCACCCGAAGATGCAAGGAGGGTGGAAATTAAGTCACCCCCGAAAAGACGGCCTAGCCATTATTTCAGGGCTCAAAAAAAAAATAAGACCCGGACTTATTATATGAGAAACGCGATAGTTAATATATAAATATTTTAGGAAAAAAGATTGGAATACCCAAGATAGCTCAAAATTTACAGATACCTTTTGCAACCATGCCATAAGTACTCTTATGGGATAGAAAGTGGTTATAAAAGAATAACAGAGTTAAAAGGAACCTTGGAGGTCTTTTAGTCCAACCCATTGCTCAAGTAGGAGACTCTGCCCTATGCCATTCAGAATAGAATAGAATAGAATAGAATAGAATAGAATAGAATAGAATAGAATAGAACAGAATAGAATAGAATAACAGAGTTGGAAGGGACCTTGGAGGTCTTCTAGTCCAACCCTGTGCCTAGGCAGGAAATCCTACATCACTTCAGACAAATGGTTATCCAACATCTTTTTAAAAACTTCCAGTTTTGGAGCATTCTGATTAATTGTTCTAACTGTCAGGAAATTTATCCTTAGTTCCTCAGTTTAACTAGACAAATGGTTGTCTAATTAAATTCAGTGTGGTGCTATTCCTTCTTATGTTCCAAACTTCCAATACATCCATTTTTAAAAAATCTGCGTGTTATAAAACGGTGACTTATCTTTGAAAGAGCAGTGCTTTCCTATAAATAAACTAATGTTGGCAATTAAAATAAATGATTTATTACTTTGGATTGCTGTAAGATAATTTGCATTTTTAAGTTAAAGATCAGCATTGTTGGATGTACTATAAATATATTTAGAAATATTCTGGCTATTAAGACACCAAAAGTAAATGCTGTGTTCAAATATATTATGACATCCTTACAAGAATTGAATCTAGCTGACATGTATTAACATAGATTATGCCAGTTTCTCTCTTTCAACCCTAGGAAGGTATTGGCAAACCACTCCTGAAATCACAGCAGCATCTACTTATTTTTTAAAAAAGGAATAAGGACTGTAGATAACTTGATTAACATTATTTAATTATCTCGAGTTGCCAGATCAAATCTGTATTATGTGAGCTACATACACATTCATTAAAATAATGTGAATTTTACTAGAATCCATCTGAATTAGTGAGCCAATTTGTTAGAGTGTTTAAAGCACAAGACTAAAAGCCAGGATAATTGTGCAGTCTAATCCCGCCTTAAGAAAAACCACCTAGTGATCTTGGGCCAGTCACTCTCTATCAGCCCTAGGAAGGAAGCAAGAGCAAACTATTTCTGAGCAACCTTGTTCGGAAAACTGCAGGGATAATCCAGGTAGTTTCCAGCAGACAACGCTGACTTGATGGCACACACATACACACATACACAACAAAACACACAACACACACACACAAGCCACAGCTCTTTACTACCAGTGGTCAATCCAATGTTTCTGAGCACAGTGCTCAGTAATATCAGCTAGAAGTTCAAATATGAGGAAGATTAGATGCAATTTATATGCTCCTGATCTCGACACAATTCATTTGTCAGCTGGTGGATTTTTAAAATAGATTTTTAAAATTACTACTAAGCAAAATAAGTAAGAGTAATACTCTTGCAAAAATGCATCCCTGGATGTATTAATCATGTCCAATATTAGATTTTGGACAGCTGAATAGTATGACTAGGAATCAGCATTTTTGACTAGGAATAGTACGTGCTTTGTCAGAGAAAAATCTTGAGAGATGGAGAGGCAATTGATTAGACAACCACCCCCATACATTATTGGTCTGAAAGAATAATGATGTGATGAAAAAACTACATAAGTTTGACCCAGATGCAAATCACTTGGTTGGTCATGAACCAAGGGAGTTAGATAATAATGTGGAAAGAGGTCTCAGAAGGGAGAATACAGATATTCTAGGAAAAAAAGGGAAGGAGAGACAACCTATCTACCTGATCAATGTGAAATTAAGCATGAAATAACTATTACAGAACAGAAAGAGCCAAATTTTGCCAGTAGTAACTCAAATTTAATGGAACTGGTAGGAGTCATATAAAACAATCTTGGAAATAGGGCTTGGCTTTGTATCTCAAATTTGCAGTATCTTTCCTCTATAAGTTTGTAGAGCTTTAAAAGAAATAGGAAAATGCCTTTTATAAATAGGGGAAGCAGCTGAGCAAAGATGCTCAGCAGATATTAGCCACTGGTTGATTGAATAAATACTAGCTGTATATTTTATCATCATTTCTCTTCCCATGAAGTGAGTAGGAGACATGTCAGACAGTTGGGTGCATTTTTAATAAGCAAAGGTGGAATGGCATATTCCTTGTTCTGTGCTTGCACATCAACAGCATTAATTGATCTTCTAACTTCAGAATATCACTGGAACAGGAATTTGTTTCTTTGGTAGTAGATATATATTATCTACACAGACACACACAGGCACAGAGACACATGCATCCTCACTCTCACCACATTATTTTCCTACATGCCAAAAGTATTTTTAAAAATTCCATCATGAAAACATGTTTTGACCTGTAGAATCTCTGGTTTATCTCAGTTGATGTCTTTCATAATATACTTTTGGTTTTTCCCTATTGTAATCAGATATGTGTAGGAGAATGGTTAAAACTTAAACATCTTCCTAATGCATATTCTGTAGAAATACTAAAAAGGATGAAACCTGTATGTGTCTCCCTGAGGTATGATTGTTACATCTAGCTACTCAGCAACATTGAGATTTAATTAAGATAGTTTACCCTTTTCTTTTAAATCTTTCAAAATTAAACTCTCTTTAGAAATGAGTTTTGTTTTTTTTGAAACTCCTGGAATTCAATCAAAGTAAGCTGACTGTCCTTTTCCAGAGGCAGAATAAAATACATATTCTCTACTTTTTTGAAAAAAAAAATCCAAACTGTGTACACACTTAAATCCATTTTGTAGATACATACATCTTCACAAAGAAGATATTCTGCAATTTGTGAAAGTCAGCCTCTCACAACAAGGTGGTTTAGATAAACAATTCCAGTACTGAGTAGTCAATATTGATTGACCCTCTTTCCACCACCTGAGAAATTTCAGGGTTTGAAGCTACATAGGAAAATTAAAAAAAAAATGCTTTGAAGAAGAAAATAAATAAATAAAACCATTTTCATAATGTTATGAAGAAAAGTATGTAGTTCACAGAAGTCAAGCTTGACTTAAAAGGATCCTTTATTTTGATCTATTGATGTAACTTCTAGAAATTTTTCCTTTTCCTTCTTTAAAATTTTTTCCTTTTCCTTCTTTAAAAATAATGTAGAAAAAGTATTTGTATTGGTTACCAACATTATTCAAGCCGGTGTCTTTTATCACTCATACATTACAGCTGCATAATTTACAAATGTCTTTTTCTGCTTTGAGTCAAAGGGTTGGTAGAGAAACAAAAATAATGTTATTAATGTGGAAATGTAAATCTTCTGTATCTCCCATGCTTATTTATTTGGAAGTCAAACTCATTCTAATCAACTGGACTCCTTCCAGTATAACTGGCACATAGGATTATAGTCTGTGAATAAACATTACTTAGAATTTTAACTTGGAGATCTGTGTTTTTTGAATGCATCCCAAGAAATATCTATGTCCATAATTTTAAAATGTGATAGGTCTCTATTGAATACCATGAATGGCCAAGAAAGACAGGGATCACAACTGCCCAAGCTCCATTATCCTAATTTAAAGAACCGGCTTTCTGGAGATGGCTCTAATGCTGGGAAAAGTGGAAGAAGAAGAGGATGACCAGCAGTAAGGTGGATAAACTCAATGAATTGTAGCGGTGGTGTACTAGTTTGTTTGTTTGTTTTAATAAAGTTTTATTTGGGTTTTCGTACACACAAAATACAAGTAAAACATCTTTTTTGAAAATAGCATGGTCCCGGGTTGAACTTCTTTATACAGACACAAACTCAATTTCATGCTCAATTTTTATGTTCTATTCCATATCTTATACTTTTCTACATTTTCTATATAGTTTTTCCCTTCTTTTAATTTTCTCAATTTTATTTTGATTATCTCATCTCAATTCAAATCATTATATTGATACTTTTGTCTGTTCTGTTTCAATTTCATATTATCTTTTCTCATTAAACAAATTTTTTCCTGTAGTTACTAGTTGGAGTATGACAGCTTTAAATGTTTTAATTTTATCCATTCAACTCTTGTTTAAACTTCAATATATACCTTAAAATTATGACCTTAAATATAATACATAACTTCCAATCGAATTCTGCTTGGTACATTCTTATAATACACACTGTATTCTTAAAAAAAAAAGGATTATAAATATATGTAATTATAAACCCTCATTCCATTCCAGAGGTGCGGTTTCAGTCTGTTGCTGAAGAAGCTCAAACTGGAAGCTGGGTAGTATACTGTTGAAGGACCTGGAGGACCAGGCTAGGGACAGACTGTGATGGAGAAAATCTGTGTGGTTGCTAAGAGTTGACACTGACTTGATGATAACCATTCACTCAATCAAGACATATAAATTACAGGAATCTGCCACTCATGATATTTATATTTTTCTACAAGAGGAAAAGAAAGGCTGAAAGTTATCACTGTGTTCTTCTAGGAATTTCAGCAGCTGTATTGTTCAAACTAATCTTATTGCACAAGATAAGTATGTAGAGCTGACTTGCCTTTTATTGTGATGCAAAAGAAGGCCTTTTGTGCCATTATTTTCACTTTTATTATTTTGGGGAACAATGCTCATACTTCAGTAACTGTCTGTTCAGAAGTTCCTTCCTTCTGGATTGACCTTAATAGGCAGGTTTTTGAGTATTTTGTTTGTTTTGAAGGAATGCTGTATTTTGTGAAGATGATTAAAAAAAAACAATCATGAACATTGTTAACTCCATATAAAAACAAATAAAAGCTGATCTACCCTAAAGCATATTGTTGTCATTAACAAATCTTTATTATAAGACTTTCATGACTTATCCTTCCTTTTGCTGAATCTCTAGCTTGCTTGCAGAACATCAGAAGGATTCTACTAGTCCTTTTTTTAACCAACATTTTTTATTAGAAGGCATAAGATGCAGCTCACTGGATTAACTATTAAAGAAAACAAACATGTCTTTAGGGTACCAGAATAAGTGGGCCATACCAGAGTTATTTTTTCCTAGTTGTCATACCCTTAACTTTTTCAGTACATACATTGAATAGTTCCTTGGTACTTCTCTTGGGAAGATTTTGGAAGTAGTTTGCCATTGCCTGCTTTCTAGGAAAGAGAGAGAGAGTGACATGCCTAAAGTGAGACTACAACTCACCGTCTCCCAGTTTGTAGATGCCTGGAGATATAAAACTGGTGATGCAAAAGAGTACACTTGTTTTGTTTTTTTTTCTAAAGGCAGTGGTAAACTTTTTTTAAAACAGACACTTTGAGATATTTTGTAGAACAACCTGGATAGCAGAAATGCTTTTATGGGATTTTCAGTTTTGATTCAAATTTGTGTTTATTAATTCTTCTGTTCTGTTCTTCTGTCCCATTTGTCCTGGGTTGAATCCAGAAGGGCATTGCTGATAGATGATGGACACATATCATATTAGAGAAAGAGCATGTGAAAGCAACTCTGATCTTGTCTTTTGAAGTTGTTAAGACAAGTAATGGTGCTGTTGGTATAGATGTGGACATTTGCCTTTGTTGGTGGATCTGATTCCCACGTTACCATGATTGTTCTGTTGTTTCTATTGCTTGTGAGAAATTGCTTGTCTGTAATACTTTAACCCCACATCTACACCTAAACAGCAAATATAACTTGAATAATTATTTGCATTACTTGAAATTACTGAAATTATGAATTGTATAATTCAAGCAGGTAACAAACAGATGGAACTTTACACTAGATCAACACTTCTATAAAATTGTATTTTAAATTATATTTTTAAAACATCATTTTATGTAGCATATATGACATATATCTTTGTAATTATTTCCATTGCATTACTATTTTTATTTTAGTTTCTTTTTGAATTATAAATTATGTAAATGTTGTATATTAGATGGTGCAAATGTCTATCAGATTTTAGCCACAATGTATTTTGAGATACAAGAAAAAAAAGTTTTAAGACTATCCTTCATATTTCCATAGTACTTAAATTTCTTTGCACTAACTGTAGAGATGTAAACTGAAATAAAGGAGACCCATTAGTCATCATTATAATTTAATGGCCTGGAACATTTTTGAGTCAGTAAGTACACAGAAGAGTAAACTATGCTATTATTCTTCTCGTGTAATTTAGAAAGCGGCATGATCTTTTCAAAAAAGTTAATTTAAAAAGTTCAGTGTTTCATGTTAAAGGCAACTATCCAGAGATGGTATTCAGCAGGTTCTGACCAGTTCTGGAGAACTGCTAGTGGAAATTTTGAGTAGTTCGGGGAATCAGCAAATACCATCTCTGACTGGAGATTTTACACTATCCTTCCTCTGCCATGCCCACCAAGCCACACCCACAGAGCCGGTAGTAAAAAAAATTGAATCCCACCACTGCAACTATCTTATTACATGGTGAACGTATCCATTAAACTTCACATTTTAATTTGATATAGAGATAGAGATGATAATATATAGATGATAATATAGCTGATAGGTGTATATATGTACACCCATACTCACACACCGGGGGTGGGGTGGGGTGGGGAATTGAACACTTTTTGTCCTATCTATCTCTATTCATATATGCAGCATCTATATAATTATAATTAAGCTGAAAGACTCCAACAACAATAATAACCACAGAAAAAACACTTTAAAAGGCTTGAATAAACAAAAGTATTTCATGCCTTTTATAAACTGTAACGAAAAGGGAAATACCGATACAAGCACAGAAAAGAAGATCTAAATAATGCAAACCATTTAATAATTTCTTCCAGGACCTTGAACTCATCCTGGAAAGCAGTGATAAGCAGTTTGTTTTGACAGAAGAATAATCTGGGAACTTCACATCTATGCTGCAGCATTCTGAGCTAGTTGCTGAGTCAAAGTCATCTTCAAGGAATGCCAAGAGGACATTGCAATAATTCAGCCTTATTTGCCACTACATATGCTGCTAATGCAAGTTTTATCTTCAGGAGACAATGTCTTGTATCTCAAATTATGAGGTTTCCAGCATTAGTGCTATGTCCAAGAAGAACCCCCAAGTTCCAGGCCTTATATTTAAGAAAAAATATAACAATTCAAACAATTCTCCTAAATCCTGAAATTTCTTGCCCAGATTCAGATTTAGTTTTTTCCACTGCATTCTGTTTTTTAAAGCCAGAGACAGGCAGTGACTTGCAGCCCTTTATTTATAGAAAAGGATGAGTATACCTGGATATCAACAGCACCTGTGCAAGGTGGTATTCAGTAGGTTCTGACCAGTTATGGAGAACCGGGAGCAGAAATTTTGAGTAGTTCAGAGAACCTGCAAATATCACCTCTGACCAGCCACACCCCCATCTATTCTCTGCCTCCTGAGTCCCAACTGATTGTCTGGGTCTTTTGTTGCCCTGCACAGGAAAACAGAACTGGAAAGAAGGTTAGTGGGGTGGAGAGAGAATGGGGATTTTGCAGTAACCTTCCCATACCATGCCCATCAAGTCATACCTACCAAGCCATGCCATGCCCACCAAACCATGCCCACAGAACTGGTAGTAAATTTTTTTGAATCCCATCACTGCACCTATGGATAGTTCTTCTAAGAGATGTCATGTATATGTTAAATAAAAATGGAGATTAAAAACAGATCATCCCCAAAACAATTCCAAGAAAGCAAGCAGAGTTCCCACAATGCTACTTTCTCAGAGACGTTGTAAACCTTAGAATCCAATTGCCAGATCCCTCCAGAACTTTAAAATAATATAGTAGCCAATGGTGTAGAGGCAATTGAGGCATTCTGGTTATTAATTAAATTGCTCTTCCTTTCTTTCTCTTTCAGTTTAGATAACTCAGTAAGGTAACCAGATCTACTTCTTTCAAACCTATTAAGTAAAATATTTAATAACTAAACAATTTTCTATGAAAGTTACTGAATTTGCTATTGGAAGGTTTTCTCTATTTGGCTAAGCATAGAATATTGGCTGGTGGCCTATAATTGACATCAGATAGGTTGAGCTCAAATAGGTCAGAAACGAGAGATGGTTTCTTAAGCCAGGGCCACAGATGTCTTTAACATCAAGGATGAAGAATAGAACACAATAGAATAGCAGAGTTGAAAGGGACCTTGGAGGTCTTCTAGCCCAGCGGTCGCCAACTGGTGGGCTGTGGAAAAATTTTGGTGGGCCTCAGAAGAAATGCCCCCCCCAAAGCAATTATACTGGGCTGTGCAGCTCTTGTGCCTCCCGGCTCTCCGATGGACCTCAGAGTCAGGCCCATGAGATGCACATGCAAACCAGATCCTACACCTGCAACAGCAGTCCCCTCCCCCAGTGCCCACTGTCAACTCTTCCCCATTAGTTCTCCAGCTTTGAATTTCTCCCAGCTCTCTCTCTTCCTCCCGCCCCTGCCCACGTGCAGGCAGGAAAAGAAAGAAAGACGGAGCCATGTGCAGCTCTCCCCTTTTCCAGCCCCTTGCTGTCTCTCCAAATATTGAAGCCTTGGAAACACAGGCAAAGCCACTGCAGTGGTAGCATCCTGAGTTGCCTTAGCATGCTCAGTTAGTAAAGAATCACCCTACCCAGAGAAGGAGGTGGTGCTGGAGGAGGAGGAGGCAGTAGTGGAGAAGCAAGCAACTCAGGGCACTACCGCTGTGGTGGCTTTGCCTGTGTTTCTGAGGCTTCGATGTTGGGAGAGGCAGCAAGGGCTGGAAAAGGAGAGAGCTGCACATGGCTCTGTCTCCCTTTCCTTTCCTGCCTGCATGTGGGTGGGGGGAAGGAAAGAGAGAGAGCTGGGAGCAATTTAAACCTAGAAAACTAATCGGGAGAGCTGACAGCGGGCGCTGGGGGAAGGAACTGTTGTTGCCGCTGCCACCGTGTGTGGGAGTGTGCATCTCAGGACCTGAGATGGGAGGCACGGGAACTACAAGTGGGAGCATTTGATGATTTTGAAGAACTCCTGGAACATGGTAAATTGGTATTTTGTAGGTCTCAGTGAAAGAGTGAGCTTTGTTTTATCTCCTTTCCTCCCCTGGTAATGCAAGAGATACTTTCTCTCCCCCCCACCCCCAAATCACTGGTTGTGGCTGGGTTTGGCATTGAAGTGCTAAACCGAGTGAAGTGCCCCCAGGGACACCTTTCCTTGCCTGTCTCCAGATGACACTGGGAGAGCCCCCCAGCTTTTCTTCAGCTGCAGATCTGAGCCTCTCAATCCTCCAGCCAGGATCTGAAAGGAGCTCCCACTTTCTCCTCCTCCCCTCCCCCAATTAATCACCAAGAGTGGCAGTCCTCTGCAGGCAGATGCCTGCCGAGAAGCCTCTACAGTGCCAGCCAAGGGGCGCTGCCTCTCAAGGAGAGCAAAGCCCCCTTTCTGCCTCTGCTTCTCCCAGCAGTAGTTGCCATGAGGCCCCTCAGCTCACACACACACACACACACACACACACACACACACACACACGTACACATAAACCACCCACTCTTCTGTTTCTTTGGAAGGTGCCAGGTAGGGAGAGGCTTCCAGTCTGGAACATTTTATTTTGTTTTTATTTTTAAGCATTTACATTTTTGTTTTAACTAAATAAGTAGGGGTGTGTGTGTGTATGTGTGAGTGTGTGTGTGTGTGTGTGTATGTTTTTTTAGGCTTTCGCGGGTACTTACATGTGTGCTGTTTAGCTTCCTTCGGGTATTATCCCACGTCATTGTAGTTCTGTTAAAGTTGGAGCAACGTTTCAGCAGAATCTCATCTGCCATCCTCAGGCTTCTGTATAGAGTTAGTTTCTGGTTTCAAATTTGAGGCTGGTCCATTCTGATTGGCTGGGAGCCTGGATCTGTGTTCATTGGACTTGGAGTTTGATTGATTGGTGTTTCTGGTTTGTTCTGTCTGTTTTGTGGCTTTGATTGGCTGGCAACACTCTGTTCTTGTGTTGGAGGCTTTCAGTGCAGCTTGGCTCCGTGTGAAGAGACGGCTGCTCTTCATTAGCAAGCTGCTATTCATTAGCAAGCTGGGTTTCACCTGGGTGCCTGGTGGGGGGGGTGTTTGAGTTGGAGCTATCAAAGGGAGTCTGTTTTTGCCCAGGTGTTTGCCTGGCTTGTGGCATGGAGATCTTTCTATTTGAGAGTGCAGGCTTCCAAATGATTGACAGTCTGGTGGAATCATCTCTTCTATTCATGCTGTCAGGTCTTTTTTCAATCTCTATGGCTTCTCTGATGATTCTGTGGTTGGGGTTTTCTATAGTGGCTAGGGTTTTAGTGCCATTGAAGTTGATGTTGTGACCTGTGGTTTTCATGTGTTGGACTAGTGAGGAGGTGTGTTCCAGCTTTTCTACTGCATTTTTGTATTCATCTAGGCGGGTACTTATTCTTCTATTGGTCTGTCCAATGTATGTGGCCGGGCATGATGTACAGGGAATTTCGTATATGCCTTGGTTTTCCAGGTCAATTTTGTCTTTGGGGTTCCTCAGGATGGCTGCTATTTTTTTGTCTGTTTTGAAGGCAGTCTTGATGTGATGCCTGTGTAGTATCTTACTGATATTATCTGTGGTACCTCTTATGTAGGGCAGGACAGCTGTTCCATAGATCTGTTGATCTTCTAGGTCTCTGTTATGTCTTGGTGTGTTTTTGTGGATCAAGTTGGTGATTTTGTTTTTGTGGAAGCCATTGGCTGTCAATACTTCAGTCAGGGTGCATAGTTCAGTCTTTATATGTGTCTTATCTGCCAGGCGTTTGGTTTTGGTAATTAGTGTTTTCGCTACGGAATTTATCTGTGCTGGGTGGTGGTGGGATTGGGCGTTGAGGTAGCGGTTGGTGTGTGTTTTCTTTTGGTATATGGTGTGTCCCAGTGTGCCATCTGTTCTTTTGTAGATTAGTACATCTAGGAATGGTAGTTGTTTATTTCCGTTTCCATGGTGAACTTGATTTTGGGGTGTGTGTTGTTTAGGTGTGTTAGGAAATTGTTTAGGTTTTCTTTTCCATGGGGCCAAATCACAAATGTGTCATCGATGTATCTTAGCCATAGTTTGGGTTTGTGGGTGGAATTAGCCAGGGCTCTGGATTCAAATTCTTCCATGAACAGGTTTGCAATGACGGGTGACAGTGGTGATCCCATAGGGGCTC
>BLBF01000052.1:17313086-17356787 GCA_015471245.1 Laticauda colubrina | reverse complement strand
CATGCGCACCCGCTACCCAGTCTTGCAGAACAGGCTCGTGGACCTCCTACAAGGCAATGGGGACATGGAGCCTGGGGAATGGAGGCAAGGGCAAAACCTGATAGACACTAAGGATGTGCAAGGCCCCAACAGAGCTTCACGTGAAGGCAAGAAACAGCACAACCTCCTGAGACACTGGTGCAACTCCCCAGCTGGAGCAGTGGAGTGGCAAGACAGGATGATAGATGATTAATGGATGCTTCCTTCAGCCTGTCTCATCACACTGATGAGATTGGGCCATGTAAGTTGGGTAGGCCTACAATAAACAGGGCATTTAATAAAGAGTTGTATTTATGTTGACATGTGTGGATCAATGATTACATTATTATTGATAATAAAGGGCCATGGGTGTGGCACCTGGGAGGGTGGACCATACAGTCCCACTATGCTTGAACTGGAGGTTTATCTATCCCACAGCTATTACCCATCCCAAAGGTATCCCTGCCCATCCCACAGCTATTACCCATCCCACAGGTATCCCTGCCCATCCCACTGCTATCTTAACCCATCCCACAAGAATGCAAAGGCTTCAACCATTTCTAAAAGTTTCCACCAAGACTTTATTTACAAAGATAAATGAAGCAAGTGTGTGAAGCAAAGATAATCTTTATTAATAACAAGCTGTAAAAGAAAAATGACCCAAGTCAAGTGTCCAAAGCAAAAATAAAGTCAACAGGTAGCCACCCAGTCTCTGGCACTCTTCTTGGTCACTCGGAGGTGTGCCGAGTCTCAGGGGTGAAGCGTCCAGGTGCTGTGGAGGTGGCTGCTGCTGGAGTGCTGGTCTGAAGCACCACTGGGGTGCCTGGCCCTGAGAGGACAACAGGGGATGGTGTGTGGAGGAAGCTCTCAGACAGCTGGCTCAGCCCCGTGATTTTGAGAGCCCCTTCCTCCATGCCATGGGGTGTCAGCCCCAATACCGATGACAGATGTACTGAGGCCAGGCTTGGCCGTGGGATGGAGGAAGGAGCACTGTAGTGGGGCTGTCTGGTCTGCAGCTGGGTGAGGACTGGCATCTATGTCATCTTGGCATGGGTGGCATCTGTGGCGTGAGTGGCATCTGTGGTGTGGGTGGCATCAGTGGCACCGGTGGCATCCAATGTACCTGTGCCTGGACTGGGAAGGGCTGCCTGTGCTGCTGGACCTCCTGGTAGCCGTAGCCTTGGTAGGGGAGGGCCTGTGGAAAGCCTTGGAATGGGAGTGACATCACCTGTGGTGGAGGAGCAGGCCGAGACTTGGTGGGAGCAGGTTCATCTTGGTCCAGAGGGTTGTGAAGAAGATCGGTGATCCTATCCTTCATCACCTGGTACTGGGGTTCCGACATGTTCATGAGTGTCTGGTTGACATAGGTGAGGAAGGGCTTGCGGTTGGAGGATAGGGCGTCCGTGTGTACCAGCTGAGAGAGGAGATCTACGCTGCTCCTAATGGTGTCTCTTATCTCCAGCAGGACAGTATGGCTCTGCCCCTCCGGTCTGCCTCTCTGCCTTTCTGTGGAGGTGGAGCTGGGGGTGTATGCGGGTTGGGCTATGGTGGAAGTGCCGTCTCCTTTCTCCCACTGGGTCAGGGGGTCCTCCACATGCTCTGCCACAGGTAGTACAGCTGTCTGGGGGTTCTCCGTCGTGGCACGCTCCACAGATACCTGCCTGGACACAGGAGCTGACTCTTTGCCAGAAGAGGACTGGCTCTCAGCAGGCTGCCTGAGAGAGAGGGTTGTGAGAGGGGCTGCTCCTTGGTGGCGGATTTCACCCTCCAAGAAGCTGCTCTTGGCCATCACATAGGTCCGTCAGCTTGACAGCGGCCTGGCCAGATTTCATGAGATGCAGCTTCCCATACCAGGTGTGCATGTGTTTCCACCAGCCAAGGAGCACCTCCGAAGTGTAGTCCAGGCTCTCCGCCTTCTCTCTCCAAGGAGCCTGCTTCCTTTTGCTATCTTGATAGAGCCGGTGTCCCTTCCGCCATAGATACTCGTTCTCCCTCAGCCATTCCAGCACCTCCTCCTCATGTTCCTCTTCTATGGTGTATTGCCTCCTCTCCCATTCACACGTCTGCCTCTTCCCTTTGGCAGGGCCATATGGGCCCTCATCAGAGGGGCTTCAAGTTGTAGGGGCTGCTCCTCCACACCACCACCACCAGCAGCAGCAGCAACAACAGTAGCAGCAAAAGCAGGACCAGCAGGACCAGCAACAGCAGCAGCACCAGCAGGACCAGGAGCACCACCACCACCAGCAGCAGCAGGAGCAGGACCAGGAGCAGGAGCACCAGCAGGACCAGCAGCACCAGGAACACAACCAGGACCAGGAGCACGAGTAGGACCAGGAGCACCAGCATGACCAGGAGCAGCGCCAGCAGAGTAAGCCCCAGCAGAAGCCCCAGCACCAGAAGCAGCGCCAGCAGAGTAAGCACCAGCAGAAACCCCAGCACCAGGAGCAGTGCCAGCAGAGTAAGCATCAGCAGAAGCCCCACCACCAGGAGCAGTGCCAAAAGAGTAAGCACCAGCAGAAGCACCACCACCAGAAGCAGCATCAGCAGAGTAAGCACCAGTAGAAGCACCACCTCCAGAAGCAGCATCAGCAGAAGCCCCAGCACCAGAAGATCGAGCCTGGGCAGCAGAAGCCCCAACAGAAGCAGAGTCAGGGCCAGGGGGTCGGAGGGTGGCCCTGTCCCTCTTGCCAGGGCTGGCAGCAGATGGCAGAGGCTTCCATTTCTTCCCTATGGTTGTTGGGTTGCTGGCTGGCTGGCTGGCTGGCTGGCTGGCTGGCTGGCTGGCTGGCTGGCGAGCTGTGTCTGGAAGCAGGTCTTTCCTCTGAATGGTGACCTGCTTGGGAGCTGCTTCCCTTTATATCCACGGGGCTGACACAATGCATCCTCCCCGCATGCGCAGTGAACACTAAGCATCTGCTAGGCTTCCACTAGGCATCCGCTAGGCATCCGCTCGGCTTCCACTCTGCATCCGCTTCATCTGCTAGGCTTCTGCTGTGCATCCGCTTCATCCACTCGGCATCCGCTCTGCATCCACTCTTTCCGTTCCGCGTCCGCTTTGCTGTGCTCCCCCGGAAACCTTACGGATGTGCCATCTGCTCCCATCCTCTTCCATCTGCTAGGCTTCCGTGGAGCATCCGCTTTCCATCCGCCGTACGTCCTCCCCCCATCCGTTCCTTTTCGTGTTGTCCGCTCTGGTTATGCAAATTCGGGGCACTTTTGAGAGCGGATAACAATGGATGGAACATTTTGCTCATCCGCTGTGTCCTTTTTACAAACATTTTGCATCCGTTGGCCAGTGTGACAGAGCCTTTAGAAACAGAGTTGAATTTTTATTATATGATGACATACAGTATCTTTTAACTAGTAGTAACCTTTCTTGAACTACCTCTCCACATGTCCAAGCCACTTTAAAATATTTTGTGATTACCATTCATCTCTCTATGCAAACATTCATTTGGCACCTCCATTCATTCTTGATCCTGTCTCTTTTTCTATGTACACCTCTTAAAGATTAATTCCCACTGCATTCAATTTACTTTTATGTTTCTGGTGACATTTTATTTTTCCCCATTGTGTTTAACCTCTTTTCATTTTCACACACCATTTTCATTTCTTTTAACAAACATCTTTTCTTCACAGTGTATATCATTACCTTTCTACCAGTATCTGCATGTCTTAAGATTTTTTCATTGATTTCGCTATCTTCAATAATTCTCTCATACCTCATAAGGATATGAATAATATCCTTTTAGATATTCATTCCTTTGCTATGTATGCCACAGAATAAATTAAATTTAAATCCATACTGTTGAAGCAAATAAACTTTTTTCTGAGCAGAAATTGAGAGAATCACCGTTCTCATTTACTTTTGGGTATTTGAATCAGTTTTTGTGTAATCTCTCTTTGCATTCCATATCTTCTTGTATCATCTGAGAGAATCACCATTCTGATTTATTCTTGGATAGATCTTGAACAGTCCAATAAGCCTTTTTGTACTCTCATTTTGCATTTCTACATATCTATGTCACTTAACAAAATGATAGTTCCCTTAAGCCCATTTCACACTGGCCAACGGATGCAAAAAGGACACAGCAGATGAGCAAAATGTTCCATCCATTGTTATCTGCTCTCAAAAGGGGCAAAAATTTGCAAAACCGGAGCGGATAACATGGACGCGGGGAGGACGCAGGGCGGATGCAAAGCAGATGTGGAACGGAAGCCCAGCGGATGGAAGCGGATGGGAGTGGATGGCACATCCGCAGGGCTTCCGGGGGGCCTCAGCGAAGTGGACGCAGAACGGAAAGAGCAGATGCAGAGCGGACGCTGAACGGATGAAGCGGATGCAGAGCGGATGCAGAGCGGATGCACAGCGGAAGCCTAATGGATGCCTGGCGTTAATTGCGCATGCGGGGAGGATGCATTGCGTCAGCCCCGCGGATATAACGGAAGCAGCTCGGAAGCAGGTCGCCATTCAAAGGAAAGACCTGCTGCTGGACACATCGACTGCCTTGCCTGCCCTGCCTGCATGTCTGCCTGCTAGCCTTGGTTCCAGCCTTGCTGCCAGCCTCCCTGCCAGCCTTGCTGCCAGCCTTGGTTCCAGCCTTGCTGCCAGCCTCCCTGTCAGCCTTGCTGTCTGCCTTCCTGCAAGCCTTGGTTCATGTCTGCCTGCCAGCCTTGCTGCCTGCCTGCCTGCCAGCCTTGGTGCCTGCCTCCCTGCCAGTCTTGGTGCCTGCCTTGGTGCCAGCTTTCCTGCCAGCCTTCCTGCCAGCCTTGCTGTCTGCCTGCCAGCCAGCCTTCCTGCCAGCCTTGGTGCCTGCCTCCCTGCCAGCCCTGCTGCCAGCCTTGGTTCCTGCCATCCTCCCTCCCAGCCAGCAACCCTACAACCATGCGGAAGCACAGCAAGCCTCAGCCATCTGCTGCCAGTCCTGGCAAGAGGGACAGGGCTACCATTCCGCCCCCTGGCCCTCACTCTGGTTCTGCTGGGGCTTCTGCAGCACGGGCTCACTCTTCTGGGGCTGGCGCTTCTGCTACTTCTGCTTCTGGAGGAGCTGATGACAAGCACTCCAGCACCAGCCACCTCCACAGCACCTGCACCCTTCACCCCTGGGACTGAGCGACCAAGAGGAGTGCCAGAGACTCATTTTTGTCTTATAGCTTGTTGTTAATAAAGTCTATTTATGATTCACACACTTGCTTCATTTCTTTTTTTTAATAAAGTCTTGCTGGAAACTTTTAGAAATTGTTTAAGCCTTTACATGCTTGTGGGATGGGTTAAGATAGCTGTGGGATGGGCAGGGATACCTGTGGGATGGGCAGGGATACCTTTGGGATGGGTAATAGCTGTGGGATAGATAAACCTCCAGTGTAAGCATAGTGGGACTGTGTGGTCCACCCTCCCAAGTGCCACACCTACGGCCCTTTATTATCAATAATAATGTAATAATTATCCACACATGTCAACATAAACACAACTCTTTATTAAACACCCTGTTCATTGTAGGCCAACCCAATATACATGGCCCAATCTCATCCGTGTGATGAGACAGACTGAAGGAAGCATCCATTAAGCATTTACCATCCTGTCTTGCCACTCCACTGCTCCAGCTGGGGAGTTGCACCAGTGTCTCAGGAGGTTGCGCTGCTTCTTCGCCTCATGTGAGGCTCTGTTGGGGCCTTGCACATCCTGAGTGTTGATCAGGTTTTGCCCTTGCCTCCATTCCCCAGCCTCCATGTCCCCATTTCCTTGTTGATGGTCCACAAGCCTGTTCTGCAAGACTGGGTAGCGGGTACGCATGAGATTGTGCAGGATGCAGCAAGCTTCCATGATCCTCCTCATGGTCTCTGGGCTATGCTGCATGTTGGTGAGAAGTACCAGAAACCTGTTGGCCAGGATGCCAAAGGCATTCTCCACCACCCGTCTTGCCCTGAACAGCCTGTAGTTGAAGATCCTCTCTTCACGGGTGAGGTATTTGAAGATGTAGGGCTTCATGAGGTAGGTTGTGAGGAAGAAGGCGTCATCCCCCATGATGAAGTAGGGCACATCTTGCGTGTCATTGGGCAACGGGTCTGGATCTGGGAAGCCCACCATGAGGTTGCATTCCAGCCCCTCCTTGAGGTGACTGGCGTTGTATACCTGGGCATCTGAAGCTGACCCGTTGCCTGAAGCATCGATGTACATGAACTTGTAGTCAGCATCGACCATGGCGAAGAGGATGATGCTGAAGAAGCCCTTGGAATTGAAATAAGTGGACCCCGACTTGGCTGGCGCTTTGCAGGCCACGTGCTTTCCATCTATGGCTCCAACGGTGTGTGGTAAGTTCCACTTCTGATACCACTGCTCTGCAACTTTCTTCCAGCCTTCTTCAGTGGAGGGGCACTGGAGGAGCTCCTCCTTGTATTCTTCTATGATGGCCTGCACCACTTCTCTGACCACAAAGCTGATGGTGCTGGGTGGCACCCTCCAGCCGTACTGCATGCTCCTGTAGGTGGTCCCTGAGGCCAGGTGGCGCAGAGTGAGTTCCACCTTGAGCCCAGGTTCCAGGCTGGGCGGGAAGTTGGTGTTTGTCTTGCTCAACCTGGGTGTCAGGCATTGCACAACTTCATCAAACATGGCTGGAGGCATCCTCATGAGGTTCTGGAATGCCCGAGTGTCTTCGCTCCTGAGCTCCACCATCAGCTTGTTGTACAGTCCATCCTCTGCTCTTCTGGTGAACCAACTTTGGACCCAGACTTTTTTTGGGTGCCTCCTTTTCTTCCTGTAGTAGAGTTCACAGAGCCTGTAGATGGTTTCGCACTGTTGCAGAAGGATGGTGGCTGCCGAAAGGACTTTGTCACAATCCACGGTGGACATAACTGGATGCTTTGGAAGAGGAAGAGCCAGATGAAGGCTGCAGAGGTCTGCACTGCTGGGCTGTTGTTCTGAAAGTGAGATGCAGGCAAGTTGCTTCCCCTTTTTATTGGCAGTATAGGTTTTCCCCTAGGCATCCTCTAGGCATCCTCTAGGCATCCTGTAGACATCCTTAATATCCGAGATAGGTCCCCTCTGCAAATGTTTTTTCTGTTTTAAATGCTTTGTTTCCATTCTGAATCCGCTAGGCATCCGTTCTGCATCTGTTCCGCATCCGTTCTGCTTCCTCCCTGCATCCGGGCGGATGCGAGTTGTGCGGATGCGCAGCGGATGCCTAGCGGATATAGCGGATGCGTAGCGGATGCGTAGCGGATGCAGAACAGACGAACTGGATACATTTTCCACGCAAAAAGTTTTAGGCAGCCCAAAACTTTCGGAGCGGATGAAACATCAATAAACGGATGCTGGATGGATAGAGAGGAAGCCAAACGGAGGCAGTGAGTACATTGTGTTTTCGAACGGATGGCAAGGTTTTTTGTCCGTTTTACATCCTCTTTGCATCCGTTGGTTCAGTGTGACATGGGCTTTAGGATTACCATTATCAAACCAGGAATGTGGCATGCAACTATCATCAATCTAAGAATCCTTTTTATATGGACCCACAACTGCCTATATGATACCAATTATTCATTTTGGCATATATTTTAGATTTTCTTATTTCATTATTTCTTAATGAAAATCTGTAATTTTCCCACACATATTTATCAGTTCATCTCCAAAACATCAACTACCATTATTTTGCTCTCTTGTGGTTTCACAATTACCCATTTATTTGTATTTTGTGTATTTCATTTGTTAATTCATGCTATTTGCTTCTTTTGTCTTAATCTTCTATATGTTATGTTCACTGCCTGATGATGTTTTGGTATTTGTCCTCAATGCCCATCATGACTTTGAACAGCTCAGGCTTTCACCCAATGTTTTCCAGTAAAAGAACATGTAGATTAAGAATTCGATCTAGCTGCTAAAGGGAGCCTTAATTATGCTTATGCACTTCTAGCATTCCCTAATAACAGCAAACCCAATATTGGCCAGTTCTAAACTATCATATCATTAATATCGGTTGCTACTCAGTGTTATCTAGAACTAGACACCATTATTTCCCCTTCCAACAAGGCAAAACATTTTAAATACAATTTAAAAAAACACGGAAAACAAACAGTTCTCAAGTGGATTTGATTCCCAATCTCAAATTCCACAACTCAATCTTTAAAATGTGCAACTAAAGGCAGCTAAGCAGGGAAAATATTTTACAGTTATTCACAGTGTTTGTACAATTCCATAATCTTCTCACCGTAGGATGAGAATTTTTGGGTATCACATTATACATATATTTCTAAAAAGTTGCTGAGGTTTTACAATTCTTTTTTCCTTCTAGAAAAAGAAAATGAGTGAGTTGTCTCAGAATCAGTTTGACCCAAATGAATGCAATTTATATTAGGATGAGGGCATAGTGGAGAATAGAAGAAAAAAGATGGAGAGAATGCATAAATTGAATGTAGAAAAACATAAGTATTTTAAAGTTCTAAGTTACTTAAAATAACTTTATTTTTTTCCTCCAACTTTGCCTACATTGTGCATTGTCATATTTTGAAAGACTTGAAAAGTATTATTATTCTGGATGTCAAGGAATTGTTTCAGCAACTGAGTAATTCATCAATTTTAAAGTACTGTATTTTTTTACAAATGATAAAAAGATGAAAAATGATTTCTTTAGAAGAGAGTTCATAATGTTTTATAATAATTGAATGTTGCTTTTTTAATTTAAAATTGTTTAATTGAATTTATGGATTGTTCTGTTTTCTTTTTTTGGTTTGTTCATTATTTATCTTTACACACACACACACACACACACAATGTGTAGATTGTTTTTTTGTATTTTGTATAATGAGTTTTCCCATATTTTTAAATACTTGTAATAAACTAAAGTTATTTTTTGAAAAAAAAAAAAACTTCATCCGTCAATTGATTTAGAGAACATATAAGCAGCAATCCTCTTTTGTATATTACTACACAAATTACTGAAAGAAAAATATATTTGTTGCCTGATAAAGTGGCATCAAACCTGAACCAAACTTGAATCAAAGTTGTTATACAAATATCAAACAATATTTGAAAGTAAAATTATAGTATAATCTTTTTGAGCTGAACTTAAAATGAAAAAAGGAAAATTGAAGTAATTTGAAAAGAACAATAAGGAAGGGGAAAAATAAAAACTCTTCACTGAGAAAAAATGACATGAAAACTATTTGAGGAAATGGGAGCATTGTTATTTGACTAGAAGTCAGATGACAGATATAAAGGTTTCTGAGAGAACAAATGAGAAAAGAGAGGCTCATATTTAGAGCACAATTCAAGGTTTTTGCTATAGAAGGACTCTAGTAATAATAACTGTGGCAACAAAAAAATTAAGAAGTGAAAGCTATTGTAATATTGCTCTGTGGTAATGAAGACAATATCTACTTAACAATTTTCATTATATCTGTTTGTATTCTGTGTAGGACAATTCTACAAATTACATAGCAGGATGCTCAGCTTTGTTATCAGGTCAGCAAAAAGACATAAGATTCCCAGCTGAACTTATACAACATTATATGTTCTTGACATATACCTATGTGCCATATTTATACTTCAACATACATAATTGTACAGTTATGGGCAGGAGTAATCATTATTTTTGGAAAAAATATTAAATATGTGAGATACTACATAATTGGGATTTGTATTCTTATTATGTTGTGAATAGCCAAGCTAGTGTCCTCCAGATGTTTTGGACAATTCTTTTTAGGTTATGAGGTCCAGTGGTAACTAAAGGCCAAAACATCTCAGGAGGATCAAGTTATGTATCCTTAATATAGCAATAGCAGTAGCACTTAGACTTATATACCACTTCACAATGCTTTACAACCCTCTCTAAGCAGTTTACAGAGCCAACATATTGCTCCCAACAATCTGGGTCCTCATTTTACTGACCTCAGAAGGATGGAAGGCTGAGGCAACCTTGAGTCTGGTGAGATTCAAACTGCCAAATTGCAGGCAGCTGGCAGTCAGCAGTCGGTACTCTAACCATTGCACCACCAAGGCTCTTATATAATTGTCACCTCTGCTAACACAGTTCTTGATTTGTGGCAGTGAAACTCCATATTGAAGGTGAAATGTTATCCATTTGTATTTATATTGAAATAATATTCAATAAGGATTTTTTTAATGCTGCCCTTTGAAAATCTTTAAATTAATTAATGTTCCATATCTCAGTAAGAGTTAAAAGCTAAAGCAGTGGGCTGAACTGGAAAAAAAAGGATGACAACTAAATGGCAACAGAGATAGAAACTTTGCTGCCACACAGTACTAGTTCTAGGAGTCTTCAAGATTATTAGTATTCTAAGCAATAAGTACTACTAATCTTCTAGATTACTGCAATGGGCAGCCCAGATATGCATAATCACCTTTATTATTACAAATTACTAGCTAATAGTAAGAGTAAATATCCATTCATTCAACTGGATTTTTACCTCTTCTAAAAACTGAACAAACTTACTCTAGAAAATCTGCTCATCCCTTCTGAGAAGCTCCAATTTGGTGGAGTGTAGGAACTTAAAGAAAGGAAAGGGAATCCATTCATTGATGAAGGATTTTTCCAGTGCTATCAACATAATATTTTGAAGTGGGGTGGGAGGGAGGAGTGGGCACTGAAAATCTGATCTGAATGTTGTAACCATGCTGGGATAGAATTGTTGAAAATCTGATATCAGTACTGAATCTGGATGAAATGTTTGGGTTCTGTAATCTCCACTATTTGAAATGGGACTTTATGCTCTATGAATGTCTGCTGGAGACGAAGAGAGAAGGAATAAAGTAAATTTCTCTTTCCACCTGGCACTTCATTTCTGGCAGTCTCTGCTTGCATACAAATGGAAATGTGCACACACAATTTCACAGGTTCAAGACATGTACTTGCATTGTTATACACACACTTCCTTATGCCTATATAAGCATAATGCACTGATGCAGATGCAGTCACAGGTCCAAGACAGAAGAAAGGTTCTCCCCCTTGACATGCCACCCTGTTTCTAGCTATTTGACAACTGTTTAGGAGGGGTGCTTGACAGGTATGATAAAAGTGAGCTGATCTGTTTTCCTTTGTGTTTTGTGTAGGTGTGAAGGGACAGCTAAGAGAATGAAGACTCTAAGTCCCCAGCGGAAGCATGATATGGCGATGCAGTGTTGGTGCTGAATTGTTCTTTCTGATGGCTCTATGGGAGTGGATAGCCCTGAGTCTTCATTGCTGGGTTTTAACGGTTGCTGCTGGTTCAGATCAGCATGCCATAAGCCCCTTCGACTGGCTTCTCTCTGATAAGGGACCCTTCCATCGCTCCCCAGAATATACAGATTTTGTGGACAGAAGCCGACAGGGATTTAGCACAAGATACAAGATTTACAGGTACGAAGCATTTGGGATCACAAGAGCAGTGTGAAGCTTTGGGGAAGCTATATCTAAATAGGAAAAGGGAAAAACATGAATATAAGAAGCCAAGATTCTATTCAGAACTGGGGCTTCTTGAGAACTAGAGGGATGGTTGATCAAGTGGTTGAGTGAAGACATTGTTGAAATTGATCACAAATGTTGATTGACTTTCATGTATTGCTGAAAAAAGTTAATTTTAACTCATAATCTACTTTTGATTTATATTTCTTATTTCTTTGCATGCACTTATTTTTGCAGAAAATACAGGATGCTAGATTAAAAATCATACTTCAAAAGTAGAGAACGTCCCCACTTGTTCCCTAATGTTTCTGAGATAACCACATTCCTGTTGGTATTAGTGGAAGCTTTCCATGAATTGCAAATAGTTTTTTTTAAAACATTTTTAAACATTAAAAATAGTTTATTTAGAGAAACGTCCTCTGATTGGAACATTAAGGTGGGGATGTAAACTTCCCTACTCCCTTTCCACAATATCTTTTCTAAACAATAATTAGAAATAAAAAGCAATAAAATATTGATGCATTCATTTCAGAAATACTATAGCTAGTTTCTTTGCTTTCAGAATTACCACAACTTGTTCAGAACCTTCAGAATTGTCTGTCAGAACAAACTAGCTTTTCTCAGCGTGATTTCTTTGAAAAATGTAAGATTACTACTCCTATCATCTTCTATCATCTTCACCCAAAACACATGGAGTATGATGCATCGATTATCCTATGATACTCAAATCTATTGGGTAGCAATTTCTTAATAGCATGAAGAAAATGTTTCAGTATTTAAATATCTTCCAGTTTAACTTCACTAATTGAGACAATAATAATAAAGAGTTTCTAATTTAAACAGGTCAGTCCCAGGTTTGAAGGTCTGCACAATATAGCTTAATTGATTGACTGCAAATTGGATAGAAAGAAGGTGGCTTCTTGTTTTAGAATGCATTATGGGGAAAGATCACTTGTTATATACTAGTTTTTTACACATCACCTATTAAAGCATGGATTTGGGGGATGGAAAAGAATAAGGAAATTTTAGGCATAATAATACCTACTCACAAAATGTGAACATTATTAATGCCATTCCTCCAGGTTGGGAGGATGAGAGTTTGCACATTGAAAATGTTGGTATATATTAGAAATAAGTGTTTTGGATTTTCTGCTTGTTTCTGAAATGTTGTTTATATTGAAAAGAGAAAAGTAAGAAAACTGCACCAATGGGATAAAATAGACAATATAGTTAACAAAGTGTTTTAATTATGGATGAAAACCAGCACTGTAACTCTTTAGAATTTTTTTTTTTTTGAAAAACAGATTGATTATGAAAGAAACTGATTGACTGATATTTCTTGGCTTATTTGTGGTCTTGAAGTCATTTGAACAGATGGTCATTCAATTGCTGTGAATTGTTTTGTTGTTGAATGTTTCCAGCATTTTGTTCTTAAGAACTGGGGGAAAACTCAGTGCGTCTGTACTATTTATGTTTGCATGAAAATCATAGCTGCTTTTTAAATATACACTTGGGAAGAGGATAGTTGATTATTTTATGTTCAAAAGATTTATATTCCTTTGCTTTTGCTTTTATTCATGCACCAGAGGGCACTGTGTTGCAGGTCAATTCTGTTTTGGATTCTTTTGTGATTGGCAGAAACATTAAGTAGTCTACGCTGAACATGGTTTTAAAATATACATTTGGGACATAAGGGAAACAATCAGTATATTGTATTTTATTGTATATTTTATTTATGGTATTTTAAAATCAAGTTGTCAATGATATTAGAGAGGAGAGAGAACCATCAGAACAACATATATACAGATTAATTGAGCATATTGGTTTTTGTTTTATAATGGTCAACAAAAGGCAACAAAATATAATACATGAGTACTGATTTTATCACTTCTGCTTTCAGTACATAACAGGTACTGGTGTAGTGACATGGGTATGCAAATACAAAAATATCCTTCATGTACAATGTGCCTTTTCAAGTCTCACTTTACTATAACCTCTTGTAATGTACTCAGCAGGATAAGTAGGGATTGACCTTTTAAATTAAATGAAATGTTTGCCACAAAGAATGGCTTCCATAAATCTAAAATTAATTAACTGCTGCTGTTTATTGTAAATTTTGCTGAAGCACCATTCATAGGTTTAAATGTAAGAAAATAGCAAAGTCACCATATCTATCATGTTTGATGTGGATATCAAAAATGACCAAGAATTTCATTCAGTTTACATTTTGATATTAATTTATCAAAAATGTTCTTCTCAAGTTCTTAAATGCAAGTAATTGTGTGGAATTCTCCAAATAAAAGTAACAAAGATGAAAAATATGTGTAATTGTTGCCCTCTAAAAAAAATTTGTATCTGAAACAAAATGGTATTAGATTATTAAATTGGTGTAATTTGTTACATATTATCATTCTTGTAATACCCTATCCTGATTGGCTGAAATGAACTACACTGTGATTGGCCGAGACGCACAACGGTGATTGGTTAGTAAGGAATCTCCTGTGATTGGATGAACTGATCGCGAGAGAGTCAGAAAGCTGTCATTGGGTAAGAGCCGCCGGCTAGCTTTATAAGAAGAGCTGCCGCGGCTCGCTAAAGGTACACAGATCTATACCTTGAATAAATAGCTGAAGTTACGCTGGTCTCCTGTCTCCTGATTTCCTGCGCTTCTACATAATTAGATTAGACTGATAAGTAATCCTACTTATTAGGAAAAAAAGGCACTTTTCATTTTTTTTAAAAGGTAGAACTTGTAGCAGATTTATTAGCCCAACCAGGTTCAAAATCAGGGTTGTGATGTACATGAATTAAGGGATATGGAGTAGGAGTTAATGAGTAGTTGTCGCGGAGAGCCTGTGCTTACTCCGTTTTAACATAAGCAGCCCCAGCGTAGCTCATTTAGTGGTGCAAATATTCTTCTCTGTGAGCAGTATTGCAGAACACTTTTACTCGCACTGAAGCCAGATGAGTTCCTTCAGTAATTCCATGTCCTCATCTTCAGAGAGCAATCACTGTTGTGTCTTCTGGTTTCTGTTTTGCTTCCCCTCCTCTGTCTGCTCAGACAATAGTCTATCTAATGGTGCTGGAGTTGGCTGCTCATTGTTTCTCAGTACTGCTGAAGATGATTCTTGAACTGACTGCCCATCATCAGTCCCCTCCTCTAACTCTGAATCTTAGACCACCATGAAAATAAGTTTCTATGAAATATACACATGTCTCAGAAAAGGAAGAAAACAAATGTCATATAAATTATATATAAGCTGCAAATATCACAAATGAGGTGGTTTCGAAAAAAATAAAAAGTCTTGGATGGATAGGAAAATCAGGAAATGAAAAATGTACATAATTGCAATGTATTATATTTAAGAAAATATCATTTTTAAACTAAAACTATTTTGTATTTGTTACAATATAGAAGTTGTATCTGGAATGGATAGTCCCTATAAATGGGGAGGTAATGTAATAGACTACAGTGAAGCAGTAGTTTTCCAGGAAGAAGGAGCACATTCCATGGTGGGGAGAGAGTGGGGAGAGACAACGCAATCAGAGCTTATTTGAAGACAGAAAATTAGGATAGCCACTCCCTAGAATCTCCCTGGCTATATACCTTAGGGTGAGAGTAGTATTGGTTTAGTCAAGCAACATTCTGTCAATTGGTTGTGAGCAAATAAACACCTGAACTTTGGCTGGACTGTTCAATGCCCTTCATGGACTGAGTCTTAAAATATAAGTTTTAAGATATATGGTAGTTCAGTGGCTAGAGTGCAGTACTACAGGCTACTTCTGCTGACTGCCTGCAATTTGGCAGATCAAATCTCAGCAGGCTCAAGGTTGACTTAGTCTTCTATCCTTCTGAGGTGGGTAAAATGAAGACCCAGATTGTAGGGGTAATATGGTAACTCTGTAAACTGCTTAGAGAGGGCTATAAAAGCACTATGAAGTGGTGTATAAGGCTACATGCTATTGCTATTTACGTGATTTAAATAAACTGAAGTTTTTAAAGACATACCAACATAAAATGTATAATATTTATTCAAGTGGATCTATTTGACATATGTGCTACCAGAGTCATATTAAACACCTAAAAAATGCTTGTTAGCTATTTCACCAATCTCAGTTGAGCAGATGTATTCCTATTACAGCTAGTAATATAATCCACAACAGGTTTGGGAGTTGTAGTGCATAGAGAAAGAAACTCAGTGAAGCATGGTTAAATCATTTATGAAATTTTTGTCCTCCTATTGTCATAAAATCCTTAATATTTTTATTAGATTCAATGCAAATGTTGCACAGTAATGAGAAGGTGTTTTTTTTTTAAAGATAGGTGAACTTTTCAAAACATATAGAGGAAAAAATCCTCCATAAACAACAACCCCCTCCAAAAAAAGAAACACAGAAAAAAGGTATATAGTGTTCCAGTGTATTGTAGATTGGAATGGTTTAAAAAAGAATCATTTGCATAAACTTCAAAATGATTTGCAAGACTATTATGCAAATTAAATTAGGCTACATTTAGTACAAGTTCTAGGTTACATCAAGATCAGGTGGAAAGTATTGACATTTTAATTGATTCCAATAAAACTTAATGCATTCTAATTCTTTTTGTATTGTTTTCTAATGAACTATGATACCTTTCTGAAAGCTTTACAATGTTTGATAAAATTAAGACTGAATCTTCCTTAATAACAGCAAGCCTGTGATGCTACCTAATGCATAATAAATTACACAGCATAGTAAAGATTTAAAAATGTAGGAGACCCTTGATTCATCAACAAATACTTGGTATTAATATAGAGTGACTCTTTTATTTTAAGGATAAAACAAACACCAATCCATTGTAGAGGAACTGCCCAACAAAAAATTAAACTGTAATTGTGACACGATGCCTCTAAAATGAACAACCAGTTTAAAACCACAATAACAAGAATCTGTCACTCTGATAACTGTTCAGACTACAATAGTGACTAAAATGAAGCCTCCGGACCATAAAGCAAAAGTAAAGTGCTTACACAAGATTACACAAGAAAGGAGGAATGCACGGTGACAAGGTAAAGCCTCCAGAATATGAATAGAATAATAAAGCTATTCATGCAAACATTTATATACACAGTCAGGCCATGCAGATCTTTAAAGAGTAGCAATAAATAATGTATTTTTTTAAAGTTGCAGTAAGGTATTTTCTGCCTTAGTTAATCAGATCTTCTTTCTAGGCTCTTTGATGGACAAGCTGGAAATTGATATGCTGTCTTTTCCCCATCCTGTTTATCTCTATTTTAATACTCTGGTTTGTCTTCAGATCATATGAATCTATTTTAAAAGCAATGCAGAGGAAATAATACAAACATAAATTTAATAAATACTTTGAAACAATCTGACTCAAATTCCTCAGGACTAACGTCCTTTAACGGCTAGTTCACAAATTATACTATACAACTAATGAGGAGAAAGAAAGTATACAATTTCCTTCGGCATATCTTGGCCGAAATCATATGAATCTCATATATTAAAATTAGAAACCTGAAAACTTCCCTAGGAACAGGACAACCAAATTACTACCAAATATTATAATATTTGTCAAAAATAAACATGTCTGTCTGTGTCTCTATCTATCTATCTATCTATCTATCTATCTATCTATCTATCTATCTATCTATCTATCTATATCTATCTATCATCATCTATGGACTCCTTCTTTCTATTTCTCTTTTTTTTTTTTTTTTGAGTTTTATTGGTTTTTAAGGATAAACAAAACCAAACAAAACATAAAAACATCCAGCTTTCTTCCATAAGTATACAAACAGTGTGTCGGTTGGTTTACAAATTTTTTGTGCATTGATTTCATCGTCTCAATGACAGTTACATTACATAATAACTCATATTATCAGAAATTGAATATCCTAGTATTATTATTAACCAATCATTTGGCTATAATTTTGTTCATTCATACTTTGCGAGATAGCTATACTTAGTTTATTTTATAACAATTCTTATAATCTTCCAAATCTATCTTAAAAACATTATATATATATAATAATAAAAATAATAAAAAGAAATACATCTTTATATATTCATTATTTTCTATAATTCTACATATTCTATTACTATATTTTGTTATCTAGCCATTGATAGAAAAGGTCCCAAATTTTGTAAAATTGTGTATCTTCTTGTTCTCTCATTTCAAATGTCAATCTACTCATTTCAGTACATTCCAGTATTTTCTTGATAATTTCCTCCTGCAATGGTATTTTCTCATTTTTCCAATTTTTAGCAAATACAATCCTACTTGCTGTTAATACATTTATAATCAAATATTTTAAATCTTTGCTGTATATATCAGGTAAAATTCCCAATAAAAATATCTCTGGTTTAAAATCTATATGCTTTTTAGTCATTTTTTCCAACCACGTGTGGATTTTAGTCCAATATTTTTTTGCATCCGCACAAGTCCACCACATATGGTAATATGAGCCAGGTATCTGATGACATTTCCAACATCTTTCGGATTTATTCTTGATATTTCTCATAATTTTTATAGGTTCCCATTTCATGACAAGTGACTCTGGTGGTGTACAACAGTCAGTAAAAAAGAAAACATATATAAAAATAGACATTTAAAATGTAAATATGGAACTGAAAAAAATTAAAAATATATACAGATTCCAAGGAGTGAAAGAGAGCACATCCAGCTAAATGCAGAAACATCTGGACAAGTTTCCAGTTCCATGGGACCTCCAGGTCTGATGGTATAGGTCTTCTAGAGCATTAAAAGAAATGGAGCTAACCTCACTTCAAATGAGAAGAATGTTCCACAGGTGGGTATCACAACAGAGAAGGCACGCTGTCTGTGAGTAGCTAAATATAGCTCTGTGAAGATGGTATCCAAGTGTATCCTTTCTGACAGATCTAATGGACTAGAGTGATAAAATTGGGGAGTTTTTTCTCTCAGATAAGCCATCTCATGATATGAAGGGCTCTAAAGGTTAAGACCAGCACTTTGAATAAGACTTGGGAGCAATCTGATAACCAATGCAGCTCATGGAGCAGAAATGTAATATGAGGTGTCCTAGAAGCACACATAACTGCTTGTGTTGTTGCATTTTGTACCAGCTGAAGTGCCTGGATATTCTTCAAGGCAGCCCTATGTACAGTGCATTACAATAGTCCAATCTGAAAGTGGCTAAGGCATTAGTGACTGTGAACAGAACTTCCCAATCCAGAAACAGGCACAAATTGGTGCATAACCCAAAGCTGTGCAAACTGCCATTTACTCCTTGAGCAGGAGTTGTATTTCCAGGAGGAGATGCACATAGCATTTGTCCAGAACAGTGCAATTCCATTCATCACTATCTTAGACCCAGTATGCTCTCAAACCCAGAGCTACTCAGTCTTCCTAAGGTTCATTGAAAACCTATGAATTCCCATCCAGAATCTCATAGCCTCCAGACACTGAGGTGAGATGTTTACAACATCACCTAATTTACCAGAGACTGAGATGTTATACTGATGATACCTCACCTCATGGTGATGGATAAGCTCACTCAATAGCCTTAGTTAGATATTAAAAAGGAGCACTGAACCCTGTTGTACCCTGCATGGTATGATACAAGGGCAGACTTTCCCTCCTCAATCATCACCAGCTAAAATCAACTTTAATGAAAGGAGATGAATCAGCACTGTGAGGCCTATCTCTAACTCTCTAACTAATCCAGAAGATACCACATTTGATGGTATTGAGAACACTACTGTCATCCTGCCCAGACCAGTAGTCATAAACAAAGCCTAAGCAGAAATGTTTCTTTCCCATACCCAGGTCTGAATCCTATTGAAAAGGATCCAGAAAATATCTCAAATTCAGATTATTCCTTAAATTCTGTTGACATTCCATGTGTTTATAAAGACATTAAAAAAAGGAATAACAATGAAATCGAAAAGAATAGACGAAAATAATGATTTCTAACACTGAAGTTGGATATGGGAGCACATGAAATGCAACAGAAGGGAGAAGAAATAAAATCACTTCATGAGCTTGATGGAGACTCACAGGAACCTAAACTGTATGGAGATTGTTAATGTCCATGAGCCTGTGCTGAGAAACCACGAACCTCTGTAGCTGATTGCATTGCATTTTGTTTATGGGACCACTGTGAAAATGAAGATTGTAAATATGTTGTAAAGAAACTTGTTTAGCTTTCACTAGAACATCTTTGGTTACAGAATAAAAGGCTAAAACAATCTACTCTGCTTTGTTTTCTTTTTAATTAATTTTTCACCAATCTGTAAATTGCTTTTGGCTTCCATCAAGGATGACTTTCTGATATAAATTTCAACTTTAGTAATAAGTCATGTTCATTTTTTCCGTCCTCTTTTCCTATATAATACCTCAAGCCTAATTATTGTCATTCCTTACAGAGCACTAGATGTGGGTAGCTTATCCTAAGGATTGGGAGTTATAGTCAGCATTTCATATTAATGATGTTTTAATCTTAAATCTGACTGAGGCAAAATAGCTTGCCAATGGAATACACTTGCTTATGCACATGTATTTTTGAAAAAGGATTTTTGTATCAAGAATAATTTTAAGATTTTAAAAGTGCATAATGTGATATCCCCCTAGATGGAGGAACATGTGATCCTCTGTTGTATCTACATTTATTTAAAATAATTACAATTTTGCCTATTCTCAACAGACAGACTGAAGAGAGGCAAAATGTCTGATGATTTTAGATGTGAAACTTCAACCTTGTTTACAGTTTCCTTTAATTTGCTTTAAAATACTCTGTTCTATCATTTAAGAGTCTAGAGGAGTTAATAAGGGCAGACACTTTTGGCAGAGGAAACAGTTATTCAGAACATTTATTTTGTTGGTTCCACAGAGGAGTTCTTTTCTTACTTTTTTCAGATTCAGGAGGGTCAGTTTTGGCTTAAATGTAACTGAGGCTGTAAGATCTTTATTGCAGTTATGCTACCTGTCATTTTACAAATAACAGTGCTACAATTCTGCAGAATAGTCTTGGTTTTGTGTAGAAGCTTTGTGTAGAACAGGTTTTGTGTAGAAGCTTTGTGTAGAACATTGTTCCTACACATTTGTTGGAAATAAACTTTTTAATTTTAATTTTTTATTTATTTTGATTTGTCAATCGCTTACAAGATAATAGGTATAAATATATACATAGTTATGAATACATGAAATGGGTACATATAAGAAAAATAAAAGAAACAAATAGGACAGGGACGGAAGGCACATTGGTGCGCTTATGCACGCCCTCTACAGACCTCTTAGAAAAGGGGTGAGGTCAATAGTAGATAGTCTAATGTTAAAGTTTTTGAGGTTTGGGAAAGAAACCACAGAGTCTGGTAGAGTATTCCAGACATTGACCACTATGTTGCTGAAGTCGTATTTTCTGCAATTAAGTTTGGTGCAGTTAACCTTGAGTTTGTATCTGTTGTGTGCTCTTGTGTTGTTATGGTTGAAGCTGAAGTATTCATTGACAGGTGTAAGTCATTGCAATGTAATATTTTATATACCGTACTTAGATCAGACCGAAGACAGTGTAGTTCAAGGTTTTCTAGGTCTAGAATTTTGAGTCTGGTGGCATAAGGTATTCTACAATGAGTAGAGGAATGGAGAACTCTTCTTGTGAAATGTTTCTGTACTTTCTCAACTGTGCTAATATCAGACACATAATGTGGGTTCCAGACCGATGAGCTGTATTCGAGTATTGGTCTAGCAAATGTTTTGTATGCTCTAGTTAGTAATGTGATATTACCAAAGAAAAAGCTACGCAGGATTAGGTTAACAACTGTTAATGCCTTTTTGGCTATGTAGTTACAGTGGGCTCTAGCATTTAGATCATTCAAGATGAGTATTCCAAGGTCCTTTACAGAGTTTGCATCATCAACAAGGTCTTGACTATTCAGCTTGTATTTTATTTTCTGAATTTTTTTTGCCAATATGTGGGACAGTGCATTTATTTGTTGAGATTTGAAGTTGCCATTTGTTTGACCATTCTGATACATAGTCAAGATATTTTTGAAGGGTAGCAGTATTGTCTGTGGTATTGAACAGCTTTACATCATCAGCGAAGAGAATGCAGTTGCTCTTAATATAATTACAGAAGTCATTTAAGTAGAGTATGAAGAGTCCTAGAACACTGCCTTGGGGACACCACTATTGATGTACAGAATTTGATAGGACACTCCCAATTTTGACCATTTGTTGTCTGTGTGACAGGAAAGCTTCTCTCCAGTTATGTGGGTGTCCAGAGATACCATTAGATTTTAGTTTTAGTAGTTTGTTTTGTACCACTGAATCAAAGGCTTTACAGAAGTCTATGTAAGTTGCATCTATTACTTTGCCCTGATCGAGTTGTGTAGTCCATATGATTTTGCAGTGTGAGAGTTGAAGATTACAAGATAGTTTTTTTCTGAAACCAAATTGTTTATTAAAGGGTAGGTTGTTTGTCTCTAAGAACACTATCCTCTGGAGGATAGTGAATTGGTTAATAATTGATTCCATGATTTTACAAGTGATGCAGCATAAAGAGATTGGTCTGTAATTTTCAACTAGGCTGTGGTCTCCCTTTTGAAGATGGGATGACCATGGCTTGTGACCATAATTTTGGCAAGGAGCTGGTCTGTTCTGCTTTGGCAGTGGATAGCTTTTTTAAGAAGTAGGCACATATTCCGTCCAGTCCAATAGATAGAGATGGTTTTAGATTGCGTAGTGCTTTTTCAACTTCATTCAAATCAATGGAGTTTACTTCTGAGTAAACAACCTGTTGCCTTGAATCAATCCCCCCTCCTCCAAAAGTCTAGCCTGTAGACCAAAAATATATCTACAAGTATTGTCTGCTGGTCTATAATACTTAAGGAAAACAACTTTAATATTCATGGTTCTTTCTCTTTTTCCACAGCTTTCTTAAGATCATGGGAAGAAGGCAAAATATGTGATTAGGCTCTGAGCCTCAGAATGCACATGTATATACAGTTCCCAACTTATTTATTTAGTGCAGCTTTCATAAATGAACATTCAGGGAATAGCAATAGCACTAAGACTTATATACTGCTTCACAGTGCTTTACAGCCCTCTCTAAGTGGTTTACATGAATACTGGAAAAAAGGGTTTATTATAAGCTGAGCAGAAAATTATTATCAATAGCTGTTTACTTTTGTGATTGACATCTTTTCAAATGAGTACTTTTTCACATTATCCAATATTATGAAGTTGTTATGTACACATGATTGCAAAATGTAAAACTTTTATTTGAAAGGGATAGCTACCCTGTTTCTCCAAAAATACGGCTTCCCCCAATAGGAAGTCCCAGCATGTTTTATCGGCATGAAATGAAATTAACCCCTCCTCCCAAATTAAGGCCTATATTAAAACATGCAAAATGGGGGAGAATGGTGTGGGGGGGGGCTTGTCATTAGGAAGTACTTTTGTTGCACACCCGGATATGGTGCTGCCTGCATTGACCCAGATACGAAGTGCCTCACCAATGTCGAGGTCAACATCCAAGCCATCACTGCCTGCCCGCCCGAAGATGCAAGGGGGGGAAATTAAGTCACCCCTGAAAAGACGGCCTAGCCATTTTTTCGGGGCTCAAAAAAAAGTAAGACCTGGCCTTATTATATGAGAAACACGGTAGTTTTCTCAGGACAATAAGATGCAACCTGTATTACTGCAGATTTTAGTTCAATTCACAGTCTTAGTGGAAGCTTTAAGATGTTTGTCCTGCAGTAACTATCAAGTCTGCACACTGTACAGTTGCCCAGAGAGGCTCTAATTATCCTTTCTTAGTACTCCCTGAACATGCCTCCTCACATTATCTGAGCATTCCTTGTAGCAGAAAAGCACAAGAACAGCTATGAAAATAATAAATGTTGGGTTTGGTCAACAATACACTACAGAGAAGAGTGCACATTTCTGTAACAGACTCCTATTACAAGTAGTCCAAGTTCATTTGTTTACAACTGTTTGAACTTATAACAGTGATTTACAACTGGTCTTTATTCATAAAATCATTGCAGTCCTCTCATGATCATATTATCAAAATTTAGATGCTTGGTAATGACATGTATTTGATGGGCGCAACAACCCATGCTCATGTGATGGTCACATGGTGATGCAGTGGTTAGAATGCTGTATGACTCTGCCCACTGCCAAGAGTTCAATCCTGACCGGCTGACTCAACTTTCCATTGTTCCAAGATTGGTAAAATGAGGACCCAGATTGTTGGGGGTAATATGCTGACTCTGTAAATTGTTTAAAGAGTGCTATAAAGCACTATGAGCACTGTAAAGCACTATGAGCACTGTAATGCACTATATGAGGTCTAAGTCATTGGTCGGATTCAAACTGTTTTACCGCTGGTTTGGTGGGTGTTGCTTGGTGGGCATGCTTTATCTCATGCCGGCACACAGCTTTCCCAATGCCTGAGACCTGCAGCACCAATCAACTGAGAGGATACAGAAGAGAAAAGCACAAGGGCATGTGGGAGGGCTGATCCTGCACTTTTCTCTTCTTTTTCCTCTCAGCTGATTGTCATTTTTTTCCTCCTCTCAGCTGATCATCAGCTTTTTTTACTACTGGTTCGACCGAACCAGTCCGAACCGATAGCATACCACCACTGGTCTAAGTGATATTGCTGTTACCATTTGTGATCTTTACAGCCAGCTTCTGAAAAGCAAAGTCAGTCTGGAAGACCAGATTTGCTTAATGAGCGTGTGATTCACTTAACAAACTGCAGTGATTCATTTAATAACTGTGACAAAAAGCTCATAAAATTGAGCACAACTCACTTAACTTTCATAGCAATGGAAATTCTGGTCCCAATTGAGCTTACAAATTGGACTTTTGAAGCTAGTCTGCTGAACCCATTCTAAAGGTAGGAAGGTGAACTTCAGCAATCAACAGATGGATTCAAAGATATTCCATATGACTGTGATATAAATTCTTGTTGTTTTTTTTCTTAATGGCAACAGAGAGGATAAAGAAGAATAAAAAAGGGTGTTGAAGATTCATTAAAAGTTGAGAGGCATAAGGAAAACAAACAATAGAGCACACAAAGAATACAATGAAGCATCCCATCAAACTCAAATTATGAAATAGACAGGGAACAGGACTGTGATAGAGGGATGGAGTTGTGTAAAAGGCTCATGATAAAAAGCTCATTATCACAAGGGCCCTCACTCCTGATTTAGGGTACAGCTGCTAAATGGATAAATAATAAAATGGCTTCAGCTGCCTTTTAGATAGCTCCTAACCAGTAGGAAGAGGACCAATTCTGCTTCCTTCTTTCAAATTGTACATGTTTATACCCTTTCTCCATCATGAAAAGTTCAGCCACTGAATGAATGCTTTAGCATTTCCTTTATCCTTTGGGTTTTTGTCATTTCCATTTGATATAATTGATTTTAGGGCAATAGGCAATGCCTCAGAATGCAAACTTTTGTTATCTTCTTTGGCTTTGATTGATTTCTTCTGGAGGTACTGAGATTGTATGCTGTTCACGGATGGTTAGTATCTAGCTTCTAATGCATTAGTAACACTATTAACAAACCAGCCAAGTTCCTTCCAGGGAAACCTCTTGTAAAGCAAACATACACTCTCTCTCCTGGGTTATACAAAAATATACAGAAATAAAAATGTTGAGCCTCACATTCACAACACACAGCAGTTAGTGAAAATCAACAGAAACTCTGTCAACCTTCTAATACCATCTATAAATATTTTATAATGATTTTATATATCTTTCAAAGTTGTGGATATCAGCAGATTAAAAAAAAGCAAAAGATTTATATCTTTTGGATTCTGAATGAAGATTACCAAATAAATTCCTGATAAATAAATGAAACTATTTTTTTAAAAAACCTCTTCATGTGTAATATCATAACATTACATTTGATTTTTTATTTTATTTTCAGCATCAACCCACAAAAGGAAGTTTTGAGTAGACTTGTGGGAATTCAGGGGTTTTAGAACACAAGTAGTCTTTGACTTACAACCACAATTGAGCCCAAAATTTCTGTTACTAGTGAGATATTTGTTAAGTGAGTTTTGCCGTGTTATGACCTTTCTTGCCACAGTGGTGAAATGAATCACTGCAGTTTTTAAATTAGTAACAAGATTGTTAAGTGAATCTTGCTTGTCAGAAGGTTACAAAAGTTTATCACAAAACCCAAGGACATTATACTTGTCATAAATATGAGTCATCTGAATTTTCATCAGTTGCCCATGGGCATATTTCAGTGGTTGTAAGTGTGAAAAATGGTCGTAATTTTTTTCAGTGCTGTTGTAACTTCGAATAGTCATCCCCCCCCCCCAAAAAAAAACCCTCACTGTAAATTGAAAACTACCTGTATGAAATAATTTTAGAAGAAAATTGTTCTTCACAGGAAATATTTGTATATGTTGTGGCCTGTCAGCTGCCAGTAGAGATAGCTGCAGAGTCAGATGAGGAAAAGGGAGAGGGAGAGCCTGGGCCAGCTTCAAAGCCTTTGGAAGGCTCTGATAAGGAAACAGTTTCAGAGACAGAGGCAGGCCAGGGCCTTGTATCCTCCCCCAGGTACAGCTATCTTCGAGCCTGAGCTGAGTGAGGGGGAGGAAAAGATGAGGCCCATCCCAGATATGTGTATGTGCAGAGAGGAAAAGAGAGGAGAGCAAAGGAAAACAGTAATCCGACTCTCAGTATACAGCAAGCAATTTGGATTTCTTGGATAAACCCAGATTTGTTGAGACTAATTATATTTGATTTTTTCTTTATTCCTGTGAATAAAAGACTGTTACTGCCCTGTTATAAAAAGGGGTTGTATTACTCATGAGTAAACATCTTATCTCTATTTGCAAAGGCTAGGTCAGAACAGTATATGTATGTATGCATGTATGTATGATACATGTTTGGAATACCCCAATGCAATTGGCAATTGCACTGGCAATGCACTGGCAATACTCCAAGAATTAAACATAACTGCCTCAGTCTAAAAGGGTTGATTGGCTAAAAACACGTAAAGTCTGGGGTGTTGACAATGCATGCAACATTATTAAGGGTGTAGAAGTAGAATAGCATCTGGAATTATACTGTTTCTTTTATGTAACACTTAACCACACCTGGGCATAGCTATATCAATTGCTCAGTTTATGAGTCCAGTACTGAAGCAAGGGTTGTCAAAGAATATTTCATCTCTCATTGCATAGACAGTAATTATGCAACAAATGTTACCTAAGGTCACAGCAATCTCATCTCCAGCACTTTTCTCTTTCGAGAGATATCCAAGTAGAGAAGGTGCAGTTTGAGCAGGCTGCATGTAGAAGAAAATCTGACTCCAGGCTAAACTTCAACTTGAGTAAATCAGTACACTAGCTAATAGATATAAGTATGAGTCAAAGAAAAATTGATTTGGCTTCCTCTGCTGCCTTAAGTAATAGCTAGGTTATAGAAAAAAATCATTACAGCATGGAAATAATAGAATCTTGAACCAAGGTAAGTCAACTTAACTGAATAATCAGTTTCAATATTTTAACCTAGTCTCAAGACCTTATACTGCAACTCAAATGATACAATATTCTTCATCCCAGTCAGTTAATTCAACTTAGGTTTCTGGCATTGATTTATGTTGATGTTGTTGTCGATGATGATGATGATGATGATGATGATGATGATGATGATGATGATGATGTTTAGACATCAGAAAGGAGCCTGGGAGACTGCCATTTCCCACTTTTTGATTTTTTAACTTTTCCCTGCATGATGTTATCTTAAAATACGTTATTAAGTTTGGAGTCTGTAGGATAGATATGCAGAGGCTATGTTCATTCCCAGAAGTGTCTGGTTCTCTCACAGATAGCCACTCTGCTACAGATAAGACTGAAAACCAAAACAATGATGTGACAGTGAGATGGAAGATCAGGGAAGCTCTATCATTCTCTGATTTCTCTAGGACTTTTGTCTTTATAGTGGAGGTCAAAAGGGATCATTAGTGTTTGGTTGGGCATCATATTTTTACTAAAAGTAAGGCTGCGTCTGCATAGATTAAGTAGTCTAAATTTAATTGGGAGAATTAATTCAGTTCTGAAGTTTGTCAAGCATGCTTTACTTTTTTCCTGCCAAAGTATATTGTAGGAAAAAAAAATCAGGATAAAGCACAAGATACAAATAATTCAAATAAATATATGATTTCCTAAATATATTTATTTCATGAATAAATATATGATTTCAGCAATTGTTAAAGGCAACACTACAACAGAATGTTAAAGCCAACAAATCTAGCTATGGATTATTCTTTTGTTTAGAAATACACACATATACTGGCTTTTTTAGTAAACGAGGATAAAATTAAGTTTATTTTACAGTTCAGTCCCTTTTTTTAGTTTGGCATAAATAAAAGTGGCAGAAAGGTCTTTTGCCAGCATTCCCCACCCTTGACAGGCTTATCAGGCAGTACAATAGATCCATTCACCAATAAAACATAACCTTTTAGTGAGAAGTTTCATTTGATCGTATTTTCCGGGTTCTCAAATAAAGATATACCCCACAGATGAATGGATTTATCTGAAGCTGCTTTTAATTTCACAATGCTAGGCCTGTAGGTAGTTTAAATTCATGTTTTCCCTTGGTATGTAGATGTCGCAGAAATGGCCTTAAACCTGATAATAAAAAGTCAATTTCAAAGGATATGATTATGAGGTTGCATCCCTTAAAGTCAAGCAGCAGCAGCCACAACACACTGACAGTAACTCAGGCTTAGGGGGAAAAAATCCCTTTCCCTATTTTATTTGAATTAAAGAATGCCCCAAGCAAATGTTTTCTCTTATGTTTATTGTGTGAAGAAGAAAAAGAAGATTGTTTATACTCTGGGATTCACTTTGTTATACTTGTCAAAGCAGGACACTAGACACTAGGAGGCTGAATTCTAGCTGTATCTATCTGCCAGCTGTATCACCTTGGGCAGTCACCTTCTCTCTGCCCTAGGAAGGATGCAGTGACAAGATACTTTGAAATCTTGCCAAGAAAATTTCAAGGACTTGTCCAGGATGTCATCAGGAGTCAATGTTGCAGGAACCAATCTAGGAGTCAACACTGAATTGAAAGCACAAACAAACAAACATGACAGATGAATATTGGGGCAATAGATTCATAATTTAAGATTGGACCTATGTTTTTCATCTTTCATTCACAGATTGTCCCAATGTGAGTCTTTTATGGAAAACAATACAAAGATACTTATTTTATTTCTCATCTTATATGCTATTTAGGGCTAAGCAGCTTACATATTAAGGTTTTTAAATGGCAAAATAATAATAGTAGTTAAACAAGAACCAAAAATACAACAATTATAGAGCACATTGATGTATGGAGAAATGAATCAATCACAGTCATAAAATCAAATATACTAATAGGGAATGGAATGATTGCCTCATGAAAAAACTTTTTATTTATTTATTTTTACAGTTTTTTTAAAAGTATCATATTCTTATATTGGGGTGAAACAGACCTTGGGGGGACACTGTTTCATAGAACAGGAACAGCTATAGAGAAGGAGTATTGCTTACATACTACAAAATGTCTGCTTTACAACTGGGTTCTGGAACAAGTTCTAATTCCTGAAGCAACCAACGTATTGAATTGTATTGGGAAACCCACTGCTCTGTAAGCCACTGCATTTCACAAAATACAGATATTAATGTGAGCAAAGGTGCAGCTTCTCAGTATTGCCCAGGAATATCCCAATGTAACGTTCACTGGAGTAATCCAAATCAGAGGTGACTAAGGCACAAATGACTGGAAAGAGACTTCTAGTCTAGAAAAGTTTGTATTAGCACAGATGATACATTTTTGCAAAAATCTTCTTTGTCTGTGGTTGTTGCTGAAGCCCCTGTCACACTGCACCAAGAGATGCAAAGAGGATATAAAACGTTAAAAAAAGCTTGCCATCCATTGGAAAACACGATGCATCCGTTGTGTACTCACTGCATATGTTTTTCATACTCTCTATCCTCCAGCATCCATCTACTGAGATTTCATCTGCTCAAAAAGTTTTGAGCTGCACAAAACTTTTTGAGTGGATGAAGTATCCAACGCGTCCGTTCTACATCTGCTACGCATACGGGGAACATCCGTTAGACGTCCGTTATCATCCGTTACGTGTCCGCTATATACGCGAGGCATCCGCTGTGCATCCGCGCAACTCAAATCCACTCCAGCAGAAAACAGACACAGAGAGGAAGTGAAATGGACACGGAATGGACACACAGTGTTAGTAGCACGGACGTAGAAAGGATGAAAGCAGATGCAGCTCGGATATAAAGCATTAAAACAGAAAAAACGTTCATACAGGGGATGTATCTCGGATATTTAGGATGTCTGGAGGATGCCTGCAGTGTGCAGAAGGACACCTAGCGGAAAACCGGCATTTCCTATAAAAAGGGGGAGGAAATCACCAGGATCTCAGGTTCAGTCCAGCAGCCCTGGTGTGAAGACCTCTTCAGCCTTGCTCTTGCTCTTCCACAGCATCCATTCTTCTCCACCATGGAACATCGCACGCTCCTTTTGGTAGCCGCCATCATTCATCACCAGAACCAAGCCCTCTTCAGGATCTTTCACCTTTTCTACAGGAAGAAAAGGAGGTGGCCAAGAAGTGTCTGGGTCCAACAATGAATCAGGAGAAGAGCAGAGTGTGGACTCAACGACAAGCAGATGGTGGAGCTGAGGAACGAAGACACTCGTGCATTCCAGAACTTCATGAGGATGCCGCCAGCCATTTTTGATGAAATTATGGAGCGTCTGAGACCCAGGTTGACCAAGGCAAACACCAACTTCTGTCCCAGCCTGGACCCTGGACTCAAGGTGGCACTGACTTTTCACCACCTGGCCTCCGGGACCATGTACAGAAACATGCAGTATGCCTGGAGGGTGCCATACAACACCATCAGCATTGTGGTCAGAGAAGTGGTGCAGGCCATCATCAAAGAATACCTGCAGGAGCTCCTCCAGTGTCCCTCCACTGAACAAGGCTGGAGGAAACTTGCAGAAGAGTGGTATCAGAGGTGGAACTTCCCCCACACCGTTGGAGCCATAGATGGGAAGCACGTGGCCTGCAAAGCTCCAGTCAAGTCAGGGTCCACTTATTTCAACTACAAGGGCTTCTTCAGCATCATTCTCTTTGCCATGGTCGATGCTGACTACAAGTTCATGTACATCGATGCTTCAGGCAACGGGTCAGCTTCAGTTACACAGATATACAATGCCAGTGACCTCAAGGAGGGGCTGGAACGTAAACTTATCATGGGTTCTCCAGATCCAGACTCCCTACCCAATGACACACAACATGTGCCCTACTTCATCATTGGTGATGACCAATTCAACAGATTCCAGGTACTTCTCACCACCATGCAGCATCATCCACGGACTGTGAGAAGCATCGTGGAAGCTTGCTGCATCCTGCACAATCTCATGCACACCCACTACCCAGTCTTGCAGAACAAGCTTGTGGACCACCAACAAGGCAATGGGGACATGGAGCCTGGGCAATGGAGGCAAGGGCGAAACCTGATAGACACTGTGAATGTACCAGGCCCCAACAGAGCTTTACCTGAAGGGAAGAAGCAGCGCAACCTCCTGAAACACTGGTGCAACTCCCCAGATGGAGCAGTGGAGTGGCAAGACAGGATGGTAGATGCTTAATGGATGCTTCCTTGAGACTGTCTCATCACACTGATGAGATTGTGCCATGTATGTTGAGCGGCCTTACAATGAATAGGACATTAATAAAGAGTTTTGTTTATGTTGAAATGTGTGGATCAAAGATTAAATTGTTATTAATAATAAAGGGCCATAGGTGTGGCACCTGGGAGGGTGAGCATCCGTTTTACATCCGCGATACGTCCTCCCCCCGTCTGTTGTTGTCCGCTCTGTTTATGCAAATTTGGGGCACTTTTGAGAGAGGATAACAACGGATGGAAAATTTACTCGTCCACTGTGTCCTTTTTACATATGTTTTGCATCCATCGGGCGATGTGACCTGGCCTTTACTCACTAATCAAGAGACAAGAGTTTGACAGGAACACTTAGTTAAGCCACGGTCCCACTGCACTTACGGATGCAAAGAGGATGTAAAACGTTTAAAAAAGCTTGCCATCCATTGGAAAACGCTATGCATCCGTTGTGTACTCCCTCCATACGTGTTTCATACGCTCTATCCCTTGAGCATCCGTCCACTGAGATTTCATCCATGCAAGAAGTTTTGAGCTGAACCAAACTTTGTGAATGGATGAACTTTCCACCGCGTACGATGTACATCCGTAACATATACGGGCAACAAACGTTCTATGTCCATTATCATCTGTTAAACATCCACTGTATCATCTCTGCACCCTCTGGCCATTCCTTCAACTCACATCCGCTGCAGCTGAAAATGGAAAGAGGGAGGAAACAAAAGGTACACAGAACGTCTACACAGTGTTAGTAGCACGGAAAAAGAAAGGATGTAAGCGTATGCATCTCGTATATAAAGGATTAAAACAGACAAAACGTTTGTATATAGGATGTATCTCATATATTTAGGATATCTGCAGTATGTCTAGAGTATGTAGAAGGACACCTAGCGGACTACCGATATTTCCTATAAAAAGGGGGAGAAAATCATCTGGATCTCAGTATGAGTACAGCAGCCGTAGTGTACAGACCTTTTCACCCTTGGTCTTGGTCTTCCACATCATCAATTGTTCTCCACCATGGATCATGACACAGTCCATATGATAGCTACGCTCATTCATCACCAGAAGCAAAACCTGTTCAGACTGTTTCACCTTTTATACAGAAGGAGAAGAAGGAGACGTCCAAGAGCTGTGTGGGTCCGAGGATGGATCATGAGAAGAATGGAGTTTGGACTGAATGACCAGTTGATGGTGGAGCTGAGGAATGAAGACCCTCGTGCATTCTATCACTTCATGAGGATGCCACCAGCCATGTTTGATGAACGTGTAGAGCATCTGAGACCCAGGTTGACCAAGCCTAGCACCAACTTCCATCCCAATCTGGACCCTGGACTGAAGGTGGCACTGACTTTGCAGCACCTGGCCTCTGGAACCACATACAGAAACATGCAGTATGTGTGGAGGGTGCCACACAACACCATCAGCAAAGTGGCCAGAGAGGTGGTGCAGGCCATCATCGAAAAATATGTGGAGAAGCTCCTCAAGTGCCCCAACACTGAACAAGGCTGGAGAAAACTTGAAGAAGAGTGGTATCAGAGGTGGAACTTTCCCCACACTGTTGGAGCCATAGATGGGAAGCACGTGGCCTGCAAAGCTCCAACCAACTTAGGGTCCTCTTATTACAACTACAAGGTCTTCTTCAGTATCATCCTCTTCGCCATGGTCGATGCTGACTACAAGTTCATGTACATCGATGCTTCAGGCAACGGGTCATCTTCACATGCCCAGGTATACAATGCCAGTCACCTCAAGGAGGGGCTGGAAAGCAACCTCATCATGTGTTTTCCAGATCCAGACCCCCTACCCAATGACACACAACATGTGCCCTACTTCATCATTGGTGATGACGTGTTCTCCCTCAGAACCTACCTCATGAAGCCATACACTTCAAGATACCTCACCCGTGAAGAAAGGATCTTCAACGACAGGCTGTCCAGGGCAAGATGTAGTTGAGAACGATTTTAGAATCCTGGCCAATACATTCCAGATACTTCTCACCACCATGCAGCATGAGCCACAGACTGTGAGGAGCATCGTGGAAGCTTGCTGCATCCTGCACAATGTCATGCACACCCGCTACCCAGTGTTGCAGAACAGACTTGTGGACCGTCAACAAGGGAATGGGGACATGGGGCCTGGTGAATAGAGGCAAGGATGAAACCTGATAGACACTGTGGATGTACAAGGCCTCAACAGAGCTTCACGTGAAGGGAAGAAGCAGCGCAACCTACTGAGACACTGGTGCAACTCCCCAGATGGAGCAGTGGAGTGGCAAGACAGGATGATAGATGGTTAATGGATGCTTCCTTGAGCCTGTCTCATAACACTGATGAGATTGTGCCATGTATGTTGAGTGGCCTTACAATGAATAGGGCATTAATAAAGAGCTTTGTTTATTTTAAATGTGTTGATTAATGAATAAATTGTTATTGATAATAAAGGTCCATATGTGTGACAGCTGGGATGGTGGACCATACAGTCCCACTATGCTTGCACTGGAGCTTTATCTATCCCACAACTATCCTTACCTATCCCACAAGCGTGCAAAGGCTTAATCATTTTTTAAAAGTTTTCACCAACACTTTATTCAGGTAAAAAAATGAACCAAGTGACTTAAGCAAAGATAACCTTTATTAACTTTCTTAGGTAAACTGTATGACTTTATTAAAAAAGCAAAATGAACCAAGTAAAGTGTCTTAAGGAAAGATAAACTTAACAAGGAAACAAGTCAGTCTCTGACACTATTCTCAGTCACTCTGAGTCATGTCCATGGTCTCAGCTGTTAAGCAGGCAGGGACTGTGGAGATGGCTGTGGCTTGAGTGCTGGTTTGAGGCACCATTGGGGTGCTTGGCCCTGAGGGTACAACAGGGGATGGTATGTTCAGGAAGCTCTCCGAGAGCTGACTCAGTCCCATGAGGTTGAGAGGCCCTTCATCAAGGACCTGAGATGTGAGGCCCAATACTGATGACAGATTGTCTGGTGACGGGCTTGGCTGTGGGGTGGAGGAAGGAGGAGTGTAGTGGGGCTGTCTGGTCTGCAGCTGGGTGAGGAGTGGCGTCTGTGGTGTGCGATGAACCTGGACCTTGACTGGGAAGTTCTGCTTCTGCTGTGGGAAGTCCTGGTAGTCGTAGCCTTGGTAGCTGAGGGGCTGTTGAAAGTCGTGGAAGGGCTATGACATCACTTGGGGTGGAGAAGCAGACCTGGACTGGGTAGGAGCAGCTTCAGCTGGGCCTTGAGGGTTGTGCAGAAGTGCTGTGATCTTCTCCTTCATCCCCTGGTACTGGGCCTCGGGCAGGTTCCTCAGGGTGTGGCTCACTTAGGTGATGAAGGTGTTGCAGCCCGAGGATCCTCTGTCCAAGTGGACCAGCTGAGAGAGAAGTTCTGTGCTGGTCTTCATTGTGTCCCTGATCTTCAACAGCACACTGTGGTTCTGGCCCTCCAGTCTGCCTCTTTGCCTGGATCCTCTGGAGCTGGGGGTGGAGGTGGGTTGGCCTCTGGTGGCTGCTGCTTCTTCCTCCATTTGTGACAGCAGGGCGTCATTCTCCACGGGATCCTCCAAGTCTGCCAGCATAGGGAGTACAGCTGTCGGGGGAGTCTCTGCTTTGGGGCCCCCTGAAGACACCTGCCTGGAGAGAGTAGCTGGCTCCTGGCTGGAAGACGACTGGCTTTCTGTGGGCTGTCTGTGGGATGTCTGAGGGAGAGGGGTGTCAAAGGGGATGCTCCTCGGTGGCGGATCTCACCCTCCAGGAAACTGCACTTGGCCATGACATACATCTCCCGGTCAGTGAGCTTGACAGCGTCCTGCCCGGATTTCTTGAGGTGTAGCTTGCCATTCCAATTAGCATGTGCTTCCACCATCCAAGGAGTACTTCTGCAGTGTACCCCAGACTCTCTGCCTTGTCTCTCCAAGCTTCCTGCTTCTTCTTGGTGTCGCGATACATTCTGTGGCACTTTCTCCAGAGATACTCGTTCTCCCTCAGCCATTCCAGCACATCATCCTCATGTTCCTCAGAAACGATGTACTGTTTCCTCTCTCCCTTCTCCTTCCCTTGCCTCTTCCTCCCTCTGGCAGGGGCTTCAGCAGGGCCTTCAGGGGCTTGAGGAGCAGGGCCTTCAGCAGCAGGGCTTTCAGGGGCTTGGGGTTGGTCCACCACAGCAGCAGCAGCAGCAGGTTCCGAGTCAGTGCCAGGGGGTGGGATGCTGGTTCTATCCTTCTTGCCAGGGCTGGAACAAGTAGGCACGGGCTTCCTCTTCTTGCCTCACTGACGAACCATGGTGTTCCTGCTAGATGTATGTGGCAGCACGTCTTTCCCCTGTATGCTGACTTCATGCATGCTGCATCCTTTTATATCCGCGGAGCTGATGCATTTCATACTCCCCGCATGCTCAGTGAACGTTTTGCATCCGATATACATCCGTGCGGCATCCGCTTTGTTTCCTATAGGCGTCAGTGATTCATACACTTCATCCGCTATGCATCCCCCCCTTCTGCTATGCATCCGCTTCGCAATTCTCCCCCAGAACCCCTTCGGAGGTGTCATCCTCTTCCATCCACTTTCATCCGCTAGGCTTCTTATGAACATCCGTTTAACATCCCCGCTACATACTACCCACGTCCGTTCTTTTCCATTCTGTTTATGCAAATTTTCACCACTTTTTGAAGCGGATGACAATGGATGGAGCCACCCCTGAAATTTTGCTCTTTATGCATACGTTTTGCGTTCATCGACCAATGGGACATAGCCTTTATACAGTATCCAAGTTCCATCTTAAGAAGGCTACTCCACTAACAACTGAAGAAGATAAATCCTGGAACTGGAAAGTCTTTGATACTAAAGCTAAATAGTGTTGTTGTTTCTAAAGGGGGCAGGATTTTTTTGGTGCATCAGAGCCTGTTTCCAGTGATTTGAGAATTATTCCTGGTTAAAATACTGATTTTTCTTTCTTCTTTCCTTTTTTTATTAATTTGTTGCCTTTTCATTTTTAATAATCTGATATTCTTGAATTCAAGTTTAGTTTTTCTGATATCAACCTAGTTGGGTAGGTTGCTTTAAAAACATTCTCACTTTTAATTTTGTTGAGCTCAAAGCTAAGGTGTACTCTGAAGCAAACACTTGATTTTTTTTTCTCTTAATTTTGTTCCACTTGACCACAGTCCATAGAATTTTGAACATTTGGGGGGGGGGGGCGTTCAAGTTGGAAACAAAACCCATTTTTCTGTACAGTCTTTACCCTTTTCATGTGCAGTTATACCAATATATGCCAAATCGCAGACAAGACTTGGTTGTTGAAAAAGACCTATAGTTATGATATGTGTAGGAGAGGGGGGCTTTATTCTTTCTCATTAGTATGAACAATATTAAAATATTGCAGATGGAAAAAAATAAACAAGTGGTTGCACTCAATCTACTCGCTAATTCCTTTTGTTTTTTTACATTGCTCATAGCAGGCATAAATTTATATGTGAAAATCTAGCATCAGATTTTCCTTTATAATCTGAGACTTGTTCTTGAAGCCTGGCACATTGAGATTAGAGCTGTGAACCTAAACTTATCATATTGTAATTAATCATTCTGAGCAGGTAGGCATTCTTCATTTATATGGTAGTGCCAAGGAAAGCCAATGAGAATGTCCAAATGTAATTAAGAGATACAGTTTAGTACTGACCTCAGTATTCTAACCAAACAATAAGCAATTGGCAAGTACAGCAGATTTGTTTCTGCTGACAGCCATAGGGTGTACAAGCAAATTTTCACAAGGACTATGCACACCTGGATGAAGACTTAAATGCTGGCAAGCTGTACTGGCTTTTCTTTTTTGTCCTGTGGGCTTCTGCAACATGCTCTGAAGGCTCAGATGGGAAATATCCGTATTCATGCTGAATGAATCATTTAAACCACAAGTACCTCTAGTTGTCTGCATCTGTGTGCATCCATCTTGTTCTTTGATTTCAGCTCAGTCTCCTGGAAAAGAAAAGACAATAGTCCCTGCAAGGAAAGAATATGATTTGTGAGAATACTATTTAAAATGTACAACTTGCATGCCTATTTCATGTATGGAGTCTGCATATCATGCTTAGCACTAGCACATAGACCTATATACTGCTTTATAGTGCTTTACAACCATCTCTAGATGATTTACAGAGTCAGCATATTGCCCCCAACAATCTGGGTCCTAATTTTACCAACATTGGAAAAATGGAAGGCTAAGTTAACCTTGCCCTGGTAAGAATCAAACTGCAGGCAGTTGGCAGAATTAGCCTGCAATAATGGATTTTAACCATTGCACAACCACCATAATCCATGATTTTCTGATTCTAGGGGAAAGAAACCTTGCTGCTCTGGACAAATCTATTGCATTGTTTTGAATAGAAATCTTCATTGGCCAAGTGTGATTGGACACACAAGGAATTAGTCTTGGTGCAAATGCTTTCAGTGTACATAAAAGAAAAGATACATTCATCAAGAGTCAAGAATCATCAGGTACAACACTTAATAATAGTCATAGAGTGAGGTTAATTCAGTGCATATAGTCCCAGGTTGGGACTCACAAAACTCCATTCAACAAAATGAGATTTACCCAATTGTGGATGCTACAGCTAACAATTACTGGCACTCTTTGGGGCTGTGAAGAATTTTCAGCATTAGAAATGGTGCTTCAAGTGGAAGGAGAGGGATATCTCCAAAATGGGTGGAGACTAGAGAAGAAATAAGCATTTCTGATGCATACATTAGAATTGAAGAATAACACTGATGGAGCCATAATAGAATGTTTCTTATTACTGTTTTTCTTGTTCAATTACTAACTCTTGACTGGATCTTCATGATCCAATGGAGCATAACACGCCTTGTCTCCCTTGTCCTCCATGTCTTCCAGAGTCCATCAAAACATATGTTCACTGCATCAATAACACTAACTATTTCATCTTCTGCAGTCCCCATCTCCTTTTGCCTTCTCAATATAAGGATTTTTTCTAATGAGTCCTCTCTTCTCATTTGGTGGTCAAAGTATTTGAGCTTCAGCTTCAGTATCTGTCCTTCCAAAGAACGGTCATAGAAAAATACGTACATTTTTTCCACTTTCAATTGAGATAGCAGTGGAGCTCCTTTTGATGGTTGACAGCTCCTAGTTAGGACCTCTAGGCTATCCTCTGAGAATGTTTAACAGTGCTCTTTCCTGAACCTAGACCCTCCCCAGAGATGTGGGCTAACTCCCAGAATTTTCAGGAGTGGTCATGCTAGCTGAGAAATCACAATTAAAGTACATTTGAATTATGTTCTAATTGGAAAGGATATTTTGGGGCAGTGGAAAAATGCAAAACATGAGTACCAGGAATAGAAAGTGGCATGAAGGAGAGAAAAAACCCTGTTACTTAATTGTAATCTCTACTCCACATAATCTTTCTGAAATGGTTTGCTTTGACTATTCTGAAAAAAAAAATCAATTCCAACAGAATAAACTGTATAAGCTTTTTCTGAAGCTCACATTTAATTATTTTGCTCACTCCTAAGTGGTACTGTTCTACTTTTGCCTTGAATATAAAAACATAAAATATGTGTTTTTAAAAAATCTCAAGCTTTGTTAGGATTCAGAATGCCTGCATTTATTACACTAAACCCAAAGGTGTCTTGTGACACACTTATTATGGAATTATAACTTTTAGGGTCAAAGTCAAACAATCATACATTGATATCAAACCATGGTTGTTATGCTTTACAAACACTGAAACTGCCATGAATTATGCTGTACCACCAAGCACCAAGCACATGAGGAGGAGGAAGAGGATGAGAAGGAGGATGAAGAGTGGGAGTAGGAGGATATGAAATCATTTCTTGCTTGTGGATAAGAGCAAGAGTGGGCAACATTTCTTTTTCTGTGTAGGTCTGTAGCTCCTTGGGGATAATTTTAGGAGAAAGATACTAATAGGTATGAAGACATCAGTTTGGTTAGATCCAGAAACCCAAATATTTTTTTGTGTACTAGCAGTCTTTTCTTTCAGTAATCTTTCTTTCACTCTTTCTGATATTCCCTTTATCTCATTGTTTTCCTCATCCTTTTGGGGAAGGATGTCTCAGAATCCCATGAAGCAAATTATAAGGACATACAATGCATACTGTATTCATCACTTGCTGTAGCCTTTAAAATTAAGCTGCCACTCACAGCATTGAAGTGGTGATGAATCCCACCCCTTACAGTCAGCAACCACTCGTGTAGTAAAATTTGCACATACCCTTTTCCCCCTTTCTCCTTTCCTTTCTCCTTTCTTTTCTCCTTTCCTTTCCTTTCCCTTACCTACCTTCCCTTCCCTTTCCTGCCCTGCCCTGCCATGCCTTGCCCAGTCCTGTAAAATTAAGCCAGGGATGGCAATCTGCTTTCTGCCAGATATATTGGTGTCCAATAATCATCACATCAGTAAACATGGCCAGTAGTAAGGGCCATCCCTGGCTGCCAATTCCTGCATTGAGCCATGGTAACAAACTTTCTACTGGAGGTAGATTGTAAGCAGAATCCATGTGTTTGTATGGTAAGAAAGGCTAAAAAACAAACCAACAAACTCCATCATTCATATGATAGCTCTTGCTCTTGAAAAAGTATCAGCAATATATCTGCAAGGGATGGAATTATCAAAGGGAAACAGATCATATATCTGGAGAAGATATATAAGGAGATATATATAACATATATAAGGAGAAGATATATCCTTAATCTTCTCACCCAAGTAAGTGGGAAGATAGGAGGAAACATGCAACCTAGGCAATAAGCCTTCCTCCTGTCTCCTAGGATCATTACTACATACCATCACAAAGCAGGATATTGGATGAAATCCAGCTGAGCAAGTATAATCTAGAATCTTTCCTTTCAATGCTTCCTTTGGCTTTTACTTGCAGGAAGATTATGCATTTTTTTAAGTGTGAGAAAAACTACTCGCGACTTCTCCCTAAAATAGCATAATCTAATATATTTTCTTATTCTCAGTGTTCCTCTGCAGTTATATTGTACCAGTCCTGAAACTTACCATTTGTCCAATATTTTTTTGTATTCAAAGAAGATTTCACCTCACGTAATCACCTTTCTTATGTTTGTCATTTAAAAAGCACTGCAGCTTGACTTCGAAACTCTACCTCAGTGAAAATTTTTAGCATCTTATCTACCTCTGATGGGAAGAGAAGATAATGAAAATATTGTTAAGTAAATTGTGCACTCTGAAAATATCGAAGATGTCCTGAGATATGCCAGTGAATTTAGAAAAAAAAAAAGATTATTTTTTGCTATTGCTATTTAAGTTAGAATATAGCTAGCAAACTACGAGAAAAATAGAACATGCACAATAAATTCAATTTTGTTGGGTGAAAACAATAAAAAAAATGAAGCTTTGATATGTGGTGGATGAGCTGGAATGCTGATTTAGCAAAAAAAGAAAAAAAAATCAACAAACCTCAAACTGAGTTCCAGGGGAGCTTCTTAGCATATTTGCAGTGTAAGCTAATAATGTTTTTTTCTTTACTGCTTTAAAACATCTCTCACATCAGTTTCTACCGAGAGCATTTTATCTGTCCATGGATTGCTTGCTACATCAGATGTTATAAAATGAGCCCTGACAATTTAAAATAGTTTAAGTTGGTAATTAGTAATCTTTGTAACAACTTTATAAAGTTATCAAGAATGATTATTCTTTTTTTGGAGACAAGGGAGGAAAGTGGCACAGAATAACTTTCTGATGGTCTTCTTTTAGGATAATGCTTTAGGGTCAAGTAAGATATTGATGATGATAATAATAATAATACTAATAATAATAATAGTTGTAGTAGTAGTAGTAGTAGTAGTAGTAGTAGTAATACAGTCTTCTCTCTCTGTACATGTCTGTGGCTGCAGTCTTATGTATGACAAAACAGCTTTTGAAAGCTGTGAATTTATTTCATACTGACTCCAAATACTCATAATCTAAATTTTAGAATGCAATTCAGTTTAGTTCAATTCAATTCATTCAATTCCTTTCTTATAGGTAATAAAGTAATTGAATGTATCACATCAAACATCAAGAACAATTAGATAAAATACAATAAAAATAAGATACAGAGAGAAAAGAGTAAATAAAAGGAAATGGGTAAGTCTTATATCATGTTCTAATGCTTTGTATGGTACTGTACACTGTAAAATATATCCCCAAATCAGCCATTCATTAATTTGCCATTAATAACATAAACATACTACAGATTACAGAAGCAAGTTTTGCAATAATTGTGTTTTCTTAGGGATCTCATTTCCCAGAAGGAATTTTAGCAATTCATCAGCCATTCCTGGGACTGGAATGGCTAATGAGAGGTTATTTATTTATCCATATAAAAATAATATGAACAAATGATTCAGGTATTCCAAGGTATCATGGAAAAGTCCTTATTGTATAGGAGATTTTTTGAAGCTCACCCTTCAATAAAACTGATGGGAAGGTTTCAAAATACAGCAGTGCTCTGGAGAAGGCATCAGGAAAGTTGAAAATTTTACCATGGGACAATTTTATACCAGTGTAATAGTACTGCATCAATTTTGCAGCTCTTTGCCAACATCTTTAATTTAAAAATAGCCATCACTCACTCTGGTCCCAGTGACAGCAGTTGTTTTTTTTTCCCTCCAGTATGATGCTTCCAAGTTGATTGACATTTGTCAAAAAAATAAGAGAAGTCAAATCGTATTGAAAATTAATCTTTAGCAAGTATTTTAATATATTTAGCCATGCTATTATTTCAACCTTCAACAGCCCAGCCTCCAGTCATGGAGGTGGGTTAGAAATTCTTTTTTTTTTTTTTTTTGGTACCTGAAATATCATCCATAAGAAATTACTTCACTGTCTTTCCAATGGTTTCAAATCCTATCAAGGCATTTACAAGTAATATAAACACTCATTTATACATTTAATATAATATTTTAAAAGCAAAAACTATACCCTCTCATTTTTGAGAGACTATCAAAAGGGCAGTGGCAATGATTTTGTGTCTGTTAAGGAAATAGAGCAGTTCAATAGGTATAGATTATGAGTAGTCTTCACTGTTCTATTTTATAGAAATATTCTGATAGGGCCATTGATAACATACAAATTATTTCAAGCAGGAGTACATATTTTCTCATTTTTCCAATCCAAAATCTCTCCTGTTATCATGTTCTATTAATAGTATATGTGAATAACTTTAATGTTTAAATGAAAATATAGGCAGAAATTCCTTGGATATTTTTTGCTGAAAAAAAAGAGAAAATGATCTCGTGATTTATGAGTTTTGATTCACACAGTTGCTTCATTTCTTTTTTTTAATAAAGTCTTGGTGGAAACTTTTAGAAATGGTTTAAGCCTTTGCATGCTTGTGGGATGGGTTAAGATAGCAGTGGGATGGGTTGAGAGAGAAACACAATTATAACTACTGTTGAGAAGATATCAGCCACTTCTTTATAAGCTTTTCCTTTCTCCTTCCCTTTTCCCCTTTCCACTTCTCTCTCCCTACCTTCCCTTTTTTTCCCTATTTTTTTCTGTACTTTCTGTCCATGTACTATTTTTCTTTATTTGTTTTCAATATTTGAATGCTTTTTCTTATCCTAGATCTGAATGAATGAAATATTCTTATTAAATACTTTGTTCATTACATAGTTGAATGGAGTTACACTCAAAATTAAAGTGGAAAAAAACATACAGGCTGATCCAACTTTGATGTAATGTCCTTAAACAACTCAAAATGAGGCTCAGTAATGTGTGTGGCCTCCACGTGTCTGTATGACCTCCCTACAATGCCTGGACATGTTCCTGATGAGGTGGCGGATGGTCTCCTGAGAGATCTCCTCCCACACCTGGATTAAAGCATCCCCCAACTCCTAGACAGTCTGTGGTGCAAAGAGGCTTGGTGGATGGAGCGAGACATGATGTCCCAGATGTGCTCAATTGGATTCAGGTCTGGGGAATGGGCAGGCCAGTCTATAGCATCAATGCCTTCATCTTGCAGGAACTGCTGACACAGTCCAGCCACGTGAGGGCCAGCATTGTCATGCATTAGGAGGAACCCAGGGCCAACCGCACCAGCATATGGACTCACAAGGGGTCTGAGGATCTCATCTCGGGACCTAATAGCAGTCAGGCTACCTCTGGTGAGCACATGGAGGGCTGTGCAGCCCCCTAAAGAAATGCCACCCCACACCATTACTGACCCACTGCCAAACTGGTCGTGCTGGAGGATGTTGCAGGCAGCAGAACATTCTCCACAGCATCTCCAGACCCTGTCACATCTGTCACATGTGCTCATCTGTGAAGAACACAGGGCGCCAGTGGCGAATCTGCCAATCTTGGTGTTCTCTGGCAAATGCCAAACGTCCTGCATGGTGTTAGGCTGTAAGTACCACCTGTGGACATCGGGCCCTCATACCACACCCTCATGGAGTCTGTTTCTGACTGTTTGAGAAGCCACATGGACATTTGTGGCCCACTGGAAGTTCTCTGGCAAATGCCAAACATCCTGCATGGTGTTAGGCTGTAAGTACCACTTGTGGACGTCGGGCCCTCATACCACACCCTCATGGAGTCTGTTTCTGACTGTTTG
>BLBF01000052.1:17251731-17278086 GCA_015471245.1 Laticauda colubrina | reverse complement strand
AATCTTCTAGATGCCCCAAATTATACGGCCTCCCAAAAATACACAAAGAAGGCATACCTCTCAGACCCATAGTCAGCTCCATAGGAGCACCATTACAAAACCTAACTAAATACTTAGCAAAACAACTACAGCCCAATGCTGAAACCGCAGCTTCATATGTACAAAACTCATACCACTTCTGAGAAATGATCAAAGATCTACACGTGGAACAAGAAGATCTGCTTGTAAGTTTTGACGTGGTTTCACTATTCACTCAAGTCCCAATAAAAGAAACTCTTGAAATCATCAAAAATAAATACCAACCAGCTAAAGACCTCATGGAACTAACAGAACACTGCCTAACCAAAACATATTTCATGGACAAAGGACAAAGATACAAGCAAATTGAAGGAGCCCCTATGGGATCACCACTGTCACCTGTCATTGCAAACCCTATGGGATCACCACTGTCACCCGTCATTGCAAACCCTATGGGATCACCACTGTCACCCGTCATTGCAAATGGAACCGTCATTCCATGAATTCGAATTCATGGAAGAATTCGAATCCAGAGCCCTGGCTAATGCCACCCACAAACCCAAACTATGGCTAAGATACATCGATGACACATTTGTGATTTGGCCCCATGGGAAAGAAAACCTAAACAATTTCCTAACACACCTAAACAGCACACACCCTAAAATCAATTTCACCATGGAAATGGAAATAAACAAACAACTACCATTCCTAGATGTACTAATCTACAAAAGAACAGATGGCACATTGGGACACACCATATACCAGAAGAAAACATACACCAACCACTACCTCAACGCCCAATCCCACCACCACCCAGCACAGATAAATTCCGTGGCGAAAACACTAATTACCAGAACCAAACGCCTGGCAGATAAGACACATATAAAGACTGAACTATGCACCCTGACTGAAGTATTGACAGCCAATGGCTTCCAAAAAAACAAAATCACCAACTTGATCCACAAAAACACACCAAGAAATAACAAGAAACCTAGAAGACCAACAGACCTATGGAACAGCTGTCTTGCCCTACATAAGAGGTACTACAGATAAAATCAGTAAGATACTACACAGGCATCACATCAAGAGTGCCTTCAAAACAGACAAAAAATAGTAGCCATCCTTAGAAACCCCAAAAACAAAATTGACCTGGAAAACCAAGGCACATACAAAGTTCCCTGTTCATCATGCCCGGCCACATACATTGGACAGACCAATAGAAGAATAAGTACCCGCCTAGATGAACACAAAAATGCAGTAAAAAAAGCTGGAATACACCTCCTCACTAGTCCAACACATGAAAACCACAGGTCACAACATCAACTTCAATGGCACTAAAACCCTAGCCACTACAGAAAACCCCAACCACAGAATCATTAGAGAAGCCATAGAGATTGAAAAAAGACCTGACAGCATGAATAGAAGAGATGATTCCATCAGACTGTCAATCATTTGGAAGCCTGCACTCTCAAATAGAAAGTTCTCCACACCACAAAACAGACAAACACCTGAGCACAAACAGACTCCCTCTGATGCCTCCAACTCAAACACCCCCCCACCAGGTACCCAGGTGAAACCTAGCTTCCTAATGGATAGCAGCCGTCCTTTCACACGGAGCCAAGCTGCACTGAAAGCCTCCAACACAGGAACAGAGTGTTGCCAGCCAATCAAAGCCACAAAACAGACAGAAGAAACCAGAAACACCAATCAATCAAACTGCAAGTCCAGTGAACACAGACCTAGACTCCTAGCCAATCAGAATAGACCAGCCTCGAATTTGAAACCAGGAGCTGTGAGACCCACATCTATACAGAAGCCTGATGATGGCAGATGAGATTCTGCTGAAACGTTGCTACAACTTTAACAGAACTACAATGACGTGGGATAATACCCGAAGGAAGCTAAACAGCACACATGTAAATACCCGTGAAAGCCTAAGAAAACATATATATATAAATATATATATATAGTAATTTTTGCAATGAGTGTTTCTCCTGGAAAACAGCAACATATTTTTAAAAAATGTAGTCACGTAACCACAGGATGCTGCAACATGTTATAAATCCTTATTATTTGCCAAATGCCTAAAAGTGGCAACAAGTCACTCTGAGAATGTTGTAACTTCAACAATAGGTTGTAGGTCACTGTTTTTGAGTCTGTTGTGACTTTGAACATTGTTACATGACTTGTCATAAGTTCAAGACTTACCTATAGGCATACCTTCTTCCTTAGATTTTAGAAATGTATATTTGTCCCTCCCTACCCACCATATGACATCTCCTGTATGTGACTTATTGAGCATGTACATCTATTTGTCATTTTAAGTTATGTTGAATTCATTGATAACTCTTTCACCACTGGCATTTGGGCACATCCCAAGGTTGTTTGGATTGGATTCCTGCAGTTACTCACACAAGGTTTCTTGTCACTATTCTGTAAAGCTTGGGGACAAGTTGCTTAGTTATGTTGCCAGAAACTTTTTTCTTTTACTGATTTCTCAAGAAGGAAGGGAATGTCCATCCCTTTCCTTCATTCAGTAGGCTGTATGTTAAAAGCTGCATTGGTTCTTTATGAACTTAAAATTTTGTTGTACAGAACAATGTCAGACATTGGGGGAAAGGAGAGAAAAAGAATGAATACCTTCTTTATGGATTTTATCACACACTATGAGAATCTGAGCACTAGATGCTTTTTTCAGATGCAGAATTCTTCCTGTTTGCATATACAACAAAACAACCTTATTAGTAGTGATCTCAACCCACAAAAGAAAGCACTCTATATTGCAAGCCAAGTCCTACCACTCTAACTTGTTGTCTGCATAAACTACCTCAAATCTTTGATAAAGATTTCCCCCTTTCCTTGCTTTTAGTTAGTCGGGGTGGGGGGTACAATTCTTAAAAAAACAAAGTCCACATTGTCCCCCCCCCCCCTTTATGAAAACCTACCTGAGAGAAACACTAACTTTCTTTTTGGATTTTTGATATTTGATTGGGGGGGGGGTATAGTGTTAGCTTGTTATCTGGATGAAAATGTCAGCTATCTTTCCTTTAATCTTTTCAGTGCTTGAACTTCTTGAAATTGAATTTTTCCATACTCACTACATCTATTCTGTTCCTGTTCAAATCTAACATACTCCTATTGAGAAAAAATGGGACCTATGTTTTGTTGTTGTTTTTTTCACAAAAATGATCTGAATGCAGCAATAGGTTTTAAGTCTCATTGTGTGTGAGAGGCATATTATTGTGTGTGAGAGGCATATATATTATTGTTTTCTGTCATGTAGTAGCAAATGACACATGCTAGTATTTTCAAGTGGTACAGATGCTACAAAGCATCTCGTTCCGTCACCCCATTCCTAGCGTAACAGCAAGCTCCCTTCATTATTTCTCAAACCATTTGGATAATTTCTTTGGTAGCTATAGGATACTCCAATTAGGAAAAAAAAGATAATGGAGGAAATTTAAGTAAATTGGTAATAGAGCTGACTAGGTTTCCACACAACAAGAGGTGCCAGAGAAAGCTGATGTATTTAACTTATGGATGCTGAAACAGCAACCATTAGAAAACTTGGCTTGTTTTCTTTAGCTGACTTATGCTTCTTAATCACCTGTAAGCTGTCATAGCAGATGCTTCCTCCATCAGTTGCAGCTTTGTTGCAAATAAACAAAAAAATGAAGTTTGTAAGTCTTGACATTCAAATATCCAGCACTACTGTATCCATTATCTACAGATCAGGTATCTTATTAAATATTTAGCATTGCTTGTTAAGTCTGTTTTTTGAGTACAACTCATCGTATCTCTGAATTTAATGTTACAGCACAGATCCATCTACATCTATGGAGGCATAGATACAGTAGCACCAATTATTTCAAACTATTGCAGACAATGAGCTATTCTAAAAAGAAATAATTGGGCACAGTGAAATCCTGGACCTGCTTCTCACCATGAATACCTAATTAGTGTTATTACAAAACTTGGGCACATTTAAAAATGAATACAAGTGCCATTGCATGTGAGCTGGTATCCGTATCAGCACTAGATGGTATCTGTGATTCCTTGGTCAGCTAGAGTTATACACAGATGGTTCAGCAATATTATGGCATATGGAACTAAGTAATATTCAGCAAAATATAGGCAAAATACAGTTGTGGTAATTTTGTATATGTGTATGGCAAAAAATACAGAACATCAAAATCAAGACCATTATGTATTGTTTTGTAATGGATCTGTCCCTGGACTCTTTCCTGATGCGAGTTCAGGGGAGGAAGGTCAGCTTTAGTTGGCAGAGGAAAGCAGGGAGTTTAGTGTTGGTCAGGATCAGGATCAGGATTGGAAAGTGCCAGCCTGGTGGAGCAGCTTCAGCTAGGTCAATTGGACTGGCAAACTGAGGGAGTCAAGCCATAGGTGACAAATTGACCAGGAGACTCAAAACTAGGACTGGTAGCAGCTGCTGCTCATTAGCAATGGGGAGGAGATGGAGTCCAACCACTTCCTGGTCCAAGAACAAGCAGAGAGTTAACAGGCACAATGCCGGTCGCCTTGACTACTTGTGAGGAGGCAACCTCATCTCTTAAGAAGGGCTGCACTGGCTTTGCCTACTTAACCCCACCCTATGAATTTGAGTGTTGTTGGAGCAATGTGCCCAGTTCTGTCCTTTATGTGCTCTTGCTATGTATCCTGACCCATTGGATTCATGGACAGCTTTCTTGGACTTTGTGTGGGCCCATTACATTTGATCTCCCAATGCCATGAAGAGCTTGGATTCAGGGTGCTTTCTGAGGACCTGTTTGGGGAATATGAATAAACACCTGTAGATTCTTGCTGTACTTGTGTGAGGACTAGGGTAGCACATATTTTTTCATTATCATTTTTATTTTACACTTTATCCATATAGACTCTGGATAATTTGACATTCTTTTAAATAAGCATTTAAAAGATCCATGACCCACTGGTTATCTTTTCAAAGACATTTCTTTACCTAAACAGGGAAATAGAATAACCAAGGGCAAAAAAATAGAGGGAGCTGCTCCATCCTCCAGGAACTGGTAGTGGGAACTGATAGTGAGTGAGTCTGGAGAGCTAGAGAAGGACCAGTCTACTGAACCTCCATCACCTCAGATATTTATTTTTTAAAAACCCATGTTTTACATATTATTCTTCCTATTACAAAACCAAGTTTTCCTTGGAAGGAATATCTGCATAGGAAAAAAAGATGTTTTGGATGTGCTTTATCTCTGCTGCATATAGCATCTCTCTACTATGTACCCATGGATATGTAGCTACTGTACAGCAATATGTAGAGAGGTAGCAATTCTCAGGAAACAATCAATATATTGCTTTCAGAATTTTACTTACAGTGCAGAACTGGGATATATCAGGCGACACCTTGCCAAGTTTGAATCTCTCTGGTCTGGTCATGCAGAAAGAGTCTGCTAAGAGTCCATTCTTCCTAATGTTCATAAGCATAAGCCAGGTAATAGCCTCATTTAGAAAGCACTCTCCCTGTGGAAGTTTGGATGACCCCTACTCTATAAGTATGCTAAAAATAAGAAAACCCATTCTGTTCAAATAGATATTTGACTTGTAAACTAATTGCTAATTGAAAAGTATTATTGAGGCATTTTTCTGTTGTTCATTTGTGTTACCCATCATCCCTGCTCCATCTTTCACTCTCATTTTCTTTGTATTTTGTAGTATGCCTACTCAACTTTGGAGTAGGATGGCAAATCAATCAATCAATCATACTGTAGCCTGGATTTTAAGAAAACACTATTTTCTCACATATTTACAGGTTAGTTTATGTAGATGTTAATAAATGTAAATATGCATCAGAGGGCACATTAATAGTCAATTTTAAAATTCAGGATAGTCAGATGTTCCCATTTGTATTTACCATACCTATCCAGGTAGATAATTTTGGGGGAAGAAAAAGCTATATGGCACTAATCCGTTCTGATCTGGTTTCTCAAATTGTTCAACTCACATAGAAATTGCAGTGATTGATGGAATTAAATTGCATAGTAGTTGATTAATTTGAAAGGTATGTCCATTCCCTTGAGCATGGATAAATGCCTAGAAATATAATTTAACTGTTATTCTTTATATGCAGCTTACCTGAGTTTTAGAAAAAGAAATAGAACAGATTGCCAGCCAGGTGCTGATTATTTTTACACAGAAAAATTGTATGAGTTGCACTGACAGGGATGCTGAAAATATTTTTGAATGAACTTAATGTGGAAATTGCTGTATATATTCACCATCATAGAAAAAACTTGACTAAACATACCAAGCTTGGTATGTGGAACACTATAAAAATGACTGAGCACTCTAATATGATGAACTAAGTATTAATTAAGTCTAGCTTAAGGCACTTGTCATTGTGTTATGAATTTTGAGCATTGTTGCACACAACCAGAAAAGATTGTATTTCTAGTAGGATTGGTATTTGAAAGCACCTTTGGTACTTTGCATTGGTATTTGCACCACCATGCAGAATTCTCTTGTGAGTCCAGGGTTTTGTGCAATAGTCATGAAATGAGGGTAATATAAATATTTGTGCAGTAGAGGCATTGAAGAAGAACATGCTGTGTGGTTTCTGTGTATACAGAGTTACTTTGTCTCTTTAGGTAAGGAATCTTCCTGTGTTGGCCTTCAACAGCTGACTGGCAGATATGACATCATGCCCCTCACCTTGCGAGAGTAAAGGCCTTCAAGTGTTTTAGGCCAGGGTTGTCAAACTCATGGCCAGCAGGTCAGATGCGTTACATGCTGGCCACACCCATGCATGGTTTAGGGAAGGGATAAAAAGCCCCGATATGTCATGTGATGCCACCATGACACCGCGAGTTTGACATCTCTGTTTTAGGCACTTTGAGTTTGGTTAAGTATGCCATAGGGGAGGGAGTTTGCTTACTGGATGCTCTAGCAATAAAGGTTGGGGTCCTTGTTAAATCCAATTGGTGCTCTGTGGTTGCTACAAACTGTTTAATGAATGCTTTGGCCTGATCATATCCCACATTGACTGAAACACTGGACAGGAAGCCAAGGATGTGATTTTAGTTGCTGGTGTCATGTGGATTGAAAAACATCACTTATAGTTAAGCTTCATTTAGAGTTGCCTGAAACTGTGCATACACATTGTTTCATCCCTATGCTGCAAAAGGGTTGATGGGTAACCATATGTTACAGATGATCAGAGATGGGCTGATGCACATACCTCCAAAATCCCAACTGCATGTTGTATGGAAGGTGCACATCTTCCATACTGATTGGTTGATCCAACTACTTGTTCTGTGTTTTGCCATTTGAGCCTCCTAATCAGAATGAATATTTGCAGATACAGTATATAAGTGCAACAACTAACAACTGCTCTGAATGACAGACACATTTGTTCCCTGATGTGCAGTGATGGAAAAGTCTAACCTAGGCTTTAATGGGGAAGGCAAAGTGGAGAAAAATGTAGAGTTCAAACAAATAGTTGGATATGGTCATCTTCAATTTCATGAAACCTGTCTCTAACTGAAGGGTGGTATTAGAAATACATTTTGGGACTTACAGGACTGATCTTAGAAATCTGGTTGTAGAAATTCTAATGGTGCAAAATTGAAGATTGACTCAGCTAGGCACTATCAAGATGTTTTGCTATTGATTTGGCTTGAAATAATTTGAGTTCTATGGGTATATGACTATCTCTTATCTTAAGGAACTTAAGGATGGCAGATGAGCTCCTCTGTTCATTTTCAGCAAGATAATCAAATGGAGGATATTTGAAACAGGAGATCCAGATGGCATAGATACCAATACCTGAAATCTGTATTTTGTTGCATGCGTATTCTTGGAGTCTTTCAGTCTTTGCAAATTCCCAATATAAACCGACTTGATTAGCACCTTCTGCATCAGTTTGTAGATCAGAATACCAAAGCCTTCATGCTTCCTAAGCATATTTACATTTGTAATTAAATATTACATTTTCTGCAATTAAAAAAGCAGTCACAGCTCAGTGCAGAAATGAGATGGAACACATGGCAGAACATGTGCAAGAGTGATCTTCCCATCCATGCTTTAGATGATTTTGAATATTTTACTTTGGAATTGCATAGTATGTTTAGACAATTATAGTATGGTGTATATAGATATGTGTGTACTATACAACATTGATTGGGGTGCCTAACCAAATTCCCAAGAGCGATATGAACCTTTATTTTTTTTCTTTACAGACCATGCAGTCATGAAGACTGCTTACATAGCATTTTTCCATTTTGAGGTGACACATTAAAGACTCCATAGTGCTAGCCTTAAAATAAGTGTAATATAATTTAAAAGAAGACTCTAATTTAAGGGTGTCAAACTCACATCATCACAGTAGCATCACGTGACATATGAAGACTTTTTCCTCCTTCGCTAAACTGGCATGGGTGTGTCCAGTGACTGATGCATGCGGCCCATGGGCTGGGAGTTTGACAGCCCTGCTCTAATTCAACTGCTTCCTCCCCAAATTTCAAGATATTGTTTCCCTGGAAATTCTGGCACTAGCTGTTTACATCATTATGCTGCATCATCTAGCTACTCCAAAATATTTAATGCAGTCTACTTCATCAAAATTTAAACTTAAATTGGAACTATCAATGGAATTTTTTAGGGGGAAAATGTCCTATGTATCTTAATTATTTATGGATAACTAGAACATCCACTAACACATACAGTCATGGAAAAGTACCATATATTTTATCATTTCCATTGTTTTGTCATATTTATTTATTGTTTTAGCAAATTAGAACAGAAAGCTACTCAGAGAACTCCAGTTCTTAGACAGATGAAATAGATCAGAAATAGACAGACCCATGTGAATGCATGCAAATAAGGCTGTAATGATTCCTGTAAGGAAAAAAAAAAGAGTGAAGAAAAAGTGAAGCAGTTTTGTAAGAAGGATGTCAATTAGGTATATGGGTAGAAATTAGTTGGAATCAATAATGACAATCAGTTGTTCCTTGTGTTGAGACTATGTTTCCTTAGCATCACCAGGCTGCAATGCTGCAGTGATTAGAAGCCTCAGTTGGCAGACATCCTTATTTTATTTTAGATTCTTGAATTGATGACCCTGAACTTCCTCTTTCTAAATCTTTTTTCTCTTGCCAAGAATATGTGTTCATCCTGCTTCTATTTTCATATTGCTTTGCTTTTCAACCTTATTTGTCTCTCAGAAAGAGAGCCTGATTCAATGTTATCTTGTTATTTAAAGCCTACCTCACTATTTCTATCTGTGACACATATATGAGCTCATATTTTGAGCCAAAATTTTCTCCAAGCATTCTCCTTCTCAACCTATTTTCATAAGCCATTATCTATTTTGCACCTTTTGTTTAATTGCTTTACTTCTGTTCTTGATCTTCACATCCTTTCATTTTTCCTTAATCTTCAGCAAGATCAGCAAAATTACTCTTGTCCTTGAACTTTTAGTGTTACCAAAAAAGCAAAGTGCTTCTTCTTTTACAGAAGTTGATTTTCAGTTCTAACACTTTTGTTGGCCTGTTGGAATCTTCCTTCCTTCGTTCCTTCCTTTGTTCCTTCGTTCCTTCCTTCGTTCCTTCCTTAGCTCAAACAACAAGCACCAAACAATGATAACGACAATTTCAAAATAAGTATAAGAGTCGTGGTGGCACAATAGTTTGAATGCAGTATTGCAGGCTACTTCTGCTGACTACTGTCTGCCTACAATTTGGCAGTTCAAATCTCACCAGGTTCAAGATGGACTCAGCCTTCTTCTATCCTTCCAAGGTCACTAAAATGATGACCCAGATAGTTGGGGGCAATATGCTGATTCTGTAAAATCACATAAAGTGAGTGGTAAAACATTGTGAAGAAGTACATAAGTTTAAATGCTATTGCTATCTGAGAATCAAAATTTTATGGTGCTGTGACCTATTCTACATCTGTAAATGAAATATATTATCTATTCCAGAGGTATATAAAAACTGAAATGTATTAGCACTTGCTAGCCTCCACATTGAATTAGAATTTGGCAAAGTAAAAAAAAAAAAAAAAGCAAACTTAAATTGCATATTTTGCGGAATTTAGTAGATTTTTTTTCAGGGGAAAATATGTCCCATGTATTCGAATTGTTTAGGGATAACTAGAATACACACTAACACATACAGTCATGGAAAAATATGTGCATCTCACTGGAATTCTGAATAAATTATTGCAAAGTCAAATTTCCATAAGTTATTTTTTTTCAGTTTTCCAAAAAGTTTTCCTTGTTTTCCCTGTTTTAACTTTGTTCCCTATTCCTGAAAATGCAATTTTCTCTTTGTTCTTTCCAGTTCTATCTCAAAACAAAAGAGAGCAAAATTAACAAAATCCATACTGTTTGAAGAGATATAATATATATTTTTCATATGAGACAATCTTCCCAATTTCCTTCCTAATGTTTGTTATTATTGTACTATTATTACAGTATGATAATATTTTTTATAACTAGGACAACAGGAAAAAAGCAAATTTTCAGCACTTTTTAAATGTACTTTTAATAAGGTTTTATAAGAGAAATCCAAATATTTATTGAAAATTGTTTTAATCACATTCCTGAAGATTATTAGGCAAAATAAGATATTCTTTTATCTCTACTGAGTTTAAGTGATCTACTTTAAAATTTTGAAAATCCTTCAGAACAAACTTTTTAAACTTTGGACACTCAGCATGCCAAAGTAATCTAAAGTCAAACAGCAAATAAGGATAACTACTAAAGTTGAATGTAGCATGATAGTTAGGGGAAAAATCTCTCTGTGGTGTCCCCAATCCTTTGATTACCTAGGCTTATTTTGCTTAATGATTAATTTAAAGATAGTTAATATGTTTATTGGAAACAACTCTCAGAAAATTGAAATGAATAAGAGCTGCTGCTATCCTTAGAATAGGACCAAATATGGCATGGGAGAAAAACCAACAAAAAACAACATTCACATTTAGAATATATAATAATAGAGTTGGAAAGGACCTTGGAAGTCTTTTCATCTAAGTCCCCCTGCTCAAGAAGGAGACCTTATACCTAATGGTGGGATTCAAATTTTTTTACTACTGGTTCTGTGGGCATGGTTTATTTGGTGGGTGTGGCTTGGTGGTCATGTGACTGGGTGGGTGTGGCTTGGTGGTCATGTGATTGGATGGGTGTGGCCAACTCAACATCACTCATGTCAAGGGGCATTTTGCCCAGTCCCTCCCCTCCCAGCCACTCCTTATTACCCCCGGCCTCAATGTGTCTATAGTTCTGTAAAAAAAAATTACCTTGTTTTGACTTTATTATCTGCATCCACATACTGTAGATGTACTTTTACGGATCACTGAAAGGAGAAAATGGCTCATATGCTTTGCATTCAACAAGAGTGTTTTAGGCAGGTCACAAAACAGGGTTTTGAGGGGTTGCCACAAAGAAGGAGGGGGGCAATGTATTTTCCAAAGCATCAGAAGACAAAACAAGAAGCAATGGATCGAAATTGAACAAAGAAGAAGCAACCTAAAACTAAGGAGAAATTTCCTGACAGTGAGAACAATTAACCAGTGGAACTGCTTGTCTCCAGAAGTTCTGGGTTCTCCAACACTGGAGGTTTTCAAGAAGAGACTGGACAGCTGTTTCTCTGTCGGGCAACCTTGGCAACTTTAAGACTTGTACACTTCAACTCCCAAAATTCTGGGAGGAATTCTGGGAGTTGAAGTCCAGAAGTCTTAAAGTTGCTAAGGTTGGAGAACCCTGGTATAGGGTCCCCTCCAAAGATTATTCTGACACACCTTTGCCTGGCCCTCCATTCAGACTTGGCATCCTCAGTTTTCCTGCCTGAGCAGAGGGTTGGACTAGAAGACCTCCAAAGTCCCTTTCAACTCTGTTGTTCCATTATTCCTAAGTTAAACAGCGAAGACCCTCACTGAGACCCTCTCTCTTTTACTCCCTCTGGTCTAATGGGTTAATAAGATTTTTAGAAACCTCCAGTTGAAAGTTATTTATGTCTCCTTACCCTGAAAACCCAATTTTATTTGGAATTTAATCCCAAACTGATTGCCCTTTTAGCATTTCTCTTGACACTTCTCCAAAATGCACCCCCAAGAAACTACATCTCTCTCCCCCCCACACACACACATACACACACACACACCAGACATTGTATTGGATATCTCTCCCTCCCTCTCTGCTTTAGAGGCTTAGAAAGTTTGCCAGTGCTGCTCCTCATTTGGCAATGCTTAAGGAGAATTAGGGGCTAGAGACAGTTGACATTCTCATTTCTGCTACAGGTGAGGCTGTCAGAAAGACTTTTTGGCAGGCATGCAATGCCTTCTCCTCAGCCTCTCAGCACTAATGAGAGATGTGGCTCTCCTGGCCAGAGTAGACAAAGCCTCTCATTTTGTATAAACCATCTGCTGCCAGCAGATACACACTTATGAGTGGTGTGGGCGGGTCTATTCAGGGCACAGAAGTTCTGCTGCTTAGCCTGGCAGTCTGGCTTGAGCCACAAGGTTTTTTTAAAAACAAAATATTTTCCCTACGGGAAGCTATGGAAATGGGAAACGTGCCTTTGTCTGCATAACTAAAGGGAGAATCTCCACCCCGCAAAAGCCAATCGCTTGAAAACAGCTTTTCTGCTACCCCCCCCACCCAATTCCCCCACTGCCTTCCTCACAGGGGCAGGGGGGAATTGCAAATGCAGCATGCCATTCGGATGGGAAATGCCTGGAACACAATAAAGCCCACCCACTCAGTTCCTGCTGGCAGGCTGGTTAATGGGGAGAGAAGGAGAGGCAATGAAGGGGAGCCGATCGGAACCCTCGAAAAGAAAGGGGTGAAAGTGCAGTTTGCTGTGGATACCCTCTCTCACCCCTTTACCTGGATTCCCTCCTGCAGTCTCCTCAGTGCTTCCCCCTCCCCAGTCTATCTTGATTGCAGGCAGAGCTACATTGCCTTTTGCAAGCCTGCTGTCGGTGAACCTGGGTGCCGGTGAGGGCTGGCTTTTTGCATAGCTTTGTCCAGCTATTGGGGGTGGGGGTGGAGATGGGGGAGAGAATGGCTTCCTCCCCAGGCCCTGGTCTTGACTGGGGAGGGAGAGAGTGTGAGCAAGCCAAGGCCTTTCCCTCCAGCCTTTGCCCAAAGCCCCTTGCTACATCAGGAGGTTGAAATTTGAATTTCTTCACTCCCTCTAACCCGCGTGTACCTTGGTAATGGGAGTTTTTCTCCACCCCCTTTTCCAACTACTAGATTAGGGCATGAACCAAACTTTGCAGACCATTGCATTGCAAATAGGAATCTAAAAGCTGAGAAAGAAAGGGAAGTTCCTGCACAGTAAGGCCGTTGCTACTGCCCACTGGCTCTGGGGACCTCATGTAAGCGGCTGCAGCAGCACTTTGCACAAATGCTCCTCAACCTCTTTTTTCTTTCTTTCTCTTTTCTCTTTCTTTTCTTTTTTATCCTTCTCCCTTCTTCTCTCATTCCATCTTTTTCTCTCTTTCCCACTCTCTCTCTCTCAAAGCCATGGCTGGCCAAGTGCTCTTTGCTACTTTCATTTCTTCTTTTTGGAATCCAGACTGGCTGAACAAGGATTGCCAGCCACACTGGAAGCATCCTTTCAGGTGACCCTTCTCCTCCTCCTTCTCCTTGGGTGTGCATGCCATCCTCCCAGCTCCGCCATGGCTGTGGGTTGTGAGAGGAGCGGGAGGGGGGGTCACCCAAATAAATGCTTCTAGCGGGGCTGGCTATCCTTGTTCAGCCAGTCTGGATTCCAAAAAGAAGAACTGAAAGTAGCGAAGAGCACAAGGAAAGCCCAGCCACAACTTTAAGGGAGACACACACACACACACACACACACACACACACACACAGGAGAGAGAGGGGAAGATAGGGACTCAGCCGCTTCGCTTCGCTATCCCTTGCTGTCACCCTTACCTTCTCAGGCAAGTGAGGGAGGGGAGGGTGAGGGGCAGGAGTACCAGCCACTTCAGGCAAGGTGAAGAGGCATCAGCCATGGCTTTGAGAGAGAGAGAGAGGGAAAGAGAGAAGCCTGGGGATAGCGGCTACTGGCTCAGCCGGCCCAAGGGACTGCTGCAGGCATATTGGGGCAAAGGCGGCGAGAAGCCCCAGGACATCCACCCACCCACCTGCTGTCTGGCTGGGCCAGGCTGGGCTGGAAGAGATGTATCAGCCAGGAGAAGGACGAAAACATGCTCCGGGAGGGCGGACAGGCAGGCAGATGTCCCGAGGCTGTTGCACATGCAAATTGCATATGGAGCAGCTGCACATGCAGTGAGCTTGTGCAGCAGCCCTGGGACATCTGTCCGAGCTGTGCCATGGCCACTACATGGTAGGGAAAGCTAGGAGAGAAACCGGGACAAGAAGGAACCAGGTGACCAGGTGACCCAGTTCAGGGGCATCACCAGCCAGGGGTCATCACCAGTTCTGCAATCCACACCAAATCACTGCTACCAGTTCTCCTGAATAGGTGTGAACTGGTTGAATACCACCTCTGCTTATACCATTTCAGACAAATGGTTGTCCAGTTTCTTTTTGAAAGCCTCCAGTGGCTTTCACCCTAACTGTTTTAGGTGAAATACTAACTATAAATCATAGTTAGTGTATGCAGCTTTAAATGTAAAATAGCAATTGTGGGTGTGGTTATGAAAACCATATAGAAGTAGCAAGGCTACAGCTTGCTCTCTCTCTCTCTGGCTTTGATGATCCCTCATTACTGCTTGGAAGCAAGACTGCATTGCTCGAACGGGAGACAACAACGGACTGATTTATTTGAACTGACAATAGGATATTCTACATGGACTTTGCTAACTGAATATCCCTGAATGGACTGACTACATGGTAACTGAATATTGGACTGTTTTTGACTATGCTATAAACTTATACTGGAATAAAATATATTCTTGATAGCACAAGCGTATCTGTTATTTTTACTGTATGTTAATAAACATACAAGCTTAGCTCACTCATTTATCTGTGTGCCTATCTGACTAACGCTGCACATTCTGTTTAGCTTGTCTACCTAACCCTGGTTGGGGAACCCAGGCTTAACAATGGAGAACCCACAACTTCTGAAGGTAAACTATTCTATCAGTTGATTGCTCTAGGCATCAGTAATTTTTCCTCAATTCTATTTGTTTGTTTAATTTATATTGCCGCCTATTGCTGTAATTGTTGTTTGTACATTTTATCCTTTAATCATTTTTGTTGCTGTTCTCTGCACTCTTTCCAGAATCTCAGCATAATTTTTTATATTGTGATGACCAGATCTGGATGCAATATTCCAAGTGGGTTTTACTAAGGCTTTGTAAAACAGTATTAGAACTTCACATGATCTTGATTCTATCCCTCTGTTAATAGCAATAGCACTTAGACTAGGTATCATTTAAATGCTTTAAGCTATTATATGTATATACCTGAGGTAACATAAAACCTAGGAGATGGATTGACTTATTTATTTCTAGCAGGACAGTAACATCAGGGTAACATTCCTTCTCCGCAGGGGCTACTCCATAATATATAGAAATGTATACACAGGTTCCTTACTATCCCTTTGTGGATGAATGGCCCTTGATCATTTTCAACCAAGCGAATATGGTTTTTGTCTACTTTTAGACATGCATCAGAAAGTTGCCCTCATCTGAATGAATGGCATCTTTTGCCTTAATTGTGTAAGGACCTTATCAGAATGCCATGGAAGGAATGCATAAAAGCTTAAAGATGCTTCTTCTCCTTTCCTTCTCCTTCTGTCTATTCTATAAGGATGGATATATTAAAATTGAAATAAAGCACAAGCAAAATATTTCTAAGGTTTAGTATAAGAAAAACTGACTGCTGCAAGAAGTACAAATAATGCCTTTTGAACACACACACACACACAAATATATATCCATACTTTGATTGAAGCATAAAGTGTAAAGACAAACACTTCTCTCTTTTTCTGCATTTTATTTCATAATATTTGGTGCTTATTTAGTTTTTGCAAAGGAGAAGAATGGTGAAGTCCCGACCTCAATAATAGACAATTTTTTTCTACCTCTTACTGTAACTTCAATGAAGTGTTGCTCCTATATCTTCAAGAATTCACTTTGCAGTCACTGGGATTAAAAATGTTTTGAAAAAGATTAAATATACTGAAAATCAAGCACTGTGGCTTGGGGCATTTTTCTTTTGTGTTTGCATCAGAATGATGATTTATCATGGTAGTATTAGGATGGAAAGTACAAATATTTATCCAAATTATGCAAAATTATATATATATATATATATATATATATATATATATAATCACACACCCTATAGGCATGTGTATGATAATTATTCTTGTGTATGATAATCACTCTTATTTTCAGAATATTATTCATTCATATATTTTATATTTATACACATATATGGTTTATTTCTCAAGTGTAGGCTATACAAAGCCTATTTTGAAATATAAATAAGAGCCACAATGGTGCAGTGGTTAGAATGCAGTATTGTAGGCTAATTCTGCTGATTGCCAGCAATTCAGCAATTCGAATCTCATCAGCTCAAAGTTGACTCAGCCTCCCATCCTTCCGAGGTCAGTAAAATGAGGACCCAGATTGTTGGGGGCAATATGCTGTTCTTATAGACCACTTAGAGTGGACAGTAAAGAACTGTCAAGTGGTATATATGTCTAAGGGCTAAGTCTAAGTGCTATTGCTATAAATTGTCTATATATGTGCCTGTGTGTGTGTTTGTTGCTGCCTTTGAGTGAACGTTGACACTTAACCTGTGCCAGGACAATCCCTGCAATTTTCTTAGTATGATATCAGAAGTTGCCTCCTTCTTAGGGCTGATAAAAAAAATGACTGGCTCAACGTCATCCAGCTGGCTTCCTGCCTAAGGTAGAACTAGAATTCACAATCTACTGATTTCTGGTTTGAAATCTTAAACACTATAACAAATTGGCTCTCCATATGTGAAAATGACACATATAATATGTATATTATGTTTAAAATAGGCACATATGAATGAATACATACAGTATATATGTATGTATATATGTATATGAATGAAAACTAGCCAGTTTGGTATAGTACTTATGGACCTAGGTTAGAAACTAATAAACTGTGAGTTCTAGTCCCATCTCATCTGGAGGAAGAAGGCAATGACAAATCACTTTGAAAAACCCTGTCAAGAAAGCTGCAAGGATTAATCAAGGCAGTCACTAGAAATCAACACACAGGAACAAGGTTGGTTCACATATTGGATTGGTAAATCACTTTAAAAATGCCTTTTCTCTATCCTTATCTGAAAAATAGTTTTTACTATTACCCACCAAGTATTGTGTCATAACCACCCAATAACCCTTTATTTTAGAAGCATATTGGAAAGGTGAAGAAGGGTGGTATGTACAGGAGAGAAGTGTAGAAAATATAGCTTTATATTTGGGATTCAGTACATGATCATAAAGTGGGCAATAACTGGCCAACGTGTTTGGCTTTGAGATCATTTCTTGAAATGACTCACTTGAAGAGCTGCATGTAAACAGCCTATGTATATTTATGAAATTATAAGCCCTTCTGCAAGTGGCATAAGGAACCTTGCTTGAAAGCGAACTTTGCATTTCTATTTGCTGGGAATACTTCTGCCCTGAATAGTTGGTCATTTGTATGTTTTGACAGATATTTGCAAAAGGAAAAAACATATATGGTAATTTGGAAGAAGAGATGACAGCAAATACTTGTAAGCTGCCATATGCAGGGAATGCTGACTATACCTGAACAAACTTTAATGCCAAGTGGGGCTGGAGAAGAAAGAAATCCTAGGGAAAATGTTACACATAAATGCACCACCAACCACAGAGAGAACTAAATAAAATATTTATTGATCACAATATTATTATTGGTGCTAGAAATAGATATGAAAATATGTTTGTAGAGTCTGCAGTTGCAGTAAACTATATTACGACCTTTGAGAACCGATTCTAAATAAAATGCTTTTGCTTAGTAGTACAAACTGCTGATTAAAATAACATATGAAAGTGTTCTGTATCTGAATGTCACTTTTGATGTACACACTGGTCCAGGTTCTTGAGGATAATGTGACATATATCAGTGGCTGCTTCTTCACGTTGATTGTTATGATTCACACTGATGTTCTAGAGCTCACTCCATTATGGATTATAAAAGGACATGCTTATCATCAGTCACCTCCGTTCTCTAGGGATCATCACAATGACAGCATTTTATTCCTCTTCATCAAACATTTGCTGAATTTCTCATTGGGAGTTTATAGCAGCAGAGCCTCTATTATGGCAGAAATATAGCAATACATTTTTTTATTTTGATTGCTTCTCATTTGCCTGGAGAAAGCCATGTAAATATCTTCATGCATCTTCACCAAATGAAAGTTGAGCCAATGGCAGGTGGGGAAGGGGATTTTAAAGCTATTCACACTCCTGTTTTTTTTAAAATTTGGTTTTTACTTGTGGAAGTCTTGACTTGTCTTCCTATATTAACAAGTTAATTTTGTTGTAAAATTTTGATAACCATTTTTTTTAAAATTCAACCAACTCTTTGCAAACCTGACTCTGTTGTTACATCCTCTAACCCCCACTCCTTTAACCTCAAACTAACCACTATTGACCTCACCCCATTCCTAAGAGATCTGTAAGAGGCGTGCATAAGTGCACCATTGTGCCTACTGTCCCTGTCTATTGTCCCCATTTATTCATACCTATTTCCTGTATTCTTACTCATGTTTATACTTATATCTATTATATTGTAAGCGATTGACAAATCAAATAAATAAATAAAATAAAAAAATAAATAAAGTAGTTCACTTGGAACATTTCAACTCATACATGAGTGCCTTCTCTTCCCATCAAAGGTTTAAAAGTTGCTGAGCCCAACTTTCAGAAGAAAAGGAATAAATTAACCTAGGGTTTATTGTCATTTGAAGGCAATTAATTATTCAGTGTTAAAACAGAGGATACTCCAAGTTGTGTACAGAAACTTCTCCTCTACAAAAGGCCTCAGGCTTCCCACAGTAACAAGAAACTACTCAGTACAGAAGATGGAATCAGAGGATGACAAATGATACTACTACCTACATATTTGCAATGGTATTATTGTTAGGGATAACATTGTTTACCCTAACTGGTTTAGGTGAACTAATAACTATGAATCATAGTTAGTGTATGTTAGTGTGTATGCAGCTTTAACTGTGAAATAGCAATTAAAGGAGTGGCTATGAAAACAATATAAAAGTAGCAAGGCTACAGCTTGCTCTCTCTCTCTGGCTTTGATGATCCCTGATTACTGCTTGGAATCAAGACTGCATTGCTCGAACGGGAGAGACAACAAAGGACTGATTTTGTAAGGGAACTGACATAGGATATTCTACATTGACTTTGCTAACTGAATATCCCTGAATGGACTGACTACATGGTAAATGATATTTGGACTGTTATTTGACTATGCCATAAACTTATACTGGAATAAACTATATTCTTGATAGCACAAGCGTATCTGTTATTTTTACTGTATGTTAATAAACATACAAGCTTAGCTCACTCATTTATCTGTGTGCCTATCTGACTAACGCTGCACATTCTGTTTAGCTTGTCTACCTAACCCTGGTTGGGGAACCCAGGCTTAACAATTATGATGTACAGATCCATGCAATCCATTTTGTTTTTGTGGTACTATTTTGATTTTCTCACTATTTCCTCAAGCCAAACATTATCATTGGGACCAGACCACTTGCCCTTCGTTGTGAGATAAGCATGTTCTTCTTTGCCAAATGATTACTGAATGCATTCCCAGATCCACAGCTAGGTTTGGTTTGTATTCCAGGTAGTTTATTTTATTTTATTTGTAGCTAAGAAGGCCAGTCATTTTAGCTTGTGCGATATTTATATATAACATTTATTTATGTATAACATTTAGTTCCAAATTATTTCTCTGTTATCTATATTTTTCTGATACAATATTAAGACTGCAGGATGATTTAATGGACACTGACTTTCCTATTTCCATGCTGTTTGAACACTGGTGATATTTATGACTTAAGATGGGAGATAACTTCTATCAGTTTAGTGTTTTTTTCCCCATGTGGTTCTGCCAGCTCATGTGTCATAGCCAGCTCTGACTTAGGAACTTCTGGCTCCAAGCAACTTGCTCTGGGAATGCCAGCTGGACTGTAGCTAAGAATGTTGGGAGCTTTCAAGCATCTGAGACTGATCCAACCAACAATCATCAGGAACATCTGTATCCTCAGCCAAAAGATGAAGAAAGGAAGCTGAGATGTTCTGGCCAGTCTATCAGCACACAAAGTAATGTAGCAAACAGAATGGAGGTTTCTTCTCACCTGGAAAAGGTGATCCTAGTCTTAATTGGCTTCACTGGCATAAGCTGTATTTAATAGCTACCAATGGCCAAGCTTCCCTTATTGGAAATAATGAACCCACCTGCCTGTCACTGTCTGTATTTGCTCAATTCCAAGTAAAGACTTTTTAAAACACAGGTTCATGACTGGCCTAGGGCAAGACAATATAGCTTGTTCAGTTTTTATTGAGTATATGTATCAAGACTGACTCACTTTCTTTATTTCCTGCATCAACTTATAGCTTGCAGTTTTTCAAACAGAAACAGGAGGAAGATTGGTAAATTCCTAGGGTGGGGGGAGGCTAAGGAATGCAGGACAGCTTTTTGCCACTGAAGGGGAGATACCCACCAAGCTAAATTCTTGGATCTACCATTTGGCACAGAATGTTTTCCCCAAATAAAAGTACTCAGTGTAATTGGTGGACAGTGGACTGTATGTGACCCAGGGATGAAAAGGGGGTTTTACCTATGTGGATTGAAAACCTCAGAACTGACTTTTCTTCTGCTGCACCTAAATGTATATTTCAATAAAATTTTATTCTTAGTTGTTTCCACATGCCAGGAGTTTCTTTTTTAGATATGCCAGATGGGATGGTTGATAGCATGGCAATAATTGCAAGTTACCTTCATATATAAAGGGTTGCCATTTATCCCCACTTCTTTGTAGACTATCATGAGCTCACAAAGAAATTCATGATATATTTTGTTAGTAAATTTACTCTAATCAGTCACATTTTTTCCTCAGTTGATCCAATGTATTGTGGTTCAATCAACTTAGGGATTTTTTTTAATTCAAGAATGCCTTTTTTCCATTGGGCATCTAATTTTAAACCCTTTCTTTGCCCAGTTTGAGCTTTCCTGATTCTTTGTCTCTTCAGACACTACCACTGTAATCTTTTGCAAGGTTGTGCTTGAAGACATGCCGGACTTGGTTTCTTTCCAATTCCTTAACAACAATTCTATTATGGTGGCACCAAAACAAATGGATGTGGGAAAAGTCACTTTCTTTTTTCCGCTGAGCTTTGAAAGTCGAATATCTTTTGATAGATTTGTCTTGTAGCTGTCTGTGTAAAATACCACATCAATGTTCTAGTGAATTTAATTCCACATCTTCCATAGTATGCATGGGAGATTCACCATTTGATCTTTCTTGGTAGTTTTCATCCCTGGGAAACACTTTCAACAAATGTAATTGCAATACATACCATATATAGTTCAGTGCGATTAGACAGTTTTGTGGTGATGAAAATCTTAGTTTAACATCCCTGTGAAAAACCTTCGATTCAGTTTAGGCCCCACTGGTCCTCCATATCTGTTAACATGGAACACATCATGTTGACATCATCTTTCTCTCAGATTAACCATACTTAACATCTCAGTGTCTTAAAGTTGTCTTGTGGTCCGACACTTGTATGCTCTTCAAGATTCACATTCACTCACATGGAGTTTCATTTTTGCCAAGATATTTTACTGTCTAAATTTCTAGCTACTAGAATCAGAATAATAATAGAAATAGACTGATATACAGCTTCATAGTGCTTTACATCCCTCTCTAAGCAATTTACAGAGTTAGCATATTGCCCTCAATAATCTGGCTCCTCATTTTATCAACTTCAGAAGGATGGAAGGCTAAGTCAACCTTGAGCCAGTCAGGATTGAACTTCTGACAGTTGGCAGAGTTATCATGTAATAGTGCATTATTACCACTGTGCTACCATGACTTTTAATAAATATTCAGAATCATGCAATAATACAGTAGCTGTATGAATTGTTTCTGTAAAAGGAATTTCTACTGTCTTTTACTATGTGACTTGGTTGTAGCCATTTATTTTAATAATGCTGACTTACTTGCTATTTAGTCCTGGAAAGACTCAGCATTTGATCTGCCCTTGGTAACATTCCAGTACTTTTCACCACATTGCAAGGTTTCCTACTGTTCACCTGCATTTTAAAAACTCTATGCTGTTTGATTTGTAGAATCATATAGTATAAGCTCAAATGCCATAATCACTATCCATGGTGGTTGGCAAATTCATAAAAATGCTGCTGAAGATATCAAATGTTGTAAGATGTTCACAGGTAGTTTCCATTTAAATAATGTTGGTGGAAATCTCTTCAAATTCCCACCTGATCTTGTGTTGCTATGTCTGAATGTCTGTCATCTAGTTTCAAAGGTTACCAGTCAGTACATCTGCAGATGAGTAAAGGCCATACATCCTATCTTTCATATATTTTTTGGGGATGTGCCAATTTAAAAAGTGCAGAAGGAGATAAATAGGGCCCTGAAAATGTTTTGATGTAGGAGATTTTCAAGAAAAGGACAATGTATTCAGTTTAGGATATTTCAAAAATATACTGGACTATATTAAAGTAACCTTTTCTATTGATAACTGTTAGTAAGTAAGTATTTACTTACAGTTGCAAAAAAAGAAGTAAGAAGTTACTTGTTTTTCTGCAACAAAGCTTTGATGGGGTTCATGAAAGTTCATGAACCATTGCAGCTGTCCCAGATTTTGAAGATTTTTGCATATTTCAGACAGAAAATCTTACAGTTCCATTAGCAAAATTATTTTTGTAGTTGTCTGAAGAAAGCTCTGCCTGAAATCATCTTCTCCCCAGTACTGTGCTTTGTTGTAAAAGCAGAGAAATAGTAGTGATTAATTCAGGTTGCTTATTTTTAACTCAGACTAATCTGCAGAAACTTGGCATGAAAAAAATGACATCCCAGACAGCTTTAACAGAAGCTAAAATAAGCAAAAAAAATCTGTTATATTGCAGAGTTTTTCAATTTGCAGCTCCCTAAAATGATAACAGGGATTTATGTGACCTTCCTCAAATAAATCTAATGCATTTCATTGCAGTTAGGAATGGGCAAAAAATATTTATTTTTTAATAATTAGCTAATATAAACTTTTAAGATACACTTGTCAACAGTCAAGAATCATAAGGTACAACACTTAATGATAGTCATATGGTACAATAAGCAATCAAATTATACTAGGAAACAATATCAATATAAATCATAAGGATACAAGCAACAAAGTTACAGTCATACAGTCACAAGTGGGAGAGGATGGGGGTGATAAAGAGTGATGAGAAGATTAATAGTAATAGTAGTGCAGACTTAGTAAATAGTTGGACAGTGTTGAGGGAATTATTTGTTTAGCAGAGTGATGGCATTTGGAAAAAAACTGTCCTTGAGTCTAGTTGTTCTGGTGTGCAGTGCTTATGGTGTCATTTTAAGGGTAGGAGTTGGAACAGTTTATGTCCAGGATGTGAGGGATCTATAAATATTTTCATAACCCTCTTTTTGACCCGTGCAGTACATAGGTCCTTGATTGAAGGCAGGTTGGTAGTAATTGTTTTTTCCAAATGTTAATAAATGTTAATAAAATTAAAGGCATAATTTTAACAAGAAAGGGTTTGCAAAGTTCTTTAAATTTCTGAATTTCATTTTGAAGACAACAAGTACTCTTGTTCCTTAAGTCAGGAAAAAAGGAAGAAAAAGAATATTTCCCTGACTTAAATCAACATCTTTAAATTCCTTTTGAAAATGCAGCTTGCAGAACACTGGTAGTTGTAAGCTGCTTTTGGTGTTCTCTCTTTTAACACAAATGCACTCAAACAATAATCATAGTCCCCACTTTCTTTCCCATTGTCACAAGGAAGATGCACTTTGCAATCTTCTGTATAAGCCCATTTCAATGGAAATAAATTAGCAAGGAGGGAAGAGGAAACATCCTATGTACTTGTTGCCTCTTCTCTTTATAATCTTTATTTTTTTTTCTTATTTAAGGATAGAAAAGTCTTCCATTCTCAATTCCTTTCTCATTTTTACCCTAAATAAAGTTAATCTCAATTTCATATCAGTTGTACATTTTATACTCTTAAAAGTTTGCTCAGTAAGCTCTATTTGTTTGTTCTAATATACAAATGTTTGTATCACACTTGTTGGACATACTTTGCAAATACATTGGACAGACCAATAGAAGAATAAGTACCCACCTGGATAAACACAAAAGTACAGTAAAAAAGCTGAAACACACTTCCTCACTAATCCCACACATGAAAGCCACAGGTCATAGCATCAACTTCAATGGCATCAAAACCCTAGCCACTATAGAAAACTCCAGCTACAGAATTATCAGAGAAGCCATAGAGATTGAAAAAAGACCTGAAAGCATGAATAGAAGAGATGACTCTACCAGGCTGGCAATTATCTGGAAGCCTGCACTCACAAACAAAAAAATATCCACATCACAAGCCAGGCAAACACCTGGGCACAAACAGATCCCTCCTGATACCTCCAGCTCAAACATGTGTGCTGTTTAGCTTCCTTCGGGTATTATCCCACGTCATTGAAGTGCTGTTAAAGTTGTAGCAACGTTTCAGCAGAATCCCATCTGCCATCATCACGCTTCTGTGTGGATGTGGGTCTCACAGCTCCTGGTTTCAAATTCGAGGTTGGTCCATTCTGATTGGCTAAGAGCCTGGGTCTGTGTTCACTGGACTTGAAGTTTGATTGATTGGTGTTTCTGGTTTCTTCTGTCTGTTTTGTGGCTTTGATTGGCTGGCAACACTCTGTTCTTGTGTTGGAGGCTTTCAGTGCAGCTTGGCTTCGTGTGAAAGGACGGCTGTTATTCATTAGCAAGCTAGGTTTCACCTGGGTGCCTGGTGGGGGGGTGTTTGAGTTGGAGGCATCAGAGGGAGACTGTCTGTGCTCAGGTGTTTGTCTGTTTTGTGGCATGGAGATCTTTCTATTTGAGAGTGCAGGTTTCCAAATGATTGACAGTCTGGTGGAATCATCTCTTCTATTCATGCTTTCAGGTCTTTTTTTAATCTCTATGGCTTCTCTGATGATTCTGTGGTTGGGGTTTTCTATAGTGGCTAGGGTTTTAGTGCTATTGAAGTTGATGTTGTGACCTGTGATTTTCATGTGTTGGACTGGTGAGGAGGTGTGTTCCAGCTTTTTTATTGAATTTTTGGGTTCATCTAGGCGGGTACCTATTCTTCTATTGGTCTGTCCAATGTATGTGGCCGGGCATGATGTACAGGGAATTTCATATATGCCTTGGTTTTCAAGGTCAATTTTGTTTTTGGGGTTTCTCAGGATGGCTACTATATTTTGGTCTGTTTTGAAGGCAGTCTTGATGTGATGCCTGTGTAGTATCTTACTGATTTTATCTGTGGTACCTCTAATGTAGGGCAGGACAGCTGTTCCATCGGTCTGTTGATCTTCTAGGTCTCTGTTATGTCTTGGTGTGTTTTTGTGGATCAAGTTGGTGATTTTGTTTTTGTGGAAGCCATTGGCTGTCAATACTTCAGTCAGGGTGCATAGTTCAGTCTTTATATGTGTCTTATCTGCCAGGCATTTGGTTCTGGTAATTAGTGTTTTCGCCACGGAATTTATCTGTGCTGGGTGGTGGTGGGATTGGAAGTTGAGGTAGTGTGTGTTTTCTTCTGGTATATGATGTGTCCCAGTGTGCCATCTGTTCTTTTGTAAATTAGTACATTGAGGAATGGTAGTTGTTTGTTTATTTCCGTTTCCATGGTGAACTTGATTTTGGGGTGTGTGTTGTTTAGGTGTGTTAGGAAATTGTTTAGGTTTTCTTTTCCATGGGGCCAAATCACAAATGTGTCATCGATGTATCTTCGCCATAGTTGGGGTTTGTGGGTGGCATTAGCCAGGGCTCTGGATTCGAATTCTTCCATGAACAGGTTTGCAATGAGGGGTGACAGTGGTGATCCCATAGGGGCTCCTTCAATTTGCTTGTATCTTTGTCCTTTGTCCATGAAATATGTGTTAGTTAGGCAGTGTTCTGTTAGTTCCATGAGGTCTTTAGCTGGTTGGTATTTATTTTTGATGATTTCTGTTAAGCCTGGGTTCCCCAACCAGGGTTAGGTAGTCAAGCTAAACAGAATGTGCAGTGTTAGTCAGATAGGCACACAGATAAATGAGTGAGCTAAGCTTGTATG
>BLBF01000052.1:17219859-17235143 GCA_015471245.1 Laticauda colubrina | reverse complement strand
ATATAGATATAGATATAGATATAGATATAGATATAGATATAGATATATAGATATATATAGATATATATATATATTTACGATGTCACTCTTCAAAATTCTTAGTGCTACTGAAAGATTTATTACTTCTAGGTTTGCATTGTACTTGGCTTCTCTTAGAGTTTTTTTAAACAACTTTTTACAGGATATCTATGTTACAGGATAGCTTCCTAAACCTTGATAAGGTTGCAAAGTCTGTCTGTTTGGTTTCAGCTAATGCAACTTCAGATTTGTCAGTGGTAAGAAACATTGTTTTGCATGGCCTTCATTGTATGGCTGCAATTCTCCTACCAACCATTATAGATATCTGGAGTTGTTGTTCAATCTAATTTTAAGTGAGTTGCTAACGTTTTTACATTGTTCATGTAATCAGGTACTAGAAGATGTTCTTCACTCTGATTACTGGAGGATGTTCAGGTTGTGATTCATTCTTGTCACCAGGGGTCATCTGGGTCATTGCTGGATTGACACTTGGTAGTTGTGTCCTAGAACAATTAAAGACTTTGGAAAAGAATTAGGATTTGGATATGTTATTTCAACAAGATTGCTCCTAATGAGTTCAGATTCTTAACTGAAGACAAGAGGCTTCCTGTTTCTAAGGCATACACTTCTATGGTTTGAAGAGGCAAGTGTTCCAATTGTTCTTTTTCTATACCTGCAAAAGCATGCTGATAAAGGCAACAAGACAAAAGTTAAAGCTATTTCCATAATTTGAACGAACTGCTTGAGGAAGATTCAAGCTGTCATCTTTAAAATTCCTCTGTGCAATTTGCATAATTGATATATTCATGGCTGTCATACTTTTTTTATATACCTGGATCACATCACAACTCCAAATTCTACTAGAAGTTAGACTGCATTGCTCCCTAGATAGCACCTAGGATGTCTGATATAAGCAGACCACTCTTTCTTCTCTTTAAATGGCATTCAAGCATATCTAACTGCCAGAGGATTTTAGGATTTAATGGCTGTGAAATGAGTGGTTATAGCCATTCTTAAGAATGGATCAATCTATGCTAGGCAGCATAGATTAGAGTGTCTGCATGGCTTATTGATTAGCAGACGTTTGGGGAGAGAACAGTTTAGTATTGCCCATGTGGCCCTATTCAATTCTTTCTCCTCTTGCTTTAAAACTGTTAGGTTATTCAAAACCATCCAAAATCAATCTTTCTATGACTGAATAAAAGAGCCATTGTCACAATAACACTTAAAACATTTCTACCAAGGGATACAGGAAGATTTACTTGGCTTGTTTGTTCCATTTGCAAAAATGGAATCCATTGGTTTATGTGCTCAGTTTATAGGGCGAGGACCAATTTTATGTGGAGTTAGATGTGAGGGAATTAACAGAAAACACACTGCTACAATTTTCAGAATTTGTTCTGAAATACCAACATTCAAAAATAGCAGTAGGCAAAAAGGAGGATTTTGCATTTGATTTAGAAGCAAAAATGTTGACTATTTTATATTAAAGAATTTTTAAAAACAAGCAATTACTGTTCTATTGTTCTGTTTCCTTGAAGAGGAGTCCCCAAAAATGAGGCAAAAAAAAAAAAAGAACCCTGACATTGTTTTAACATAACTCCTATCCTTAAAACTGCCTTCCCTTCATTACTCAAATTTTATAGGGAATCAATATGACAGTGTTATGTTTTGGTTAATATCTGTGAATTTGCCTTATAAAATAGAAAAGCAGCACTCGGCTGTCTAGCATAGTCAGGCAAAACATTATTCAGTCTTTAAAAAGCTTCTGTACATTTAATTAAAAACTGTGTGTTTGCAAATTCTGCCATTATTATTTCCATGTGTATCTGTCTGTGTATGTAGGAGAAGAACAGACAGAGTTGGGGTGGAGGCAAATTAAGTGTTTATCAGCTTATAGTTGCTATGTTGCCACAAATGGTCCAAGTTCAACCCTTCCTGAATTCAGTTGACCCTTATCTGGTACCAATTTATATTGAATTTTAGTTGATTAGATTCTTGAGTATAGATTTCAGCAATAAATCTTTGAATTGCAATTTAACATATGATCCTGTTTCTCTGCACATGACAATCTCTCCCTCTCTCCCTCTCTCCCTCCCTCCCTCTCCCTCTCTCCCCTCCCTCCCCCCACATATTCATATACATATGCATTATTAATTTTAACAGCAATAATAATAAAAAATACAAAGTGGAGCAAATGAAATGAGAAAGAGGGAAACAGTCAAAAAGTTACAATCAGAGAAAAAATATAGAAAAAAGAGAGATATAAAGATACAGAGAAATATCTTCTGATATTCTTGACAGCAGTTATAAGTACGCTTATATTTTCTCTCTTTCTTACTAAGGTTACATCATAACACTCTTCTTTCTACAATATATCCTGTCAAATTATCAAAATCATAAATCCCCAGTTCATGTTTTTTAAATTTTTTATGCAAAAAGTCCAAAAAATGGTTTCCAGTCATGAATAAATATAGATATTGTCCTTTCTCTAATCAAATAAGTCAGTTTGTCCATCTCGGCAAGATTTGTTAATTTCAGCATGACTTGAGATTATCCATCGTTCCTTCATGGTGGATACTGCCAAATCTTTCCATCTTTGTGCATATAATTATCTTGCAACAGTAATTATATATTGGAATAAACTTCCATGGATGTTTCTATATCAATCTGAACTTGGATTTTTGTCATGAATAGCTTCTAAATTGCCCTATACTGTCTGTCCTAATTACACCATTGCCTGCTTCTGTTCATATGGGAGAGAAGTTTCTCTTTTTACTGATTTCATTTCTAATTGCAAAATAGCACTATTTTCTTATGAAAAGAAAATAATAATGCAGGCAATTAAAAGTTCTCACTACCATGAAAGAACAAAAGCTGGCACCAGGGAAATTGAAAATGTCTATATAACCACAGGGAAATATGCTATTGATCACTGATTTCCAGGCTCAATCAATAGGGAACTATAAAAAAGCTTGAGTTGCAAACTGTAACTTCTTGCAAATATTGGAATGCTGAATGAAGTATATTTGGAGGTAAATAACTTTAATAGTAGAGCTCTATGTTGAAGAACCTGACCATCTTGAAACTTCAATTCATCCAGAATGCAGTGGCATGAGTAATTGTTGGCATGTGAATCAGCTGGTAGGGTCCAGGAGAAGAGTGCTTTCTGTCATGGCTCCTGTCCTTTACAACATCTTGTCCCCTGAGGTGAGATTGCTCCCACTCTCCTGGCCTGAAGATTTGATTCTGCCAACCATCTGAGGGCCTCAGTGGGGAAAGTATCACATTGGAGATGATAGATGGATTAAGAGTAGATCCCAGCTACCTGTTGCAAATCTTGCTCACTCTGTCCCCCTATTTTAATTATATTTTTTATTGTTATCAGATTTTTTTATTGTTTCATTGCTTTTAATATTGTAATCTAATCAGAGTTTCATCAAGGCAAATGGAAAGAATGAGAGAAATTTTAGGTCCATTTTTTTCTCTTATCAATTTCAGAATCTATTATCACTGGGGTATAAAAGATACTTTATATATTTGCATGTACATATATATGACTGTGTAATATGTATAGGTACAAAGGTATACTACCAAGTACATTATTTTTGGGAAAAAAATCATTTCCCAAGTCTTTCTTATTTTTTTTTAATCTTTAACATAGTTAATTTTCAATTCTATTTCTTTACAGAAAGGAAAAGAAAATGAAAGGTAGAAAATTAGCTTCTCAGTGTCTACAAGAAACAACTTTTCTTTCGTTCCATCATCTTGACGTTGTAATGCAAGCACTTTCTGCTGTTAAAATGTCATCACAATGATAAATTATTATGACCAAATGCTCTCATTGGGTAAGTCTAGGGAGATTAGACTATGGTGTCAAAGAAAAACAAAGCAATGTCAGCACCTGCCGACTGGGATTTCGAGCAATCTAAAAATAATAATGCAGGTGCATTGCAAATGAATGTAGGGCAAGCAACAGCAATGGTATGTTCTGGAGGGGGGGGGAAGAGTTATTTTTAATTTAATTTTTAAGAAACATACTACACAGTACTTTTTTTAAAGAAAAGCAAATAAGGCTGAAAACAGCCACAGTCATATTATTAGCTAAGTGTTGTTAGCTAAGGTATTAATGACAGTGCACACCATATGTTCTGTTATCACAGTATATTGCAAACCAATATTATGCCTTTATCTGTTACTGATGAATTTTCATTTTAATAACTGAAATGGTATTACAGCCTGGAGAGTGTGAACATTTCTTGTTCAAATGAAGAAGGTGTGTATAAGAGAAACAATATGCTATGAACATGTGAATTTGCTGGTCTAACAGGAAAAAAAAATCATTTGTAGTGTGGGATATATATGTTATCTTATTTTTTGACTCAGCCTTCCATCCTTCTGAAGTTGGTAAAATGAGGAGCCAAATTGTTGGGGGCTATATGCTGACTCTGTAAACCATCCAGAGAGTGCTGTAAAGCACTGTGAAGCTGTATATAAATCTAAGTGCTGTTGCTATTTGTCACATTTATATAGCCATCCATCTCACTATAAAGTTATCCTAGGCAGCTTAAAATAAAGACAATCATAAAAGGGATGAACGGGATGTGTATACATAATTTTATATACAATAGGTATAAAAGGGATGAATATATGTATCCTGGGACACATATATTCACCTTCATTCATGACAATCATAAAATCCAAATGTTAAAAACAACAACTAAAAGAAATCAACAAGACACAAAGAAACTAAGACTATGTTCCAATTCAGCATAATTTTAACCTAGATTGTGATGTTTAGAATGGCGCTGAAATCGGCGTTTCTCATTTGCCCCGTCTCTGTTTCAAAACTCTGCTATAGAACTCATTGTATTTCTCTGGATAGTGTGTTGTGTGTTAAAATGGGATATGGATGGAGCAATTGTTTAAATGGATAAATCCTACAAGATTGTGCAGGATACAGACAAAGATTAATAAGCAGTATACTCAACATTGTAAGCAGGATCTCCATTCTTCCAATTTTGCCACCTTTATACAGTATGTGTGAAAAGTGGTTAGCATATTAAATTGAGTCAATGGAGAGGTTAAGAATGGTTGGAACACTCTCATAAAATGGTGCTGGAAATATATTACAGGGAATTCTGCAGCAGAGGATTGAACAGTGATTGCTTACAATGAAAAGTTTGTGAAACCTGAACTCTGTGTGCCTGTAGAGATTCTCAGTCATCCAGGTCATAGTTGTCCCATGATTGTCCCATTAGATATTAGGTTGTTCCTAATAGATATTTGGAAAGGTTTCACTTCCCCAAATAAGATTCTGAATTCTGAAATAAGAAGGATGAGCTATTCCCTGAATCAGCATTTAGTGGCTGGCCAATTTCTGGATGAGCATTTAGTTACAGAATGGGTCAGTGTTGATTTCCTGTTCATCTCAGATTTCTTTTGGAATAAGGCAATCTTCTGACAGTTATTTACCAGTTTTAATGGAAAACTCTCTTAAGTTTATGGATATCCTGGATATCTGTGATATCTAAGAGAACACTTAGTTCCAATAATTTTTGCTCATCTGGTACATTCTGACAGAGTGGGTGCACTCCGGGCCCCCTGTGTTAAATGTTGCTATCTTGCAGGTCAGAGTAAGTATACTTTCTTGGTGCAGCTCCCACCCTTTGGAACCACATCCATCCCAGACATGTGGAAACTACTTTATCTCCCAGGGTTCTGGAAAGCTCTTAAAACTTGGTTTTGGTCCCAGAAGCCTGGCATCAATAATAAATAACAATAAAGTCAATATATTTATGTGAACTGCTGTCTGTGTCCTTGGATTGCACTGGCCTCTTCATGCTGACAGATTGGTTTCCAATCTTTCCTAGAATATTACTGGCAAGAAAAAAAATGTCCTTGAATGCCTTTTTTATGATATATATTTCTGCATTTGATTTTTGGACAGTTCTATCATATATAATAATGAGTCAATTTCTATTAACATATCAAGTATAAAGCAATTTGTACAAATAGCTTTTCTAATGAGTGCTCATATATCAAGACTAAAGTTACACTGTCTTTCATCTTTAGAACTTTTAGTATCTTTAGAACTCGTTACTAATTAAAGAAGAACATTGGTGGCCCAGTGGTTAGAATGTAGAATTGAACTCCTGTTAATGGGAATTCTGACTTTGAGTTCCCACTAACAGGAGTTCAATTCTGAGGGCTCAAGGTTGACTCCATTCTTCCGGGGATGATAAAATGAGGACCCAGATTGTTGAAGACAATATTCAAACTCTGTAAGTTACTAAGAGAGAAGGCTGTAAAACACTATGAAACAGTGTATAAGTCTAAGTACTATTGATATTGCTAACTGATAGAGTTAACTAAGCTACTGCTACAGTTAACTTAATATCTTATCCTGTTGCACTTAAAAATCTCAAACGTAAAAATCTAATCTTTGATTGCTCTCCATTTCCATTTTATTTATTCTTTTTTTAACACAATCTATCAATATTCCAAGTAACAACCTCTAAAGTAAAAGACTATGGGACTATCATCTTCTCAAAGATCCATTTTATTTGAGATGTCATATTGGCACATCTGAGGAAACCTGAATTTGAGATTTCTGGGTTTTCCTTAGCCCAAACTATCAGAGGAAGACTGGATGTATTTTCCCTAGTATTTGAGGGAGACTTAATTGTACAGTCACTGGATTAATCACTTTCACTATAGGAAAAGGTCCTAAAAATTTAGCTCCTAATTTTTTACTAGGTAATTTTTTTTAGTCTAATGTATCTGGTTGCTAGATAAACTCGATCTCCCACCCAAAAGGAGATTGGAGTGATCAATGTTTATCAGCTTGCTTTCTATATGTTTCCACTGCAGCTGCTAGCACTTTTTTTGTATTTTCCCAACTCTTCTTTAATGATTCCATCCATTCAGTTAATGACATGGAGGTGGGTTACTCTCTTGGCAGTTCTGGCATGGGAACAAATTCCATGTCACTGGTGATCTGAAAAGGGGTTAAACTATGGCCGCACCCATGACCAGTTTAGCAAAGGGGGAAAAAGTCATGATACATCACGTAATGCTGCTGTGACAATGCAACTTTGAAACCCCTGGCCTAAGGTAAAGCTAGAACTCCCAGTATCCTGCTTTCTAACCTAATACTGTAACCATTATATCAAATTGGTGCTACCTAGAGAGGATTATTTTGAGACATTAATAAAGGAACCATTAGTATTGAAAGAAAAGAGATAGTTTTGACATTTAGACTAGAGGATGGGATTTTGTTTACATCAGTGGGAACTGAAGTGTTTGTGTTTAAAGTAGCAATTTCTTTTAAAAAAGACAAAGCTGAACAACTACAGATCATAGCTGTTACACTTTATCAGGTCCTATTGAATTGGTAATATGATGTAAGATTTTATTTTCCTGAAGAAAGAACTTTGGAAGTGGAGATGAAGAACATTGAGTAAAAATAGAAAATTGCCCTTTTGAGTTAAAGAGACTATGACAGCATGGACAAAGAACTTTGAGTATAGTATCGAATTAGAATACTGTAAAAAATGTGTATGTGGGGGAATTACAAATTAAAAATGTCAGTAGCGTATAAAGAAAATATATATAAAATGTTTTACTGTTGGCATCTACCCCCTGCTAGACTGGCAAAGATGTTCCCAAGCAGAAGCCCAGAATGTTGGAAATGTAAAAACAATCAAGGTACCTTTTTTCACATATGTTGGACATACCCGGAAGTCAGGATGTATTGGATTAAAATTAAAAAAATGATTAGAGGAAATAACAAGCCAACAAATTAAATTTAAACCTGAACTTTTCCTGCTTGGGATAATAAGAGGAGACAACAGCAAAAAAGATACATATATTATTTTACATATTACTACTGAGGTCAGAATTGTATAAGCACAAACCTAGAAACATGATAGTATACCCTCCAAAGGGAAAGTGATAAAAAGGATCTTAAGCGCATGTCACACTGGCCAACGGATGCAAAAAGGACACAGCGGACGAGCAAAATGTTCCATCCATTGTTATCTGGTCTCAAAAGGGGCAAAAATTTGCATAACCGGAGCGGATAACACGGACGCGGGGAGGACGCAGGGCAGATGCAAAGTGGATGCAGAATGGAAGCCAAGCGGATGGAAGCGGATGGGAGCAGATGGGAGTGGATGGCACATCCGCAGGGCTTCCAGGGGGCCTCAGCGAAGCGGACACGGAACGGAAAGAGCGGATGCACAGCGGATGCACAGCGGATGAAGCGGATGAAGAGCGGAAGCCTAGCGGATGCACAGCGGAAGCCTAATGGATGCCTGGCATTAATTGCGCATGTGGGGAGGATGCATTGCGTCAGCCCCGCGGACATAACAGAAGCAGCTCGGAAGCAGGTCGCCATTCAGAGGAAAGACCTGCTGCCGGACACATCGGCTGCCTTGTCTGCCCTGCCTGCATGTCTGCCTGCCAGCCTTGCTACCAGCCTTGCTGCCAGCCTCCCTGCAAGCCTTGCTGCCAGCCTCCCTGCCAGCCTTGGTGCATGCCTGCCTGCCAGCCTTGGTTCATGCCTGCCTGCAAGCCTTGGTGCCTGTCTGCCTGCCAGCCTTCCTGCCAGCTTTGGTGCCTGCCTCCCTGCCTGCCTCCCTGCCTGCCTTGGTGCCAGCCTTCCTGCCAGCCTTGATGCCTGCCTGCCTACCAGTCTGCCTGCCTGCCTGCCAGCCAGCCTTGCTGCCTGCCTGTCTGCCAGCCTTCCTGCCAGCCTTCCTGCCAAACTTGGTTACTGCCAGCCTCCCTGCCAGCCAGCAACCCCACAACCATGCTGAAGCACAGCAAGCCTCAGCCATCTGCTGCCAGCCCTTGCAAGAGGGACAGGGCGACCATCCCGCCCCCTGGCCCTCACTCTGGTTCTGCTGGGGTTTCTGCAGCATGCGCTCGCTCTTCTGGGGCTGGGGCTTCTGCTGCTTCTGCTTTTGGAGGAGCTGATGACAAGCACTCCAGCACCAGCTACCTCCAAAGCACCTGGACCCTTCACCCCTGAGACTGAGTGACCAAGAGGAGTGCCAGAGACTCATTTTTGTTTTATAGCTTCTTGTTAGTAAAGTGTATTTTTGATTCATACACTTACTTCGTTTCTATTTTTTAATAAAGTCTTGGTGGAAACTTTTAGAAATGGTTTAAGCCTTTGCATGCTTGTGGGATGGGTTAAGATAGCAGTGGGATGGGCAGGGATACCTTTGGGATGGGTAATAGCTGTGGGATAGATAAACCTCCAGTGCAAGTATAGTGGGACTGTATGGTCCACCGTCCCAGGTGCCACACCTTTGGCCCTTTATTATCAATAACAATATAAGCATTGATCCACATATTTGAACATAAACACAACTCTTTATTAAATGCCCTGTTCATTGTAGGCCCACCCAACATACATGGCCCAATCTCATTAGTGTGATGAGACAGGCTGAAGGAAGCATCCATTAAGCATCTATCATCCTGTTGTGCCACTCCACTGCTCCATCTGGGGAGTTGCACCAGTGTTTCAGGAGGTTGCGCTGCTTCTTCCCTTTACGTGAGGCTCTGTTGGGGCCTTGCACATCCTCAGTGTCTATCAGGTTTCGCCCTTGCCTCCATTCCCCAGGCTCCATGTCCCCATTGCCTTGTTTGAGGTCCATGAGCCTGTTCTGCAAGACTGGGTAGCGGGTGCGCATGAGATTGTGCAGGATGCAGCAAGCTTCCATGATCCTCCTCACGGTCTCTGGGCGATGCTGCATGGTGGTGAGAAGTACCTGGAACCTGTTGGCCAGGATGCCAAAGGCGTTCTCCACCACCCGCCTTGTCCTGGACAGCCTGTAGTTGAAGATCCTCTTTTCACGGGTGAGGTATTTGGAGGTGTAGGGCTTCATGAGGTAGGTTGTGAGGGAGAAGGCGTCATCCCCCACAATGAAGTAGGGCACATCTTGTGTGTCGTTGGGCAGGGGTTCTGGATCTGGGAAGCCCACAATGAGGTTGCGTTCCAGCTCCTCCTTGAGGTCACTGGCGTAGTATACGTGGGCATCTGAAGATGAGCCGTTGCCTGAAGCATCGATATACATGAACTTGTAGTCAGCATCGACCATGGCGAAGAGGATGATGCTGAAGAAGCCCTTGTAATTGAAATAAGTGGACCCCGACTTGGCTGGAGATTTGCAGGCCACGTGCTTCCCATCTATGGCTCCAACGGTGTGTGGGAAGTTCCACTTCTGATACCACTGCTCTGCAAATTTCTTCCATCCTTCTTCAGTGGAGGGGCACTGGAGGAGCTCCTCCTTGTATTCTTCGATAATGGCCTGCACCACTTCTCTGACCACAATTCTGATGGTGTTGTGTAGCACCCTCCAGCCATACTGCATGCTCCTGTAGGTGGTCCCTGATGCCAGGTGGTGCAGAGTCAGTGCCACCTTGAGCCCAGGTTCCAGGCTGGGCCGGAAGTTGGTGTTTGCCTTGGTCAACCTGGGTGTCAGCTGCTGCACAACTTCATCAAACATGTCTGGAGGCATCCTCATGAAGTTCTGGAATGCCCGAGTGTCTTCGTTCCTGAGCTCCACCATCAGCTTGTTGTACAGTCCATACTCTGCTCTTTTCCTGATCCATCTTCGTACCCAGACGCTTCTTGGCCGCCTCCTTTTCTTCCCGTAGTAGAGTTCACAGAGCCTGTAGATGGCTTCGCACTGTTGCAGAAGGATGGTGGCTGCCAAAACGACTGTGTTATGATCCACGGTGGACATGACTGGATGCTGTGGAAGAGCAAGAGTCAGATGAAGGCTGCAGAGGTCTGCAGCAGGGCTGCTGGTCTGAAAGTGAGATTCAGATGTGTTGCTCCCCCTTTTTATAGGCAGTATAGGTGTCCCTTTGCATCCTCTAGGCATCCTCTAGGCATCCTCTATACATCCTTAATATCTGAGATAGGTCCCCTCTGCGGACGTTTTTTCCGTTTTACATGCTTTGTTTCCGTGCTGCATCCGCTAGGCATCCGTTCTGCATCCGTTCTGCGTCCGTTCTGCTTTCTCCCTTCATCTGAGAGGATGCGAGTTGCGTGGATGCGCAGCGGATGCCTAGCGGATATAGCAGATGCGTAACGGATGCAGAACGGATGCGTAGCGGATGCGTAGTGGATGCAGAACGGACGAATTGGATACATTTTCCACTCAAAAGTTTTGAGTAGCTCAAAACTTTTTGAGCGTTTGAAATGTCCATAAACGGATGCTGGACGGATAGAGAGGAAGCAAAATGGAGGCAGTGAGTACATCACATTAACCAACGGATGGCAAGCTTTTTTGTCCATTTTACATCATCTTTGCATCCGTTGGTGCAGTGTGACAGGGGCTTAAACTGTTGAAAAAATGTTCAATAAAAATATTAGAAAAAGAAAATAGAAAATTGCTCTAGTTTAAAATCTATGCTTACCTTTAAAACAAATACATTTTGTTCATATTAAGTAAGTTGGTTGGGAAATGAATTATTTTGCAGTAGTAAAGGCAAGCCTGCATGGTAAGCGCTGGCAGTTTTACCCTGTGCTTGTTACCTGGATTATACCACACTGTCATAACTAATGGATCCAATCCAAAGTTGCATTCTCCATAAAGTTACAGCTAATGAGCAGAGTTTGTTGAGAAGAACTTCACAAGTTTTCTTCTGTGAATATTGACAACGAGAAAAGATGTGATATATTTCTGTTGTGTGTGACCCTAAACAGAGTCCATATTTAAATCTCAGACAAATCAGCAAAGGAGGGAGAAAAAAGAAGAAAAAACTTGAAAGGAGAAAAATCATTATCTCCCTTTTCTAATTCCTTTATATGCAAAACCTTACGAACTTTACAAGGTAAATCAATATCTTGTATTAAAACTACAATGAAATGAACATTTCCTTTTTTGTTTTTGTTTTTTGAAGGCTGATATAACTGAGAATTATTTCTAGAATCTTGGAAAGAAAGAAGAAAATTCCAACATTTCAGTGGCCAAGCAATTCATCATCTTTTAATTCCTATTTGACCTGTTTTCAGCTATCTGAAAATATAGATTCATGCTGACAATAGGCTTGTAAATTATACACACAAGCCTGTTTTATTGTCCACTGCGGTTTTCCTTGGACTCATGATAAATAGAATGCCACGTTCCTACAAGCTTTACTAAATTACCAAGAAGCCCAGAAACTATAATTAATTTAAACTATTTACCTAGCTTTCCTATTTCTTGCCTCTTCTTTATGCTCTCTCCATTTCCTTTATATCCTTGTATTAGGTTACTTTGACATAAAAAATGCCTGATTTTTTTTTTCTGCTTGGGGGAGGGGGAACCCTGTGCTGGTAAATAAAAATGCTATTTCTGCTGCACGTGTTTGTAACCATGCCATGATATACATCAGTTGCCTCTTGTGATTTAAATAGGAGTTATTTATGGGGACCCGCATGCTGCACTGGTTCTGCTTATAACATGATTTGTATCATTGTTCAGTTTTTGTTAGTGAGTGGGAGTTTAGAGTTGGAGATCAGTTATTATTAAATAAGAAGTGACACCATTGGAAATCATTAATGTGGGGGTATCTCCAGATCTTCCTTCTTTTATCAAAATGATTAAAACATTATTGTGCCATTGTGCTGCATACCCTACCCTAAAAGACCAATAATTATTTTGAGACTATAGCCACAAATCTATCTCAATTCCTTACAGTGAGTTCAAGTTCAGCATATTAAAGTTCAGGTCTTATTATTAGTAAGTTGCTAAAGTGGATCCACATCCATTCATAAAAAATGGTCAGCAAGGGATCTGAACAGTATACGTTTGTAGTTTTACAGAGTTTTCAAACAGATGAAAGGCCACCAAAACTAGAGAGTCATTGTGAAAAGGTATTAGTGGGGGTAATGAAGGTATTATATAAAAACTCAAATCTACATTCAGCCACAGAGGAGATTTTGAATCAATAAGTCATGCTTAGTCCAATGGATCTCATAGGGTTGTTGGATGGAATAATGGAAAGAGGAACATTATGTATGCAACCTTGAGCTATTGAGTGAAAAAATAATAGAATAATCAATTATCAATAGGTGAATCTTCACAGCTGGATAGTGTGAGTCTTAATGTTTCTAGTTATTTTAAGGAAGACCTTTCTCTTGCCAGGGTAAAACCATAAAACCTTTGAAAGAAGTTTTAAAAGCTTTCAGTCAGAAAGTAGAAGTTATTAAGTATATTTTATGGAATTCTTGAACAGTGTCATACATCTCTCCCTCCCTCCCCTTTCTCACTTTTATATAGACTAAACATTTGAAGTAAACTTGAAATTCATGCTTGGTCAAAAGATCTGAAGATTTCTGAGGGTACAGTTCCCTCATTGTATCCCCAATCTTGATGAAATTCATGACATTTCTAACAGGTGGCAGGTTAACTTCTCTATAGCAAGCCATTTATTATACATAAAAGATTTAATATCCTTGACAGCTCCCAAATCCCTATTTTGGTGACAATGCAGTAATTTATCCTCTAATGCTCACAAAAGTGTTTGATACAGTATCTCATTTTAAAAAAATGATATTTGCTTGACCTTCAAATGGGTCATTATCTAAAAAATGTTTTTAAAAAGGTAATGGCTATTGGGTGTAATTCCCTCTCAAAATGAAAATAAAATGAAAAGCACTTACTTCTTTGTTTTTCCCACTCTGAGGATGAAAGATGTAACCTGAGCATCAGTGCACTATCTGAAAACTAGAAAGCAATTAGGATATTTCAGCTGACTCTCTCAATTTTTTGTCTCCCAGCAGCCAGCTTTTGACTCAGTTGTTTATAAATACTGGCTGCCTTTTAGACCTTTGGGTCTATTTTATTGATCACAGGCACATTTAAAAACGATTAATAGTCTGATGGGGAAAATTAGTAGTATTCATTCAATCCACAGATTAAATCTGAAAGTATGCACTTACAAAGTTCCACTTTTCTCTTTATCTATTACAATTCTGATAATGCAACTACAGTATGCTAAATGTCATTGGGAAGGGTGCCAGTCTGAATAGTCCCAGAAAGAGGCAAGAGAATTAAATGATGGCTTAAAAGAATGGCCTATTCTTTAGATGTCACTCCATGAATAATATCCAGGGGGTTTATTATAAATCATTTGGCAGAAGAATTAATGGAAACTAGTAAACGTAGAAAATAGGCAAGTCATTCAGAATTTCAAGAAGAGTCATGATATCCATTCAGCATGACTTAGGGAAAGAGAAGGTAGTAAGAGGGGAAACATATTAATAGATGTAAGCAAGCAAAAACAGACATCAATATTTCTGCTGCAGCAGTACAAATGGAATGTTGTAAGATTGGTAAAGAATGTTGTAAGATTGGTAAAGGTTCTTGTAGACAAATTTTATCAAATTTTAGTTTCTCTAATCTGTGAAAAATTTTCCTTCTTTTAACAGCTGAATTAAGTCCATTTATATTCATTGTAATCAGTTTTTTCTCTTCCATAATTATATGCTATAATTAGGTTTGGCAGCTCTTGTAGATCTTGGTTCACATTGTTTTTTAGTCTCCACCGATCCACCTACTGCGCCTTCTTCTTTTTCAGTCTCCATTTGGTCGTCTTGAAATTCAGTTAGTGAAATCTCTTTTTCTGCCTCCTCTCTCCTTCCAAAAAATTCTGGATAGAATAATTCTGCTTTCTCAATTAAATCAATTCTACATCTCTGTTCTTGCCATGTAAACATTAACCCTTCTGGGATTAGCCATCTATAATTCATCAATATTTTCAATAGCAGTTTAGTCAAAAATCAATATTGTCTTCTCATCTCTCTCACTCTTCTGGGTATTTGCTTTAAAAGCACAATCTCTTTGCTTTTGTATTTCAATGTTTTCTGTCTTACCACTTGTAATATTTGTGTTTTAATGGCTTTTTTTGTAAATCTGATATGAACTTCTCTTGGTAGGTTATTTCTCATCTCATATCTTGTAAAAACTCGGTATGCCTCATCTATTCCATCCATCATCTTCTCTTCTGTTATTTCCAAAGCTTCAGCTAATATTTCTATCATTTTGTCAGCGAGATTTTGTCCTTTTTCTTCCTCTATGTTTTGAAATCTGAGATAGAATTCTGATCTGTCCATCATATATACATATATATATATAACTTCAATGGCACTAAAACCCTGGCCACTATAGAAAACCCCAGCCACAGAATCATCAGAGAAGCCATAGAGATTGAAAAAAAGACCTGACAGCATGAATAGAAGAGATGATTCCACCAGACTG
>BLBF01000052.1:17158836-17219459 GCA_015471245.1 Laticauda colubrina | reverse complement strand
CAGTCTGGTGGAATCATCTCTTCTATTCATGCTGTCAGGTCTTTTTTCAATCTCTATGGCTTCTCTGATGATTCTGTGGTTGGTGTCCTTTGAAGTCCTTTTAAGTTTTAGAATAATAAAAAAACAATTCTCACCAGACCGACACACTTTCTCTTTCAACCTCTTCCATTCGGAGCTGTCCCAACTTCAGCAGCTTTGGTGGCTGCCTCTCTGCCGCTGGCAAAAGGGCTTCTCCTGGATCAACCGGGGACTTTGCGATATCCCTGGGATCTACAGGATGCGCCCTTCACTATCACCGTCTCTTCAGGATGGTTTAGGTCCATTTGGACTGTCCAGGGGCAAAGATATCTGCTGCAATCTCAGACCTCCAAGACTGCATGCAGTCTCGTCATGACGGCATCTCCTCTCCCCTTTGTCTACAAGAAATAAATATTAAAAAACAATATGAACAATTGTTGATACAGCCAAAATTAGGGAAAATGTTTACTTCTTTGACTCAATGTAAGAAAAGAGGAGTGGTTTTATATATCAAAGAGACCATTTCAGCAAAATTGATTTATACTGATGAAGATGGAAGAGTATTAATGGTGGAAATAATGGACAGTAACACGAAAACACTCTTGATTGCAATTTATGCTCCGAATGATAAACAAGAAGAATTCTATAAAAAATTACACATGAAAATAATTGAACTGAACTATGTCAATATAGTTATGATAGGAGAGTTTAATGGAATTGTAGACAATAAACTGGACTATACAGCAGCAATAACAACAAAGCAAAATAGGAAGACTCTCCCCAAATCCTTTTTTAAAATGATAGATGAAATAAATTTAAAAGATATATGGAGAGAAATAAAAGTTAATACCAAACATTACACTTTTTACTCAAATAGATATTTAACATGGTCCAGAATAGATATTATTTGGACTTCAACAGAATTAATATCTAATATTCAAGAAACAAATATCAAAACAAGTACTTGGGCAGACCATAATCCAATAACAATTAAATGAAAAGGACAAAAAAGAAGATCAAGATGGTCGTTAAATAATACTATTCTAAAGGAGAAGGATTTTATACAGCGGATGGAGAAAGAATTGGTTTTTTTCTTTAGAGAAAATAAAAAAGAAGATACTTCAATTCAGAACGTATGGGACACAATGAGGGCATATGCTAGAGGCTTGATAGTAGACTACACAAGGAAAAGGAACATTAGGAAAAGGCAAGCCACAGAAGCTTTAGAAGATGAGTATAAAAGACTCAAAATTCAAGTCACGAATAAGGTTAAGTACTTGGTGATACATTTGAGAGAAAGATGCAGTACATTAAAAGAGAACAATTACATTAAACTTAAACAACAGATAGCACTAGACTTGACGAAATGGGAAAACCTACAATTGTCACTAATAGGGAGAATTTCAACAATCAAAATGAACATTTTACCCAGAATTCTATACTTGTTTCAAACAATACCAATTAGGCTTGGATAGGACAACTTTGAAGATTTAAACAAAACTGTGTTGAAATATATATGGCAAGGTAAGAAAGCGAGAATAAAGTTAAAAATCTTACAAGATGCTAGAATTAGAGGAGGATTTGGTCTGCCTAATTGGGAGTTGTACTACCAAGCTACAAACTTGACATGGGTTAAGAAATGGATAACATTAAGAAATACTAGATTGTTGGCATTAGAAGGACATGATTTGTTGTTGGGGTGGCATGCCTTTTTATGGTATAAAGGAACTAAAATACAGGGTTATTTTAGAAGACATCATGTATGGGAGTCTCTGTGGTTAAATTGGGAGAAGATTAAAAGACAATGTTGTTTGAAAATTCCAGTTTGGTTATCGACTATTGAAGCATTTTCTTATCCTATAACATATAAGAAGGAACAAACAGTTAGATATGGGGAAATTTTGAATGAAAAGGGTGAACTTAAAGCGATGAAAAAACGAGAGGAACAAGGTATGAAGATGAATTGGTTTTCTTATGCACAAATACATTCAAGGTATGAAAAAGACTTTAAAACAGAAGGTTTCTATAATAAACTGACTGATTTAGATAAGATTTTGACAGGTACTGATGAAAAAGGTGATTAAAAAACTGTATGGGTATTTATTAGAAATTAAACTAGAAGAAGAACAAGTTAAAGAAATTATGACTGTTTCGGGGAAGAATTTTGGATATGGGATTGATCTAGAGAAATGGCAAAAATTGTGGTCTCAAAAGTATAAAATGACAATGTCAATAGCATTGAAAGAAAATTTGTATGAGATGTTTTACAGGTGGCATTTTCCCCTGACAAGAATAGCAAGAATGTTCAAGAATAAAACCGAAAGATGTTGGAAATGTCATCAGATACCTGGCTCATATGACCATATGTGGTGGACTTGTGTGGATGCAAAAAAATATTGGACTAAAATCCACACGTGGTTGGAAAAAATGTCTAAAACGCATATAGATTTAAAACCAGAGATATTTTTATTGGGAATTCTACCTGATACATACAGCAAAGATTTAAAATATTTGATTGTAAGTGTATTAACAGCAGCTAGCATTGTATTTGCTAAAAATTGGAAAAATGAGAAAATACCATTGCAGGAGGAAATTATCAAGAAAATACTGGAATGTGCTGAAATGAGTAGATTGACATTTGAAATTAGAGAACAAGAGGATAAACTATTTTACAAAATTTGGGACTTTAATAACAAAATATAACAAAATATAGTAATAGAATATGTAGAATTATAGAAAATAAAGGCCCTGTCACATTGGCCGACGGATGCAAAACGTTTGTAAAAAGGACACAGCGGATGAGAAAAATGTTCCATCCGTTGTTATCCGCTCTCAAAAGGGGCAAAAATTTGCATAACCAGAGCGGATAACACAGAAAGGAATGAACAGGGGGAGGACGTAGGGAAGATGGAAAGCAGATGCTCCATGGAAGCCTAGCGGATGGAAGTGGATGAGAGCGGATGGCACATCCGCAAGGCTTCTGGGGGAGTACAGCAAAGTGGACGCAGAATGGATACAGTGGATGCAGAGCGGATGCCGAGCGGATGAAGCGGATGCAGAGCGGATGCCGAGCAGATGCCTAGCGGATGCCTAGCGGATGCCTAGTGGATGCCTAGTGGGTGCCTAGTGGGTGCCTAGCATTCACTGCGCATGTGGGGAGGATGCATTGTGTCAGCCCCACGGATATAAAGGGAAGCAGCTCCCAAGCAGGTCACCATTCAGAGGAAAGACCTGCTTCCAGACACAGCTCTCCAGCCAGCCAGCCAGCCAGCCACCAACCATATGGAAGAAACAGAAGCCTCTGCCATCTGCTGCCAGCCCTGGCAAGAGGGACAGGGCCACCCTCCCACCCCCTGGCCCTGACTCTGCTTCTGCTGGGGGTTCTGCAGCCCGGGCTCGCTCTTCTGGGGCTGGGGCTTCTGCTGATGCTGCTTCTGGAGGAGCTGCTTCTGCTGATGCTGCTTATGGCGGTGGTGCTTCCGCTGGTGCTTACTCTGCTGATGCTGCTTCTGGCAGTGGTGTTTCTGCTGGTGCTTACTCTGCTGATGCTGCTTCTGGTGGTGGTGCTTCTGCTGGTGCTTACTCTGCTGCTGCTGAACCTGGTCCTGCTGGTGTTCCTGGTGCTCCTGGTGCTTACTCTGCTGCTGCTGATCCTGGTCCTGCTGGTCCTGCTGCTGCTGCTGCTGCTGCTGCTGCTGCTGGTCCTGCTTTTGCTGCTACTTTTGCTGCTGCTGCTGCTGATGGTGGTGGTGGTGTGGAGGAGCATCCCCTACAACCTGGAATCCCCTCTGATTAGGGCCCATATGGTCCTGCCAAAGGGAGGAAGAGGCAGATGCAAAAATGGGAGAGGAGGCAAAACAACATAGAAGAGGAACATGAGGATGAGGTGCTGGAGTGGCTGAGGGAGAACGAGTACCTCTGGTGGAAGGGACACAGGCTCTATCGCGACACCAAAGGGAAGCAGGCTGCTTGGAAAGAGAAGGCGGAGAGCCTGAGCTACACTTCGGAGGTGCTCCTCGGCTGGTGGAAGCACATGCACACCTGGTACGGGAAGCTGCACCTCAAGAAATCTGGCCAGGACACGGTCAAGCTGATGGACAGAGAGACCTATGTGATGGCCAAGTGCAGCTTCCTGGAGGGTGAGATCTGTCACCGAGGAGCAGCCCCTCTCTCAGGCAGCCTGCTGAGAGCCAGTCCTCTTCTGGCAGAGAGTCAGCTCCTGTCTCCAGGCAGGTATCTGTGGAGCGTGCCACGATGGAGACCCCCCCAACAGCTGTACTACCTATGGCGGAGCACGTGGAGGACCCCCTGACACAGTGGGAGAAAGGAGACGGCACTTCCACCACAGCCCAAACCACATCCACCCCCAGCTCCACCTCCACAGAAAGGCAGAGAGGCAAACCAGAGGGACAGAGCCACACTGTCCTGCTGGAGATAAGAGACACCATCAGGAGCAGCATAGATATCCTCTCTCAGCTGGTACATACCGACACCCCATCCTCCAACCACAAGCCCTTCCTCACCGATGTGAACCAGACCCTCATGAACATGGCGGAACCCCAGTACCAGGTGGTAAAGGACAGGATCACCGATCTTCTTCATAACCCTCCAGACCAAGATGAACCTGCTCCCACCCAGTCCAGGTCTGCTTCTCCACCCCAGGTGATGTCACTGCCCTTCCAAGGCTTTTCACAGGCCCTCCCCTACCAAGGCTATGGCTACCAGGAGGTCCAGCAGCAGAGGCAGCAGCCCTTCCCAGTCCAGGCACATGTATATCGGATGCCACCGATGCCACTGATGCCACCCATGCCACCCATGCCACCCATGCCACCCATGCCACCCACACCAGTCCTCACCCAGATGCAGACCAGACAGCCCCACTACACTGCTCCTTCCTCCACCCCACAGCCAAGCCCAGCCTCAGTACATCTGTCATCGGTATTGGGGCTGACACCCCATGTCATGGAGGAAGGGGCTCTCAACATCACGAGGCTGAGCCAGATGCCTGAGAGCTTCCCCCACACTGTCCCCTTTTGTCCTCTCGGGGCCAGGTGCCCCAGTGGAGTTTCAGACCAGCACTCCAGCAGCACCCACTTCCACAGCACCTGGACCCTTCACCCCTGAGACTCGGCACACCTCCAAGTGGCCAAGAAGAGTGCCAGAGACTGGGTGGCTACCTGTTAACTTTATTTTTGCTTTGGACACTTGACTTTGGTCATTTTTCTTTTACAGCTTGTTGTTAATAAAGATTATCTTTGCTTCACAAACTTGCTTCATTTATTTTATTAAATAAAGTCTTGGTGGAAACTTTTAGAAATGGTTTAAGCCTTCGCATTCTTGTGGGATGGGTAAGGATAGCAGTGGGATGGCCAGGGATAGCTTTGGGATGGGTAATAGCTGTGGGATAGATAAACCTCCAGTGCAAGCATAGTGGGACCGTATGGTCCATCCTCCCAGCTGCCACACATATGGCCCTTTATTATCAGTAACAATTTAATCATTGATCCACACATTTCAACAAAAACAAAACTCTTTATTAATGCCCTATTCATTGTAAGGCCACTCAACATACATGGCCCAATCTCATCAGTGTGATGAGACAGGCTGAAGGAAGCATCCATTAATCATCTATCATCCTGTCTTGCCACTCCACTGCTCCAGCTGGGGAGTTGCACCAGTGTTTCAGGAGGTTGCGCTGCTTCTTCCCTCCATGTGAAGCTCTTTTGGGTCCTTACACATCCACAGTGTCTATCAGGTTACATCCTTGCTTCCATTCCCCAGGCTCCATGTCCCCATTGCCTTGTTGACAGTCCACAAGCCTGTTCTGCAACACTGGGTAGTGGGTGCGCATGAGATTGTGCAGGATGCAGCAAGCTTCCACAATGTTCATCACGGTCTGTGGCCGATGCTGCATAGTGGTGAGAAGTACCTGGAACCTGTTGGCCAGGATGCCAAAGGCGTTCTCCACCACCCGTCTTGCCCTGGACAGCCTGTAGTTGAAGATCCTCTCTTCACGGGTGAGGCATCTGGAAGTGTAGGGCTTCATGAGGTAAGTTCTGAGGGAGAAGGCATCATCACCCACGATGAAGTAGGGCACATCTTGCGTGTCATTGGGTAGGGGGTCTGGATCTGGAAAACCCATAATGAGGTTGCGTTCCAGCCCACCCTTGAGGTCACTGGCATTGTATATCTGGGCATCTGAAGTTGACCCATTGCCTGAAGCATCGATGTACATGAGCTTGTCGTCAGCATCAACCATGGCAAAGATGATGATGCTGAAGAAGCCCTTGTAGTTTAAATTATTGGACCCCGAGTTGGTTGGAGCTTTGCAGGCCACATGCTTCCCATCTATGGCTCCACCGGTGTGGGGAAAGTTCCACCTCTGATACCACTCTTCTGCAACTTTCCTCCAGCCTTCTTCAGTGGTGGGGCACTGGAGGAACTCCTCCATGTATTCTTCGATGATGGCCTGCACCACTTCTCTTACCACAATGCTGATGGTGTTGTGTGGCACCCTCCAGGCATACTGCATGTTTCTTTACGTGGTCCCAGAGGCCAGGTGGCGCAGTCAGTGCCCCTTCAGTCCAGGGTCCAGGTTGGGATGGAAGTTGGTGCTAGGCTTGGTCAACCTGGGTCTCAGACACTCTACAAGTTCATCAAACATGGCTGGTGGCATCCTCATGAAGTGATGGAATGCACGAGGGTCTTCATTCCTCAGCTCCACCATCAACTGTTCATACAGTCCACATTGCATTCTTCTCATGATCCATCCTCAGACCCACACAGCTCTTGGACGTCTCCTTCTTCTACTTCTGTATAAAAGGTGAAACAGTCTGAAGAGGTTTTGGTTCTGGTGATAAATGAGCGTAGCTATCATAGGGACTGTGTCATGGTCCATGGTGGAGAACAATTGATGATGTGGAAGACCAAGGGTGAAGAGGTCTGTTCACCACGGCTGCTGTACTCATACTGAGATCTAGATGATTTTCTCCCCCTTTTTATAGGAAATATCGGTTGTCCACTTGGTGTCCTTCTACATACTCTAGACATACTGCATACATCCTAAATATATAAGATACATCCCATATACAATTATTTTGTCCATTTTAATCCTTTATATATGAGATGCATACGCTTACATCCTTTCTATTTCCATGCTACTAACGCTGTGTAGACGTTCCGTGTACCTTTTGTTTCCTCCCTCTTTCCGTTTTCAGCTGAAGTGGATGTGAGTTGAGGGGATGGCCAGAGGATGCAGAGAGGATACAGCGGACGTTTAACAGATAATAACGGAGATAGAATGTTTGTTGCCTGTATATGTCGCGGATGTACATCGTATGCGGCGGAAAGTTCATCTGTTCACAATGTTTTGTGCAGCTCAAAACTTTTTGAGCGGATGAAATAGCACTAGACGGATGTTTTACGGATAGAGCGTATGAAACACGTTCGCAGTGAATACACAACGGATGCATCGCATTTTCCAATGGATGGCAAGCTTTTTTGTCCATTTTACATCCTCTTTGCATCCATTGGTTCAGTGTGACAGGGGCTTAAACTTGTGCTTAAACTTGTGCAATGGTTGCCAGTTTCTTCCAGATTCAATATAAGGTGCTGGTTATGATCTCTAGAGCCATACCTAGCATGGGACTGAGTTATGGGTAGTGGACTGCATTTTTCCAAGTATATTTACCCATTCCTTCAGATCTGATAGGAGAGATATATCTATCACACAGTATCATTTAATGGTTTCCAGGAACAGAGCTTTTCTGTGAAATTTCTAAAGACTTGATTTTGCCATCAGGCTTGGGGATTTGGCTGTGGTATGGAATCAAAATGATGGTTGTAGTACTCATGATGTATGGTTGAAAATATGAATGATAAAAGCTGCTTGATTTTAATGTGGTTTTATTGTTACTTGCATTTTGTTTCTTGTCTTTTGTTATGGTTTTAATTTTGTGAGCCACCCAGACTCACTTATGGGAGGTAAACATGTTACAGCTTATACATTTCAACTCTGATACTAACCAGATCTTCTTAGCTTTTCAACAACATTTAAAATTGCATAGCTGCTGCTAGTTAGTTGAGACAAAGAACTGGTACAAGAAAAGCAGGAAGGAATAGTACTCCTACCCATAAATCTAGATTCTGCCAACCTAGTACTTTATATTGTTCTTAAATGGAAGGAAATGGAAATGTACAAGCTATTTGAAATCAACAGTATAAATATATTTAAGAGAAACAAAATTGTTGTGCTGTTTAAGTGCTTTATCAGTGTGACTCCAAATATTTCCTAGCAAAATGGGAGCTGTTTTTTCTGCAGTGCAGTGCCATTGTGCTGAAAAATAGGTATGCATATTATCATACTATTCACCTTTCTTAGATATTTTCTCAAGTTGAGTATTGAAGTGGCCTGTATTCAGAGAGAAGGTAGTGGATGTGGTCTTCCACATGGGCATTTATGTCTGCCCCAGCCTTACCTCATAATGATAGATAATATGTTAAATGTGAATTGCCTTTTCTGCAAGAATGTACACTATATTTTTTTCCTACTGTTTCCCCCCCCCCCCCCAACATCCATCATCTAGATTGGGCTGAAATGGTGTGTCAGGTCAAAGTAATTAAGTGAGCTTCCATGACTGGCAGTTGATTTCATTCCTGGTTCAACCAACAATAATTGATTCTCCATGAGAAATTAAGAAATTATCACCATCATTATTAAAATTAGGATCTGCATCAGCATCATAATTACCAACCAAGACATCAACAAATTTTATGATTTCCCTAAAACATCTGGTGAAACTACTTCTCTTGGGATTCTAATATTTCTTTTTCATTCCATCAGTTTTTCATATCATTTGTTACAGCAAATGCCTGCTGATCCATATGTTGTTAATAATACTGATTTCAGAATTATAGCTGGAATCAAGAGATGGGACTTAATAAGTGGAGCTGGAAGAAAGACAAGAGAAAGTAATGTTCATGTTAGTTTCCCTTTACTTCCCAAAAATCTATTTTTTAAAAAATAAAAAGCTGAATAAAATTTTCTTTACTTTTTTCCTTTGAGAAACTTTTTTCTGATATTTTTTGTTGTCCAGATAAGAGGCCTTTTGTTCTTGGAGTAACCAGGCTTGATCCACCCCAATGGTTTTTTGTAGTTTGGGTAAATGTGTTTATGTTGTAGAACAGAATTTGCAGGTGGTCTTTCTTCTTTAGCAGACCTAAATTTAGACCTGTGTCTGCCCCTCATAATTAGAATAGAATAGAATAGAATAGAATTCTTTATTGGCCAACTATGACTGGACACTAGGAATTTGTCTTGGTGCAAATGTTCTCAGTATACATAAAAGCAAAGATACATTTCTCAAGAGTCCAGAATCATAAGATACAACACTTAACAATAATCACAGAGTACAATAAGCAATCAAATCATACTCGGAAACAGTCAATATAAATCGTAAGGATATAAACGACAAAGTTACAGTCATACAGTCACAAATGGGAGGGGATGGGTGATAAGAAGTGATGAGATTAATAGTAATAGCATTGCACATTTTGTAAATAATTGGACAATGTTGAGGGAATTATTTGTTTCGTGAAGTGATGGCATTTGGGAAAAAATAGTCCTTGTGTCTAGTTGTTCTGGTGTGCAGTGCTCTATCGCGTTGTTTTGAGGGAAGGAATTGAAACAGTTTATGTCTGGGATGTGAGGGGTCTGTTTTTTCACAGCCCTCTTTTTGACTCGTGCAGTATACAGGTCCTTAATGGAAGGCAGGTTGGTAGTAATTGTTTTTTCTGCAGTCCTAATTATCCTCTGAAGTCTGTGTTTGTCCTGTTGGGTTGCAGAACCAAACCAGACAGTTATAGAGGTGCAGATGATAGACTCAATAATTTCTCTGTAAAAATGTATCAGCAGCTCCTTGGACAGTTTGAGCTTTCTGAGTTGGCACAGAAATTAAATTAGATTAAATTAAGTTCCTGAAATGAGTTGAACTGAGAAAGTTGAACTGACCCTGATGTTTTTATCTCAAGTCCTGTGAATCTGAGTAACAAGTTTCAGAAATTATTAATCCCCTACCACTATTAAATAAGTACAAATAAAAAGACAAATACTTATTCTGGGCATATATTAATTTTTCACCCAGCCACTGCATGTTTGCTCTACATTCCCCATCTATTCAAAAAACAACTCCAGGGAATGCATCTGATGCAAAATAAGCAACAGGGACTAAAAACTAAAGAAGCTCTCCAAAAACTGATTTAAAAGAAAAAAAGAAATGTACTTGAGAAAGAAATGTGGCAAAGAGGCCAAAGGGGATGCTTCTTAAATTCTTCCCATCTGACTTCATCTGCAGATTGTGTGGTGCTAGTAATGCCGTTGTTATATTCTTCTGAATTATACCATTGTTCTGTTATGGGGTTCTTGACTCCCCTCAAGTGACAGATGAAGTGTAGTTTGCTGTAGCATTAATTTCCTTCTTTCAGTTCTTACCTGCTCACAAGTGCATTCAATACATGCCCCAATGCTGATTCACACTGATAAAACAGTAAAGAGGAAAATTTTCAGAAACATACATGCTTTCTGATAAAGTTAATGGAGTTGGCAAAGATGGTGAAATTGGCTGTTTTGATTAAAGAAAATATTTCTTTAAAAAACCTTGGAAACCACTTTTGAACTTTTTGCTTTAAACTGAAAGAAATGACCTACATTGCATGCAGGAGAATCCATGCATTTGATTCTCCCCCTTAAAGTCTGGGAAGGATTCATTCTATCCTGGATTGGGTCTTGCCATTCATCCACATCTAAATCACTGTAATGTTTGCTTTCTTGATCTTGTTGTAGAATTTAACTAGGTTACAGAATAAAAGGGTGAGAAAGCTCCTTCAGTGATAAAACATTGCTGGCAGGTTGGCAAGGTTAATTCTCACTGATGCCAGCAAGTCACATTCCCCTGTTGAGAAGATGCCAACTTCCAAGAAAAAAAAAGGAAGTAAAAGGAAAGAAAAGAAAGGAAAGGAGGGAAGGGAGGGGGGATAGGGAGGGAGGAGAGAGAGAGATGATGGAAGGAAATAAATAAATAAATAAATAAATATTTAAGTGTCTTCCTCATCTTGAAATTATTTCCAAACAGTTCCGAAATGGCTACTTGAAATTTATCTTCAGTGAATGCTTTTGGAATGGTAAACATTAATACATTTATGACACCTCCAATTTATCAGTCTCTTTCTTTTGGTGACTCAAAATTAAGCCTTGCTTTTTTTCCCCTCCTATCACATTGGTAAATAAAACAGCATGACTCCAGCATATTGACTGAAATACAGTTTTTTCACTTTTCATTTTATTGTAATCCTCTTCTTTATTTCCTCTTATTTTAAAAAAAAAACTGACACCACATTCTGGGTAGTTGGAAGAGATCTGAAGGCACTTTATTCACATCTCTAGAATTCCAAATGTATCACTGAGCTGATGAATTGCTAAGGTGCCTGTGGGCAAAAGTGAAAATGATGCCTCTCTCCAAGTTTACTGAGCAGATGCCCTATTGACTACTGAGCCTCTACAGTTAGGATAGCTCTTGTTCTTTATTCATTTTGGGCTTTGTTCTACTCTACTGTAGCCTATATCAGCATTTCAAACATTTGATTAGAATGCCTTTTAGAAAAGTTTCACTAAAAATAAATAATACTCTGCTGAAATCATCCATATTTTCTTCCCCTGTGAAAAAAGCCTTCTACTTTATTGCTCATCCTCATGATGCTTTTGAAATACAAAGAATTCCTTTTGTGCAGCAAAATGTGACAGAAAATGTTTCTTTCCCTTGCGTCTGTCATTCCTGTAACTATTTAGACTCTTAACCCTTCCTGATTTTCAAAAAGCATTGTGGAAAAAACTATTTTGTGATTTTTTATCCCTTCAGGATTTATTGGAAAGGTAGAAAGTTAGGGTTAAGATTTGTTCTTTTATTTTTCCAATGAAAGGGGAGAACCCTCCAAAAATATCATTAGTACAGTATGTGTCAATTACATGTTAGCAAGTTAGGTTAATGTTAATTAAATATGTGCAAGAATACTACACTCATTTTCTGATAGTAGATCTAATGAAGTTTCCACTGGTGATAGATGAACATTGGGGGGGGGGGGGGGAGAGAGAGAGGGGGAGAGAGGGAAAGAATGTTCACCACTATAGAAATTTTGTACATAATGTGGATTGTTTGTATGTGTTTACCTCTCTTCTGTTGTGTTCTCTCTTCTGTTGTGTTCTCATCATACACTAAATAAGTAATAACCACTATACTGGTTATTGGATTGTATAGCCAGCCAATGTGAATACAGTCCCAATTTGTTGTATGTTCACAATTTTTAAACCTCTGCCATATTACATATGTACATTTATTTCTTTATTTGAAAAATGTGCGTTCCAAATGGAACATGCAGGATCAGGGAACAATTTACCTTCTGTGTATTTTGTTTTTAATTCTGTCCCTTTTTTATCTTTTTTCCTTCTCATAATGTCCTGTTTAAAGGGTTTCTTGGCAGTGGTGACCCCAGAATCCCCTCTGCTATCAAGATATGATGATGATTTTTCTACTGGTGTCAATAGAAATCAACCCTGCTTGGGTAAAATCACTAGTTGCTTCACTTTGGGCTGATGGTCCTTAGAACTGTTTTATATATCTCTTCTAAATCAGTACATTAGTCAAGAAAAAGTTAAAATACATAGAATATATCAAAGTTAAATTATCTCCCTCCCTTCCTCCCCCCCCTCTGTATGTGTGTGTGTGTAGACACACATTACATATACATATACACACAGAGATATATAAGTTGTGTGTGTGAATAGCTTATATTCATGTGTATTTACATACATGAATTTGTCAATTTTTAAAAGCTACATCTTTAGATCCCTGAAAATTCAGTAAAATTAATTTATGCAAATACCATGAATATAAGTTATTGCCAGTTACTGTTGCTTATTTAATGTTTTCACTGCATATGCAAACACAAACACATTTTTAAAAATTACCATCTCTCTAAATCCTCAAAATATTTTTGTTTCTTTTTTTTAGCAAAGATATTTTTTTCAATGTGACCCTCTGTAAGAAAGAGAACAGCACTATGATCCTAAAGGCCCCATCACATTGTCCAACGGATGCAAAACGGACATAACAGACAAGCAAAATGTTCTATCTGTTGTTATCCGCTCTCAAAAGGGGCAAAAATTTGCATAACTGGAGCAGATAACACAGACGGGGGGAGGACGCAGGGCGGATGGAAAGCGGATGCTGAACGGAAGCCCAGCAGATGGAAGCGGATGAGAGCGGATGGCACATCCGCTGGGCTTCCGAGGGGCCTCACCAAAGCAGATGCGGAATGGAAAGAGCAGATGCAGAGTGGACGCCGAGCAGATGAAGCGGATGCACAGCAGATGCACAGCGGATGAAGCGGATGCACAGCGGAAGCCTAGCGGATGCACAGCGGAAGCCTAACGGATGCCTGCCATTAATTGCGCATGCGGGGGGGATGCATTGCGTAAGCCACGTGGATATAAACGGAAGCAGCTTGCACATGGCCAGCATTCGGAGGAAAGACCTGCTGCAGGATACATCGAGTCCTTGCCTGCCCTGCCTGCATGCCTGCCTGCAAGCCTTGCTGCCAGCCTTGCTGCCAGCCTGCCTCCAAGCCTCCTGGCCAGCCTCCCTGACAGCCTTGCTCTCTGCCTGCCTGCCAGCCTTGCTGCCAGCCTGCCTTCCAGCCTCCCTGCCAGCCAGTCTGCCTGCCAGCCTTGGTGCCTGCCTGCCTGCCTGCCTGCCTTCCTGCCAGCCTTCCTGCCAGCCTTGGTGCCAGGCTTCTTGCCAGCCTTGGTGCCAGGCTTCCTGCCAGCCTTGGTGCCTGCCAGCCTCCCTGCCAGCCTCCCTGCCAGCCAGCAACCCCACAACCATGGGGAGAAAGCGAAAGTCTCAGCAACCTGCCGCCATCCCTGGCAAGAGGGACAGGGCCACCCTCCCACCCCCGTCCCTGACTCTGCTTCTGCTGGGGCTTCTGCTGCTCGGGCTCACTCTTCTGGTGCTGGAGCTTCTGCTGAAGCTGCTCCTGGCAGTGGTGCTTCTGCTGCTGCGTACTCTGCTGAAGCTGCTCCTGGCAGTGGTGCTTCTGCTGCTGCGTACTCTGCTGAAGCTGCTCCTGGTCCTGCTGGTCCTGCTGGTCCTGCTGGTCCTGCTGGTCCTGCTCGTGCTCCTGGACTTGCTCGTCCTGCTCATCCTGCTGGTGCTCCTGGTCCTGCTGGTGCTCCTGGTCCTACTGGTGCTGCTGGTGCTGCTGGTGCTGCTTGTGCTGGGGCTCCTGGTGATTACTCTGCTGCTGCTGATCCTGGTCCTGCTAGTCCTGCTGGTCCTGCTGGTCCTGCTGGTCCTGCTGATCCTGCTGGTCCTGCTGGTCCTGCTTGTGCTCCTGGACTTGCTCGTCCTGCTCGTCCTGCTGGTGCTCCTGGTCCTGCTGGTCCTGCTGGTGCTCCTGGTCCTCCTGGTGCTGCTGGTGCTGCTTGTGCTGGGGCTCCTGGTGCTTACTCTGCTGCTGCTGATCCTGGTCCTGCTGATCCTGCTGCTGCTGCTGATGATGATGATGATCCTGCTGCTGCTGCTGATGATGATGATGATGATTATGATCCTGCTGGTGGTGGTGGTGGTGATGATGATGATGATGATGATGATGATGATCCTGCTGGTGCTGCTGCTGCTGGTGGTGTGGAGGAGAAGCCCCTACCACCTGGGAGCCCCTCTGATGAGGACCCATCTGGTCCTGCCAAAGGGAGGAAGAGGCGTATGCGGAGACGGGAGAGGAGGCAATACTTCATTGAGGAGAAACACGAGGATGAGGTGCTGGAGTGGCTGAGAGAGAATGAGTATCTGTGGCGGAAGGGACACCAGCTGTACAGGGACACAAAAATGAAGCAGGCTGCTTGGAAAGAGAGGGAAGAGAGTATGGGTTACACTTCGGAGGTGCTCCTCGGCTGGTGAAGCACATGCACACCTGGTACGGGAAGCTGCACCTGAAGAAATCTGGCCAGGCCACGGTTAAGCTGAAGGACAGAGAGACCTACATCATGGCCAGGTGCAGCTTCCTGGAGGGTGAGATCCACCACCGAGGAGCACCAGGAGCCCCTCTCACAACCCTCTCTCTCCGGCAGCCTGCTGAGACCCAGTACTCTTCCGACCGAGAGTCAGTCCCTGTCTCCAGGCAGGATGCTGGGGAGCGTGCCACGGCGGAGAACCCGCGGACAGCTGTTGTAACCGTGGTGGAGCACGTGGAGGACCCCCTGTTGCGGTGGGAGAAAGGAGACATCGAGTCCACCACAGTCATAGCTGCATCCACACACCCCAGCTCCACCTCCACAGAAAGGCAGAGAGCAGGAGGGGCAGAGCCACACTGTCCTGCTGGAGATCAGGGACACCATCCGCACCAGCATAGATCTCCTCTCTCATCTGGTCAGCACAGACTCCTCATCCTCCAACCGCAATCCCTTCCTCACCTATGTCAACCAGACCCTCAGGAACATGGAGGAAGCCCAGTACCAGATAGTGAAGGACCAGATCACCGAGATGCTTCACAACCCTCCAGATCCAGAGGAACCTGCTCCCACCCAGTCCAGGTCTGCTCCTCCACCTCCACCACAGGTGATGTCCCTCCCATTCCAAGGCTTCCCACAGCCCCTCACCTACCAGGGCTATGGCTACCAGGAGGTCCAGCAGCACAGGCAGCAGCCCTTCCCAGTCCAGGCACAGAGTAATCAGGCGACACCATTGCCACCGGTTCCACTGATGCCACCGATGCCACCCACAACAATGATGCCACCGACGACAGCGATGCCACCCATGCCAGTTCTCACCCAGCTGCAGACCAGACAGCCCCACTACACTACTCCTTCCTCCACCCCACAGCCAAGCCCGGCCTCAGTACATCTGTCATCAGTACTGGGGCTGACACCCCATGGCATGGAGGAAGGACCTCTCAGCATCATGTGTCTGAGCCAGCTGTCTGAGAGCTTTATCAACACACCGTCCCCTGTTGTCCTCTCGGGGCCAGGCACCTCAATGACGATATAAACCAGCACTCCAGCACCACCCACCTCCACAGCACCTGGACCCTTCACTCCTGAGACTGGGCACACCTCCGAGTGACCAATAAGAGTGCCAGAGACTGGGTAGCTGGCTACCTGTGGACTTTATTTGGACACTTGACTTGGGTCATTTTTGTTTTACAGCTTGTTGTTCAGTAAAGTTTATCTTTGATTCACACACTTGCTTCATTTCTTTTTTTTTTAATAAAGTCTTGGTGTAAACTTTTAGAATTGGTTTAAGCCTTTGCATGCTTGTTGGATGGATTAAGATAGCAGTGGGATGGGCAGGGATACCTGTGGGATGGGTAATAGCTGTGGGATAGATAAGGATAGCAGTGGGATAGATAAGCCTCCAGTCCAAGCATAGTGGGACTGTATGGTCCACCCTCCCAGGTGCCACACCTATGGCCCTTTATTATCAATAATGTAATAATCATCCACACATGTCAACACAAACACAACTCTTTATTAAACACCCTATTCATTGTAGGCCCACCCAACATACATGGCCCATCTCATCTGTGTGATGAGACAGGTTGAAGGAAGCACCCATTAATCATCTATCATCCTGTCTTGCCACTCCACTGCTCCAGCTGGGGAGTTGCACCAGGGTCTCAGGAGGTTGCGCTGCTTCTTCCCTACACGTGAGGCTCTGTTAGGGCCTTGCACATCCTGAATGTCTATCAGGTTTCGCCCTTGCCTCCATTCCCCAGGCTCCATGTCCCCATTACCTTGCTGGAGGTCCACGAGCCTGTTCTGCAAGACTGGGTAGCGGGTGCGCATGAGATTGTGCAGGATGCAGCAAGCTTCCACGATCCTCCTCACGGTCTCTGGGTGATGCTGCATGGTGGTGAGAAGTACCTGAAACCTGCTGGCCAGGATGCCAAAGGCGTTCTCCACCACCCGCCTTGCCCTGGACAGCCTGTAGTTGAAGATCCTCTCTTCACGGGTGAGGCATCTGGAAGTATAGGGCTTCATGAGGTAGGTTCTGAGGGAGAAGGCGTCATCCCCCACGATGAAGTAGGGCACATCTAGTATGTCGTTGGGCAGGGGGTCTGGATCTGGAAAGCCCATGATGAGGTTGCCTTCCAGCCCCTCCTTGAGGTCACTGGCATTGTATACCTTGGCATCTGAACATGAGCCGCTGCCTGAAGCATCGATGTACATGAACTTGTAGTCAGCATCGACCATGGCAAAGAGGACGATGCTGAAGAAGCCCTTATAGTTGAAATAAGTGGAGCCCGACTTGGGTGGTACTTTGCAGGCCACGTGCTTCCCATCTATGGCTCCAATGTTGTGTGGGAAGTTCCACCTCTGATACCATTTCTCTGCAACTTTCTTCCAGCCTTCATCAGTGAAGGGGCACTGGAGGAGCTCCTGCAGGTATTCTTCAATGATGACCTGCACCACTTCTCTGACCACAATGCTGATGGTGTTGTGTGGCACCCTCCAGCCATACTGCATGCTCCTGTAGGTGGTCCCTGAGGCCAGGTGGTGCAGAATGAGTGCCACGTTGAGCCCAGGTTCCAGGCTGGGCCAGAAGTTGGTGTTTGCCTTGGTCAACCTGGGTGTCAGGCGCTGCACAACTTCGTCAAACATGTCTGGAGGCATCCTCATGAAGTTCTGGAATGCCCGAGTGTCTTCGTTCCTGAGCTCCACCATCAGCTTGTTGTACAGTCCATACTCTGCTCTTCTCCCGATCCATCTTCGGACCCAGATGCTTCTTGGCCACCTCTTTTTCTTCCCGTAGTAGAGTTCACAGAGCCTGTAGATGGCTTCGTACTGTTGCAGAAGGATGGTGGCTGCCAAAAGGACTGTGTTACGGTCCACGATGGACATGACTGGATGCTGTGGAAGAGGAAGAGTCAGATGGAGGCTGCACAGCTGGGCTGCTGGGCTGAAAGTGAGATGCAGACGAGTTGCTCCCCCTTTTTATAGGCAGTATAGGTGTCCCTTTGCATCCTCTAGGCATCCTCTAGGCATCCTCTAGGAATCCTCTAGGCATCCTCTAGACATCCTTAATATCCGAGATAGGTCCCCTCTGCGAACGTTTTTTCCATTTTAAATGCTTTGTTTCCATTCTGCATCCGTTCTGCATCCGTTCCACTTCCTCCCTGCGTCCGAGCAGATGCAAGTTGCACGGATGCGGAACGGATGCCTAGCGGATATAGCGGATGTGTAACGGATGCAGAACGGATGTGTAGTGGATGCCTAGCGGATGCAGAATAGACGAATTGGATACATTTTCCACGCAAAAGTTTTGAGCAGCTGAAAACTTTCTGAGCGGATGAAACGTCAATAAACGGATGCTGGACGGATATAGAGGAAGCAAAACGGAGGCAGTGAGTATCTCGCGTTTTCCAACGGATCACAAGCTTTTTTGTCCGTTTTACATCCTCTTTGCATCCGTTTGTGCAGTGTGACATGGGCTTTATATTCTATCTTGTTTCAAAGAATTTATTTAACAGCTATCAGTGACAGCTGTACTTGAGAGTCAGGGGCATTACCATAAAAAGCAATAATATTTCTGTGCAAGAAATCTAACATGACTTTGTTGTTTTCGTAGCTTTTCTAACATGGCCCCCAAATCCCCTTTAAGTTATTTTGAACATCTTTGGCAAGTTTTAGTTCATACTGTGTACAAGTTTCCCTGTCATTTTCCCTGCAACATTTCATATTCATGATAAGCTTTGACTATTTTTCCATTGCCTATGTTTCTTTCTTTGCCTTTCTGCCTCTTCCTTCCTTTTATATTTGAGCTTACCAAAATGCTTTTTAAAAATGGATCAACATAAAACTACCACTGTCTTTTTTTAACTGGGGAAACTGACTCTTTGGTAAATCTGTTGTTTAAAGGACTTTAAACCACACAAGGGGGAGGGGGGAGCTAAGGCAATCCATAAAGCTAATTCCAGCCGAGTGAAAATAAGAAATATGTCTTCTTGGTACCTTTCCTTCAATCCCTCCAACATCAGATGAAGCTTCTTGGATGAGGAACAAAATGTCATCTTCTTCCTCAAGAAAAAAAACAGTCCAGTTGCCTTTTGAAAAAGCACCTTTGAGACTAAAGATGGAGATTGGTTTATGGTCATCTTTGCTTAATACAGTAATTGGGATTGGAATTTCTAACATTAAGTGATCAGTGTTAAGGTGTGGTGGTCACATTGCTCACTAACATTTTAAAATCTTAAAAATATCTTAATATCTTTAAAAAGCTATCCACTGCCATCACCAAACCTCTCAGCATAATCTTTGAAAAATCTTTCAGGACCAGCTCCTTGCCAAAACTATGGTCACTAGGCACAGTCATCCCCATCTTCAAAAAGGGAGATTTTGAAGCCTAGTTAAAAATGACAGACCAATATTTTTATGCTGCATCACCTGTAAGGTCATGGAATCAATTATTAACCAATCCATCATCCTCCACTGAGAAACAAACAACCTACTCTTTAATAAATAATTTGATTTCAGGAAAAAAATATCATGTAATCTGCAACTCTTACACTGCAAAAACATATGGACTACACAACTCAATCAGGGCAAAGCAATAGACGCAATCTACATAGACTTCTCTAAAGCCTTTGATTCAGTGGTACATGACAAACTACTCCTAAAACTAAAATCTTATGGTATCTCTGGACAACTGCATAACTGGATAGAAGCATTCCTGTCAAACAGACAACAAATGGTCAAAATTGGGAGCATCCTATCAAATTCTGTACCTGTCAACAGTGGTGTCCCCCAAGGCAGTGTTTTCGGACCTACCCTTTTCATACTCTACATAAATACATGATACTCTGTGATCATATCAAGAGCAACTGTGTTCTCTTTGCTATTCAACCACAGACAGTACTGCTCCCCTTCAAAAAGACCTTGACTATGTATCAGAATGGTCAAACAAATGGAAACTTCAAATCTCAACAAATAAATGCTCTGTCTTACATATTGGAAAAAAAATCAGAAAATAAAATCCAAACTGAATAGTCAAGACCTTGTTGATGATCCAAACTCTGTCAAGGACCTTGGAGTACTCATCTCTAATGATCTAGAGCTCACTGTAACTACATAGCCAAAAAGGCATGAAGAGTTGTTAATCTAATCCTGCGTAGCTTTTTCTCCAGTAATATCACACTACTAACTAGAGCATACAAAACATTTGCTAGACCAATACTTGAATACAGCTCATCAGCATGGAACCCACATTACATATTTGATATTAATACAGTTGAGTAAGTCTAGAAATATTTCACAAGAAGAGTTCTCCACTCCTCTACTCATTGCAGAATACCTTATGCAACCAGACCTGAAATCCTAGACAACCTAGAACTACGACGACTTCAGTCCGATCTAAGTATAGTACATAAAATTATATTTTGCAATGTCCTATCTGTCAATGAATACTTCATCTTCAACTATAACAATACAAGAGCACACAATAGATGCAAATTTAAGGTAAACTGCACCAAACTTGATTGCAGGAAATATGACTTCAACAACAGAGTGGTCAATGTCTAGAATACTCTACCTGAATCTGTGGTTTCTTCCCCAAACGCCAAAAACTTTAACTTAAACTGTCTACTATTGAACTCACCCCTTTCCTAGGAGGTCTGTAGGGGGCGTGCATAAGTGCACCAACATGCGTACCATCCCTGTCCTTTTGTTTCCTTTTGTTTCTTTTTTCTTATATGTATCCATTTCATATATTCATAATCATGTTTATATTTATACCTGTTATCTTATAATCACTTGACAAAATAAAATAAATAAATAAATAACAGCAATTCCACTAGTCTTGTTGGTGTTATTAATTGAGGATCATAAGTTGTTATAAGTTGTTGAAGATCTTACAAGACATCACTTACAACTTCCTCCTGGCTTCCCACAAACAAGTCAATGGGAAGTCTTGCAGGAAGTCTCATTTGGCATGAAGGCAGATCAGAGAGCAAGTGAGTATTAGATATGAGGCCAGGTAAGGAGTGATTCTACACATGGACTTAAGAGGAGTTGCTGTGGCACCTCGAAAATATGTGCAGGCTGGGGAGGAGTTGCTACATGGCCACCTGAATGTGGCTGATGGAGGGAGGGGTGTTCAGATGTGAGACCACTCACTACAGAGTATGCAGTCCTTGGAATCTCATACTCTGTAGCTGAACTCCTTGAGAGAAAAAGTGAAAGAATCAAATTGCAGTCTCCCATGCTTCCCTTTTTTTGTTGAAACCTGGCATGGAAGGTAGCAAACATTGATTACATAATCATGTGGTGCTGCAATTGTCATAAATGTAAACTTGTTGCCAAACTCCCGGATTACAATCAAATGACCACAACAGCCAGAATTTTGAAGATCGGTCAGAATGGATTGGATTGGAATGGAATGGAATATTTTATTGGCCAAGTGAGATTAGTCATAAAAAGAATTTGTCTCTTGTACCTAAACTCCCAGTGTTTAAAACAACAAAGTAATAATAATCATAATAATAAAGGACAATAATCATAATAATGATATCAATGAAGAAGTTAGTGGAACAGATGAGAAGGATAAAAGTAATATAGCCATACTACATGAATAATATCCTTAGCATAATACAGAGCTATGGAAATTAAATATTCAGCAGAGTGATGGCATGAGGGGAAAAAAAAGCTGTCTCTGTGTTTAGTTGCAATGCTCTATAATGGCATCCCTAAGGGAGGAGGATGTTAGGGATTTGTTGATATTTTCTCAGCCCTTTTTCTGACCCATGCAATACAAAGGTCCTCAGTGGAAGGCAGTTTGGTAGCAATTGTGTTTTCTGCAATCCTAACTATCAATTGAAGCCTCTACCTCTCCTGTTTGGTTGCTGTGCCAAACCGGATCATTATAGAAGTACAGATGACAGCCTCATAAGTCCTGATATATGCAACTGTATTCATATTGTGACTTCAAGCAGTTACTGAACAAGTGATTGTTCACCAAGCACTACCTTTAGTGCTAAGTGATATAGGAACTAAGTGGTGAAGGGACTAAGGTGGGCATTTCTGCTGTGACCAACTGGTCCATGAGGGTGGGGGGAGAAACTTAGTCTTGGCTTGTGTTAGATTTGCCCAGCTCTTCCTCCTGGTCCATTCCTAATGTTTCTTATGTGTTCCACAAAGGTATTCTCACCAAAAGGTGGAAAGTACTCATAATGTATGAACAGTGATATGTGGATTCTGCCCATAAATTTTGATTAAACAGTGGTTAGGCCATATGTCACAGCAGAAGGAAAAGATAGCAAATATCCTCTTGTATTAAAGTATGATATTAACATATTTGTTCTTGAAAAAAAAATACAGTTTTGGATGCATTCTGAGCACACCATAATTTTGAGGTTTGCCAAATATCCCCTGGGAGAAAAGAACAGATGTTTTGCTATACTTTGTTCCTTAATGGAGAAGAACAATTGTTTTTATTCTGTTCTAGTTTTTAAGTACTTAAAAATTAACTACTAGAACATATGACAGCAATAATGGGATTTTTAAAAATGGTTGGGCCAAATTTCATAAAAAATGAATAAAAAAATAAAACACCTGCCCTATAAAGAGCTTTTGCATTTCATTTCTAAACAAATGCACTTTCAGCTAAACTCTATGATTTGTATGTGGTCTATTTCCAAGAAAGTGTCAGACTACTGAAACCTTCATTGAGCTGTTTCTCAGCCAGCTCTTTAGAAGATGCTACACATTCTCCATTGTGGCAGCAGTACTAGTTAGAATTATGCTTCATCTGACCCACCTCTTAATAAAACAGGGAAGGAAATAAAAAAAAACAGCTGTGGGATTTGGGTTTGGCTTGTCTGAAGAAAAGAAAAAATAGGGGTGACATGATAGCAGCATTCTAGTACTTGAGGGGCTGCCACAAAAAAGAAGGGGTAAAATTATTTTCCAAAGCATCAGAGGGTAGGACAAAAAACAATGACTGGAAACTAATCAAAGAGAGACACAACCTGGAATTAAGGAGAAACTTCCTAACAGTAAGGACAATTAACCAGTGGAACAGCTTGCCTTCAGAAATCATGGGCACTACGTCACTGGATGATTTTAAGAAAAGTCTAGACAATCACTTATCTGAAACAGTATAGGTTGTCCTGCTTGAGCAGGAGGCTGGACTAGAAGACCTCCAAGGTCCTTTCCAGCTCATTCATTCTGTTCAGATATTTTCTTCCTCTCCAGAGCCATGCTTTGGTTGTACCTGTTATGCAATTGTATTATGTAGTTTGTTATTGCCTCCTGAGAAGTTAATTATTTTTCTCCCTTGAAATGCTGTTTGTTCATTCTTCTGTAAGAAACTGTTGTTTTTCTCTCCCTTCTCTGTCCCACATTGCTTACTTAAGAGACAAGAATCACAAATAGTGCTTGGAGCTACTTCTTATTTGTATCAGCTACTTTGAGTTTTTGTCTTCTCATGTTTATTTTTCTTAGTATAATTTTAATGACAAGGTTCTTAATAATGTCTATGAAATAATGTCTATGAAATCAGCAGCTACAAATAAAAATATTATTTCTCCATTTTAGATCCCATCTTCAGCTATTGTATGGGGTTATACTAAGTCTTCCTTCCCTTCTCTATCTGACGTGGTAAGAAAAATGCTCATATCAGTATTTAGCAATATTAGAAAGGCTCTGGAACCTTCAAAAATAGGTTTCCTATGATACTGGTGCTGCAGATTACTTTCCCCTTAACATAAATGATGAAGAAACAGTGTTCATCTTGGACTGAGGAGATCCAGATTCACTACTCCATTCAGGCATTAACTTCATTGGATACTTGGACTTCAGTAAAGTGTTTGACAAGAGAAACCACAATCAAATTTTTGATAAGATAGAAAAATCTTGGGATAAACAGCATTACCACCAAAGGGTTTTGCAACTGGATCAGGATGTAGTCCTAAATTCAAGATGTAGTCCTAAATGGAATTACAGCTACCTGGAGGAAGGTATGCCATTGAGGTACTTGAGGTACTCCAAGGTTCTGTCTTAGGCTTAGTATTCTTCAATATCTCAATGAACAATTTAGGTGAGGGGATAGAAGGGGAAGTTATCAAATTTGCGGATGACACCAAGCTAGAGGGAATAGCCAACACTTTAGAAGATAGGTTCAAGATACAGAAGTTTCTTGACACACTTGGGACACTGGGCCATGTCCAACAAAATGAAATTCAATGGTAAGAAAAGTAAGGTTTTATACTGAGGCAAGAAAAATCAAATGCATATGTGTAGTAGGTGGTTTCTGGGTCAACAGCAGTAACAATGAGAGGGATCTAGAAGTCCTAGTAGACAACCATGAATATGAGTCAGCAATGTGCTCCAGCTGCCAAAAACAGTCAAAGCAGTCCTAGACTGCATTAACAGGTATAGAATCAAGTTCACATGAAGTATTAGTACCACTATCAACTATCTTGATAAGACCACAATTGGAATAAAACGTCCAGTTCTCTTCACACACACAGACACATATACAAAGATGTTGAGACTCTAGAAAAGAGTGTAGAAAAGAGCAACAAACATCACGTGAGGTCTGGAAGCTAAAACATATGATGAATGGTTGCAAGAATTGGAGATGTCTAGTCTAATGAAGCGAAGGACCAGGAGAGACATGAAAGCAGTCTTCTAGTATTTGAGAGCCTTGTACAAAGAGCCTGCTGTTCTGTATTTTGTTATTCTGTATTACACACACACACACACACACACACACAAACACACACATACACACAAAATCTGTATATGTGTACTACATACATGCATGCATACACATACAGGCATACACCAAAGTATAAGACATACATAATAATACAGCAACTGAGTTGACAATTATCACTTTTTCCATGCAGGTATTCATTTGTGCACAAGTAGGACTAAAAAAAGAAATCACATGGATTTTCAAGCAAACCCTGTATCTACTCTCCAAGTTGCTTTTGTACTGTAAAATGTACTGTAACTACCCAACCAATAAACTATTAATGAAGCTTACATCTACACATTTTACCCTATTCATGTTCCAATGAAACAATCACATAGACCTATAAAGTTTACTGCCTCTCCTTCAATTCACTGAATAGTTCTGCTTATAGCCATGAAAAGTTTAAAAAAGCAGCAGATTGATTGTAATGTATGATTTAGGACTAAACCCTGATATTATCCACACAATCACACAACTATAACATAGTAAAAACTCACCAGAGTTTCTCTTCAGCAGTATCTGTTAGTTGTCATATTAAAAACAAAACCCCTTTATAGTCAGGAAAGTTTCTACTTTATTTTCATTCTTGCTGATCGGAAATTTCACCATTAAAACCATTAATAGTTTGTGGAAAGTGCTATATTTCAATACAAATGTGCTATCATAAAATGATTCCACTAACAAAATATCATCAATTTAATATGACTTTGCACTGGTACTTTACTTGAAAGCCTTCACTTTTAGTGTACACCAATTTTGGTATGCACTTAACTGTGTGTTGCTGGGGTGTCATTCATTTTTATTGATAAACCAAGAATAAACGAAAGATTTTGTCAATCCATAGAGGCATCGAAGAAAATGACTGACCTATAATACAAACTCTGTTCATTAGACAGATCTAGAATGAATTCTTCATAGAGATGGACTTTTTACTCTTGTCTAGGCATTATAATGAATTAAATTTAAGTCAATTATTCCATTACACCTAGATTTTCACACTGTCTATGTCAACTCCATCCATCTTGAATCACATTTGGGGCTGCTTTTGGAGGATGGGTAACAATAGGAAGGAAAGTAAAGTGAGAAGGGAGGATAGCCACAACAACATTCTTTTGCCAGAGCTCAAGGCTGAGTCGCTGTAGTATGGAGGGAAATGACTGGATGTCAGAAGTTCAGAATGGAGGTGGATTGGAGAGTGTGACTTGAAGGTCATCAGAATAGGGACTGGATGTGAGTTTAATATAGCAGGGGAAAATGTGGGAATTTAGATTTGGGTTTTCCCAGATGTGCCAATATGATTTCTTCAATAAATTCGTACTTGGATGGACTTTGTCTCTGAATGCTGAATTGAGATGGAGAATTTGGTTGGAACACTGACAGTCTGTTTTAATTTTCATTGAAATTGCACATACTCTTGGCTGAGTTTTGATACTGGATTTACACACAAAGTTATTGAAATTCATCTTTTAAAAATCTGTCTAGAATTGTCTGGAATTCTCTGGAATTAACATTCTACTCCAACTTTGGATTTCAGTTGCTACTTAGAAGCCTAACATAACACCTGTATTCCATGCAGGTCCATTAGGGCAGCTAAACATCTGCACAAATCCTTTGCTGATGAAGGGTGAAAAGATCATAATTTCTGTGATCATGTCAAATTCTATTCATGTCATAGCTTAGATATTGGCCATTTATTGAATGTAACACTATGGGTCTTATTATGAGTCACAATCATTTTATATCTGTATATGTATTTTAACACATTATTTAAAGCAATGTGCCCATTTCCCAATTCATTCATATTACTGAAAACTTTTCTAAACATAAAGCATACCTATGAGGTTTAGAAAAACAGAAATGGACTACAAAATTTGAAATTATTTTCCACGATTCTTTCCTATATTAGTTGTTCACTCTTTGTCTTTCAGGAAACATAAAGAAGTGTTAAAGGTTGCCATCATTTGATCAATTCCATTTTTACTACAAAATAAATGTTGAAAATATCTGTTCCAAGGTCAGAAATTTAAATTCAGGTTGCCACTACCAAACATCTGACTAAAGATATACTTCTTTGTGTTTTTCTTGATCATTCCTAGTTTGCTGGTTTCTTTGATTTATTATTGGAATCTTCACTGATTTCTTCATTTGCAGTTTTAGTGGTAATAATTGTAGGTTTATTTGGAGCAACTGTAGGACTTCCTAGAAAAGCAAACTACATTTTCTCAGATCTTTTTACATACACTAATCAATTCTCTTATCTCTTGATTTTGTATGCTACATTTAGAGAGTCAGAAGTGGAGGAAAACATTTGTTTTTTGGGAGTGTGGGTTTGAGAAAGGATTGCATTTTCTGCCATTGTATAATGATTTTATCTTTCCATATTTTTTTCCAAATTGCTTCTACTTCATTCAAGTCATGGATTTTATTGCAGAGGCTTTGAAGTATTAGATGTTCTTTCTAAATAAAGAACATATTTAAGACATTGTAATTTTATTTTATTTAACATGTCACTCAAGGCACAATATTTAAAGAACACTTCAAAAATTAAAATCTCAAAGGTAGACTTTTATATATGCAATGTTCCCTTGAATGTTCCAGTATTTCAAGTTGAGTAGATAAAAACCAATTATATTAACTGTTTTACAAATTAACTGGGACTTTATTGTATCACTTTGTTTGATTTTAACAGGAAGCCATATTTTCATTTAATAATATCCTGATTAATCTTTAATCTGAATATAAGCATATTAATTTACAAGTAATAATAAAAATGGATCATTGCTTTACATCAGGAAGATTTTTATATGTATATAAAATGCAAAACCAAATTGATTTTTTTTAAAATGTGAAATATGAAGGATTTATATCCTACTTATAAAATATATTTTTGGTTCTTACCTCTTGAAATCTACCCGGTAACTCTTAGAATATATTTGGAACATCAGAGATTTATAGGCTTGTTTTAGTAAATGCAAGGTTGGGCTAAAATATAGTTAAAGAAAGAAATATTTATTTATTAAATTAATTAATTAAAAACATTAATGGTGATATAATATTATTCAGTCACCTAATCCCATATTGCCATTAAAAAAGCAACACTCATAGATTGTCACATCAGCAAGTTTCGGTATATATTTGCTATCAAGATTTTCCTTTCTTTTTAAGACAGCAGATAACATTTGCACTCATCTTTACTAATGAAATTGAAAATATTCCAATGCCCACACAAACATATTTCTGGTAAATTTTGCAATTGTTCTTTGAGACAGGCCACTATTATTCTTACAAAATGAATTAGCCTAACATCAATTTCTGGGAAGATACTAGAAAAGATAATAATAATAATAAAAAAAACCAGATCTGCCAACATCTAGAAACAAGTAAAGTAATAACTAGCAGTCTGCATGGGTTTGTTAAAAACAGATCATGCCAAACCAATCTTATTTCATTCTTCAACACAGTGACTAAATTAGTAGTCCAGCAAAATACTGTGGACATAATATATTTAGATTTCAGCAAGGCATTTGACAAAGTAGACCACAACCTACTTCTTAGTAACCTTTAAAAAAGTGGAATAGATAACATCACCACAAGATGGACTTGCAACTGGCTGACAAACCATACTCAACAAATAGTCCTCAATGGGTCTAAGTCTACATGGAGGGAAGTAAGCAGTGGGGTGCCACAAGGTCCTGTCTTAGGCCCAGTATTCTTCAATATCTTCATTAACAATTTAGATGAGGGAACAGAAGGGGAACTTACCAAATTTGCAGATGATACTAAGCTGGCAGGAACAGCTAACACCCAAGAAGATAGATTCAAGATCCAGATGGATCTTGACAGACTAGAACACTAGCGTATCTAACAAAATGAAATTCAATGTAGAGAAAAATAAAATTCTACACTTAGGCAAGAAAAACCAAAAGTACTGGGTGAAACCAGGCTCAGTAACAGTAACTGTGAGAGGAATCTTGGAGTCCTAGTGGACATCCAGCTAAATATGGGCCTGAAGTGTGCAGCAGCAGCCAAAAAAGCTAATGCAATCCTAAATTGTATTAATAGATACAATCAAGATCAAGGGAAGTATTAATACCACTCTATAAATCCTTAGTAAGACCACACCTAGAGTACTGCATCCAGTTTTGGTCACCACATTATAAAAAAGATGTTGAGACTCTAGAAAAAGTACAGAGAAGAGCAACCAGGATGATTAGGGGACTGGAGGAAAAAACATACAACAAACGGTTGCAGGAATTGGGCTTGGCTAGTCTAGTAAAGAGAAGGATCATGGGATACATGATAGCAGTCTTCCAATATTTGAGGGGCTGCCACAGAGAGGAAGAGGTCAAGCTACTTTCTTAAGTGCCTGTAGGCCAGACAAGGAATAATGGATGGAAACTGAACAAGGAGAGATTCACCCTGGAAATAAAGAGAAACTTTCTGACAGTGAGAACAATCAACGAATGGAACAGCTTGCCCTCAGAAGTTGTGGGAGTGCCATCACTTGAGACCTTCAACAAGATGTTGGATTGCCATTTGTCAGAAATGGTGTAAGGTATCCCACTTGGGTGGGGGGTTGGACTAGATGACCTCTAAGGTCCCTACCAACTCTGATTATATGTTATAAAACATTTTTAAATTATAAATGATCAAGCATAAATTAATGGAATGGAATAGCAAGAGTACTTATACTTATATACAGCTTCACTTCACTCTCAAAGCAGTTTACAGAGTCAGCATATTGCCCCCAACAATCTGGGTCCTCATTTTACTGACCTTGGAAGGGTGAAAGGCTGAGTCAACCTTGAGCTGTTGAGATTCGAACTGCCATACTGTTGGCAGTCAGCAGAAGTAGCTTGCAGTACTACATTCTAACCACCGTGCCACCACAGCTGTTTAACAGTAATGGATGCCAAAATCCTATTGACAAATTCTTAGCAGTATGTCCAATAGACAGAATTTCAATAAATGTGTATTTGTTATATTTATCAATTCTACCTACTTACCAACCATAGAGATTCACAGTAGCCTTAGTTTTCCCTTTTCATTGTATCCCAGTAAAATGCAACTGTGAAATATTACAGTAGCCCTCTCTTTCTATTTACTAAGATGCTTTTATACTTTTAAGGCCCTGTCACACTGGCCTTACAAATGCAAAACGTTTGTAAAAAGGACACAGCAGATGAGAAAAATGTTCCATCCGTTGGTATCCGCTCTCAAAAGGGGCAAAAATTTGCATAACCAGAGTGGACAACACAGAAAGGAACGGATGGGGGGAGGACGCAGGGCAGATGGAAAGCGGATGCTCCATGGAAGCCTAGCGGATGGAAGCAGATGGGAGCAGATGGCACATCCGCAAGGCTTCCGGGGAAGTGCAGCAAAGGGGACGTGGAATGGAAAGAGTGGATGCAGAGTGGACGCCGAGCAGATGAAGCAGATGCAGAGCGGAAGCCGAGCGGATGAAGCGGATGCAGAGTGGAAGCCTAACGGATGCCTAGCCGATGCCTAGCGTTCAATGCGCATGCGGGGAGGATGCATTGCGTCAGACCCGTGGATATAAAGGGAAGCAGCTCCAAAGCAGGTCACCATTCAGAGGAAAGACCTGCTTCCAGACACATCGTCTGCCTGCCTGCCTGCCTGCCTTGCCAGCCTGCATGCCTGCCAGCCTTGCTGCCTGCCAGCCTGCCTGCCAGCCTGCCTGCCAGCCAGAAACCCCACAACCATGGGGAAGAAGAAAAAGCCTCAGCCATCTGCTGCCAGCCCTGGCAAGAGGGACAGGGACACCCCCCACCCCTTGGCCCTCACTCTGTTTCTGCTGGGGCTTCTGCAGCATGGGCTCGCTCTTCTGGGGCTGGGGCTTCTGCTGATGCTGCTTCTGGAGGAGCTGCTTCTGCTGATGCTGCTTATGGCGGTGGTGCTTCTGCTGGTGCTTACTCTGCTGATGCTGCTCCTGGCGGTGGTGCTTCTGCTGGTGCTTACTCTGCTGAAGCTGCTCCTCATCCTGCTGGTGCTGCTGGTGCTGCTGGTGCTAACTCTGGTCCTGCTGGTGCTGCTGCTGCTGATCCTGGTCTTGATGGTGCTGGTGCTGGTGCTCTGATCCTGGTCCTGCTGGTGCTGGTGCTGCTGATCCTGGTCCTGCTGGTGCTGCTGGCACTGCTGATGCTTACTCTGCTGCTGCTGATCCTGGTCCTGCTGGTGCTGCTGGTCCTGCTTCTGCTGCTGGTGGGGGTGGTGTGGAGGAGCAGCCCCTACAACCTGGAAGCCCCTCTGATTAGGGCCCATGTGGTCCTGCCAAAGGGAGGAAGAGGCATACGTGAGATAAGGAGAGGATACGCGAGATACACAATCAAAGAGGAACATGAGGATGAGGTGCTGGAGTGGCTGAGAGAGAATGAGTATCTATGCCGGAAGGGACACAGGCTCTACAGGGACACCAAAAGGAAGCAGGCTGCTTGGAGAGAGAAGGTGGAGAGCCTGGGCTACACTTCAGAGGTGCTCCTCGGCTGGTGGAAGCACATGCACACCTGGTACGGGAAGCTGCACCTCAAGAAATCTGGCCAGGCCGCGGTCAAGCTGATGGACAGAGAGACCTACGTCATGGCCAAGTGCAGCTTCCTGGAGGGTGAGATCCGCCACCGAGAAGCAGTCCCTCTCACAACCCTCTCTCTCAGGCAGCCTACTGAGAGCCAGTCCTCTTCCAGCCGAGTCAGCTCCTGTCTCCAGGCAGGTGTCTGTGGAGCGTACCAAGACGGAGAACGCACGGACAGCAGTTCTAACCATGGCGGAGCACGTGGAGTACTCCCTGGCACAGTGGGAGAAAGGAGACAGCACTTCCACCACAGTCCAACCTACATCCACCCCCAGCTCCACCTCCACAGAAAGGTAGAGAGCCAGACAGGAGGGGAAGAGCCACACTGTCCTGCTGGAGATAAGAGACACCATCAGGAGCAGTATAGATATCCTCTCTCAGCTGGTCCACACCGACTCCTCATCCTCCAACCGCAAGCCCTTCCTCAACCTATGTGAACCAGACCCTAACGAACATGGCGGAACCCCAGTACCAGGTGGTGAAGGACAGGATCACCGATCTGCTTCACAACCCTCCAGATCCAGATGAACTTGCTCCCACCCAGTCCAGGTCTGCTCCTCCACCCCAGGTGATGTCCCTCCCATTCCAAGGCTTTCCACAGGCCCTCACCTACCAGGGTTACGGCTACCAGGAGGTCCAGCAGCACAGGCAGCAGCCCTTCCCAGTCCAGGCACAGGTTCATCGGATGACACCATTGCCATCAGTTCCACTGATGCCACCCATGCCACCCATGCCACTGATGCCACCCATGCCACCCATGCCACTGATGCCACCAACGCCACCGATGCCACCCACATCACCGATGCCACCCACGCCAGTCCTCACATAGCTTCAGACCAGACAGCCCCACTACACTGCTCCTTCCACCCCACAGCCAAGCCCGGCCTCAGTACAACTATTATTGGTACTGGGGCTGACACCCCATGGCATGGAGGAAGGAGCTCTCAAAATCACGGGGCTGAGCCACCTGTCTGAGAGCTTCCTCAACACACCATCCCCTGTTGTCCTCTCGTGGCCAGGCACCTCAGTGGTGCTTCAGACCAGCACTCCAGCAGCAGCCACCTCCACAGCACCTGGACCCTTCACCCCTGAGACTGGGCACACCTCTGAGTGACAGAGAAGAGTGACAGAGACTGGGTGGCTACCTGTAGACTTTATTTGGACAATTGACTTGGGTCATTTTTCTTTTACACCTTGTCATTAATAAAGATTATCTTTGTTTCACACACTTGCCTCATTTATTTTTGTAAATAAAGTCTTGGTGGAAACTTTTAGAAATGGTTTAAGCCTTTGCATGCTTGTGGGATGGGTTAAGATAGCAGTGGGGTGGGCAGGGATATCTTTGGGATGGGTAATATCTGTGGGATGGGCAGGGATACCTGTGGGATGGGCAGGGATACCTTTGGGATGGGTTAAGATAGCTGTGGGATGGGTTGAAATAGCTGTGGGATAGATAAACCTCCAGTGCAAGCAGAGTGGGACTGTATGGTCCACCCTCCCAGCTGCCACACATATGGCCCTTTATTATCAATAACAATGTAAGCATTGATCCACACATGTCAACACAAACACAACTCTTTATTAAATGTCCTGTTCATTGTAGGCCCACCCAACATACATGGCCCAATCTCATCTGTGTTATGAGACAGGCTGAAGGAAGCATCCATTAATCATCTATCATCCTGTCTTGCCACTCCACTGCTCTAGCTGGGGAGTTGCACCAGTGTTTCAGGAGGTTGCGCTGCTTCTTCCCTTCACGTGAGGCTCTGTTGGGGCCTTGCACATCCTCAGTGTCTATCAGGTTTCGCCCTTGCCTCCATTCACCAGGCTCCATGTCCCCATTGCCTTGTTGGAGCTCCACGAGCCTTTTCTGCAAAACTGGGTAGCGGGTGTGCATGAGATTGTGCAGGATGCAACAAGCTTCCACGATCCTCCTCATGGTCTCTGGGCGATGCTGCATGGTAGTGAGAAGTACCTGGAACCTGTTGTCCAGGATGCCAAAGGTGTTCTCCATCACCCGCCTTGCCCTGGACAGCCTGTAGTTGAAGATCCTCTCTTCACGGGTGAGGCATCTGGAAGTGTAGGGCTTCATGAGGTAGGTTCTGAGGGAGAAGGCGTCATCCCCCACGATGATGTAGGGCACATCTTGTGTGTCGTTGGGCAGGGGGTCTGGATCTGGGAAGCCCATGATGAGGTTGCATTCCAGCCCCTCCTTCAGGTGACTGGAGTTGTATACCTGGGCATCTGAAGATGAGCCATTGCCTGAAGCATCGATGTACATGAACTTGTAGTTAGCATCGACCATGGTGAAGCGGATGATGCTGAAGAAGCCCTTTGTCAGGCAGAGCTCCATTCAAAATCCAGGAAAGAAATACTTAGACTCTTTATTTTAGAGAAAAGACATATTTTACTGAAAGTGAAGTGGTAGCAACCAAAGAATTCTGAATCTGAGAAATTAGGCGCACAATTCACGTATACAAAGTGATGGAAATGTTCCCACCCCCAATAGTTCAGATGACACTTCCAATTAGAAGTTGTGAATATGATCATGTGGGCATCTTCAGGTGATGATGAGGCCTCTGTCCGTTGACCTTGGCATATTTTGATAACAGGTTGCAGTTGCGCAGAGAAAAGAGAAAGCTAAGCAAGAAATAGAAACCTAACTCTATTGTAGGCTTCCCCCCCCCATTTAAACAACAGAAGAATTTAACACCTCCAGCTCACTTCCCAGACTTTCCCTTCCTCCCCCCGTTACTTATGGCAGTTGAAAGATACAAAGCAATAGTAGAAGATCTTGAAGGCTGACATTCGGCCCTCCTAGAAAAAGGAAAACCATCAGTCCTAGAGGAGAGAGAGGAGAAAATATAAAGACAATTATTAATCATTCAGCAATTACAAAATGCTTTGATCAACTTAGGGGCTTTAACGTTAGGTTTTTCATTCGACTTGCGAAGAAGGGAAATGTTTCCTGGCTACAAGATCGTGGAGTCGACCCCTCCATTTGCGAGAGTCCAGAATTTCTTTAACTTCAAAATGTTGTTCACCTTCAATCAGTATTGGTATGGGAGGGTCAGCTTGGATGGGTCTTAGATCAGAAGTACGTTCAGGTTTTAGCAAACTAACATGGAATACCGGATGAATTCGTCGAAGAGTTTTGGGTAAGTTCAGCTGGACTGTTACAGGATTTATAATTCGTTCAATCGTGAAAGGACCAACATACTTAGGACCAAGCTTCTTTGACTTTTGAGTGGTCTGCAGGTATCTGGTGGACAGGAAAACCTTGTCGCCCACTTTATATTCTTTGTGTGGGGATCTTTTCTTGTCTGCAAATTTCTTATGAGCTTGATGGGCCTCATCTAATGCTTTGCGTGTCACTGGCCAGTTAAGTTGGAGTTGAGTTATCCATTCACCCAACGAATGGATGTTAGGTTTTTCACGAGGAAGTTCAGGTATGGGAACGAAATCTTGTTCCGAAGCCACTTTAAATGGAGTAAATCCAGTACTACTGTGTTCGGAGTTGTTATATGCCACTTCGGCAAATGGTAGTAATTTGGACCAGTTATCTTGTTGATAATTTATGTAACATCTAAGATATTGTTCTAACACTGCATTAGTTCTCTCACAGGCCCCATTAGTTTGGGGGTGGTGGGCGGAGCTTAACCCCTGGGCGGAGCCTATTAACTTCAGGAACTAACTTCACATGTTCATCCAGAGTTTCCGTGTAGATAAGGATATCATCAAGATAAACCAGAACCCCCCTGTATAAATGTTCATGTAACACTGGATTGATCATTTGCATGAATACAGCTGGGGTCCCTTGTAGCCCAAAAGGAAGAACGTTGAATTGGAAGCAACCAATCGGGCAGTTAAAAGCGGTCTTCCACTCATCCCCTTCCTTAATTCGAATTCGGTAGTATGCTTCTCTCAAATCCAACTTTGTGAAAATCTTTCCCTTCGTTAAATGGGCCAACATGTCCTTCATCAAAGGAAAGGGGTACATGTTTTCCACAGAAATAGTGTTCAAATTTCTGTAATCCACCACCAAGCGTTTGGAACCCTCTTTCTTTTCCCGGAACAGCACTGGGGCAGCTACTCGGGGTCTAGCAGGTTGAATGAAACCACGTTTCAGATTTTTATCTATAAACAATCTTATCTCTTCCAGTTCCCGTGGGGTCATTGAGTACAACTTTGGTTTCGGGAACTTCACCCCAGGCAAAATCTCAATAGCACAGACTGTTGGCCGGTGAGGCGGAAGCTCATCCGAGGCCTTCTCGCTGAACACTTCTTTTAAATCCCAATAATCTTTGGGAATTTTCTCCTCATCTTTCACGGGCTCAGTACCTGTGGAAGCTATTTCAATTAGGTCCTCAGGCTTCGGCTGGGATCTGGTCCCTCCTCTCAGTCGCTGCTTTGTGTGTATGCACAACAACCCCTTTCGCCAGTTAACCTGGGGGTTCCATTTCCGGAGCCAGGGCAATCCCAGTATTAATGGTTGCTCCATCCCAGGGACCACAATAAAACGCAGGGTCTCATCATGCTCTCCCATGATTATTTCTATAGGTTCCGTGACAAAACGGGTGGGGCAACCTCCAGCCACTGATCCATCTAGTTGGCAAAAGGAAATGGGCATCTTCAAAGGTTTTAGCTTTAGCCCCATTTTCTTCACTACTTCCGTGTTGATTATACACCTTGTACACCCAGAATCTAACAGGGCTAGCATTTCCCCTTTGACCCCTGAATTGGGTACCCTCAACTTCACCAGAATGGTCATAGGGCCCATGCTTGGACTTACCAGGAAGACGTCTTCCAAGTCAGAATCCTCCTCCTCAGGGGTCACTGGGGCTTCTGATTCCTCTCCTGCGGGAGGGGCGACCTCTGCTGTCTCTTTCGACTTTAGTGCTGTTTTGCGAGGCTTCGCTGGGGACTTTTCATGTTTCTTTCCTTCCTTTGGCACCCCCTTTGGCTCCAACTTGTTCACAGCCTGGTGACCTTCTTTCCCGCATCGAAAGCAGGCCGAGGGGTTGGGTCTTGCTGCCACTCCTCCCTTCTGAGGTTTAGGAGCCACCTGAGGACGTGTGGTGGAAAACTTGCTCCACCCATAACCTCCCCACCGTTTACTTCAGATTAAATCAATCTCCACTTCTTCTGCCAGCAAGTACCACATCTGCAAGTCATTGGGGTCTCTTCTAGCAGTGCATCTCTGGTACACATCTTCATTTAAACCATCTTTAAACAGTTCTATCAGGGCTTCTTGGGGCCAGCCTCGGAAATGGCTGGCTAACTGTCTAAATTCTTGGGTGTAGTCAGCCACAGACCTCCGCCCGTTTTATGGCTTTCATCCTAATTCGGGCCTTGCGCTCTGCCAATGGGTCCTCAAACCTAGCCCGCAGTGCAGCCATGAATAGGTTATAATTCAGCAACTGAGGAGCATTATCATTATGCAAGGTCACCATCCACTCTGCCGCTATTCCCTCCAGAGCCCTGGTAACACACCTCACTTTGGCTGCTTCTGAGGGAAAATCCTCCCCATATTCTTCCATATGGCTCCAACCTTGAGCTAGGAAAAATCCCAAGGTTTTGGGATCCCCCCTGTATTTTACTTCTAACGGAGGCAGCCTAGGAGCTCTACGCCTTCTCGGAATCACACCTCCCGCTGAAGGCCCTGGGGCTGCTGCTGGATCGGGTTGATTTATGGGAGAGGGAGTTGCTCTGCTTCTTCTGGCTGGGGCTACTTCCCCTCTCCCTTCATACCTTTGTGCAGCTTGAGGTTGTTCAAAGGCTTCATTAAGGAGTCTCCTGGCTTGATGCAGCAAGAGTTCCCTCTTTTCCTTCTCTTGCCAAGGCTCCTCTTTTCCACGCCGGCAGGTAGTTGTGACCCCGGGGGGAGGGAATCCTCCTCCGGATCTTTCCAACCAACTCCCACCCACCATCTGGGCTTCACCACTGGATCCTCTTGCAAACTGAGCTCTGCTAGCGATTGGACCTCCTGCACCAGACACAGAATCTTGCCCTCCAATGGCTCCCGGATCCTCTTGGTCACTATTTGAAGATGACATGATGTCCAGGTCCCCTCAGAAGAAAATTGGGTATTCTCTCCAGGTGGGCTGGTGGGAGATTCAGAATAATGTCAGGCGGAGTTCCATTCAAAATCCAGGAAAGAAATACTTAGACTCTTTAGTTTAGAGAAAAGACATCTTTTACTGAAAGTGAAGTGGTAGCAACCAAAGAATTCTGAATCTGAGAAATTAGGCGCGCAATTCACATATACAAAGTGATGGCAATGTTCCCACCCCCAATAGTTCAGATGACACTTCCAAGTAGAAGTTGTGAATATGATCATGTGGGCATCTTCAGGTGATGATGAGGCCTCTGTCCGTTGACCTTGGCATATTTTGATAACGGGTTGCAGTTGCACAGAGAAAAGAAAGCTAAGCAAGAAATAGAAACCTAACTCTATTGTATGCTTCCCCCCCCCCCATTTACACAACAGAAGAATTTAACACCTCCAGCTCACTTCCCAGACTTTCCCTTCCTCCCCCCATTGCTTATGGCAGTCGAAAGATGCAAAGCAATAGTAGAAGATCTAGAAGGCTGACACCCTTGTAGTTGAAATAAGTGGACCCCGACTTGGCTGGCATTTTGCAGGCCACGTGCTTCCCATCTATGGCTCCAACGGTGTGGGGGAAGTTCCACTTCTGATACCACTGCTCTTCAACTTTCTTCCAGCCTTCTTCAGTGGAGGGGCACTGGAGGAGCTCCTCCAGGTATTCTTCGATGATGGCCTGCACCACTTCTCTGACCACAATGCTGATGGTGTTGTGTGGCACCCTCCAGCTGTACTCCATGCTCCTGTAGGTGATCCCGGAGGCCATGTGGTGCAGAGTCAGTGCCACCTTGAGCCCAGGGTCCAGGCTGGGCCGGAAGTTGGTGCTCTGCTTGGTAAACCTGGGTGTCAGCCACTCCACAACTTCGTCAAACATGGCTGGAGGCATCCTCATGAAGTTCTGGAATGCACAAGGGTCTTCATTCCTCAGCTCCACCATCAGCTTGTTGTACAGTCCGTACTCTGCTCTTCTCCTGATCCATCTTCGGACCCAGATGCTTCTTGGCTGCCTCCTTTTCTTCCCGTAGTAGAGTTGAAAGAAGCAGGGGTTTCTCCTTGGAGGTTCTTCTGGGTTCACAACTGCTGTTTAACTTGTGCCCCAACTGTTCCCTTTTTTAAAATGAGCAGCCGCTCAGATGGTCAGTCAAGGCCTTACTATTTCATTTTTGCAATGTGCTCTATGTGTACTTTACTGGGGTTACCTGGAAGACCACCTAGACCACCATATAGTTCAAAAATGAATCCAATATCACATGTCAGCAACGCTCTGGAAGATACAATGGTGCATTTTGCATTTTTCTTCCAGATGCAGTTGAAGATATTAGATGATACACTTTCTCTATTGTGGTATCTGACCCCTGCAACAGTATCTCCCTTGATCATTTGTATAGCTCCCACAAGGGTTCCCTAAATCCCAGACCTCTAGTTAGGTGGCTTGTTGAGTTCCTAATGGGATTTCTTACAGTATGGTGTATGGTCTTGTCCAGGTTCACATGTTAGCTTCAATTTTTTCTTTCTTTAACTATGTAAGCTGCCCAGAGTCTTTTGAGAATTGGGCAGCCTACTAAATCTAAATAAATAAATAAATAAAAAGCAATATGCTAATACCCATTATATTGATTGGATAGAAAGGAGAAGGGGAGAAAATGGAAGATACAACACCTTTTTGGAAAGCAAATAATATGAACCAATTGAAATAGAGCCTTTCTTATTGATTCTAAATGTGGAAATGGTAAAAAAAAATGAAATATAGAAAATAGTACCACTATTCTGTAAAACAGAATTCTGTAAAACATTAACAGAAAATTAATGGTATAATCAGGGATGGGATTCAAAATTTTGTGGGCATGGCTTCGGTGGTGCGCGTGGCTTGGTGGTCATGTTATTGGCTGGGTGTGGCCAACTCAATATCACTCACATCAAGACACACATCTCCTCGCCTGGCCTCTCATGACTGTGGGGATGCTGCAATAGTCGTAAGTATGAAAAATGGTCAAAAGTCACTTTTTTCAGTGCCACTGTAACTTTAAATGATCACTCCACACAAGCAAAGTACAGCAAAGGAGGGAAAAAAGAACTCCAGAGATGTTTCTGAGACAGGAAGTCTAGTCCTGCCAAGTCCTTAACCCTGTAATAAGGGTTAACAGAGAGGCAACATCAGAATGTTTCCTTCCTGTCTTCCTTACAGGATTAGGCCAGTAAATTCTTCTAATGACCGGTTCTCTGAACTGCTTAGAATGTTAACAACCGGTTCTAGCAACTAGGTGCGAACTCGTAGAATCCCACCCCTGGGTGTACTCATATTATGAAACTACTACCATCAGTATGATGCATCATACTAAAAATGTTATATTCCATCATCCTGCTTCTTAAAGAAGTCAGTTAAAAATCACAAAGAATCTTACAAAGAGAAAAGGAATTTCTATATACTCCCTTATAATCCCTACTGTTGAGTTGAGAAAAGTGATGAATGAAACCCTGAACTTATTTCAAATCAGTTAGACAGGTAAATCCATGAAGATGGAAAACTTCATTTAAAATGTTGACCTGGGGCAGGAGCTCTTAGAGTAGAAAGTCATCTAGGATAATTTGAGATTAGCTTTATAGTCTCCTCCAAAATAGAAAAATGAAGCTGTGCAAATAATCAGCCACATCAAGTCAGATATATTTCTATGTAATATAAACCTATGTAATATTCATTGGAAAATGTGATGCATAGTGGGGTTGTATGAAGCAATTTACTCATAATTTTATTGTTCAAATCACATTTATTTACTATTAGAATCTTATTTAGAGAAATAATGAATGAATGTGTTCCAAGTCACATGAAAATTCATCTGAATATAGTTACTGGATTTTTGTGGATTTTCCTTCACAGTATTTGTAAAACCTTGAAAGAGTCATAAGAAAACACTCTAACACCTAGATGAAGATATTTCTCAGTTTTCATAAGATAAAGAAAAACATTTTATGAATATAAAATGTATCACTCATTCTATATCCAAATATCTGATTTAATGATCATTATTTTTGGTGTAATACTGGAATTGCTAAGTGGTGCTTTGGGGGTCACTTTTATATTTAATAGTTCTTTTTAAGGACAGATTAGTGAACTAATTAAGGATAATCAAGGGATCATTCAAAGGGAAATAGTTGTTATGCTTAGCTTTCCACAGGAAAGTATGGGTCTCATTATTGATGGTTTTTACTATCAGAAGATTTGTGAAAAATGGGCTTTTCTTGCACACTCACAGTGCAGATGACATTTTCAAGAGTCAAAAATTGCCAACAATTGCAAATAATGGTGAACAATTTCTTCCCAGCATTATAATAGGTGACAAAACTTGATCTCATCATCATTAATGAGAAATGAATCATTCATCCAATAAATATTATCATAAACCCTTCATTTGTGGGGGTGAAATAAAAAAAAAAGATTTCAGCAGGAAATCATTGTTTGGGGTGCAGATGTAAAGCCTCATATTTTTTTAAAATAAACATGAAACCACTGTCAACTTAGAGTGCTATTGTTAAGCCTGGGTTCCCCAACCAGGGTTAGGTAAACAAGCTAAACAGAATGTGCAGCGTTAGTCAGATAGGCACACAGATAAATGAGTGAGCTAAGCTTGTATGTTTATTAACATACAGTAAAAATAACAGATACGCTTGTGCTATCAAGAATATATTTTATTCCAGTATAAGTTTATAGCATAGTCAAAAACAGTCCAATATTCATTTACCATGTAGTCAGTCCATTGAGGGATATTCAGTTAGCAAAGTCCATGTAGAATATCCTATTGTCAGTTCACATAAATCAGTCCGTTGTTGTCTCTCCCGTTCGAGCAATGCAGGCTTGCTTCCAAGCAGTAATCAGGGATCATCAAATCCAGAGAGAGAGAGAGCAAGCTGTAGCCTTGCTACTTTTATATGGTTTTCATAACCACACCCACAGTTGCTATTTTACAGTTAAAGCTACATACACTAACTATGATTCATAGTTAGTATTTCACCTAAAACAGTTAGGGTGAACAATGTTATCCCTAACAGCTATATTGAAGCACCTTTGAACAATGGTGGTATAGAGCTGGGAAACAGGAAGAAACATGATAATGTTAAGCCTCGCATATCAAAAGCCATCCAAGAAGCAATTTGAATCTCACTGCTTTATCCAGCCCAATACAGAATCCAGATTTGGCACCATGTGATGTCTATATTTTACCAAAATTTGAAGGAACACTTTCATGGACATCTTTTATGAATCACATAAAGAGATGGAAAAGACTGGTTGAAAGGGAAAATGTGGAGTGTTTTTGTGAAGCCTTTAGAAGTTTGTCCATCATTGGCAGAAGTATATAATGAGTGGTAATATTTATGGGGAGAATATATATTGAGGACCTTGTCAAGAATTATTTTCCAGTTTCTCTTATAAAAATATGCTTTTTAAAAACTAAAGATTTGGAGGTAAGACAATGCTTCTCATTCAGCCCTTACAACCACATCTGAGCTCAAAATTTCTGTTTGTAAGCAAAACTGTGTTGTCCCAATTTTTGACCTTTCTTGCTATAATTGTTAAGTGAATCAGTGCAGTTAAGTTAAAAACATGAATTTTTAATGAATCTGGCTTCCCCCTTTACTCTATTTGTCAGAAGGTCACAAAAGGTGATTAAGTGTCTCCAGGAATTCCAATGATCATAAATACATGCCAGTTGCCAAGCATCTGAATTTTGATCACATGACCCTGGGGATGCTGCAACAGTTGTTAGTGTGAAAAATGGTCATAAGACACTTTTTTCAGTAACTTCGAATGGTCATTAAATGAATGGTTTTAAATCGAGGACTACATGCAGTTTGGAACTGGATTTAAGTTCAGTTCCAACATATTTTTGTTTTCTGCCTGATATTAATCAGGGTCTCTTATAATATTACCAAGCTTTGTTTTATAGCTATCAAGATTTGTAAGAGTTTAACTTGATTGAACCTATTTCAAATTTAGTAGTAATACTAAACTCTCCAATAATTTGAATGCTTCAAAACTCATTAAACTTGGTTCCAGATGCATTTTGAACATGAAAATATTGTCCCAGTATTTGGCCTTTTGTTTAGTATCCAATGTGCTACTAAAGGAAGAGGGGGATGGCTGAGGGGAAATCAGCCATTCTAGGAAGGTCACTGCAAAAGGAGGGGAGAGACACAGAAGGCAGATAGGAAGTTGGCTATGCTGTGAAGGTCGCTGACATAGAAAAAGAGGAAGACAGAAAGAAAGGGGTACATGGGAAGTTACTTGGTTTGTTTGCTGCTCGTCCTTTTAAGTACCCATCACACCTTCAAGAATGAATTAACATAAATATCGAGGTAGCACTGCATTGGTAATGTATGTATTCAAAGTAATTTTCCTGAAGAGAAAGTTTCAACAGTGGTAGCTGTGCTCAATTTAACTCTTTTATTCCTTTGTTTCATTTATTTCATTTTTTAATCATTTTTAATTTATTCTGAGATAGACATTAGGCTAGTCATTGACCAAAATAAGGCTCTTGGCTTGACTTGAACATTTTGGAACTAATTCTAAATTCAAAGATAATATAGTGATAGGAAATTCGGAAAGGGGGGAATCCTGCTGATGTAATGGATATATGATTTTGAATATGGTCAAGGAAAACCTGGTCTCTGTCTTAAAGTGTCTTGAGAATGCTATAAACGCCATAAATGCACTGGAGCATGACTTTAATAGAAATACAGTAGAAGCTATTTTGACTGCTTCATGAAAGATAGAGATCCCTTCCACTACATTAGAAACATAATGGCAGCAAATTATTTTTGCTTGCACAGTGAGGAAAGCAGATATGGTAGGGATAAAATTACAGTTGCATCATGAGCTTGCAATTGTTAAAATAGAAAGTATGTCTGCACATATAGTGAGCACATTATCCTAATTTTGGAGGTCTAGGGATTTTATAATTCCAAACTTCCTAGCCTAAAACTGATAGCTTCCTTTTTCCTCTCTACCTCTGCAAAAAGGAAAGCAGAACACAAACTCCTTGCTAGAGAAAAAGTGTGCAGTTGGATAAAAAGGTAGACTGATAGATGACGCAGTTCTTTTCTGATATTCCCCTCCCCAAACAACCAATGATTATAGGTCTAATTTTAGACAGATAATTTACTTCTCTTTTTGGGGATCTACAATGATGTGTGCAGTTCTCAATTGACATAAACTGAATTACAGTTAATTTGCAGCAGAACATATGTCTGTAATTCTTATATCAGTCCTATTCCCCTTTCAATTACTCAGCTCATCCTGAGGATAGGGAATTTTCTATTTCTGTAGATATGCTGTTTTGAATTGGTGAAGTTATTATTAATAATGTCCTATTCTGTCTCTGATTCAGAATCAACTAATCTCTTGCAATTAATGTTTCTGTGGTATCCAACTTTAATGTTTATCTAAATGTCTTTCTTCTTATTAAAAAAAGTACTTTCCTTTATATAGAACTAGAGTGATTAGAGAAAAAGGTAGGATTCTGGCTATATAAAAAAAGAAAATCACAGAACGTTATATGAGAACTAATTTTCATATGATTGCTACAAACAGGCTTTGTTGAGGAATATCAAGATTGGCAAAGAAAATAATAGTGTTCTGTATGGAACTTGGTAGGTTCCAAGTCCCTCATTCTGATTGGCCGAAAAGGCCATTTACAAATTGGTTCACTAAGAACCAATCCAGGAAGCCACCAAATGGCGGGAAGAGTTAAACAAATGTCATTGGCCACAAGTCAGCAGGCAAGCTGCTATATAAAGGGCTGCTGTGGCTTGGGCTATGTTCCGTATCTTTTGCCTTGCAAGTTTAAATAAAATAGTTGTTGTTTGGAACCTGGTTTCACGCACTTCTTTCCGGATGGAACACTGGCGATGAAGGTGGGATTGTCATAGAAGGTGAGACTGAAGCACATGGCGATCTGAACCGAGCGAGAGAGATGGCCGGTAACAACGTGCCGCCTGCACCCTTCAATCCTGATGAGGAGGATTGGGAATCATATATCGATCACTTTCTGATGTTTCTAGAAAGCTACGAGATGGAAGAAATCTCAGACCAAAGGAAGAGGGCTGTCTTCCTTACACACTATGGACCGGCCGTATTCAAAATGGTGAAGGTGCTGGCGAAACCCAGAGATGTCAAACAGATGACCTGGTCCGACCTGAAATGAATGCTCCAAACACATTACACACCGGTAGTCTCAAATTTAATCAAAAGGCATGAATTTTATAAGAGGGACCAGATGGAGGATGAAACCGTAGCAGATTTCGTAGCAGCCTTGAGACACATCGGAGGAGCATGTGAGTTCCAGAACATGGACGAGGCAATGAGAGACTGCGTAGTCCTCGGCCTGAAGGACTCTACCCTTCAGAGCAAACTACTGAATAGGCCGAACATAACCGGGGCCAAAGCCATTGCAGAAGCAACTGCTGCCGAAGTAGCAAAGAAGTCAGCAGCCACCATGCGGAAAATGAACGCAGTTCCAGACCTACCAACCCAAACCAGGGACAAGAAGGCAGAGGGAGGAAAGAAACAGCTCACAGCGACAACCCACCACGAGGACATCGAAACCCAGAGTGACACCGAAGACGAAAACAAAGATGTCCATAAACTCTATTCAGATAGAAAATGGTGTGAAAAGAGGAGAAATCGGCGGGAATTTCAGTGTGCGGGCTGCAGAAGCAATCACCCGCGGGCTGAATGCAGGTTCTTCGACGCAATATGCCGGGCTTGTAATAAAAGGGGGCACATCGAAAGGGTCTGCCACAACAAAAAGAGCTATAGTCCAAAAAGACGCGACAGCACCCCCCCCCCCCCCAGACATGATGACAGACAAGCCGGCAGCAGATGGAACCACAATAAGAGGACAGGTGACAGGGAAGAAATGCATCAGATAGTCACCATTGGCAATGCCAGGTTGGAAAGTGGAAAGAAGGTTTGGATAGAGGTGAGCATTGAGGGGAGACCCTGTGAGATGGAAGTTGACTCAGGGTCATTCCTATCAATGGTATCCTGGAATACCATCCAGCGCTTAATACTGAACATTAAACAGAGAGAACTACAGAAGCAAAAACTTGTGTTAAAAGACTATCAGGGAAATCGAATCCCAGTAGTTGGACATTTTTTAGCTGAATTTAAACACCCTGCCGAAATCTTGCCTCTGACCATCATCGACCGTGACTGCTCTAGCCTATTAGGAATCGAATGGTTCGCGCCCCTGGGAATCGGGATGACTGGGATCAACTGCATTGCTACAACCAACTGGGAGGAGAGCTTGCTCCAAGAATTCCAAGATGTTTTTGACAGGACTCTAGGCAAGTACAAGGGGACCCCAATTTCATTTAGCCTAGACCCAAAAATAGCCCCCATCCGTTTAAAGGCCAGATGCATCACATTCGCGCTATAACCAAAAATTGACGAGCAGCTAAATAAGTTAACAGCTCAAGGGGTTTTAGAACCAATCGACCATGCCAGGTGGGAAACCCCTATTGTCACACCGGTGAAGCCAGATGGGTCAGCACACATCTGCGGGGATTAAGCGCTCCAACAAAGCGCATACCCAGTGCCAGTAGTGCAACATTTACTGCACTCACTAAGGGGAGGAAAAATATTCACAAAGCTCGACCTAGCACAGGCCTATCAACAGCTACCCATTGATCCCATTACAGCACAGGGACAGACTACAGTAACACATAGAGGGGCATTCAAATGTAACCTCCTCCAATTCGGTGTTAGCGTTGCCCCAGGCATGTTCCAAAGCCTCATGTAACACCTGCTAAATGGAATCAAAAGTGTCATCCCATACTTTGACGATGTACTGGTCTCAGCAAAAAATACCAGAGACTAGGTTAAGAGAAGTCTTAACAAGATTTAGGAAGTCAGGTCTCAAAGTGAAGAGAGAAAAATGTGAACTGGCCACTAACCAGGTTGAATTTTTGGGCTATTTAATCGATGAACAAGGCATTCACCCCACCCAAAAAAAAGTGAAGGCTATCAAAGATGCTCCCAGACCCAAAAACAAAAATGATCTCCAGGCATTCCTAGGCCTCATAAATTTTTACAACATGTTCCTGCCCCATAAGGCAACAATAGCAGAACCCCTACATCGTCTGCAAGATGAAAAAAACTGCTTGGACATGGGGCCACCGGGAACAGAAAGCTTTCCAAGGTATCAAGGACCTATTATCATCAGACACCATTCTCATCCAGTTTAGCAATACCCTGCCTCTGATGGTCACCTGTGATGCCTCACCTTTTGGGATCGGTGCCATCCTGAGTCACCAAGTCCCAGACGGCAGAGAGGCACTGGTCACCTTTTACTCCAAGACGCTCTCCAAGTCGGAACACAATTACAGCCAACTTGATCAGGAAGCCCTTGCAATCATCGCCGGAGTCAAACGATTCCATGAGTACCTTTACGGTAGACCTTTTTCTATCATAACTGATCACAAGCCTCTTCTTGGAATCCTAGAGGATTCCAAGAATCCTAGATTCTGTCACTGAGAATGACGAGGTGGTCTGAATTCCTCACCACCTATTCCTACACGCTGCTCCACCGACCCGGCAAAGCCATTCTACACATCGACGCCCTGAGCTGTTCCCCATTGCCCATCACAGAGGATGACCCTGCTCCAATCACCTCCACATTTCAGCTTGAGAACTGCCTAGAGCTACCGCTGACTGCAGCCGACGTCGCGAAAACCACAGCCAAAGACCCTTTGAGGGCGTGCATATTGAACTGGATAAGTAAAGGCTGGCCAGAGGAAAACAAAACTGAGACTTTTAAACCTTTCCGTGCCAGACAGACCGAACTGTCTATTGAAAAGGGGTGTATTTTATGGGGTGACAGGGTGGTAATTCTGAGCAGCCTCCAAGAAGATGTCCTGGGCATAGTCAAAATGAAAGTCCTGGCCAGGAGTTACGTCTGGTGGCCAGGGCTGGACAAAGACATTGAACGCTGGGTTGCAATATGCCAGGACTGTCAAAAAGTGAGGCCTTCCCCCCCACAGGCACCAATAAGAGACTGGGAAACTCCCTGGGGTCCATGGTCTAGAGTACATATTGACTTCGCTGGCCCAACAAAGGGGAACACTTTCTTAATTGTGGTTGATGCATATTTGAACTGGTTGGAAGTCATCCTCATGGCTTCCACTACAACCGAGGCTGTTATAAAACAGCTCGACAAACTGTTTGCAACGCATGGGCTATCTGATTTATTGGTTTTGGACAATGGGCCTCAATTTACAGTCTTGCAATTTGAACAATATTTGGCTGCCCAGGGTATCCGTCATGCCTTAACCATGCCGGCCCATCCGGCTGTGAATGACAGGGCCAAATGCATGGTTCGGTATACTAAAGAGGGCCTAGAGAGAATGGACAAGGGGGACATGCAGGACAAACTAAACTGACTACTAATCTTGCAACATATTACCCCTAGTAGCACAACAAATAAAAGCCCAGCTGAACTTTTAATGGGTAGGAAACTACGGTCCTACCTGGACAGGTTACACCCCACTTACACCTGGGACAAACCCCCCAACTCCACCAGCAAATACCGTTCCTTCGAAATCGGCAACCTAGTCTATGCCAAGAACCTTAACAGGGACCCTCTATGGCTTCCAACCACCATCACACAAATCACAGGCCCCAAGTCCTACTGACTAATTTTGGATGATGGAAGGGAATGGAAGCAGCACAAAGACCAGCTTCGTTCCTGCAACCTCAAATGAAAAATAATAAAATAAAATAAAATAATAATTCTTCCGCTGCAGACCCAAAAATAATAAATTCCAACTATAAAACAACTAAGGAGGGGGGGAAGTACAAATAAATAAAAAAGGGAGAGATGAACCTCCCATAACAAGACAACAAACTCTGCAAAATGACAATCTAACCAAACAAAAAGAGCACTCACAGTTAGATGAACCCCAAGAAAGAAGTCCGGGAGCAGGAGAGAGAAGCGAGGCCTTCCTGGAAGGTGGCAGCCAGGTCAGCTTAACCAACCTGGTCAAACCAGGAGGGAGCGGCAGAGTCATCTCAACCAGCCCGAGAAACTCAGGAGGGAGCGGCATGGCTGACTCACCCTTCCAGGAGGGTCCATGGAGAAGGCCGAGAGAAGCAGCGATCCTGACCGAAGTGCTTGAAGACCAAAAGAAGACTGAGCTGCGCAGGTCAACTAGGACTAGAAAAAGCCCCTGCGTGACTACATCACCCACGTTGGACTGAACTAAAGGGGGAGGGGTGTTCTGTATGGAACTTGGTAGGTTCTAAGTCCCTCATTCTGATTGGCCGAAAAGGCCGCTTACGGATTGGTTCACTAAGAACCAATCCAGGAAGCCACCAAATGGCAGGAAGAGTTAAACAAGTGTCATTGGCCCCAAGCCAGCAGGCAAGCCGCTGTATAAAGGACTGCTGCGGCTTGAGCTACATTCCGCATCTTTTGCCTTGCGAGTTTAAATAAAATAGTTGTTTGGAACCCGGTCTCACGCGCTTCTTTCCGGACAGAACAAATAGACCATGTGTTTTGTACATCTCTAAAGGATGAGGGCCTTTTTCAATCTCTAAACAATAATGGCATCAAGATCTCTAGGAAAAACAGATACAGAGATGTTGATTTATCTGTTCTAAGCAGTAATGGCAACAAAATCATAATAGAAAGTGATAGACTTTTATAAAACCTTTTTCAGATGATTCAATGACCCACTCTAGTGATCAAAGTTTGCTTCTTCTCTTTGCCTATATTAGCAGGAGCACTTGGTGGATGTAAGGTGAATGGTGTACCTTAACTAATATCTTTAGGGCAGAATCACCTGCAAATACTGTTGCTAAGACAAAACAAATAATAGCAATGAAACAAAGTAAAATTAGGCTGCCATGTATTGTGATATCTCACAGACTGGAGCAAATTGTGCTTAAACCTACTGCCTGGATACTTACAAATTGAATACATTCACATATATGAATTTGTGTATTTAAATTTTTGGATGTTTTTGCAATGATCTGAAATTTTGTCTATCCTCTGGGAGACAAGCAAGTGTCTTTTGGCAGGAACATCAGGATTGAAAGAATTCTCTGAGTTGAAAGGCATAAAAAGTGGAATCATTCCAGAGACTGAAGGATAAATATTAAGGCGTTTTACCCCTGCAAGTGAACTATACAACACAAGGTCAATATTAATATCAGCTTAGATTAGATATGAACAATCACCAAATGACCACCTAACTGGGTAAATTAGATCATCTTCTTTGAAAAATGATACAGTTCAATTTTCTTGTTTGTCAGAAATGTACACAGTTTTATGTAATAATTAAAGAATGTTCCACGTCAGCAAGAAATAGATAGATAGATAGGTAGATAGATAGATAAACAGACAGACAGACAGACAGAGATAGAGTTAGAGATATATAGATACATGTGGATATTTGATTCTAATAATGTTACAAGTGTACATGACTCTTCTTTGTTCACCAGATATCCCCAATCCCCTGTCTATGGATTGCTACCAGACCACAGCCCATTGGCAACCAGACCCCACAGCTGATGGGCAAGTAGAGAAAGCTCCACTTGTGCAGGTGGTTTGTGCTTGTGCAAAACGATCACCCCCTCTACCACTGGATCCAGAAAAGGTTGTCGACTGTTGCTGTACACCATAAGATATCCTGCTTTCCAGCTTGTCAAAATAAATAAACAAACAATGACCAATATTTCAACACTTGGTTACATGGATACTTAATGTAATTCGGTGTAACTTTGGTAATTAAAAACTATTTTAAAGAAAGCCAGACCCACCTTTTTGAACTTAATCTCTTATTTCTGTGAGTTCAAACCAAAGGAAAGAGTGTTTCAGACTCTACCTTCCTTCTCCCTTTTTGGGATGCAAGGGGAATGAAAATCCCAAAGCAGATCTGATCTGATGGCATACTGTAGTTTATCTTTCCAAAATTAGTTAATCCCAACATTAATTGGTCTCAAGAAGGTAATAAAAACAGTTCTTTTTCATCATATATTTTGGGTATAAATGACATTGTGGGGCTGCTGCTATTTGTGTTATTTGCATATTTGCTATTTTTTGTATGGTTTGTATTTTATTCTAAAATTTTGAGATTTTAGAATAACCTAATCTTATTTCAACAGATTTTGGTTATTGTCATGGCAGATTTTATAAATGGACTATTTGGTAGAATGCTTAGAGTGGCATTCAAATCTTATGACAAGAGTAATCTATTTAACAGCCAGACACTGTGTCCTGAGCTCCCTGGAATAATCTGACTTAAGCCCATGTCCCACTGCACCAACGGATGCAAAGATGATGTAAAATGGATGAAAAAGCTTGCCATCCGTTGGAAAACGCGATGCATCCGTTGTGTACTCACTGCATGCATGTTTCATACGCTCTATCCGTCGAGCATCTGTCCACTGAAATTTCATCCGCGCAAGAAGTTTTGAGCTGCACAAAACTTTTTGACTGGATGAACTTTCCGTCGCATACGATGTAAATCTATGACACATACGGGCAACAAACGTTCTTCGTCCGTTGTCATCTGTAAAACGTCCACTGCATCCTCTCAGCATCCTCTGGACATCCTCTCAACTCACATCTGCTGCAGCTGAAAACGGAAAGAGGAGGCAGCGAAAGGTACACAGAAAGTCCACACAGCATTAGTAGCATGGAAATAGAAAGGATGTAAGCGGATGCATCTCATATATAAAGCATTAAAACGGACAAAACGTTTGTATATGGGACGTAACTCGGATATTTAGGATGTCTGGAGTATGCCTAGAGTATGTGGAAGGACACCAAGTGGAAAACCGATATTTCCTATAAAAAAGGGGAGGAAATCATCTGGATCTCAGTATGAGTCCAGCAGCCATGGTATACAGACCTCTCCACCCTTGGTCTTGCTCTTCCACATCATCCATTGATCTCCACCATGGATCATCACACAGTCCTTATGGTAGCTGCGATCATTCAATACCAGAACTCTTCAGACTGCTTCACGTTTTCTACACAAGGAGAAGAAGGAGACATCCAAGAGCTGTGTGGGTCTGAGGATGGATCGGGAGAAGAGTGGAGTTTGGACTGTATGACAAGCTGAAGGTGGAGCTGAGGAATGAAAACCCTTGTGCATTCCAGCACTTCATGAGGATGCCGCCAGCCATGTTTGACGAAATTGTAGAGCATCTGAGACCCAGGTTGACCAAGCCGAGCACCAACTTCCGTCCCAACCTGACCCTGGACTGAAGGTGGCACTGACTCTGCGCCACCTGGCCTCTTGAACCACATACAGAAACATGCAGTATGCCTGGAGGGTGCCACACAACAGCATCAGCAAAGTGGTCAGATAAGTGGTGCAGGCCATCATTGAAGAATATATGGAGGAGCTCCTCCAGTGTCCCATCACTGAAGAAGGCTGGAGGAAAGTTGCAGAACAGTGGTATCAGAGGTGGAACTTTCCCCACACCGTTGGAGCCATAGATGGGAAGCACGTGGCCTGCAAAGCTCCAGCCAACTCAGGGTCCTCTTATTACAACTACAAGGGCTTCTTCAGTATCATCCTCTTTGCCATGGTTGATGCTGACTACAAGTTCATGTACATCGATGCTTCAGGAAACGGGTCAGCTTCAGATAGCCAGGTATACAACGCCAGTGACCTCAAGGATGGGCTGGAACGCAACCTGATCATGGGTTTTCCAGATCCAGACCCCCTATCCAATGACACACAAGATATGTCCTACTTCATCGTGGGTGATGACGCCTTCTCCCCCAGAACATACCTCATGAAGCCCTACACTTCAAGATACCTCACCCGTGAAGAGAGAATCTTCAACTACAGGCTGTCCAGGGCAAGACGGGTGGTGGAGAACGCCTTTGGCATCCTGGCCAACAGGTTCCAGGTACTTCTCACCACCATGCAGCATCGCCCAGAGACCGTGAGGAGCATCGTGGAAGCTTGCTGCATTCTGCACAATCTCATGCGCACCCTCTTCCCAGTGTTGCAGAACAGGCTTGTGGACCATCAACAAGGCAATGGGGACATGGAGCCTGGTGAATGGAGGCAAGGACAAAACCTGATAGACACTATGGATGTACAAGGCCCAACAGAGCTTCACGTGAAGGGAAGAAGCAGCGCAACCTCCTGAAACACTGGTGCAACTCCCCAGCTGGAGCAGTGGAGTGGCAAGACAGGATGATAGATGATTAATGGATGCTTACTTCAGCCTGTCTCATAACACTGATGAGATTGGGCCATGTATGTTGGGTGGTCCTTCAATGAATAGGGCATTAATAAAGAGCTTTGTTTATTTTGAAATGTGTTGATCAATGAATAAATTGTTCTTGATAAAAAGGGCCATTTGTGTGGCAGCTTGAGGGTGGACCATACAGTCCCTCTATGCTTGCACTGGAGGTTTATCTATCCCGCAGCTATCCTTACCCATCCCATAACTATCCTTACCCATCCCACAACTATCCTTACCCATCCCACAAGCATGCAAAGGCTTAACCATTTTTTCAAAGTTTTCACCAACATTTTATTAAGTAAATAAAATGAACCAAGTGTGTGAAGCAAAGATAACCTTTATTAATAACTGTCTTAAGTAAACTGTATGACTTTATTAAAAAAGCAAAATGAACTAAGTAAAGTGTCTTTAAGCAAAGATAAAGGAAACAGGTAACAACTCAGTCTCTGGCACTATTCTCAGTCACTCTGAGGCATGTCCATGGTCTCAGCTGTCAAGCGGCCAGGGACTGTGGAGGTGGCTGTGGCTGGAATGCTGGTCTGAGGAGCCATTGGGGTGCTTGGCCCCGAGGGTACAACAGGGGATGGTGTGTTCAGGAAGCTCTCAGAGCTGACTCAGTCTCGTGAGTTTAAGAGCAGGAGAAGTACCAGCAGCAGCAACACCAGCACCACCACCAGCAGCAGCAGAAGCACCAGCAGCTTCAGAGTCAGTGCCAGGGGGTGGGATGGTGGTTCTGTCCTTCTTGCCAGGGCTGGCAGGAGTAGGCACAGGCTTTCTCTTCTTCCCTGACTGATTAACCATGGTGTTATTCGAAGATGTTTGTGGCAGCACGTCTTTCCTCTGAATGCTGACTACTTGCAAGCTGCATCCTTTTATATCCGCGGAGCTGACGCAATTCATACTCCCCGCATGCGCAGTGAACGCTTTGCATCTGCTGTGCATCCGCTATGCATCCGCTTCTTCTGCTATGCGTCCGCTTCGCAATTCTCCCCCAGGAGGCCTTCAGATGTGTCATCCGCTTCAATCCGCTGTCATCCGCTAGGCTTCCTACGAACATCTGCTTAACATCCTCGCTACATACTACCCCCGTCCTTTCCTTTCCATTCTTTTCCGTTCTGTTTATGCAAATTTGGGGCACTTTTTGGAGCAGATAACAACGGATGGAGCCACCCCCGAAATTTTGCTCGTCCGCTGTGTCCTTTTTGCATACGTTTTGTATCCGTCGGCCAGTGGGACCTAGCCTTTAGAGAATAAGAGGTGGATGTTGTAAGTGTCACGGAAGCAATTCCAACATAAAATGTATGTCTTATAAACCAAGGACTTAGAATTCAGGAAGTGCTTGTTTAGACTTTACATCTGCCACCTTTTGTGCTTCTATTCATCCAAGCTAGTGCTTTTGGCCAGAGTTAGAGAGAACCTTTTTAGCAAATGTCAAGACTAAATAATATGCAGTGTTAGTTTACTGAAGTGCTGTCGCCATCACTCATTTTGCAGAGCCATTCTGCCATGAGTTCCTGGCAATTGCTTTCAAGTCTGTTGTTGTCAGTGCTATGGCTAGACAACTGAGAAGGGGCATGTTAGCATCAGCAAAGTAGAAGCAGGCATGCTGGCAGTTTTGCTCCATGAAGCAAAATATTCATGTTCATTCACTCACTTCCTTTTTACTGCTGCTATCAGTTATGTCAGAACAAGGGAGGTATTTGTCATTGTTTGGCTCTTGTCAGAATTGCACATCATTTTTGAGTTACAAGGAACATTTAAATTACAGAAAAGGATGAAACCAATTGTGATTGAATGAGGAATGCCTTACAAAACAACAGATGCACAGCAGGGGAAAATGTCTTCTGCTATTGGTGATAGCACGTGCCTATTTCCCTTTTTCCTTCTAGGAAACTATATATGTATATCTACACACACACACTCACCTTCAAGCGGTATACATACATATATACATCCATACATACATGTGTGTGTGACAGAGTATGTATGTATGTATGTATGTATGTATGTATGTTGTCTTGGTGACAAATCTGTTAACTTCTTTTTTTTTCTCATTTGTATATTTTAATTTATACTTCATGGTTCATTCTGGTAAAATGAGGTGATAAAGTTTAAGGCTGGAGAACTCAAAGTACCTAATTCTAACCCCAGAAACAAAATGTCCAGAGGAAAAATTCTTCTGCTACACTTATGTGAACTTTCTCCAGGCGGTGGTGGGGAAATATTTCACAAACTTCAGGTTTGATCCATAGATTTCTAAGAAGATCCCTCTTTGGATTCTACTACTTGTTTTGAAAGCCAAGTCTTTCTTCTAGCTATAAAAAGGGGAAAGCTAGGATAAAGTGACTCTGGACATGATCAAGAACAACTCTTTATTTGTGGCAGTTGATGCTGTCTGAGATAAGGGATATGTATTAGGAATTCCTGCTTGTTCACAAGACAACTACATTCAGAGCAATTGTTGACTGGGCAAAGAGCAGAATCTGTGAACCATTAACACACTGGAAGTATAGCTTCTTGCAACACAGTTCATTCTTCCCTCTGTCTCATAGATAATGAAAAGCCAGCAAGTACAGATGTGAGATGCTTGGTAAGATTAGCTCTGAACAACAGTTTCAGTTAAAATACTGTGTGTTCTATAGGTTATGAAGAGGCTACTCAATTATAGATCCTCCAAATGGAGAGGAGACAGCCCTGATGGACGAGAAGAGTCTATGCAGTCCAGTTCCTACAACAACGTTTGGCAAGAGAGGTTAATCCTGCTGCATGCATTAAACAGTAATCAGAAATTGCTAAGTGTTAGAACATATGCTTACAGTATTGGCAGGTTTGTGGAAATATAATGTCTCCTTCATTTAATAGCAAGTATTATTAGAATGCTGTGCTTCACTAAATAGGCATCATTTTTTTTTTCGTTCCTTATCCAGAATACCTTCAACCTTACAAAATACTTCTCATGAAATATCTATTGCTCTATGTTACGGTTGTTGATTGCCTCCAAAACTCATTTTATTCTGAAGCCATTATCAAATGCAATTAATTCTCTTGAAGCCCTCCACTTTCCCCCAATCAATAGCAAACTTCATGGCATTGTAATTAAATTAACCAATCACTTCTCTGGGAATGGACCATATATTTCGTTGATGGTGTAGGTTGCTTTTTGCATTAAAAGCGCTTTTGTAAGGGAAAAAAATCCATTGGATTAATAAAATTAAACTTGTGTTCTTTATTTTACCTGGTTGTTTCTTTCAGAATAAATTCCATTTGTCGCTTGAATGTAAATTTGTCCAAGTAAATTGTCAGCCAATTAAAGAATCTCTAGCTCACTAATGTTCAGTTTAATTGGAATGTTATTTCATTATTTTAAAAATATCTAGGCCACTTACTTTTATTAGTGGCTGTAGGACACTGAGAATCTCCATATGCAATGAAACATATCTAAACTTAACAAGAAATCTCCAAAACCTTCTTAGATATCTAGGTGGGGATGGATGGAGGATGGATGGATAGCCCTCCTACATTACAAAAGATGAAGATACCAAGTTTCAATTTCAAATCATACTCTAATCAGTGACACATTTTTAAAAAAGAACAGAATTAGGTAGTATATTAAGCATATCTGTGGCAGTGAGTATAAAAGGTGACTTACTGAACCTCTAAGAATGTTGGCTGGTGAAGGCAGTCCTATAAGCAATCTAGCCAAGCTATATAAAGCCTCATACTCATTAAACTGAACAAGAAAGAAACTGCTAATCAGGACGGCTGATTCAGCATATTCATGATGTAATATTCTTTGGATATTATATAATTTCTCCCTATGTATTATGGACCACTGGTTGTAACAGTGGGGCATGGCCCAATGATGGTCGATGAGAAAATTTTGGTGGTCCACAGAGAAATGTCCCCAAAAAGCACCCCACCCAAGCAATTAATCCAGGCTGCACAGGAACACAAGGCTACCACCAACATGGACTGCCCACCCGCTGGCCCCCACCCTTCAGTGAAGCACAAACCTGCAAAAAGCAGCACAGCCCTTGCCGGCCAGGATGAGGTAATGGTACTATTGCAGCAAGATGGGTTGGTGGCACAGGTGGGCTGAAGCGGTGATGGAGATGGCTGGAATGTGCAGGAGCACTACATTACTTGCATTTGCACAGCACTCCCACAACTTTCAGCTTGCCTCTCCTAGCCTGGGCTCTTCCTCAATGGTTGTGGGCTGTAGGGATGGCCCGGGGCAGGAAAAGTACTTGCTGCTGGTGGTGGGAGGGGCAGAGTGAGCAAGTCTGCACTCACCATCCAGTTCAGAGGTCCAGAATGGGGCATTGGCATCAGTTTTCTTGTTCCTGTCAGCGCTCTGCTCTGCTGACATCCCATGGCCCCAGCCATCGCTGTCCGGGGAAGGCACAGGAAAAGCGAGCAGAAACATAGCTCTCACTGGGGTGAAAGAGCAGAGTTAAGGAAGACACAGGCAAGAGAAGACTCAAGCTACTGCCTTTGAAAAGTGCCATTTTCTGTTAACCGAGCCCTTCCTGATCTCCACTCTTTTGCCCCAGTGAGAGCTATGTTTCTGCTTGTTTTCTTTTCCTGTGTCTTCCCTGGGCAGCAATGGCTGGGACTGTTGGGTGGCAGAAGAGATGTTAGGGCTGGTCTCCCCCCTCAGCAAGCCAGGCCTGGAGGAATGCAAAGAATTGTGAGTGAGCACCAGAGAAATGCTTGTTGGAAATGCCAACACACATTTCCAGTGCACTCTCTTCTGTCCCAAAATTGGATTGAGTTGGGGGAAGGGAGAAGGGGCAAGGGTAGGAGGGAAGGAGAAGCCCACTTGGCTTTCCTTTGGCATGAGGCAGGAGGGAAGACCAAATGCCCAGACCAAAAGAGTACCAAGGAAGATGGGCTCTTAATAACCAGCCCTTTTGTGCGGGTGAGAGCTCAAGCTTTTCTGGGCTTGACACTCCCCCTTTGGTCTCCACACAGAAGAGGACCCTTTTCTGCTTGGAAGCAGCAGGAGAAACCTGGAGCTTAGCCCCTGGGAGTCCTCTTTTGTGGAGACTGAAGGGGTCGTGGTGTTGCCTTGTTATTAGGAGCCTGCCTTTCTCAGCACTTCCAGGCAGGCCCGCCTTCTCTCCCCCAACTCCAGGCAGCCACACCTGGGAAAGGAGAAAGAGGTTTCCTCTAAATTGGGGGAGATATAAAATGACAGGAGACCAGATTGGGGGGGGGGGAATCTGCTTTTTTTCCATTTGAGGGGGAGCTGGTTCCTCCCTGTCCATATCTTCCCAGCCTCTAGGCACCATGTGGCTTCTTTTGAATCCCAGCAGTATTAAATCCTCCCTCTTTCCCCCAAAGGATGAGAGAGGCCCCTCCTTTCACTTTGTTCTCCCCCACAGCTATGATTAAGCATTTACAATTTTGTTACAATTAAATAAACATTTATATTAAATTCATATTTAATATACAATAATTTTTATATTAAATATATCATCTTTTTTAAAAAAAAATCATATTAGTGGTCCTCAGAATTTAAAAGTATGATTTTGGTAGTCCCTGAGGTCCAAAAGGTTGGCAACCGTTCTAGACCAGTTGTGGTTTCTTCATCATTTCCCATACTGACCTACAAACTATGCATAAATATAATTTAACCATCAGATTACCATACATGCAAATACTGTTGCCAAATACTCTTTTACTACCACACCTTTATTAGCTGATAAAAACCACTCCTTGCCACTGATGTAATATTAGCATTAATGTTAAATACAAGAGGATTTGAGAACACTGTGAATCTGTGAATCATAAACTTAAGAAGAAATATAAATTACCCAATTCAGGCATACATTTCAACTCCCAGAATTAGCAACCATTATATATAGTTCTGAGTCTGTTTCTGTTCATTCTGATAGCCCAGAAACAAGTTGTGGCTAAAAGATATCCAATTCTGAATTTGTAAACAAAATAAAGTACAGTTACATATCATCACCATATGGATGGCAATTGGCTTTGAACTCTCACACCAGCCTTCACAGAAAATTCATCAGATATTAAAATAATAACAAAGAAAAGGTAAAATCTCATGTGACCTTCCAAGGCAATTTCCAAAGATCCAAGTAGAATTATCACAAAGACAATTACTTATATTGCCCAAGGTGATAAAAGTGAAACTATTACAAAATAGTACATTCCATATCTAGCTCCTTCAAGTACTTCAGCTTTAGTAATCAGTGATACTAAAAACATTTTTGACATAGCCAGCAGAAAAGATCAGACTGATCCATTGTTAATCCATCAGGGAGACCAAGGTTCTCTGATCCAAAAGAATTTAGACAATCAGTTTCTTTTTTAGAACCATAGAACTGCAGTACTATTAATTATTGGAATAACACTGAACATGGGACACAGAGCAATAATTGTTAAATCAGCTAGATCCAATGGGTAGGTGCTTAATCATTGGTGTCTTCTCTAAAGTGGCACAACTTTGCATATTATAGAAAGACATTAATGATTTTAGCAGGACAGAATCTTTGGAAAGCCTTATAAGCAAATTAGGAAGGGAATCCAAGAGACAAGTGAAAATGAATCTATCTCTCAAGAAAATGATTCTACCTCTCAAGAAACAAACATCTTACTCTATATGGATGTCATTACATGTAGCACTCTGTAGAGATCACCCTTCGCAACACTTCCATTTGCATTCCAACAACCCCATTTCTTTTTTGTGATCATCCACTGTTTCCAAAGAAAATTCCTATCTGTATCTTTACTCAGGAGAAAAGTGGAAAGCCAACTCTCTTCTTAACCTTTTGGGCCCTTTGTAAATCTTAGACTGATAGGATATGTACTAGTAAATCACATTATCACTAACCAACAAAAATAATAAAAATCCAAAATGTAGCCATACCTATCTTAATATTCAACAATCACCTGGTGATACTTCAGCAGAAGTTGCTATGTACTCATTCATTCAAATGAGAGCCCAGGGTTTGGCCTTATCTCTGGGATATCCTGTTCTAGAATGAGACAAGTGATTTCAGAAAAGATATCAGTTATTCATTACGTACATTAAAATTAAGGAGCTAATGGGAAATTGAATGTGAGAAAGGAAAAAGAAAAATATCAAGACATCTGTAGGTTTTAATGTTCTGCTAATCTTGTAGGGTAGATATATAAATATATAATAGCGGTAGAATAAGATTGAAAAGAACTAATTCAGAACAATCCATAATGCTCTCTTAAACATTATTTTTCATAACTATAACTACTCTTATAAATGTTTTAACAGCGGCTAGAATTTTATTTGCTAAGAATTGGGAAAATGAAAAAAATACCTACGCAGGAGAAAGAAAATCATGGACTGTGCTGAAATGAGTAAATTGACATTTGAAATCAGATAACAAGAAGATAAATTTTTTATATGATATGGGATTTATTTTATCCATGGTTAGGTAAAAAGACATGGTAAAGAAATAGATTAGGAAGCTTTACAATAAAAAGTTAATTGATTGATATAGAATACAATATAAAATACAAAACCATTGGATAAATGTACAAGATTAAATTATAATGGAATTTAGAATATCATGTATAGAATGAAAGAAAAATAGTTTAGTCAAATGAATGATTAATGATTTATATTATAAAAGCACAAGTTAGATTGATAAGGTGAGAATTTATACAATTTATGAGGAATGGTAAAAAAAAATGACAGCACAAAAGATCGTAACCAACTGACACACTGTATGTACATAATTGAAAGATGGTTTTATGTTTCTATGTTTTGTTTGTATGTTTGTTGTAAAAAATAAAAACCATATATATATATATATATATATATATATATATATATATATA
>BLBF01000052.1:17070624-17138377 GCA_015471245.1 Laticauda colubrina | reverse complement strand
TGAATGAGACTTCATCGAAACGTTGCCTAGATACTTCCAATTCTACGCGGGAGAAAACCCGAATAACCAAAGATCCACATACAAATACCCGCGAAAACCTCAGAAAACATATATATATATATATATATATATATAAACTACTCTTAAGGATTGAAGATTATTGATTTATCAATTCATCTCCAGACTGAATTGGATTTCTTGTCTGCTAATCTGGTTGTTGATAAATGAAAGCTGTCTCCCTCTCCTTTCAGGGGTATCACACTCATGTCATCACGGTAGCATCACATGACATATCAGAACTCCCCCCCCCATTTGCTAAACCAGCCCTGGCCAGTACATGACACATCCAACCTGTGGACCACGAGTTTGACAGCTCTAATTTCGACCAAAGGTTCAGATTTAATCAACAGTTCTGTAACAACCTCTTGCGATACTTTTTTTCCTTTTTTCTTGTAGTCTTACACAGAATGTTAGAGAGGAAGTTCAATATTTTTTCCTTTTCTTTTTTAAATTACTGTTCAGGGCTTCCTAAAGACAACCAGTTTCATCATTAGATGTGCCTCGTCACACAAGCTCTTGGTGCTTATCCTTTATGGTTGGGGAAATATCCATTAAAAAAACCAATCATCTCTAAGATGTAGATAGTTTAACTTGTTTTCTTTCCCAATAAATATGACTTCTATTCTCCCTTGCACAGCCTTAATTGAATTTCCTGTGTCTCTACTGCTCCATCACTATTATTTTACATTTAAAGTAACCTCTTTCACTTCAGAATTAAAGAAGTTTCTCGGATGAAAAGCGAAATATCTTCAAAGAATCTTCAAAGAAAAACTAGAAATCCATTTGCCTCTTGAAAAAGCACTTTTGGAATCTCCATAGATTCTTCCACTCTAGCCTGGCCAGGATCCTTCATGGGTGCCTTATAGGTTACACTGAAATACAGATGATGATGATGATGGTGATGATGATGATGGTGGTGGTGAAGATGATGATGATAATCTCCACTGATGATTATGAAGATATATATAAGATGCACCTTTGGAGGAAAAGGAGTACAAGTTCTTCCTTTTGTATATTTGTTATAAGCCTCCTGAGAACTATCTAGTCTTGGCATGTTTCAAAGTGATTTTTCAGACAATATCTGCCCTAAATCTCTCAGAATTGCTGTTGATTAATATTGATACTTGTTAGCATTTATATCACTTTACAGACATAATGAGGCTATTCCTAATGAGGCTTAGCACTGCTAATTGCCTAAGTGTCTTAATCTTCCCACAATAGAATCATCTGTCCATTTCTGGACAGAAATTGCATTGCTTTATGTTTGCATTATCTACAGGAATAAAAAGGAGACAATGAAGTTATTCACAGTGCTATTTATTGCTATTCATATGCCACACACCCATACACATATAGTATAGTGTATGGTTGACGTGACATTTATTTTTCTATCAACTGGAGTATTTGAAGCATAGTGAAATATTTTACATTTATTAGTCAGTCTGTTACCAAACCAGGAGTTAGAACACATCCAAGAAAAGTTGGCAAGAAGCTCCCAAGATTTGCAAAAGTAGAGAAATAACAGTAATATCATTTTAAGAGGAGAGGTAGGCTTCTAATGTAATGGAAGTAACAGAGACCCTGCAAAAAACAAATATAGTGGAAGATCTAAAACTTGGAAGAAAAACAGTCCATAAATCTTTTTTTTCCCAATCCTACTTGAGGATCATGAATTCTTTTATGTAACATGTCATTTCATTATAACATGCAGTGTTAGCATGCCATCTCCTAATCCCTTCCCCTTCCCCCCTCCCCCACCCCAGAACCTCCAAAGCTAAGAGGCAGGAAATCTTGCTGTTGATAACCATTTTAACACTGTTTTTTCTAGAACAGAAACAGAGCTGGTTGGATTCAAGTGGTATAGAGAAGTTAATTATAAATAAAAAATAAAATTTAGTCAGTTTTTTAAAAGTTCTGTGAAATCCTCATGGTTTGTGGGGACTTAAGAGGACACTGAGTCTTCGATCGTGTAGCATGAGTTGAATCTTTATTATAACAATTGCTTCTAGGTTTCCTCTCTGCATTTTGCAGAATGGCAGAGGTAGAAGACCTGGCTCACATCCTATTTGATGGTTGCCTGTATAACAGGGTGAGAGAGAGATACCTTGGTTTATATGACTCATTGGTAACTCATATAAAATACTTACTGTGGCCAGAATTTGAAAACAGCATTTAATATGGCACAGTACTTGAGCAAAATGGTTCAGTTGAGATCAGCATATGTAGGACTGATTGGGGTAGATTGTAGGGGTGACACTGAAATATAATTTTAATTTATCCATATATTAAATTATTGTATTTATTCCTTTCATTTTAAATTGTATTTTATTCCAGCTTCATTTTAAATGGTGTTTAAAGGGTTTTAGTAATAATTTGTGTTTGGAAGTCTGCACTTTGATATGGTCTATGGGCTAATCAATAAACTAACTCTAACAATTGCTTCTATGTCATATGAAAGAAGTAAACCTAAGTAGTTAACAAAGAACTATGTCTCTTTAAACAACAGGCTCTTGACAATGTTTTTGAGTATTAACAGCAAGGATGATCAGTTCTGAAGATAGATGTTCCATTCTGGCCTACTCTTGTCTGGAACTGAAATATAACCAGGCAAATGTAACATGGTCTAGATAAAGCATCCCAATTAATGAAATGTCCATGCCAGCTGTAACAATTTTCAATAATTAAGTGAACTCTTGTACAATTCTTCTTTTCCTTCCTTGTCCTCCACAACAATATATTTGTCTAGGGCTTATGTGTACACTGAGTTCTTCATAACAGCAGGAAAATATTTCAAACAGATTTAAAATAAATGATATAAGGATATTTAATAGCACAGCTGTAGCATTATGTTGTTGTCAGAAGATTTTCACTCCATCATACCTTCAGAACTATATATTTAAAGAACTGTGCATTGTTTACAATGTTCTGAAAAATGGTTAACAGGAGAAGTGCAGATTTTTTCTTCATTTAAAAACCGAATATTTCTTTGTTTAAGGTAATCTGAAATCTTGTCTGTATTATGTATTTTTATTTCAAAATTACATCCATTAATTTCAGTACAGGAATCCATTGTATCAGTTAACTGTGTTCAATATTTGCATTATCAGTTTGGTCCTGATTCTTTCTTTGTTTATTGACAAAAGTAGGCTTCAATAAAAGCAAGCAGATGTACCCAACTAAATTTCCATAGCAAATATGTAGTCCCTAATGCTGGGAACTTCCAAAGGTTTCCATCACATATATACCTGTTCTAGTCTCACTCATTTTTTTTAAGTTGCATGGCACTCAAATCATAGATATTTATCTTGGTCTCTAAGAATGTACATCTAAGAATGTACATCCTGTTATATAGCTTATCCCATTGTATGAATTAATTCTGCATTGAAAGCTATATACATAGAAAAGGATTTAATGGGTTCAGATCTCGCCCTAGCATGAAGATTCCTGTTGGGTTATTGCAAGAAAATCTCAACAGGACTTTATTTTGTTTTCTCTGTTTTTCTCTGTGTACTGATAATTGGTACGCTATAAGAGTAGCACAACAGTTCACTTAATGACCTTTCAGAGTTACAATGGCACTGAAAAAGTGGCTTATGACTGTTTTTTACACTTATGACCGTTGCAGCATCCCCATGGTCACATCACTGACATTTGGATGTTTGACAACTGACTCTCATTTATGATGGTTGCACTGTCCCAGATCATGTGATCAGCTTTTGCAACCTTCTGAAAGCAAACCAGATTCTACCAATTTAACAAGTGCAGTGATTCACTTATCACTGTAGCAAGAAAAGTCATAAAATGGGGCAAAACTCATTTAACAAATTCTCACTCAGCAACATAAATATTGTGCTTAACTGTGATCATAAGTTGAGGACTACATGTATATGATATACTCTACCAGTGACTGATTGCCTTCTTCTAAAATAAATTGTTTCATTCCCATTTAAATTGAGAATTATCATTATGACTATTAGGAAGAAATCCTGTAACTTAAACATGCTTAGTGTAAAGTCATTGTTTGCTCTATAAGTCCTGAATCTGTTTACATTTAGCTTTGATAGTAGTAGTGTTTATACCTATGTATCAGTGCCTTTGCAGATTTACTACATGTTTAAAATCTGAGTCTGTCTTCAAAATTGGTCTGTGATTAAGAGTGTATGTGATTGGAGGAAGAAGAATATGTTAAAATAATATTTTAACTGGTTCTTTAACTGGATGGATTTTTTTTTTCCTTTCAACCTTTCAAATAGATCAGACAGGAAACAGAAGATGAACCAATTCTTTATGGTAAAGCTACATTAACAGAATCTTGCACATCTGAAAGTACAAATCTTTCATCATCTCTTTTTACTGCAGCTGCAAACTCATCCCATTACTGATTGTTCCCTAGGCAGCATCTCTTCCCCTTGTCTCCCAAGGTCATTTTCACATACCATTACAACTTTTAAAATATTTAAATATTGCATCATTAACAATTTGCATTAGCAACCTAATGAACTGGTATCTTGAATCTTTAGCAGATAATATATTTGACAAGCTAATGCTGGGAGATGGGAGCAGCAGGTAAGTAGGCTCTCTGCTTAACTAAGATTAACTAAGATTATTCTAATTATTACCTGCTTTTAAGGCTATTTTTCTATCATATCTTATTCTTCAATTTTTATTTTTAAACCCTTTACATTTTTGAAATTTTTGCAGTGTGATCACTAATCCACTTCTAGTTACATTTCAGCTACGGTTTAGCTGTATTTTTTTAAAAAGCCCAAGCTAGGCCTCAGCTATAGGAGGGCCTTGCTGCTGCTTCTTTGTTGTTGTTCTACAGATCTTACTCCTTTAGCTGGAAGTCTAGCAATGCCTAGCTTTAATCTCATTTCTCTTATCTGATTTATTCTATTTTTATCCACTATTTTTATTATTTTATCATTTTTATTTACTCATGTTCCCTGCTCTGTCGGGAGGGCAGGATCCTTGGCATGCTTGTGAGGAGCTCTGCCATTGTTTGCATTAGGACTCATTTTTTCTCGACTCCCAATTCCTTTTCCTCTGGATTTAGGACTTGTTTAAGTGACTAGATCTGTGCTATATTATACAGCTTCTCCTCTATTGTGCTACTTAATATAATGAAGACAAGGAAAAGGACTAGATCTCTCACTGACCTGGTTCCTCAACCTTCTCTGAAGCAATCCAAGACTGAGGACTTTGTTTTAGCTCAGCCTCTCGGTTTGAAAGCTCCTACTCCCTTTTGTCTGGCTGCTGCCTGTTGTCGCGATCTTCCGACAGTTGAGGGCATCACCTCCCGAGTTGAGAACAAAGGCTTATTTAAAACTAAGGCCCCAAGCAATCTTAAATGATCTCACCCTTACAGAACTTTTGGCTCAGCAATGTTTCTTGGTTGCAGAAACTACAGTGAGCATTCAGCTCCAGCTTGATAAAATATTAAGTACTTTAAATTACTTAGTTTCCTGGACAACCAGTGTGTGCCCTGGGTTGACTGCGCAGCAGCCTGATGCCGCAGCAAGGTTCTCCTTGCTAAGTCTCAGCAAAAGCACTGGCCAACGTAATCCTACCAATAGTTCAAAACTTTACATTTTTTGATGCAAACAGTCACCTGGTCTTACAGTCAAAACAGGTGGCCATCATCATTAATCTCATAAATGGCGATTTATCTCACTGGGGTTCAACACAGCTGGCGAGGGGCCACATATTACAGTTATTGGGGCTAAAAGCTGATGATTTGAAGAAGGTTGAACTTTTACCCTCTCAATACTGCACTAGAGTGCTACTCGGTTTTGACAACTCTAACACCCCAAAACTATTTTTCAGAAGAGGATCCCTGTTAAGATCCTTTGGCATTTTTCCAAGAAGAGTCTTCAAATAATGTTGATTAAGCCACTCTTGAGTGATCGACAATTTGTGAGTGGCAGGAGATTTATTGCCCCCAAAAGATCCTCAGTAGCACATATTAATATGCCAACCTTGAATGCCATCTCAGATACTACATCATGTACTAATTATACACCTATTCCCACAAAACCTCCAGTTGGCATCCTCTCAGATGGAAGCCTGACTGTTCCTCCTATAACCGGTCAAATTAACACACCCCCCCACAGCGAGTAACATCTTACGAGGAAGCTTCCCTTGACTTGATCAGCTGGGAAGAAATGGCCCCAAAGGAAGCGACACCAGCCCAGGGCACCCAAGGTTCCTTAGTAAATAAGCCCCAGGTCAGTGCCTCTGGAATTCCATCTATTTATGAGACTGACTTGTGTCAAGACAATTTTTGGAACCAGGAGGAGACACAGCTCTTTGACTCCTTTTGTGTACTTCCACAACCAGAAAGGGCCCAAATCATAAAGCATCTGGATGCAGCTAAATCCAAGCTCTGGAGTCTTTCACTACCTGATAAGAATTCCCTTGGACTCCAGGGAGTCTATACTGATTTACCAACAGAAGCTCTCTTGGTGCTCTCTCCAGAATGTCTAATTTGTAAATTTGAAGATCCAGGGCTCCTTCAAACTCCGTCTGTTGATGCTCCTGAATACTTGCCAGCTAAGCAACCAATTAATGCCACAAGTACAAACTGGAGTGCATTTAGAGCCTTATAGCCCCATGAACAAGGCTCGCCTTCCCTCCCTCCTTCCCTGCCTTTGCCTCCTAAGAGGATGACCCTGCAACTTAACAACGGGTGTATCTTTTCGGACCCGAAGGGCACTCTGGAAAAAAATAATCACACAGAATGACCATTAAATCTGGCAAAACACCCCCACACACACTTAAGTGCCTTTTGTGGAACATAGCAGGTTGGGGGAGAAAGTGTGGTACTGCAGAATTCACCAACTATATTCACTCATTTGATATGGTCCTGCTTCAAGAGACCTGGGCATGCAATAAGATATCCCGTACAGGGTTTACAGTCATTTCCTTGGCCTCCATCAGACAATCTAGCTTTCTTGGTCTCTACTTCTTTGAAAGAGGAGACAGTGGAGCTGCCCCCCTGTGGCTCTTTAGCTGTGGTGCTCCTAATTAAGAGAGGACACAGCAAACTGTTAGTGTACAATGTTTATCTTCCCCGACGAGGAGGCAAGCTGATACTAAGACTCAATGGGGTGTGCTGGAGAATTACATTACTTGTATGGAAACTAAATTTCCAGCGCTGTACATCCTTATGGGGGCAACTTTAATGCCTGATTGGGAGTTCAAGTTCCCCCATCGATTGAGGCACTCTATTTCCAAGAAACCCTCCAGGCCATAGGATACCTGATTTCAGCCAGACATTCTAAGGATGAATTAACACATTTTGCTGGCATTCAGTTAGCCCTTTTTGCAGCCCAACACAATAAGATAATTCTTAATGGGAGTACCCTAGGTGATCTAGCTGTTGAGTTTACTTTTAGTTCCTCATGTGGGAGTAGTGTTATTGATTTTGTGCTGGTATCCCAGCTTCTTAGAAAGGCAGTCCGTGCTTTTTATTTGGACTGCCTTACAGAGAGCAACCACTATCCCCTGGTTACAATCATTGGCCTTTCCTCAAATATACATCTCCCTAGGGATCCCCAGATATTAGATCCCTATGTGACCCCATATACAAGGAGGATCAAATGGTCTTCTAATACTGAAAGAAAGTTTCACTCCTTTTTATCATCTCCGGAGTGTCTCAGCTTATACAATCAGGCCCTAACAAGTAGTGGCCCAGGGACAATCTTGGCCTTTGAATCACTAATTAATAGTGTTCAAAGGGAGCTAGAAGCTGTCCGTAGGCTGAGCGGTTCATATCATTCAAGAAGTAATTCTTGGTTGACAAAGATTGTTTGATGCTCAAGAACCAGATTAATCAGGTTTACTGCTCTATCGTAATTGAGGGGATAAATGCCCACCAGAGGACTACTATCGCTTGAAGCGGGAGTATAAAGGACTAATTGCTAAGAAAAAGAAAGCTAAAGAGAGAGAGAAATGGGATCTACTTCTCTCCATCCAGCAGAAGAACACTTGTTTATTTTGGCAAATTGTTGCCAGCTCCTTGCCAGGTCATCAACAACTCCCTCTCTGCTATATTTCCCACAGAGATTGGGAAAACCATTTCTTGGCAATTTTCCAGGCGTCAACAAGTTCAATCAGGCTTGGGCCACAGCTGCCTCCTGCAGTTCCTGAATGGCAACCCATGAATCATGCTGAGATTACCGAGCTTATCTCCGAACTCAAGTCAGGCAAAGCCCCTGGCCCTGATGCTATACCCCTGATCTGCTAAAATCCAATCCCGAGTGGAGGATTCCTCTCTTAGCAAGACTATTCACACATATCAGTACCTCTGGCAGGATCCCTACCTCCTGGAGTTTAGCAATTATTGTTCCAGTTTTTAAATGAGGAAATAGGAACAATCCAGCTGACTATTACCCCATAAGCCTGCTCTCCATCATTGGAAAATTGTTTGCTTTTTTTTTTTTTTTGGTTAAGTTTTATTGATTTTTAAAGACAAATAAAAACAAACAAAACAAAAACATCCAACTTTCTTCCATAAATGTACAAGCAGTGTGTCGGTTGGTTTACAAATTTTTTGTGCATCGATTTCATAGTCTCAATTACAGTTACATTACATAATAACTCATATTATCAATCAGAAATTGAATATCCTAGTATTACTATTAATCAATCATTTGACTAATTTTGTTCATTCATACTTTGTGAGATAGCTATATTTTACTTAGTTTATTTTATAACAATTCATATATTCCTCCCAAATCTATCATAAAAACATTTTATATGTATAATAATTTTAAAAAGAAAAGAAATACATCTTTATATATTCATTATTTTCTAAAATTCTACATATTCTATTATTATATTTTGTTATCTAGCCATTGATAGAAAAGGTCCCAAATTTTGTAAAATTGTTTATCCTCTTGTTCTCTAAATGTCAATCTACTCATTTCAGCACATTCCAGTATTTTCTTGATAGTTTCCTCCTGCGATGGTATTTTCTCATTTTTCCAAGGAAAATTGTATGCTAAATATTTCCAACGTAGACTCCTCACTTGGGTTGAAGAGTCCAATATTATTGGTGCTGAACAGATTAGGTTTAAAGTGGGCTGTGCCACACTGGACCACTGCTTTATCTTAGCACACGTGGCCAATAAATATACTACCATACCAGGTGGCAAACTTTTTACTGCTTTTATCGACCTAAAGTCAGCATTTGACTCAGTCCCTAGGGGACTGTTGTGGTCAAAACTGCTCAAAAGTTCTATCGATACACGTCTTCTGTTCCTAATTAGATCCTTGTACAACCAGACCTCTAGTCAGGTCAGGTGTGGTTTGCAGGGAGAACTTTCAAATCCTATCCCGATTAAGAATGGAGTAAGGCAGGGTTGTATTCTGGGTCCTCTTTTGTTTAATTTATTCTTATTTGACTTGGCCTTTCATATTGGACGTATTGAGTCCCACGCCCCAAAGCTGTCAACTATGAAGATCCCATTTCTCCTTTATGCTGATGATGCAGTCATCACATCATCATGTGACAGAGATGAGGATGAAACTGTGGAGCATGCCCTTTGTATAACGCAGGTAGATCTAAGTTACTGTCTCTCCTTGAAACAGACTCTTCTAGACCCAAAGTTAGTACAGTAATTTGTTCTTATATTGTCTCGGGGATGGCTTCTCATCACTTCTCAGGTTTCCACATTTTTTTAAAGAGCTGTAACCATCAGAACAGAATGCTGTATTTCCTCTTAGTCAAAGTTTTTGGTGACCAACTGTTCATCATTAATTTTCTCATGTTCTTTTGTTGTACTTGTGTTTTGGTCTGTGACCATAAATAAAGTATTATTATTATAACTGGTATCTTGATATTTTCAGTGGACTTAGTTTTTCATGATCTTTGGTGTTTCTGAATGTGAGCTACAGCTATTATGATCTATGAGCTGACATAATATAAGCACATTAATGAATGGATTCTGCAAATAGAAAAAAGGTCCAAATCTTAAAAGTGGAGTCACCTTTATGAATGCCAGTTTATATGATCTCATCATGAGATAATGTGCTAAATGTCAGTTTGTCTTGAAATATTCATGGTTGTTGCTTTGCAAAAAAAGTTAATTTTTTTCCCTTTTGCTTCCATTTTGTTGTCCTGTTAAGCAAAATATATCACTATCAAATAGTCACAATCAAAGCAGTCCTAAAGTTTATTAGAGTTCTAGGAGACTATTTAGAATCAGATTAAACGTATTGGCTGTGTTTGAATAACATGGCTACCTTAATTTGATAGTACTTAATAGAAAACATTTGCCCCTGTGAGCCCATTCAAGAAAATCAGGAAGAACATGGAGCAATCAGCTATAGTAAAAGCAGCCAGGAGGACTTCAATTTCTACTTTTTAAAAAGGGTGTATATATTTTAAAAAGATCAGTAGAAACCCAAAGTTGGCTGGAGACATTGCAAGACAAGAATTTGGATAGACGTGCTCCCACTCCTATCTCACCCATCATAGAGTGGTAGTGAAAGATCAGCAAGAGTAAGTCTCTAGAGAAGGGGTGTCAAACTCATCTCATCATGGCAGCCTCATGTGATGTATTGAGACTTACCCTCCTTTGCTAAACCAGGCATGGCCGTGGCCACCACATGACGCATCCAGCCCACAGGCTGCAAGTTTGACAGTCCTGCTTTAAAGAAATCCAGTTTTTCTGGGATAGCATTAGCACTAACTGGCATTCTGTGTTAATTGCCAAAATAAAATGTTCACTCTCTGTTGTCTCTTTGTTCAGTGTTTGCATGACTGGAGAGATTAGTTCAATTACAAATCACCAAGATTGTTTGGGATTAAAACTAACATCTAACCTCAGTGCTAACTTGTTTATAATGTTTCTGTAACATGTTGACACTTAACCAGGTTGAATGGATGATGTGACCAAAAATATGTGTAAACTTCTAAGAGCTAATTTTGTTCTGAGATGTTTAAATTCATCCATGCATACTAAAAACATACGCAGCTTTTCTTTCCCATAAAATTCCAGTATTGGTGCTAAGATAAAAATCATGGTTTGAATTTAGAATACACTTTTTCAGTATGCAAAATAATTGTACTCTCTCCTTCGTCACTGGACTGTTCTTTTTAAAATAAAACAAGACCTGTATATTTCCATATAGACATTCCTCATTATGACACTTTGTTCCCACTTTAAAGCACATAGGCTAAATGATGAATAACTGAGACAAGCCCTTTTTGCCTTTTTCTAAGCAAAAGGCTATAAAGATGCATTTGTTTCCAGAAAATTGTAAAATGTTGAGATGAACCCATGTATTTTTCCCATTTAACTAATTTCTTAATATATTCCATTATTTTGATCTTTGATTAGGAGCTGAATATTAAAAATATTAAGATTTATCATAATATATATGAATATATTTATTAGAAGAAGATGAAATATTTTCTATTTCTGATTATTTTTTATCAATTTGTTTTAATTTCACTAATACATAATTGTTCAAATTTTGGCATGCCCTTTTATAAATGGACTGAACAAATCAAATTGTCATCTATCTGCATTAGACACCTCCAGTATGTTAATCATTTAGAGTATTGGGAAGATCATGCAGTAAATATTCTATTAAATATATGCAGCCTATCAGAAAATTTTTAAGAATTAAATTTCAAAATTTAGTGCCTGAGTGAAACACTATTCATTTTCTCCCATATCTGATTTCATTTTCATTTTTTGTTTTTTTATCCTGTTTTAGGAGTAATGGATGAGCTTAGTTTAGCAGTTTTGAGAAGTTGTAAATAAATCAAATCATCAAAATTTTTACTCTTTCTTATAGCAATATCAATAGCACTTAGACTTATATACCACTTCATAGTACTTTACAGCCTTCTGTGAACAGTTTACAGAGTCAGAATATTGCTCTCAACAATCTGGGTCCCCATTTTATCAACCTTGGAAGGATGGAAGACTGAGTCAACCTTGAGCCATTCAGAACTCCTGGAGTAAGCAGTGAGTTAGCCTATAGTACTGCATTATAACCACTGCACCACCGGCTCTTATCATAAAAATAAATCAGTTGGTCTACAGCAATTAGAAGTAATTTCAGAGTAGAAACTCTGAAGGAGGCACAGGTTTCCCAAATTGCATTCTCTCGGAAATCATGGGTCCCAGATTTTGGACACATTATTTAAGTTAGGGAATATGTTTTTAAAGCATGAGTGAATAAACTGTTTATAATAAAGATTAAGAGAATTATACTGAGTAACACAAAGCTGATGAGTAAAGTTGTAATTGTGAATGTAGGACACATTGTTTTTTAAAAACAGTAGTAATGGTGGTGGAAGGAGTCAAGAATGAGTGTAAAACAACTGCAGAAAGAGAAAGCTTTAGTTGAAAGTCTTAGAAGATAAATGAAGATGCTAATGGAAAGTGAATGTAAAACTGGGGAAAGGATCTCCTAAGAAAATGAAAAATGATGATGCAGAAATGTATAGAGTTATGGTAAAGACAAGTAGTGTAATGAGATAAAAGAGGCTAGAACTGAGGAGAAAAAATATGTGTCAAGAAGAAGAAAGAATGTCAGTTGCAAAGAATGCAGTCAAAAACATCAGGCAAGAGTTAAGATTTAAAAAATGAGAGCAATAGTGATTAATTAAAAAAAAAAAGCTTTTGGAAGTAAATAAAGGAAATTAAACAAGGAGGCTCCAGTAGAGTCAATGAAATTAAACAATAAAATGATGAAATAATTCTGAATGAAACCATAAGGAAACATGGAAAGAAATAGTCTAGAGATTTAAATGGGAATATTACTTATAGGTCAAAGAATGGAATTAAAATGAATGTTATCAGTGTTACAATTCAAGAAGAAATGATGAAAAGCAAGCATGAACTGCTGTGAATATATTGGAAAAGGGTGAGAGTGCTGGTATAGATAGACTAACTATGGAGAAATATTAAATTCTAACTATAGTTTGCTTATAAAGTGGCTATGCAATTTATTTAACATGTTTGATAACTGGAATAATGGTATTATCATTCCCTTGTACAAAGGCAAAAAAAAAAAAAAAAGGACTGAAAAATGAGTTGTGGGGGCGTGGAGTTATTGTGCTAAAAATGCCTGGGCAAATGTTTGGCTGAATTCTAATGAAAGGAAAGAAGTGGCGAAAATGAGCAAAATTTGGAAAATGCAGTCTGGCTTTAAGCTGGATAGGTGATACATGTCCAATTTTTACTAATCAGCAAGTCATCCAGAAATGGGTTAATGATGGAAGGAATTGTAAGTTTCCTGTATTGTAAGGTTTTTTATTATTATTATTTGGGAAAAGGATGGAATAAAAGTGAATAGGCTTGAAGTCTGGAATGTTCTATATCAGAAGTATCAAATTCAATTTCATTGAGGGCCGCATCAGGGTGGTGTTTACCTTGAGGGGGCAGGATGGGTCTGGCCAGCTTGATGTCAATCATGCCTATGGTGACCCAAGCACTCTGCCATTGAAAACCAGGTCCCGAGTTCACTTTTCGGCTGCAACAGCCTCCTGCAACCCATTGCCAGCAAAAATGGAGCTTGGCAGAGGTGCCGCAGGCTGGTTCTATTTCCAGGGTGGCCCTGTAAGCTAGATCTCAGCACCCCTTGCCCAAGTTTAACACCCCTGTTCTTCATAAATAAGACAGCCAGTTTGGTATAGTGGTTAAGGCAACAGGCTAGAACATTAGGGACCATGAGTTCTAGTCCTGCCTTAGCCACCAACTCACCTTTGGGCTTTGGGTTTGGGATGATGACTTTCCCTCATCACAAGGCTCAAGGCAATGGTACATCACTTCTGAAAATCATGTCAAGAAAATTGAGGGGTTTATTCAGGTATTTTTCAGAAGTCAAACTGACTGGAAGGAATACATACTGCTCAAATATGAAGGTGAAGGTTGGTTGCTGAATGCAGTAAGAATTCTGTGTGAGGGAAAGAAAGCACATATGAGAAGAAACTGCCTCGCAAATAGTTGAACATTAAATCCAGACTAAGAGAAGGAACTGTGATGTCCTTTTGATTATCCAAACTAATATTAGAGATGGCATTAAAGGATTGTTGGTTTAGAATGTGATTTTTTGTTAATTAAAAATGAATAAATTTATTAGATAAGTTGTATGGTACAATGAAAAGAATTGATTTGAAAATTAATCTATTAAAGACCAAGGCAGTTTGTTTGATAAGAGAAATGAAAAAAATAAATAAAAATAAGGGGAGGCTACATGGAGTTTGGATTTTTTGATAAAATGTTCATTTAAGATGGGTAAACAGATGAAGACATTTTAAGTCATACAAATGCTAAAAGAAAGTTCATGTATAATATACAATCTATTGCAAAGAATGAATGTGCATAAAATGAAATGAAAATTACTGTTTAAGTTTGTACTTGCTCTGTACATAGAAGTAAAAGTCAGGGGACTATAAAATTAAATTGAATGAGTCATTTGAGGAATGTGTGGTAAAAGGGCTAAGATCAAGAATGAATTTGGACTGAACAAATGTGGATTAAATACAGAAATGAGTGGACAATTCCAAAAAAGTATGTTGGAATGGCTTGGTCATACAAACAGAATAAACAAGAATTATATATGATATGAGTGAGAATCATTATCTTTCCTTTGTGAGATCTCCATACTTCCTCAGGCCGCAATGTTCTTCTGTATTTCCTCTTCTCTTACTATGTGCTTATAATGTATACTCCTAATCAGGGATAGAGGTATTTGTTTCTTATCATGATGATGGCAGAATGTTAAAATGTGCAATATAAGATTGCGCCCCTTTGTATTTGTACACTCTGCCCCTTTGTATTTGTATTATAACATCAATTACAACTACGTAAGGGATAGAATTTGCATCACAAAATTATAGAATATATTTTGTCCGTCGCCATTGCTCCTCTCTTTTGTCAGCGATCATCACATTATATTGGAACAAGGCCAACACTATTCTGTAGCTAATTTCATATAGTTACCTTTCAGTGTTATGGAAAGAAAGTTAAAGCAATTGCAATTCAATGGATTTCACAAGTTGCTCTGCAAAGAAGCAAAAATTAGGGAATTTAATGAGTAACAAGGTTTCACTCCACTTTTAATCACATGGCAGAAATTTGACATGAAAGGAAAAATTGACATGAAAAGCTTTGTTTTGCAAACAGCACAAATAAAAGGCATTCTAATCAATCATTTGAACAGAATGCAAGTAATTTAGTCTGGGAAACTAAATCAGCTGGTTAATGATAGTTGCACTATATGACATAAAAGAAATCAACTGCATAATTTTTTTTAAAAAAAAAGCCTGTGCTTTTATCTCATAAGAAATCTGTCTCCCTCCAATTTATTTGTTGCTTGTTGTAAAGCTAATGAAGGAGTAGATACAGTTGTGCTCATAAGTTTACATACCCTGGCAGAATTTATGATTTCTTGGCCATATTTCAGAGAATATGAATAATAACACAAAAAACCTTTCTTTCACTCATGGTTAGTGGTTGGCTGAAGCCATTTATTATCAATCAACTGTGTTTACTCTTTTTAAATCATAATGACAACAGAAACGACCCAAATGACCCTGATCAAAAGTTTACATATCCCAGTTCTTAATACAGTGTATTGCCCCCCTTTAACATCAATGACAGCTTGAAGTTTTTTGTGGTATGTGTGGATGAGGCTCTTTATCTTCTCAGATGGTAAAGCTGCTCATTCTTCTTGGCAGAAACCCCCCAGTTTCTGTAAATTCTTGGGATTTCTTACACGTTTGAGATCTCCCCAGAGTGGTTCAATGATATTGAGGTCAGGAGATTGAGATGGCCATTCCAGAACCTCCACTTTATTCTGCTGTAGCCAATGACAAGTCGACTTGGCCTTGTGTTTAGGACCATTGCCATGTTGGAATGTCCAAGTACGTCCTATGTGCAACTTCCGGGCTGATGAATGCAAATTTTCCTCGAGTATCTTTTGATAATATACTGCAATCATCTTGCCATCCATTCTGACAAATGTCCTGTGCCTTTGTAGCTCACACATCCCCAAAGCATCAGTGATTCACCTCCGTGTTCCACAGTAGGAATGGTGTACTTTTCATCATAGGCCTTGTTGACTCCTCCCCAAATGTAGTGTTTATGGTTGTGGTCAAAAAGTTCAATTTTGCTCAGAGGAACTTCCGGTTGCAAGGCTTTGGCGATGGTAGGAATCCGTGATCGTGCGTGGTTCCTGCTGTGCTCGCTGCCAAGGTGCCCCCAATCCAGCTGGATTTGGAGGCTATGGTTACCCCATAGAGGTAACTGAAGATAGGGGAGATCCGGGCAGGGGTTTGGGGGAATCGCAACCCCCCTTCTCAGCTGGTTTAACTCCCTTTTCCCAAGGCAGTGGAGCAGTGGTCAGTAATGGCCACTACAAAGAAGCCTTCAGCCAGATAAGATTGTGCAGGAGGAAGTTTGAAGAAGTGAAAGTTTTTGGCTGAACCGGGACAATAAGTCACATTTTTATTCTGGAGGTTCAACTTTTGAAAGGATACATTGTTTTCTAACAAGATCATTAAAAGCGGCGGAGAAAAGTCAAAGGGAATTTTTTTTTTTCTTCTCACTCTCCTTCCCTATGGAGATAGCAGATGGAAATCATAAAAACCTGCTTTGACATAGAAGGTAATTAAATCTGGATTAAAGCCAAGGGGATATTAAGATTTCTGAACATTGGAACTAAAAACCATTTTTATTTTTATTTTTGCTATAAGTGGGAAGGGAGAAGTAAAGAATATATATTAAGAATTTGTTGTAGGAGACAGCTTGGAACTTTTAAGATCAGAGATAACAGCAATAAGACTTTTAAAAAATTACTTTGGAACTGTGTAATTAAATTTCACCCCAGGAAAAGATAGTACAAAAAGAAGAAAGTGCTAAATGAAACAGTTGGTGCTGATTTGGATTGCTTTATGACTCTGGGACTCTTGAAAACTATTTTTTGAAAGACTAAAAACATTTGGGTTGTTTAAAAAAAAATCTTACAATGGCATTATCTGTTGAAGAATTGAAAATAGAATATAAAAGGTTAAAAGAAGAGGGACAAGAAGGCAAGGGCTCTTCTGGATCTGTTTTTTACTCTTAGAAATGGCAATTTCTACCTACCAGGAATTACAACAACAAGAAAGCTGGGATGAAGAAGAAGAAGCCATCTTTAATGGGCAAATAATTTTAGTTGAGGAAGAAAAGGGAAAGGGAAAGAAAATGGAGAATTCAAGGTTTAAAAAAACAACCAAGAAAGGGAAAAATAAGGTGAAAATCGATACAATGTCAGGAAGCAACAGAAAAGAGGAATACAACAGAGAGGGGAGGCTAAGAGGGCTGAGATGGGGGGGGGGGCAAAAAGACTAGACTGGATAAGAGACGAAGGGAAAAAGGGAAGAGAAGTTATAAAGACTTAAAACAAGATGTTAAAAAACAGGGAGGTTTTTAGAGACAAAGGGAAAAATGTAATTAAAGAAGAGATTCTGCAAAAGTGCACAGGATTGTATTGTCGTATTTGTATTTGAAATGGAATTAGAAAATTGGAATATTATATGAGTTTAAAATGTCTAATAGAGTTTAATTAGTTATGGAACATTGTTTTTACTATACGCTTACTATTTTTTTTTCTTTTATTATTTTAAAATGTACTATGTAGAATGCACCAAGCAGAATCAGCATGGAAATTATATATTATTTTAAGTGTTAAATCTAGGGGAAAGATAAAAAGTCATCATACTTCAACCAGTGATTACAGAGAAATTTAGCAGTAAAGAGAAAAGAAAAAATAGATAATTGAAAAAGAACGGACAAAAGATACAAGTAAAATTATTTAAATTGAGATGAAATAAATAAAATAGAATTAAGAGGGTGAAAAGAGGGGAGAAAACATATAGAAAATGTAGAATGATAAATGAGATATGAAATAGTATATAAGGTGAGCATGAATTTGATTTATGTCTGTATAAAAAGATGCTAACCCAGGATTAAGCCGCTTTCCAAAAAGAAGTTTTATGTTTTGTGTTTTGTTTGTTAAGTTAGCTTATTGAGAATTGATAAAATTTTGGAAGAACGTTAGAAGAGAACAATAAAATTGTAAACAAAACAGATGAAAATATAAGTACAATGAAGAAAGAGATATAGAAATTTAGGTAAGAGAAATCTAATTGAATAAAGGGAGAAATAGTGATAAGTGGGAAAAAGAATAAATAAGATATGCATATGTGATAATCTGGAACTATGTTGTACTCAAGATGTTTTATTTGTTTTGTTAAAATTTAATAAGCAGTTTTCAGAAAAGAGATTTTATGTTATTAGGTTTTATGTTTTGTTTGTTTGTGTATTGTCTTTAAAAACTAATAAAATTTGTTAAAAAAAAAAAAAAAAGCTCAATTTTGCTCTCATCACTCCAGAAGGTTTGTCTCTGTGCTGTTTGGTGTATTGTAAATGGGATACTTTGTGGCATTTGCATAGTAATGGCTTTCTTCTGGCAACTCGACAATGCAGTCCATCTTTCTTCCAGTGCTTCCTTATTGTGCATCTTCAAGCAGCCACACCACGTTTTCAGAGAGTCCTGTATTTCACCTGAAGTTATTTGTGGGTTTTTCTTTGCATCCCAAACAATTTTCTTGGCAGTTGTGGCTGAAATTTTAATTGGTCTACCTGACTGTGGTTTGATTTCAACAGAACCCCTCATTCTCCATTTCTTGATTAGTGTTTGAACACTGCTGATTGGCATTCTCAATTTCTTGGATATCTTTTTGTATCCCTTTCCTATTTTATACAGTTCAACTACCTTTTCCCACAGATCCTTTGACAATTATTTTGCTTTCCCTATGACTCAGAAGCCATAAACATCAATGCAGCACTGGATGAAAGATACAAGGATCTGTCAGGAGTCCAGGAACTCATTGACCTTTTATACACACACCTAATACAAACAAACAGATCACAGGTGAGGATAGTTACCTTTAATAGCCATTCAAACCCCTTTGTGCCAACCTGGGTGCATGTTATCAGGCCAAAATCACCAGGGTATGTAAACTTTTGATTTAAACTTTTGGGTAGTTTCTGTTGACAAAGTATCTGTTGTCATTATGATTTAAAAAGAGTAAACACAATTGATTGATAATAAATGGCTTCAGCCAACAAGTGAAAGAAAAGTTTTTGTGTTATCATTCATATTCTATTTCATATGGCCAAGAAATCATAAATTCTGCCAGGGTATATAGACTTATGATCACAACTGTAGTTTAGTATCTCCCCCAGCTGAGTAATATGAATTCTAATTCTTACTATGTCTTGTGACAATCCAAAATGATATCAATTTCTTTTTTTTTTTTTGAAATCCAAACTAACTTGAAGGGTTTTAATTGTTCATCCCTGATTTAGTGTTTGACAGAGTTATCACAGGTGAGCCTTCTCAGTATGCCATGTAGAAGGAGAAAAATTGAACTGTGCCTTTTTAAAATGATATTTCTTTTCTTCTAGGGAATTTGGTCGTTGGAAGGTAAACAACTTAGCTGTTGAGAGAAAGAATTTTCTTGGCTCCCCATTGCCTCTTGCCCCTGAATTTTTCCGAAATGTAAGGCTATTAGGACGTAGGCCGACTCTTCAACAGATCACAGAAAACCTTATCAAGAAGTATGGGACCCACTTTCTGCTGTCAGCTACCTTGGGAGGTAAGATCATTTTCATTAAAATAGCAAGTCCTTCAGCTCAGGTCGTAAAGTCTAGAACCATACAAATGGTCTTCATTAATTTCAGCCTCATTATCCAGTGTTATTCAATCTGCAGTTAGTAACTATAGCCCAGGCCTCTTTATCTGCAGTAAAGCATTTTGTACAGCCATGGTTTCAGTATGTGCTTTTAATTGATTATTATCTGTGACTCTGGAATATATCTTCCCAATTCCCATTGGGTTATTCTCTCACCATAGGAGTTATCTGCAATTTTAGGCTGAAAATCTCTGAAAATAAAGAGAGTGGGACAATGCATTCTTTTTTTTTCAGAAAAGACATTAAAACTCTGATGGGATTATCTTTTTTTAAATTTAAAATAAAAGTCAAGATGATGGTGATGATTGATTATGAAGACTGATTATATGATGCTTACTTGGGGAAAATAAATTGTTTGTAGGATTAGAAATTGCAAATCAGAGCAACTTCAAGAGATACATTATGTTCACAAAACTTCAGTTACATGCACACTTATATGGGAATAGAACAGTATCAATTTTATTTTTATTTTTTTTGTAGTTAGAAGTATTCTATAATAAATATCTTAGAAGGGAGAGGGAGGGAGGGAGGGAAGGAGAAGAAAAGTCAATGTGACTTGAGATGGTCCTTTATTGTCATTGCACAGCAGGTCACAAAGAGAGCATTTCTTTCTCTGCTGAAAGCTTGTTATGCTTGTTTCCACACTGATTATTTTGATGTATTCTATTCTGTTTTCTGTTCCTGGGTTTGGCATAAAGTGATTGATGATTGTTGTGTCAAGAGGAGGGTGAAGCAATATTACCCAATAACTTCCTTGGACGTTGTTGTTGGGTTTTTTTTTTTTTTTAACTGTTTGTGGGATCCAAAGTTTGCTTTAGAGATGCTGTGCTCCATTTTTCCCCATTTCCATTTTTTTCCATTTCAGAAGGTTACACTGGAAAGATTATTATAATGCTCTGATGAGCCGAAGAATATATTTCTCTTTTTGATTTATATAACATTGCTGAGTGAGGTCACTTAAGGATATGATAAATGATTTATCACTTTGCTTCTCACATTCAGCATCACTTTATGTTCTTGTGAAGTTCAGTGAAATCATAGAAATATTGCACCAGCACCTGAAATAATTATAGTTTGGATGAGAGCTAGAAAAATGAACTCACTCCAGACAAAGCAGAGGTATTCTTGGAGAGCTAATGTTGATCTGAAACTTCTCACGGATATGATTTATTTTTCAAATCTACAAACTAGATTTGCAGCTCAGGAACTGAGAATACCATCTATTTTGGTGGATAGGATACCATTTATTTTTCAGTAATCAAGGATTGATAAACCTTTGAGAAAATTTGGTGGAATTATGCAGCAAGAAAGATCATTGGTGCTCAAATTGTTCATGCAGGCAGCTGCATGAACAAAGTGACAATGGACAATGGATAAAGAATTTTATCCTTTTGTGAGGATAATTTAAAGATTTATAAATTATAAAGATAATTGGGATTGAATAGCCTTTTGCTGGCCATCTTGGCAAACAACTTTGTAAAAAAACCTGCTCATCTTTGATTTATTTTCTGCAGGCAACATCTCAGATATATGTGGAGAAAACAACAGTCCCTTCTTCCTATTTTGGATGCAACATGAATTTCACTATAGTATTAATTTTATAGAAGTCCTTTCTAGTTATAGCTTCCTTTTGTCATTTAAGATTACAACATTTTAAGCTTCATCCGGTTTTGTTTTTTGGTAGAAAAGTACCAAATGGATGAAAAATGAAAGCATGCCTCCTATAGTTTGCATGCCCATTGTGCCATGATTGACAGTTCAATTGTAAAATTTATAAAATTTATAATATACTAATGAAAGCATGGTATGTTTTTTCAGTTTCAGGCTATGAATAAGTTGTACCAAAAATTGCCCACTTTGAAGTACTATACAATCAGTCTCTGGCTGAAATGCTACACCCATGAAAGTTTGTTGCCCCTACAATTTTACTAAAAGTGTTTTGTTCAAGTTGGACTGAAAACTATTGGATTTTTTTTTTTTTTTTTTGGAGGAATCTATCACCAACTCTTCTGCATGGTTCAAAATCATACTTGAGTAAATCTTTTATTTCCTCATGAAACATGGAAATGCACCTTTTACATTTCTTGATGAAATGTTTTAATGGAAGAAACATATTGATGAAATGGTCTTTCCTATGTTATCTTCTTCCCATTCTTGCCCTCCTCTTGTCCTTGATATCTGTCAACGGCCTTTTTTTATTTATTGTTCTATCTTGGACTTTCCCACCAAAACAAAGTTATTCCAAAGCAATGAGTAATTTGAGGACTACCTTAAAGAATGACTGAATCTCTGAGAGTGAACAAAGTTATGATGGGTTGTGATGACCTCTTGTTATCAGGTTACAAGAAATGGATTTAAAAAGAGGAATTACTTTTATTTTTTAATTAAAAAAGGGAAAAATCTTTCAAGGTTATTACATCCTAACAATTGCCCAAGAATTGTTCATATGACCTTGGGCCTACAATGAAAAGATTTCATGTTATAAAATGAAACATTTCAATAAATTGTTTTCTACCAGCTCCTCGGGATGTTTAAACTTCTGTTATGATTACACAATCCTCTCAGAAGGTCAACTTGTAATGTGAATATTGAAAAAAAAAAATCAATATTCACCAATTCAATTCCAGTGCTCTTTTACCCTGTGGGTGATGTATAGGTCTTAAGTATTTGTAGACACTTAACATTTAATAAATATTAATCAAGATGTGTATTTCTTAATGGAAGCTTTGTCAAAAAAGAGAATTGGGAAGCTGGTATATTATCAACATCAAATGTGAAAAGAAACATTATATTCAATTGTGCATGACAATTGAAGACTTATCAAAATGATTTAAGAATACAAAATGCATATGTGGTAAAGAAGTCCAACTTATGTAGGTATCTGTCTAAAACATATAAAAAATAAAAATCATTATAGAATTTCTATCCTGTCCCAGTCATGTTTATATATGCATTACATATATTCTATAATCTTTTGCCTATTGGTTTAATCCTAACTCCCATATAATTCAATGGATCTTCTGAACTGAATTTTGAAATAAAATGACTAAATTGATATCATTAAGTATGCATTTTTTAATTTGACATGCTTTGAAATTTACTATAGCTACATTTACTAGTACAAGATGAAATTATTCAAAAATAAGGAAGAAATGACAATGCTGACTCTGAGGAAGGGATCAAATGCATCATCAGTCTTGAATCTCTTTCACCCACAAAAAAGCTAAGTCCGGTCCACTTTGAATCCCACTGTTGACATTTGGTTTCTAGGGATAGCAATATTTGATATCCAATATGCAATTACATATAGCAGTTCTCTGGAATTTAGAACATTTGAAAGTCAAAGTTAAAATTGTGAAAAAAAAATTATCATAATTGAAATCCACATGAATAAGAGATGAGATACCTGAGTGGGAGTTAATTACATTAAAGAGCCATGTCTTTTGTATGAATCAGGTGTTATTTTGAATCATTTCTTTGTGGCTTTATTATAGATCAGACAGATCTGTCTCAAATGAAGACACTTGTGCTTGCTTTTTAAAAATTTGAGTTAAGAAATTGGTTTCCCCAAATAAATGTTTCTCTTTCCTCCAATTGTTACTTTATTCTCAATGCCTTGTCAGTAAAAAAGGAGAATGCCAATGTTGCATTTTGTGTTTTTTAGCAGAGCTGCCAAACATTTGTATTCATAGGCAAGAAAGCTAGCTTGGCAAATGGGTGCACAATAGTTTATTTGCCTCTGCCACTTCTTTCTCCCTTGGAAGGGACCTCTAAAATGTTCCCATGATCTCTGTATACATGGGCACCAAAGAAGGTTGCCCATGGAAACTTAAGACAAGTTTTTGTTGAGTTTTGTTTTTAAAGCTGTTCTGAGGAAATACAGCCATTCTTAAGCCATTCTTTTCTTATTTGACTATGCTGATTTTTCATGACTAAATTTTTTGTTAAATGTTGTTTAAACTGAAATGCAAAAATTTTAGTACACAAGCCAATAAACTTTTCTCCTGAAAATAAAACAAAGTGGTATGCCTTTCAATTATATATCATATTTGACAAACATTCCACCTGTCCTAGGAATATTTTAATTTTCAATCAAAACAACATGTTGTACTATACTAATGTTCTGTCTATCTATCGAACTCTCCTATTTATATGTCCATTTCATTGCTTGTTACCATGTTCATGAATACCATGTCCAGTTTATAATTATAAATAACAATTTATAAAACTGGGGAGGTAGTCTTCTCAAGTTATATCATAACAATGCCTCCTATTTTATTCATTTATTCTTTTTTATTATTTATTTATTTGGTTAGTAATTAGTTTATTTATAAAATTTATTGGCCATCCATCTTACCATATAGCAACTCTGGGTGTTTTACAATCAAAAATTATTCATGTTTGTTTTATGTTTCGTAAATTATATTGAAGTAAGAAAAGTTTGAGTTTGTTTTCATATACAGTATAATATACACCATTCCACCCTGCCAGTTATCCATTTCTGATAAATGCTACAAATAAACTTCTCCAAAATATTCTTTCTTTTTTATACAAACTAGGATTTTGCAAAGATACACTTTTTGTATATGGTATTCCTAAATAATTACTGCTGTATATGAAATTTTGACTCAAGGGAAAAACATCATAAGTGCAGCTCTGGATTGGAGAGTCTGCCCTTGGCAGATTATGCCAATTTGAGTGTATAATTAATCTGTGACTACCCCATCCTCCTTTAATGTGCAGTTTAGCCAAATAAATTCTAATACTGAGTAAAGGTTCTTATCCACAGTTCTGTTGCTTTATATAAGATTAAAGATGTCAGATATACAAAAGAATTACAAATCATAGTTCATGATATTTCCTAATGGACTTGATTATCTCAGTAAAATTCTTTCAGTTGAATATTTGCAATGAGATACAATAACAAAACACAAATGCAACATAGTAAATGTTGAAATAGAGGGAGAAATGTTTTTGTGTTGTGCAGAATAGCTTCTGAAAGATTTTAAAATCTGCAAGATGACAGGTGTAATATTATAAGACAAGCCATGACTTTTTTGTACAGATCTGTATTGTTGATGCATGTACAAAAGAAGCAGCAGGACATGTCCTGCCAACTTGCAGATTTTGACTTTCCAAAACACACTTTTATTAGGTCATAAGGTCATAAGGTTTATTAGGTCATAAATGTGACCAATATATATTGCCTAGCAAAAAAATTATCACAAATGGATGATTACTTTCTGTGCAATTTATTTTCCTTGCATCACTAATAATTTTATAGCATGAGAAGACAGACTTCAAAAATATGTCTATGTTAAAGGAAAAGTAAAACAAAAAAACAGAAAATTCCAAATGCTTCAATCATCAGAATATCTAGTATTATGCATAATATAAATATAGGCTCCCAAATCATATTTATGAATATTTAGCTAAAGCTGTCTGCTTATTTTAGTAATGCCTTCAATATAGGGCTTTATAATTTGAATGCCTATTAAACTAATTCATGTAGCCATTCCTAAGATATTTATGAATTTAATTCAATATTGTAACCTGCCATTTTCTAATTCTTCTTCAGCTCTTTCTGAAATGATGTAGAATGACAATGCATTTCTGTTAATTCTTTGACACAAAATTAAAATGAATAGAAGAATTCTAGAGTATTTTGAAGAGGTTGCATAAATAAAAATCCACAGGATGAATTTCAGTTGAAAATATAAATATTATATTGTGATGGATGGATAGATAGATAGATAGATAGATAGATAGATTAGATATAGACAGTCTGAGGGGTATATAAATATGTATGTGTATTTGTGTATGTTCTGTATATATATCTGAAATAATTGAATATGGGCAAAGGCAAGTTGCTTGAGAAGAAGTATCATGAGTCTTGCTTCTGAATAAATATATATAGGTTCATTATTTCAGTTCCTATCCTGATCAAGAAAATCATGGGGGAATAGCATAACAAAAGTGCAGTTCTAGTTTCTCTCTGCTCACATCATAATTTTATGATATATCATTTCAGTTTGTTATGGTTTTTTCTTCTCTCAATATAGGAATTAGCCAGTCATGCAGGCTCAGGTATGGGGCTGACAGATAGGATAACATCAAAGCAATGTTCAATGTTATTTATACATTGAAAAGACATCTGTCTTAAATCTTCAACATCTCTCCAGAGTTGTGAAAGCAAATACTGTCTCCAGAATTCACAATGTTTTAGTTCCACTAGGTAGACCAGACCAGAAAATCAATCCCATAGGAAGATTAGCGCTATGCTTTACTGAGATATAATAACAGAATTTTGCATAATTTTGTCATGGTCACTTTCCTTACTCACTGCAAATTGTGAACATAAATGTTATAATTGTGTAGAATTAATCCTGAAGGGTAGCTTGAACAATCCAAAGGTAATGAGATTGTTGGTCTTCCATATGGATGGCAATTTTTCTAGTTATGAATTTGTGTATACTAAAATACTGTTTTAAGAAATATTGAATAAATACAAACAAGTAAGGCTGTAGAGTAATTTTTCCAGTCCTTTTGCTGTTCTGTTAATTTTTCCTTCCTTCCCCCCTCCCCCCTCCCCCATGAATAATTATCTAAATCACAAATATACATTTCACATTCAAACCTTAATTTGCAGTAATTATTTCACAGTTTAACATTAGGTTTTACATTAATTTCTGTGTTGATTTTAGTGTGAAATTCTTAAAGATCTATTATTCAAGTTGTACTTTGTTTCTTTCATACACAGCATCAGAGGTGGCATTCAGCAGGTTCTGACCAATTCTGGAGAACCAGTAGTGGAAATTTTGAGTAGTTCAGAGAATTGGCAAAGACCACTTCTGACTGGAGATTTTATAGTATCCTTCCAGGGGTGGGATGCTAACGGTTCTGCCTGGCTTTGTAGAACCGGTAGCTCTGAAGAGCATCAGATACAGAACTGTTTTTGCATCTGAAGCTGTTTGGCCCACTAGCCCTCCCAGGCTCTTACCTGATCTTTATTTCCTGCTTTTTCAACCTCTTTGCTTTGCATGGACAGCTGAGGCTGAAAAATCAATAAAAATGTTTTTTTTTCAAATGCTGTGCACCCACGCGCAGCACTTGTCACCTGTCCAGGAGGCATAGCTTTCATTGTATTACACGCACACACAGCATAAGTACTGAGCCGGTAGTAATACCAGTTGAATCCCCTGTATCCTTTCCCTGCCAAGCCCACTGAGCCATGCCCACAGAACCGGTAGTAAAAAAAAATGAATCCCACCACTGCACAGCATAGATGAAGCATATGAAATAAAGCTATTAATATTTAAAGCTAGTTAGAGATAAGCAATAGTTTATTTTAGCTTGTTATTGATTCTATTAGGCTTTAGATAAGAGTAATTCCCAACGTTATTTCTAGAATCTTACTAAGTAAATATATTATGATCAGAATCTAAAATCATTGGATATGAAAAATTCAACATGTTCACTTCATATCTGCATTAGATTGTGACGCAAAACAAACAGCAACACCCAAGAAAATGATCCTAACATATATGAAACATGCTTTGGCTGTGCATTGTTTTCACATATACTCATTTTTGTATTGTCATTCTGTAATAGAAAACAATTGATGTATTACTATAATTAACATAGATATTTTGTGCATACCTTTAGTATACCTTCACTTTTGATTGATGAACAGCAATGTCAAAGTATGGAAAGTAGTAAACATTATAGGGAAAAAATGTGAATTTGAAAGGATAATTGTCTTTTGGTTTGTTCAAAATGTAGACCAAGCAAAATTGTCCTCTAACTACCTAGATATTTTTCGTGCCAGAGTTCCTACTTCTAATAATTTCCTTGCAGATGAGGTGCATAAGATTAATGCTAGTTATGTCATAAAAAATGAAACAAAGATAAAATAAACTTCTTTGACTTTTTTTGCCATAAATTTCTTTGACTTTTTTTGTGCTATTTCTTGCACAGGAGAAGAGTCTCTCACAATTTTTGTGGACAAGCGGAAGCTGAGTAAACGAACAGAAACAAGTGATCCCAACATTAACAGTACCACGGTGACTCTGGAAACACTACACCAGCTGGCGGCCTCTTATTTTATTGACAGGGACAGCACGCTGAGAAGACTTCACCATATTCAGATTGCTTCCACTGCCATAAAGGTACAAAAACATTCTGCAACGCTTCAGTGCAAAACTGCAGTTTATATATCTCTATGTCTATCTGTCTACATAATGGATGCCAGATCCATGTCATTTGTGTGTGTGTGTGTGTGTGTGTGTGTGTGTGAATGAAACCATTTCTAACAGACAGAATAGACTTAGACTTAATATTTAGAATAGCTTTATTGTCATTTTGCATGTACACTCATCGGCATACATTAAAATGAATTTTTGTTGCATACAGCTCTCAAAGGGTCACCACTTCCAATATATTCTACATAAACATGACAAAATAGATAAATAAATAAATAAATGCAAAATTATGCTTATATTACATGAACAGGGAAACAACATAGTCTAGTTTGGATGTATACATGTACATGGCAAGAAAAACAAATCTTGCAAGTTTACCAGACAGATGGTATGGAGAACAAAGCTGTTACAGAATCTGATAGTCTTGCTAGAAATACTTTGAAACTTCTTCCTAGAGGGGAACAACAGAAACAGACCATAAAGTGGGTGTGTGGGGTCTCAAACAATACTTTGAGCTCTAAGCACATAACACTTACAAGCAGTATCCTAAATAACAGGAAGTGATCTTCCTATAATCTTCTCTGCTGTACTTACCACTCTCTGTATGGACTTTCTATCTGAGGCACTGCTACCACCAAACCTAACAGTGATGCAGTTTGTTAAAATATTCTCAATTGTTCCCCTGTAAAAAGTGGCCCGGACAGAAGGAAAAAGGATGGCTATTAAAGGCTATTAAAGGATGGCCTTAACACAATATGATACAGCCATGAAGACAGTATGACTGCCTGAATATGTATCCCAATTTCAGCTATAGTTCATAAGCACAGTTGCAGCCAAACTGAGCAAGAATGATTGATACTGTGTATTCACTTTTCTTTTACTTGTCATATTTGGCTCTATTTCATGTTTCATTTCTTTTGCAGAATGATGTTGTCAAAGCTCATCATTAAATGCATTTTATTGATTCATAATGTTTTATTGACATTCAAGGCAAAATTGATTTGTTTCCAAATTTCTCTTTTGTTTCAAAATAGACCTGCCATATTTATGCTTCATATCCAATATATAATACAAAACAATCTCCAATTCTCTTCATTAACAAACATTCAACAATATATTCAATTAATTTGCATCAGAGTCTTTGTAGGCCTGGATTTAGACCAAGTTAACTGCTGGAATCAATTGAATTGTTATATGATATCTTGCACAAGTTCTGCCTTTTCCAACACACTGTTTCCCTCCGGTACATCTCCCTATTTTTTTTAAAAAAAAGAATAACAATGTATGTTTAAATGTTCCCATGCATTTCTATTTTTGTATCATATAAAAAGCTGTAGAAATTATGACAATATTAAAGCAACAGCTGTAAATAAATTAATGTTATTAGCCATCTTTCTCCCAGATTCCCATGCAGTGTAATGGCAATTCTTCTTTATAGCATTCCTTAATGCATATTAGACTCAGAGACAACATCTTGTTCTGAATTAGCAAGTGGAGTCAAATTCCCCTTTTCTAGAGTCAAAACTGCAATATCTCTTAGCAACCCCATGATCATGTGATCAGAATTCAGATGCTTGGCAACTGGTTCATATTTATGACCTTTGCTGTGTCCCAAGATCATGTGATCACCTTTTGTGACTTTCTGAAAGCAAAGTCAATGGGGAAGCCAGATTCACTTAACAACCGGGTTACTAACTTCACAACTGCAATGATTCATTTAACAAGTGTGGCAAGAACAGTTGTAAAATGGGGCAAAACTCACTTAACAAACTTAACATCAATTTTGACTCAATTGTGGTCGTAAGTTGAAAGCTACCTGCAATTCTGTGAAAATAACTGAATGCTATTTTTAACAATATAAAGACCTATAATAAAGCAGCAATACTTCTTACTCCCTGGAAACAAAATTGTGCATTTATAGCCTACAAGAAGAAGCCAGATATAAATGCAGTCACCTCTGTGTTTCCAAGAGTCATGAGATATTAGCTATCTTGGTGCATTCCTAAAATTGAACAGACTTTTCACTACATACTTATGTCATATGGAAACAAGTGAAGAAATCTTAGACAACTGAATTTCATCTACATTTAGCCTACATTTCAAAAAATGTTGGGATCCCTCTGAGATTATGGATAACTGAATGAGAATATAATAATATTGCCAGCCATGATACTTTTAAACAACACTTGTTGGTTGCTATTTACTTATCCCTGTAATTCACAGATGCTTAGAAGTTTTCAAAGTGTCTGCATGAGATAGCAATAGCACTTAGACTTATATAGATTTACATAGTCAGGATATTTTCCCCAATAACCTGGGTCCTCTTTTTTACCAACCTCAGAAAGATGGAAGACTGACTGAATCTTGAACCAGTGAGACTCAAACTGCCAAACTGCAGGGCAACCACCAGCCAGCAGAAGTAGCCTGCAATACTGCATTCTAATTACTGTGCCACCACAACTCTTCACCATATTCACCATAGGTAATGGCAAGGATCAGTAAATATGGCCTGAGTGATACCCAAAATATTCACTTTAGAATCTTTAGCAATATGTGCAAATTGCAAGGCAAAATCATATCAATAGAGGAACAATTCCTCAACAATTTGAGAACTTTCCACTCATATCTAATTTCAGAAAAGAGTCTTCCCTTCATATTCTCACGAGGAATTCTTATACTTGATATCAAGGACATGCTCCTTGTCTGGAAGTATACTCCCTTCAGCCTTGGGAGAGCATATTTAGAAGGACAGTGAACATTTAGAAGGACAGTGAACATGGAGCCCAACACAAATTACTGAAGCATCATAATTATTTTAAAAGGAAACAACTGCCATTTAAAATTATGCACTCATATGATTAAATGCAATTGGATCACAATATTTCAATTCTACCACTTGTAGCTTGTTCGTTAATCAAATTTTAAAAAACCTAAGCTAAACAAAAATTTAAACAGCTCCAAAATGTTTACATAAATGCTGTACATTTCCTTCATATAACTAATCCTATATGTACATAATTTTATGTATAAAATTATTATATGTTTTATACATAATAATTTTTAACAAAATGTGAATGCTTTCTATAAAATACAAATTCAGGGGGAAAAGAAAAAGAAGATTTACAAAGAGAAATAAATAACCACAGTTAAATCATAAATACAACTATTCAAAAGCCTGTTATACCACAAGAGTTCCCATGGCTATTATGTTTGCAAAAAAATAAAGTCTGGAATAATTTATCATCATTTTAGTACTTTAGTTTTATATAAAAATTACTTTCTCCTTTTAGTCATCCCATCCTAATGAGATCATGGGAGGATGCAATACCAAATAAGGACAAAATTACCTTAATATAATACTAATGGATAAATTAATCCAGAATTCACACTGAGGAAATGCTGTGACATGCAATTTTAATTTGCTGAAATGATACTCCTAAGCAGGACAGAATCATCAAGGATTCACAGAGACTGGATCTTTGATCCAGTTATAAGGCCAAGACCTCATTTACTGCAACAATATACTATTAAAAAATGCTCATCTCATGCTTGCACAGTCGTTTCTCCAAAATGACCCATTTTGCACAGTTAGTAGAAGTTTAGCTGTGATAGTTACTTCAGTGGTATTTCAAATTGGAGAGCTCCAATGTTTACACTTTGAGGCAATATCCTTTGAACATTTACAGCTGGAAGAGATCTTGCTATCTTCTTGGCATATGTTTTCTGTGCAACATATGAGAAACTTACCCTTGTTGTCAGAAAACTGTCTTGGTTATTGTTGCCCTAGATAAGCGCATTTCTGACAAAACATCTCTTTGTTTTTAGAGCATTATCTGTTGTTGCATTTTACTTGTGAACTTCTTTGTAATCAGTGTCTGCAACAATCAGGGACCATCATCTTGTTGACAATAGTGTTATAACCTTCAGGTTTTGTTGAGTTTCTTTATCCAGTAGTGCTGATTATCTTTTCCATTGATTCAGCCTTGCTCTTGTGATATAATGACCATTACATGACCATTACATCATCCCAATGGTCACATGATTTACATTCAGAGACTTGACAATTGGTTCATATATATGACAGCTGCAGTGTCCTGTGGTCATGTGATTCCCTTTTGTGACCTTCTGACAAGTCAGTGGGGAAGCCAGGTTCAACTGTGTTACTAATTTAACAACTGCAGTGATTCACTCAACAAATACAGCAGCAAAAGTTATAAAATGGGGCAAAACTCACTCAACACATTTCTTACTCAGCAACATAAATTCTTGGCTCAGTTGCAGTTGTAAGTTGAGGACTACCTGTATTGCCATTATAAGCCCATTTCACAATAGGAGTAAAATGCCCTCTTGGCATGTGGGCATAAACTGTCTTTTTTTTTTTTTTTTGCCTAATAAAGATCTTTCATTTGAATTTCATTCTGGCATGGTCTGTTTCCCCAAAATCATTGTATTATTCTCAGTCCACTAAGTCCCTATCTGCTGAAGCCACTTAGCCTCAGATTGTGTGCACTACCATTAGCTTCTTTTACGTATCCCACTTTTTCTCCAGCTCACCTTGTTGTTGATCTCTCTGGATATTATTATTATGTCTCTGATATTTCTTTGGTCTAGTTGACTTCTTCAGTTTTACCACTTCATAGAACCCAACTAGTCTGAATGGTGTCACTTCCTACATTAGACTAATATTTAGATGGCATGGCTTTCTTAGGCAATAGAGAATTCGATATACCAGCTAGACCATGATACTTCTGCTTTTCAGTTTTAAAGTAATGTGTTTCCTATCTTGCTGAAAATAGCAAAAGACTTCAGGGCAACTTCAACACCACTAACTTCTTGCCATGTTGAGAATCTTTACAGAATAAAGGAAAAATGATGCTTTATGAAGTTTTAAAGTAATTAAAACATCCCCCAACCCAAATCTATTACACAAGAGACATCAACACCCAACGCTCATTATTAACAGCATTCTGCAGTTGGGAACAATGACAGTAGAAATATTTCATTCAAGTTTGATTTAAAGAAAGAGTTTGCTTTTCATACCAGCTCCAAGAATTCTTATACTTGTTGTCAAGGACAAACTCCTTGTCTGGAACTACACTTCCTTTAGCCTTGTGAGAACATACTTAGCAGAATGGTGAGCTAGAAACCCAATATAAATTACTGAAGCAGCATAATTACTTTTAAAAGAAACTATTTAAAAGCTTATTATTCATGGACAAGGACAGTAGGAAATCAGACAGTCTGGGATATGTTACACTGCCTAAACTCTAACCCTTTGTAGTACAAACTATTAAGCATTAAGAAAGCATCATAGAAAGCATTTCTTTCTATGACTGGAGAAAATGCCTGTTTCCCAAAAGTCAAAAAGTAATAGTCCAAGACTTTAAAGCAGTCGAAGCCCATTTTGCTTAGCAGGAATGAAGCACATCTCTTTATTCAACTGATTTGGCTACAAAAGTTATTGTCCTGTGTTGTCATGCCAACCTTTGAAGCTAAAATTGAGGATTTCTTTTTTGAGAATGGGTTAAGGAGCAATATGCATTCTGGACACAACTTAAAAGCTTTGTCGTGCAGTACAAAAATGGGGACTGCAGAAACTATTTTGTACTTTGAACCCTCCTATCACTATCCACATTAACAATGAAATTACCAATCTGACCAAAGGGTTACTTTAGGATAGAGTAAAAGATATAGTAAAAGAACCTTGACATTTTCTCTGTTTCACAGGCATAATGCATGTTTTCCAACTATTATTTCCCCAAGATCATCTCTGTGAGTTTCTCCAACAGCTGGTCACAGTCTTCAGAAGGATTACATCTTATTTTCTAAGTATTTTATCATTTATCATAAGTACTTGGGAAACTCTGAAAAGTATCATCATATTAGCCCAGACCAGCACAATACCACTGAGAAAGAAAAACAAGAAATCCAAGAAGAAACCAGCATGGCTGCACAAAGATCTGTCTGGCAAATTGAAAGAAAAAGTACAAAAATGGAAATAGGGACATACAACTAAGGCAGAATATCAGCAGAAAGCCAGAATCTACAAAGATGAAGTCAGGAAAGCAAAGGCTCAGAAAAAACAAAAACTTGCAATAAAAGTCAAAGATAATAAAAAAAAAAGTTTCTTCTAACATATAAATAACAAGAAAAAAATCAAGGAAACAGTTGGTCCACTAAAGAGAGAAGATGGCAAGGAAATAACAGGCAACAGAGAGAAAGCAGAACTGCTTAACTCATTATTTGCATCTGTCTTCATGCAAAAAGAAACTATAGCTCAACCCACCAAAAACATAACTGTAAAAGACAGACCAGAAATAAAACTTAAAATAAGCAAAAAAAAAAAAAAAAATAGTAAAAGAACACCTGTCTGATTTTGATGAACAAATTTGATTTGATGACAAATCACCAGGGTCTGATGGATTACATCCCAGAGTTTTAAAGGAACTGGCAGAGGTTATCTCAGAAGCACTGCACCATATCTTTCAAAAACCCTGGAGCACCGGAGAACTGCCAGAGGACTGGAAAAGAGCTGATGTGGTTCCCATCTTCAAAAAAGGAAAAAAAAAAAAAACAGACCCAGGAAACTACAGACCAATCAGCCTAACATCAATACCCCGGAAGATATTGGAAAAGATAATAAAAAACAGATGTGCCAACATCTAGAAATAAATAAAGTAATAACTTGCAGTCAGCACAGGTTTGTTAAAAACAGATCATACCAAACCAATCTTATTTCATTCTTCAACATAGTGACTAAATTAGTAGACCAATGAAATACTGTGGACATAATGTACTTAGATTTCAGCAAGGCATTTGACAAAATAGTCCACAACCTACTTCTTAGTAAGCTAGAAAAAAGTGGAAGAGATAGTACCACCACTGGATGGACTCACAACTGGCTGACAAACCATATTCAATGAGTAGTCCTTAATGGGTCTAAGTCTACATGGAGGGAAGTGGGGTGCCAAAAGATTCTGTCATAGGCCCAGTACTCATCAATATTTTCATTAACAACTTAGATGAGTGAATAGAAGGAGAACTTACCAAATTTGCAGATGATACTAAGCTGGCAGGAATAGCTAACACCCAAGAAATAGGATTAAGATCCAGGTGGATCTTGACAGACTCAAACACTGGGCATATCTAATAAAATGAAATTCAATGTAGAGAAAAGTAAAGGCCTACACTTAGGCAAGAAAAACCAAAAAACCAAACATATAGACCAAAAAAAAAACAAAGAAAAACCAAAAGTACACCATATAGGGTGAAACCAGGTTTAGTAGCAGTAACTGTGAGAGGGATCTTGGAGTCTTAATGGACCACCAGCTAAATATGAGATAGCAATGTGCATCCAAAAAGCATCCAAAAAGCTAATGCAATCCTAAGATGCATTAATAGAGGGATACAATCAAGATCGAGTGAGGTCGTAATACCACTTTATAAAGTCTTAGCAAAACCACACCTGGAGTACTGCATCCTGTTTTGGTCACCACATTATAAAAAAGATGTTGAGACTCTAGAAAAATTACAGAGAAGAGCAACCAGGATGATTAGGAAACTGGAGACTAAAACATATGAAGAACAGTTACAGAAACTGGGCATGACTTGTCTAGTGAAGAAAAGGACCAGGGGAGACATGATAGTAGTGTTCCAATATTTGTGGGGCTGCCACAGAGAGGAAAGGGTCAAGCTATTTTCTAAAACACCTGTAGACCAGGCAAGGAGTAATGGATGGAAACTGAACAAGGAGAGATTTAACCTGGAAATAAGGAGAAACTTTCTGACAGTGAGAACAATCAACCAATGGAACACCTTGCCCTCGGAACTTGTGGGAGTATCATCACTTGAGACTTTCAAGAAGAGACTGGACTGCCATTTGTCAGAAATGGTGTGGGGACTGCTGCTTGGGCGAGGGGTTGGACTAGATGACCTACAAGGTCCTTTCCAACTCTGATAATCCATTATCTGTACTTTTCTAAGTACTTCTTAGGATAGTGGTCTCTGAATTAGATTAAACCATTTGTCTGCATATTTTCTGAAATAATCTTCAGAAATCTTAATTCAACCTTCTCTTGCAGAAGAGAATATATATCATATCTACAGACTTGCATGCTTTTACATATACATAGCTGACATATGAATGGTCATATGTTCATTTCACATTTTTTAATATGATCACTATAGGCATAGGACTTTCTTGTTTGGGGTGAGGACAAACAGACTATATTCTTGCTAACCTTCCTCACTATCACTGCATGATTCACCTTGTACCTGCCTCCAGAAAAAGCTTAAAACCATGAAACCAATAATTAAATCAGTGAGTATAAGGCAAAGCTGATAAGGCAAAGCTGAAGTTTCACGCTTGCCTTGATCACTGATTAGAATGTTTTTGAAGATACCTCTGCAGACCTAAATGAGCTCACAGATACTGTAACATCATATCTCAGCTTCTGCAAAGACTTATGTGTACCAACAAGGAACCTGCGAATATACAGTAACAATAAACCTTGGTTCACAGCTAAACTTAAGCAGCTACATCGTTCCAAAGGAAGCCTACAGAAAAGGTGACAGAATGCTATACAATGCTATACTTGTTAATATGTATAGCTATACAATGCTATACATATTAACAAGAGAGATCAGAGCAGCAAAAAGAAGCTACTCTGAAAATTTTAAGGAAGTAGTTCTCAACAAATGAACAAACACGTGGAAAACTCTTTAAAAACTTCACTGGCTACAGCAAACCTTCCCAGGCAGAAGGAAATCAACAACTAGCAGATGATCTGAATGTGTTTTACTGCAGGTTTGAAAGGAAATTACAGCCACCTATCTCCCCATCTCAAACACACCAACAACAGCCAAGCCTCCTACAACTGATCCCAACCCACTGGGTTCACAACCTCTGGTGATCATCGAAAAAGAAGTGCAAGATTGATTTCACAGACAAAAGTCAGGAAAAGCACCTGGGCCAGACAAGATAACTCCTTCTTGCTTAAAATCTGTGCTGACCAATTGGCCCCCATCTTCAATAAATCACGAGACATGTGCTATGTTCCTATAGAGCTATAGAGCACTGCACAGTAGAACAACTAGACACAAGGACAGTTCTTTTCCCCCCAAATGCCTTCACTCTGCCAAACAAATAATTCCCTCAACACTGTCAAACTGTTTACATAGTCTGCATTACTCTTAATCTTCTCATCACTCCTTATTACCCATCTGCTCCCACTTATGACTGCATGACTGTAACTTTGTCATTTGTATCCTTAGAATTTATATTGACTGTTTCCTAGCATGATTTGATTGCTTATTGCACCCTATGACTATCATTAAATGTTGTACCTTATGATTCTTGACTCTTGACAAATGTATCTTTTCTTTCATGTACACTGAGAGCATTTGCACCAAGACAAATTCCTTGTGTCCAATCATACTTGCCCAATAAAGAATTCTATTCTGTTCTGTTCTATTCTATTCTATTCTGTTCTGTTCTATGTCAGAATAGCTGCCAACAAAAGAAAATTGGGACAATCCCATTGAGACAAATTTCAGTCTGTCTATATCACAAGACCACAGGCTTATTTCTTTGCAGCAAAGATAAGACAGATCCCCAGCTTCTTGAAAAACCTTTCTTTCTTGAAATGAACTCTTATTTTAAATGCTTCTATCCATTGCTCTTGCTGTCTCTTTTTCTTCTGGCAAAGACGCATAGAGATTTGATCAACTGTTTTTCACCCTTTCTTCTATTCTCGGCTGTCTCTGTTCCTCCTGTTGTTCTACCCCACCTATCAAGTATATTTCTTTCTTCTAAGCAAAATTTTTCTTCCTAAATCCTTCCTTCTCCTATTTGGAGAATTTGATCCCGTCTGTAAAATAATGCTTTTGTTTCAAGTTTCAAAAATTGAACAACTTTCAATGATATAAAAGTTCAACCCTTCTGAATTTCATAGCTTTCCTGTACAGATACTCAGAAGGACTTAGTAAAGTAACTGTCTTCCATCCATGAAGGATGACTCCCCAGCTTCTTTGGCAGATTAAAAAAAACCATTTCTTTAAAGTTAAAAAAAATGTGTAAAAGTATCTTTCTTAATACAGTCAAAAATACATAATAAACCAGCTCCTCTATTTATACCGGCAGTCTTCCATAGCAATTTTTCACATTAAAAATATAAATAACAAAAAGAATGATTGAAATAGGCATAATGAAATTTTATAATTTCATTATGAAGATATTGGAGATATTATTATCTTAAGATTAATCTTTAAATTGTTTATGATTAACAGGAATGGAAGAAAATCTTGCTAGTGTTGAATTTTAATGTAAACTTGTTCGGTACTAGTTCATGAAACAATATATGACCTGAAGCACAATTATCTTTCCATATTCATACTTTTTCTGAGTTTTGCAATGCAGTTTTCCAGAAAATAATTGTGTACTAAAACATGCATCTCAGATAAAATTGCATGAAATAAATGCAAAATTTGGAGATAACTGCACACAAAAACTGTCTGTGGTAGACAATACTATTGAAAAACATAATATATTAGAGAACATTGCTTTAGGGAAAAAAATATTATGTCTCAAGAAAAGTGTTTACAAAATTTATGCATTAGTGTACAAAATGTATGTGCGGTATAAGTGTACAAAAATGCATATTTAGAACTTCATTCATTGAAATGATTAATGCCTGTGTCAACTCACATATTAATGGTTTGCTACCCAATTCATTAATAAACCACAGTTTGTATTATAGACAATGCAAAATGGGCTTCAAGTAGTTGTAATTCAGGAGACAATTCTGTAAAATACTTCATGGGGTGCATTTAGTTTACAGCACATGACCTGCTCTTCCACTTTATATACTCTGGGGACAAAATTGTGTCCTGTGATACTACATCATATAACTGCCAGAGACTAAGGCACACTACTGCAGGATTATTCTCTGATAATAGGTATAAAATGACAACATTGTCTATCTCAAAGCTTAAATAGCCATTTCAGGAGGATATCAAAGTTGACAAAAGTGAGAGGTCAAGGAGAGGCACATATTTCTTCTTCTGCTAAAGGACATTTTAGGAAAAGCCCGGCTGATGCAGAGGTTAGAATGGAGTTTTTCAGGCAAACTCTGCTCATAGCCTGGAGTTTGATTTTGACAGGACTCAAGGTTGGCTCAGCCTTCTGACATAAGACAAATGAGGACCAAGATTGTTGGGGGCAATTTTCACACTCAGAGAGTGATGTAAAGTACTGTGGGACAATATATAAGTTTAAATGCTATTGCTATTTTTTTTCCTATCATAAATCCCCCTGAACTCAGATGAAATAAGTTTAGTAACTCAGGTGCCCTTTTTAAAAAACTAGTGTGGCAAAAGCTTTTTTGCCACAAAAAGAATGGCTTTTAGCTGGATAATAGTTTTTATAAACCTAGTACTGTTTTTCCCAAGAGCCGCAGTGGCGCAGTGCTTAAGCCCATGTCACACTGAACCAACGGATGCAAAGAGGATATAAAACGGACAAAAAACCTTGCCATCCGTTCGAAAACGCGATGTACTCACTGCCTCCGTTTGGCTTCCTCTCTATCCGTCCAGCATCTGTTTATGGACATTTCATCCGCTCCAAAAGTTTTGGGCTGCCCAAAACTTTTGCGTTGAAAATGTATCCAAATTGTTTGTTCTGCATCCGCTACGCATCCGCTACGCATCCGTTACACATCTGTTATGCATCCACTATATCTGCTAGGCATCCGCTACACATCCGCGAAAATCGCATCCGCACAGACACAGGGAGGAAGCAGAACGGATGCAGAACGGATGCAGAACGGAAACAAAGCGTTTAAAATGGAAAAAACGTTTGCAGAGGGGACCTATCTAGGATATTAAGGATGTCTACAGGATGCCTAGAGGATGCCTAGAGGATTCCTAGCGGAAAACCTATACTGCCTATAAAAAGGGGGAGCAACTCGCCTGCATCGCACTTTCAGAACAGCAGCCCAGCGGTGCAGACCTCTGCAGCCTTCATCTGCCTCTTCCTCTTCCACAGCATCCAGTCATGTCCACCGTGGATTGTAACAAAGTCCTTTCGGCAGCCACCATCGTTCTGCAACAGTGCGAATCCATCTGCAGGCTCTGTGAACACTACTGCGAGAAGAAAAGGAGCCACGCAAAAAGAGTCTGGATCCAAAGATGGTTCGCCAGAAGAGCAGAGGATGGACTGTACAACAAGCTGATGGTGGAGCTCAGGAATGAAGACACTCGTGCATTCCAAAAGTTCATGAGGATGCCTCCAGCCATGTTTGACGAAGTTGTGCAGCGGCTGACACCCAGGTTGACCAAGGCAAACACCAGCTTCCGGCCCAGCCTGGAACCTGGGCTCAAGGTGGCACTCACTCTGCGCCACCTGGCTTCAGGGACCTCCTACAGGAGCATGCAGTACGGCTGGAGGGTGCCATCCAACACCATCAGCGTTGTGGTCAGAGAAGTGGTGCAGGCCATCATCGAAGAATACAAGGAGGAGCTCCTCCAGTACCCCTCCACTGAAGAAGGATGGAAGAAAGTTGCAGAGCAGTGGTATCAGAAGTGGAACTTCCCACACACCGTTGGAGCCATAGATGGCAAGCATGTGGCCTGCAAATCTCCAGCCAAGTCGGGGTCCACTTATTTCAACTCCAAGGGCTTCTTCAGCATCATCCTTTTCGCCATGGTTGATGCTGATGACAAGTTCATGTACATCGATGCTTCAGGCAACGGCTCATCTTCAGATGCCCAGGTATACAATGCCAGTCACCTCAAGGAGGAGCTGGAAGGCAACCTCATCGTGGGCTTCCCAGATCCAGAACCCCTGCCCAATGACACACAAGATGTGCCCTACTTCATCATGGGGGATGACACCTTCTCCCTCAGAACCTACCTCATGAAGCCCTACACTTCCAGACTCCTCACCCATGAAGAGAGGATCTTCAACTACAGGCTGTCCAGGGCAAGGCGGGTGGTGGAGAACACCTTTGGCATCCTGGCCAACAGGTTCCAGGTACTTCTCACCACCATGCAGCATTGCCCAGAGACCGTGAGGAGGATCATGGAAGCTTACTGCATCCTGCACAATCTCATGCGCACCCGCTACCCAGTCTTGCAGAACAGGCTCGTGGACCTCCAGCAAGGCAATGGGGACATGGAGCCTGGGGAATGGAGGCAAGGGCGAAACCTGATAGACACTGAGGATGTGCAAGGCCCCAACAGAGCCTCACATGAAGTGAAGAAGCAGCGCAACCTCCTGAGACAATGGTGCAATTCCCCAGCTGGTGCAGTGGAGTGGCAAGACAGGATGGTAGATGCTTAATGGATGCTTCCTTCAGCCTGTCTCATCACACGGATGAGATTGGGCCATGTATGTTTGGTTGGCCTACAATGAACAGGGTGTTTAATAAAGAGTTGTGTTTGTGTTGACATGTGTGGATAATTATTACATTATTATTGATAATAAAGGGCCATAGGTGTGGCACCTGGGAGGGTGGACCATACAGTCCCACTATGCTTGCACTGGAGGTTTATCTATCCCACAGCTATTACCCATCCCACAGGTATCCCTGCCCATCCCACAGCTATCTCAACCCATCCCACAGCTATCTTGACCCATCCCACAAGCATGCAAAGGCTTAAACCATTTCTAAAAGTTTCCAGCAAGACTTTATTAAAAAAAAAAAAGAAATGAAGCAAGTGTGTGAATCAAAAATAGACTTTATTACAACAAACTATAAGACAAAAATGAGTCTCTGGAACTTCTCTTGGTCGATCAGTCTTAGCGGTGAAGGGTGCAGGTGCTGTGGAGGTGGCTGGTGCTGGAGTGCTTGTCATCAGCTCCTCCAGAAGCAGAAGCAACAGAAGCTCCAGCCCAGAAGAGTGAGCCCGTGCTGCAGAAGCCCCAGCAGAACCAGTGTGAGGGCCAGGGGGCGGGATGGTAGCCCTGTCCCTCTTGCCAGGGCTGGCAGCAGATGGCTGAGGCTTGCTGTGCTTCCGCATGGTTGTGGGGTTGCTGGCTGGCAGGGAGGCTGGCAGGGAGGCTGGCACCAAGGCAGGCACCAAGGCTGGCAGGGAGGCAGGCACCAAGGCTGGCAGGGAGGCTGGCAGGGAGGCAGGCACCAAGGCTTGCAGGAAGGCTGGCAGGCAGGCAGGCAGGCAGGCACCAAGGCTTGCAGGAAGGCTGGCACCAAGGCTGGCAGGAAGGCAGGCACCAAGGCTGGCAGGCAGACTGGCTGGCAGCAAGGCTTGCAGGCAGGCTGGCAGGGAGGCTGGCAGCAAGGCTGGTAGCAAGGCTGGCAGGCAGACATGCAGGCAGGGCAGGCAAGGCAGCCAATCCGTCCGGCAGCAGGTCTTTCCTCTGAATGATGACCTGCTTCCGAGCTGCTTCCGTTATATCTACGGGGCTGACGCAATGCATCCTCCCCGCATGCGCAATTAATGCCAGGCATCCATTAGGCTTCCGCTGTGCATCCGCTGTGCATCCGCTTCATCCGTTCGGCGTCCGCTCTGCATCCGCTGTATCTGTTCCGCATCCGCTTTGCTGAGGTTCCCCGGAAGCCTAGCGGATGCGCCATCCTCTCTCATCCGCTCCATCCGCTGGGCTTCTGCTCCGCATCTGCTTTGCATCCGCCCTGCATCCTCCCCGCATCCGTGTTATCCGTTCCGGTTATGCAAATTTTTGCCTCTTTTGAGAGCGGATAACAACGGATGGAACATTTTGCTCGTCCGCTGTGTCCTTTTTGCATCCGTTGGGCAGTGTGACATGGGCTTTAGATTGCAGTATTGCAGGCTACTTTTGCTGACTGCCAGCTGCCAATAGTTTGGCCATTCAATTCTCACTGTCTCAAAGTTGATTCAGCCTTCCATCCTTCCAAAGTCAGTAAAATGAGGAACCAGATTGCTGGAGGCAATATGCTGACTCTGTAAACTGTTTGAGAAGGCTGTAAAGCGTTGTGAAGCAGTTTATAAGTCAGGCATGGACAGCAGATTACAACTTCCCTCTGAGGTATGTTGTTTGAACATATTTGGCAGGATTAATATTCCATTTCTTTCCTATCAATCTGAGGCCAGCTGTTCTCTCTTAGCTATAGAAAGGAAACTTTGGATATCCTGCCAAGAAAACTAATCCAGTAATTATGACTGACTTGAATGGACAGACATGGATTTAATTTATAACAACAAGTGGTGATTCTACCATTGCAAAAAACAGATGAACTAGAAAATAAATAAACAGTTATAAAACTTTTGTGTTTGCGCTTGCCATTTCTTGCCAACTCTAGATCTTATACTGTATGTTAGTCTACTTAGAGAAATTTATTCACACTATAATTCTACAACTGAAATATGAGATTGAAAGTTATATTAAATTTATTATAAGAAATATAGCATATTAATACAAACCTCATAATTTATATCTTCAGTCACCATTAAATTGGAAACCCTGAAGCTCTGCAAAAAAAGCTAAATTCGTTACTTATAAGTGGGTGGCTTTGTCATTTTAAAAGAATTCCCAATTCTGTATTGAGTATTATATTATTAAAGAACATTATATGTTGTTTAGCAGAGGAATTGAGAGATAGATTGCAGAAGTTGTTGTGGTATTACTATGGAGTGACTGAATTATATTTTTTAAACAGATTGTGAATTATTAATATTTTTGTAACTTCTACAAATTGTTTTATTCTTCTTTCTCTCCATTCCTGTTTCTTGCTGAGTAGAATTTCCTTTTCTATCTTCTTTACATCACCTTTCAACAAAACTCATTTATATTAATGGTATCTCAATCATTAACAATAAGGGAATTGAGTTTCTATTTGGAAATATTTAAAAAATGACATTTTTGCAGGTTTCAAATATTTATCAATAAAATAGTGTATGTTGTTACCAGAATACAGCTTCCTGAATGGCTGATTTGTAGGGTGTTTTAGCCAAAGTCCATATCCCAATATAGAAAAGGATAACTTTGAATAAGTTTTCATGAATTTAACATGAAGTGAATAAGAAATGCTCTTCAGGTAGATCTAAACATACCTGATTCCCATTCTGGATCTTCATAAAATTCTCTCTGTGGAGCATTTTCTGAGTGAAACAGCCAAAATCACCCCACTTTCTGTATTTTAAAAAAAATTCATTTTGTTTAGAAACCATCAGAAACAAGAACATTCCAAAACAATTCAATCACTTTCATTTTTCCTGTCTAACTTTTTTTAACTCGTTAGTGATTGCAAAGCCTTTCTGCATTTTATCCATTTTTTTTCTCTAGACCTGCATTTGTTCTCAAAAACATTCAAAGTACACAAATCTTCATACCATATGACTAAAGTCTAACATTTATGTGTTTTCCTAACATATATGCATTCTTCTCCTCAGTTCCTAATTTAGTCCTACTCTTATTTATCACTTGACATATAAGGAAAGGTCTTAACAAAGTTAGTTGGCATTTTACTATTCATTCTCAGAATGAAGAGCTGATTAGCTTGCAGCAGTTGAACTTTTGATTTCTCTTCCATTTATTTTTAACTCAGTTTAGGATTATCAGCATGCAGGCTGGGGAATTCTGAAAATCCACACATCTTAAAGTTGCAATGATTGAGAAGCAGTGCCTCATAATCCTATTCCTCTTCAACATTCTTCTTTTCCAGGTTTTGTCCTCTAGGAATCTTCCAGTTTTATCAAACATTCTAACTATTGCAAACTCTCAGTACAGGTCATATTTACCAACTAGATTTACTTTAGATAGAATAAAGTGTACCTTCAATTAGCAGCAAAAGCATCAAAGTCATTTTAGCCTTTACTTACTAATCAGAACCTCCATTATTCAGCTTCTCCCCAGAATCCTGTCTGATATGATTAGGTCATTCTGGGTATTTTTGAAAATTTCTCTCTTTGCACTATTCTCTATCTGCCCATCCTCCTCCAATGAGAATATACAATAAGTCTCAGTGTCATTCCTTGCCAGTAAAAGAAAACATAAATTGTTTTGTTTGTGAATCTGTACAGAGCCTCCCTGCCTTTGTTTAGAGCTGGGGAAAGGCTATGATTGAAAGTAGATTCATCATGCTGTGTTGTTTCAAAGCTCTGCAATGCTGCTAAATACAAGTATTTTCATACAGTCAGTGAACATGATAGCTAATCTGATTTTTGAAAAAAAAAAAATCAGTTTATGGAAACAAGCCAACTTGCTGAAAAGTGAGGGTTCCATAACCTCTCAAACATTTACAGCAAGAAACAAAAAGAAATGGAAGACAGTTTGAAGTAATGACTTAAGCAGTAGAAAGGTTCTGATCTACTAAGAGAAAACCACAATTTTGTTGTACACATATAGAAGAAAATCTCCCCATAAGTCTTAACATTATGTAACTTTAAATTGAAAATTCCTGCATCAGTTTTAACAAAAAGATTGGAAATTCCATCCTATTACAACAGGAGGAAAAATGCACCTCTTTTGTTTTCTAAATTAAATTACATTTTTTTTCTAAGCACTGCTTCAGATTTGTGCATTAAATCAGATTAGACTACTTCTGAGGCAACTTGGACTAGATTTTGGGAATTCCAGGCCAGTTTTCAAATAACACTGATAAATCTACTTCATAACACCTAGTCAATCCTTAAAAGGATTGAGAATCAACATGGCAGGTGCAATAGTCTTCTCCATAAATGGAGAAAACTCTCCTCTTTGGAATATAGATGTGGTGCTCCAAAACAGACATTATGAGATATTGTGGAACAGTGTCCTCTGAGCACATATCTATATCTACATCTATATCTATAGATATATAGACTATAAATTTATAATCTTTGCACATTTGCAGCAAAGTTTAACTGAGATTAATTCCTTCTCCAAAGACTTAGTGGGCTTGGTATTGCTTACTGCTTTTCATTATCCCCATTAAAGTGGCAAATAATTTGTTTTGCTTTCCTAAATTCTCCTCCAAGTGATGATTGCTTTCTTATTTCTCAGTATTGCTATTTGTCAAAAGTAGACTGGTTTGCTTTTCTGCTTTGTGTTGTGAGAAAAAAAAAAGTTGGGTATCTTTTCCCATCCTGAGCCATTGATTTTCAACAAAATGAGTTCATTGATTTAATAGATGTGGGAGTTAGTTATCCTATTGTACAGAATTGTACAGTCCCTGTTACACAATCTGTAAATGATGTATAAATCTTTATTTTTTTACTGGCAAAATCAACTGAACTATGAATGTGATTCATTTGTCATTGATCTATGCAGTAACCTTTGTTCTCTGTAAAATGTCTCTTGCAATCTCAATTGCTAGGAATGTAAAGGGTTTTATTTTAAAACCAAGGTGTTAAAGTGGAAGAATGTTGTTTATCTTTAAACAAGAAGAGCTTTGTAGAAATGAAATAGTGCTTATAGAATTTGAGATCTTATGTAACATTTTTGATATCATCTGGTATCTGTTCTGTGTGAATAAAAGAGAGAGAGAATTCAACTCATTGATTTAGTCCTCATTCTAAATAATAACTGATTATTATTTGCTTATATGTGATTTTTAAAATTATTTTTCACCTTATTCTCAAATGCTTTCTTTTCTTTCTTTCTTTTCTTTTCTTTTTTTTGTAAATTTTATTTGAGCTTTCACAAAAAAATACAAATAAAACATCTTTTTTGAAAGTAGCATAATCCCGAGTTACATTTCTTCGTACAGACACAAATTCAATTTCATGCTCATTTTTATGTTCTAATTCATATCTTATTACTGTTTTACATTTTCTACATAGCTTCTCCCCTCTTTTAATTTTCTCAGTTTTATTTTAATTATCTCATCTCAATTCAAATCATTATATTTATACTTTTTGTCTGTCCTGTTTCAATTTCATATTATCTTTTCTCATTAAACAAAGTTTCTCCTGTAGTTGCTGATTGGAGTATGACACCTTTATATCTTTTAATTTTATCCATTTAACTCTTATTTAAGCTTCAATATATACCTTAAGAGTTATAACATTCAATATAATACATAACTTCCATTCGGATTCTGCTTGGTATATTCTTAAAATACACACTATATTCTTAAAAAAAGAAGATTATAAATATATGTAATTAAAATAACACATTCCATTCCAATTCAATTCTATCATTAATGATTTTAATTTTCATTAAAAACTTAACTTCTTTAACATTACTGTTCAATTAAATATCATACTTCTATCAGAACAGTTATAAGCTTTCCATAATTAATTCCCCCCTCTTCACTTATATTTTATAAAACATTAACTAATTAAAATGTTTCCGTCCCTTCCTAATTCAATTTTCTCATTTATTCTATTTCATTTATTTTATTAACAAACATTTCACTAGATTACAGTAACTATTTTATCCCTCATTTTAATCATACATTGTTTCCAATTTTCTAAAATTATTTCTATTACTAATATAACAATACAATTCTTATGTACCTTTACAGAGGTACATAAGACCTTTACCTTTACCTTTACCCTTTTTCAGTTAAATTTTTACCCATTATCTCTAAATAGGCCCTGTTTCTCTATATCTTGTTTCTGTCCTTTGTAACTTCTTTTTCTTTCCTTCTTCCCTCTCTTCTCTCTCCCCTTTTTACCCCCTTGTCTCTCTACCTCTATGACTCTCTTCTATATTCCCCTCTTCTGTTGCTTTCCAAATTATACTTATTTTTCGAACTATTTTTCTTTTCTTTGGTTGTTTTTTTAAGTCTTAAATTCTCCATTCTCTTTTCTCCCTTTCTTTTTCTTCCCCACATAGAATTACTTGTTCATTAAAGTTGGCTTCTTCTTTGTCACAGTCTTCTTGTTTTGCAGATGTTTCTTATTGTTTCTCATAGTTCCAAATCTCCATTTCTAAGAATTGAAAAATGAAGCCAAAAGAACCCCTCCCTTCTTGTACATCTTCTTTTTAAGTTCCATTTTCAATTCATCCAGAAGTAGTGCCATTGTATAAATTTTTAAATAACCGATTAATTTTAGTCATTCAAATGCAATAACCAAGAATCCAAAGATCACCAAGTAATCCAAATACATGCAAGCTTTTTCTCTTTACTTTATTTTTCACTTTCTCTTCCTCAGGTTCTACTATTTAATTGTCAAGTTTCAGTTAAAATGTGTCTTTTAGAAGTCTTGTTGAAGTTTTACTGTAGATTCCTTTTAATTCCAGGCAGTCTCATCCCTTTTTTCCAGATCCTGCCCTTTTATTCTTTTTCTCTCCTTTCCTGCTTATAAAAAAATTTTAGTGTCCAGAAATCTTTATTATCCCTTTGACATTTTGTTTTGTTTTCAGCTTAATTGCCTGTTGATGTCAAAGTGGATTTTTTTTCCGATTTCTTCTTTAAGTCTCTTAGTTGTCAGTATAGGGAAAAGGAGAGAAGGGAAAAAAAAAAAAACCTTTCCCTTTTCACTTTCCTTCACTGCTTCAGAATCTTCTTTGGGAACGATATTACTTTTTTTTAGTTTAAATTCCAGGGTACCTGAATTGTTGCTTTTGCAATTTAACCCAGTCAGCCAAAACTTTCACTTCTTATCTTCCTCCTGCACATTCTTTTCTGGTCAAATTCTTCTTTGTGGTGGCCATTTCTGACCACCGCTGCAACCGCCTTTGGGAAAGGGAGTAATGGCCATCTGGGGAGGAGAGAAGCGGCTCTCCTCAACCCTGCTAGCAGTCTCCCTCCTCTTCACCATCTCTATGGGTTGGCTTAGCCCTGAAAATAACCAGCTCAGAGAGCTCCAGCGGCGAGCCCAGACTGAAACCGCGCACGATCATTGATTTCTGTCTGTTGCTGAAGAAGCTCAAACCGGAAGCCACTTTCTGCCTTTCTAATACCATTAGTGCAACAAAAGTGATTGTGATGATCATACCAGACTATCTGAATTTATTAGCCCTGCTTAACCAGCTTCATAATGGAATATTTTGGATTGGAAGCCAATTATGAGCTGAACTCTTCCTCCCAAAATAGTTTTTTTTTTTTTTTACTAATTACTCACATTCTACTAGTTGAGTTTTTCTGGCACTGTGTGAAAGAGAAGAATCCTATTCTTTATACATCTCTTTAACTCTGCTCTCATTTTCCTTTGACAGCTGTATTTTATGCCTTTTGCAGAATGAAGTATTGAGGTACTTTTCATCCAAGTCTTATTCTATAACTAAAGCCCATGTCACACTGAACCAACGGATGCAAAGAGGATGTAAAATAGACAAAAAACCTTGCCATACATTGGTTAACGCGATGTATCTGTTCTGTACTTACTGCCTCAGTTTTGCTTCCTCTCTATCCAGCCAGCATCCGTTTATGGACGTTTCATCCACTCCAAAAGTTTTGGGCTGCCTAAAACGTTTGCGTGGAAAATATATCCAGTTCGTCTGTTCTACATCCGCTGTGCATCCACTACGCATCCGTTATGCATCCGCTATATCCGCGAGGCATCCACTATGCATCCACGCAACTCCATCCGCTCCAGCGGTGAACGGATGCAGGGAGGAAGCGGAACGGACGCAGAACGGATGCAGAACGGATGCCTAGCCGATGCAGCATGGAAACAAAGCATTTAAAACGGAAAGAATGTTCGCAGAGGGGACCTATCTCGGATATTAAGGATGTCTACAGGATGCCTAGAGGATGCCTAGTGGAAAACCTATACTGCCTATAAAAAGGGGGAGCAACTCGCCTGCATCGCACTTTCAGAACAGCAGCCCAGCGGTGCAGACCTCTGCAGCCTTCATCTGCCTCTTCCTCTTCCACAGCATCCAGTCATGTCCACCGTGGATTGTAACAAAGTCCTTTCGGCAGCCACCATCGTTCTGCAACAGTGCAAAGCCATCTGCAGGATCTGTGAACACTACTGCGAGAAGAAATGGAGCCACCCAAAAAGAATCTGGGTCCGAAGATGGTTCGCCAGTAGAGCAGAGGATGGACTGTACAACAAGCTGATGGTGGAGCTCAGGAGCGAAGACACTCGGGTGTTCCAGAACTTCATGAGGATGCCTCCAGCCATGTTTGACGAAGTTGTGCAGCGGCTGACACCCAGGTTGACCAAGGCAAACACCAGCTTCCGGCCCAGCCTGGAACCTGGGCTCAAGGTGGCACTCACTCTGCGCCACCTGGCCTCAGGGACCTCCTACAGGAGCATGCAGAATGGCTGGAGGGTGCCATCCAACACCATCAGCATTGTGGTCAGAGAAGTGGTGCAGGCCATCATCGAAGAATACAAGGAGGAGCTCCTCCAGTACCCCTCCACTGAAGAAGGATGGAAGAAAGTTGCAGAGCAGTGGTATCAGAGGTGGAACTTCCCACACACCGTTGGAGCCATAGATGGCAAGCATGTGGCCTGCAAATCTCCAGCCAAATCGGGGTCCACTTATTTCAACTCCAAGGGCTTCTTCAGCATCATCCTCTTCGCCATGGTCGATGCTGACTACAAGTTCATGTACATCGATGCTTCAGGCAATGGCTCATCTTCGGATACCCAGGTATACAATACCAGTCACCTAAAGGAGGGACTGGAACGCAACCTCATCGTGGGCTTCCCAGATCCAGAACCCCTGCCCAATGACACACAAGATGTGCCCTACTTCATCGTGGGGGATGATGACTTCTCCCTCAGAACCTACCTCATGAAGCCCTACACCTCCAGACTCCTCACCCGTGAAGAGAGGATCTTCAACTACAGGCTGTCCAGGGCAAGGCGTGTGGTGAACGCCTTTGGCATCCTGGCCAGCCAGTTCCAGGTACTTCTCACCACCATGCAGCATTGCCCAGAGACCGTGAGGAGGATCATGGAAGCTTGCTGCATCTTGCACAATCTCATTCGCACCCGCTACCCAGTCTTGCAGAACAGGCTCATGGACCTCAAACAAGGCAATGGGGTCATGGAGCCTGGGGAATGGAGGCAAGGGCGAAACCTGATCGACACTGAGGATGTGTAAGGCCCCAACAGAGCCTCAAATGAAGCAAAGAAGGAGCGCAACCTCCTGAGACAATGGTGCAACTCCCCAGCTGGTGCAGTGGAGTGGCAAGACAGGATGGTAGATGCTTAATGGATGCTTCCTTCAGCCTGTCTCATCACACAGATGAGATTGGGCCATGTATGTTTGGTTGGCCTACAATGAACAGGGTGTTTAATAAAGAGTTGTGTTTATGTTGACATGTGTGGATAATTATTACATTATTATTGATAATAAAGGGCCATAGGTGTGGCACCTGGGAGGGTGGACCATACAGTCCCACTATGCTTGCACTGGAGGTTTATCTATCCCACAGCTATCCTAACCCATCCCACAGCTATTACCCATCCCACAGGTATCCTAACCCATCCCAAAGCTATCCTTACCCATCCCACAAGCATGCAAATGCTTAAACCATTTCTTACAGTTTCCAGCAAGACTTTATTAAAAAAAAAGAAATGAAGCAAGTGTATGAATCAAAAATAGACTTTATTAACAAGAAGCTATAAAACAAAAATGAGTCTCTGGCACTCTTCTTGGTCACTCAGTCTCATGGGTGAAGGGTCCAGGTGCTGTGGAGGTGGCTGGTGCTGGAGTGCTTGTCATCAGCTCCTCCAGAAGCAGAAGCAGCAGAAGCGCCAGCCCCAGAAGAGCGAGCCCGTGCTGCAGAAGCCCCAGCAGAACCAGAGTGAGGGCCAGGGGGCGGGATGGTAGCCCTGTCCCTCTTGCCCGGGCTGGCAGCAGATGGCTGAGGCTTGCTGTGTTTCCGCATGGTTGTGGGGTTGCTGGCTGGCAGGGAGGCTGGCAGGAACCAAGGCTGGCAGAAAGACTGGCAGGGAGGCTGGCAGGAAGGCTGGCAGGGAGGCAGGCACCAAGGCTGGCAGGAAGGCTGGCAGGCAGGCGAGCGCCAAGGCTGGCAGGCAGTCATGAACCAAGGCAGGCAGGAAAGCTGGCAGGGAGGCTGACAGGCAGACATGAACTAAGGCTGGCAGGAAGGCTGGCAGGCAGACATGAACCAAGGCTGGCAGGAAGGCAGGCAGCAAGGCTGGCAGGCAGACTGGCTGGCAGCAAGGCTTGCAGGCAGGCTGGCAGCAAGGCTGGCAGGGAGGCTGGCAGCAAGGCTGGCAGAGAGGCTGGTAGCAAGGCTGGCAGCAAGGCTGGCAGGCAGACATGCAGGCAGGGCAGGCAAGGCAGTCGATGTGTCCGGCAGCAGGTCTTTCCTCTGAATGGCATCCTGCTTCTGAGCTGCTTCCGTTATATCCACGGGGCTGACGTAATTCATCCTCCCCGCATGCGCAATTAACGCCAGGCATCCATTAGGCTTCCACTGTGCATCCGCTAGGCTTCCACTCTTCATCCACTTCATCCGCTCTTTCCATTCCGCGTCCGCTTCGCTGAGGCCCCCCGGAAGCCCTGCGGATGTTCCACCCACTACCATCTGCTCCCATCCGCTTCCATCCGCTGTGCTTCCATTCCGCATCCGCTTTGCATCCACCCTGCGTCCTCCCTGCGTCCGTGTTATCCGCTCCGGTTATGCAAATTTTTGCCCCTTTTGAGAGCGGATTACAATGGATGGAACATTTTGCTCGTCCACTGTGTCCTTTTTGCATCCGTTGGCCAGTGTGACATGGGCTTAAGTTACAAAAATGTGCATGCTATTCATGCATCCTCCAAAGCAAAGTATATGATAATATGCACTGTCCTCAACACAATCTACTAAGTCAAAGATTAAACTGTATCAGTGTGGGTTTAGAATGATAGATAAATAGTACCTCCTCTGGAATTTCCTTATTTGTCTTGTTGTGAAAAATCATCTGCAACAAAACTGTTACAGGTCTCTTAATTTGACCTATACAGCTAACAGTGTGTATCTATTCATTTCACTAATGTTCATGAAATTGCTCACACCCCGTCTTGAGATACGAAAAGGAAGCTTTTCACTATTTTGAACTGTATGAACTGTTTCTCAAATAGGCTTTTATGGAACTTTTTCCACATTGACTTGGCAAATGAAGGGCTCCTTTGCATTCATTAGAGAATCACAGGTTTTCAGAGCAATATTCTAAGGCTTGCACCAGGGTTACACATAACCCTGACCTGTTGCAAATTCCTCTGTGTATAATTCTCTCATTATTTTTCTTTATCAAGCTTTGCATTAGGACACACATGCAGGTCACCTTCATTGTGATTTATTTAACCTAATTGAGGCTTGCTAGTAAATCAGAAGCTTAGAGAAAGGGAGGAATTTGTTGGTGGATATAGTCATACATTTTTCAGTAGAGATTCAGAATGCTGCTGAACAGTGAAATGCTCAAGGAAATATACAGAGAGTCTCTGTTAATTTACAAAAATTATCATGTAATTAATAAAACAATTATTCATTATTACTTGAGTATTACATGTATGTGAACATACTTGATCACTGCAATGTTGGTAATGCATATATGTTGCAGAAGACAATTGTGATCCATAGAATATGTGATCCATAGAATATGATTGTGTGCATAAATTATGAGTCTCCCAAGAGAAATTTGTACAGCTTTTGCTTTTATTCTTTGTCAGTAGAGCATGTTTGGAATGGGACAACTCATGGCAACTGACCTAGCTCTGGGTATCAGCTACATAGGAATGTCATGGAACAGGTCACAGGAAAGCAATTAATTGAATAAACAAAGTCCAAAACAGCAGCTATGAAAGATAAGAACTGCAACATAGTGAATTACATAACAGTCAATGAAAGGTGATAATAGAAAGGAGCATGTAATACATATAATAGTTCTTATCTTTTGTAGCTTTTGTTTTTGACTTCATTTGATTCCTATTTCTGGTAGCTGATATACAAATCTAGTCTGATGGGCTTCCTTGTTTTACATATCTACATGATTCCTTGAGTTCAAATTCATTCATCTATTCCTCCCAATATTTTTATTTCTTGTAATAACTATTAGTTTTCATTGTATTTACATAGATTGAATTATTTCCATGGGCATTAAAAGTTAATAATTATATCTATGATTCAGAATAAGCATTGCTTTTTTGTTCTAAACTCACTTGGAACTCATTCAATTTCTAGCCATGTCAACCTAGTATCACCTATATCAGGAAACAGTTGAGTCATTCAGATGAATTTTAATATTTCTACAGAATATTTCTTCTTGAAGTGAGCATAAAGAAATAGTTGAAGCTTATTTAAATCTCTGTATGTCTAGTAGAATTCATAATCCACTGGTATTGCTTTTGTCTTCTTCACAAGAAAAGCTAAGTATTCCCTGAAATATTATAAAATATTATTTAATTTCTTTTTTCTATGGTTAAATAATCTACCTGATTAGTTCTGTTCTGTAAAGCCTAGATTTTTGTGCTACGAAATACATTCCTGGACACTTTTTTTTTTGGGGGGGGGGTGTCAATAAATGTTACAGGTATGACCTCTCACACTTATTTACCAGTGTAGTTACATGTATAGAATGTGATGTTGCATCTGATTGTGGTTATCTTTTTGCAGTGAAGAATCCAAGTTCTCGCTTTTATACAAGGACAAATCACCTTACCATAAAATAAAAGGCCTTTAGATACCAGATTGCCTTTCATGAATTTTAAGTCCTTCTGACTCATTTTTCTGTGCCTTTCTGTGAATATCTTATAATGATTCAGATTTCAAGTACTTATCTATTATATGGCAAATAAACAATTGACATTTGTTATTTGTCAGATGGAGTGGAACTAAAAATTATATTCACTAGATATATAAATTATATTCACTCATTCAAATTATGTGTATACTTGATAGAGTTTGCATTAGAGGAAAATTAAAAGCTTGGAGACAGAGCCAGACATATGATAAATAGAGAATTGAATCAGATAGATAGATGATGCACAGAAAGATCAATAGAGATGTGAACTGACCTATAAATGCATTTTATATGCATATGTACAGGCACATTAATTCATTCATTCCTGGGAAATAAGAATAAAAAGATATGTAGCCGTTTCATTTGTTGTTATGAGCCACATATTTTGGAGGAAACCTGTTCTCTCATACTTAAGAAGCAGAATTGAAATTAAGAAGTGGTATGCAATGATATTTTTGAGATGAGCAGGCAAAAAGATCTAACCTTTATGGTTGTAAAACCACATTTTGGGAAAATGCCATATTTAGCTAACTGTGCATGCAATAATTGCTTTCTTGCAACATAAGCATATGTAAAAGTTATTTCAGAATATTCTATACTACATTTAAAATAAAAACAGCAATTCAATTTATCTCTTTCACTTGGCTGTATATGCACATAGCTCTTCAAATAGAAACACAGATCTGCACAAATATGTAGAATTATTAATAGTGAAAGGTCTAGTAATATAAGAATCACTTTTCATAAAACAGATGGAACTGGGGAAAATTCACATCCCTTATATTTTAGCATATTGGTACTCAGTTAATATATAAGAAAACACATTTCTTTTTTTATTCAAAGAAAGAGATTAACAAAGAAAAAGATGGCTTGGGCAAGCATTGTGTAGCATAGAAAATGAATAATAGATCAGTACCTTACATAGATGGGGGTGGTATTTTCAATTTAAGAAAAATTCAAGAAAAATTAATACATAAAAGGTCACAGATAGAAGGACAAATTTAAGGGTAAAGGTTGAGTGGTTTCTGAAATGAAAGCCATCAGACAGTTCCCTCTTGGCTTAGCAGTAGAGAAGAAGCAAAATAATAGGTTATTAAATTATTACCAGCTGCAATGTAGCAATCCAAATGTGAGTTCACTTTGAGATGGTTAATGGGATAATGTACAAAGGATCACAGTTCTGGAAAAATAGGCAGGAAGCATAAAATGGCACAACTGAAAGAGGAGCAGTACGAACACATCCAGAAAAAGAGCATGAATAGCAAGAGATATGAGTAAATATGGACCGAATATTTACTTTATAAATTCCTTTAAATAAAATGGTAGCATTATTTGAACAGGGAGAACTTTGACCATGTTTCCACAGCCTGGTTTTAGATTTAATTAGACAGAGGAAGTGCAGAGACTTAAGGAAATAGGAATTAAACAAACGGTTGTATGTAGAGAATTACACACACACATACACACATATATTTTATATATTTTTAATGAATGGTCATTAAACAAATTATTGTAAGTCAAGGATGTATTTTTGCAAAGTCCCTAACATTTCAAAGACTGGAACTGAAAAGCACACTAGTAGATTGCTAGAATCTTGGTGGAAAATAAACAAGAGACAAATATACATTCTTTACTGTACTCTATCATAAGCTTGGTTCAGAGCCATATTTCTCTTCTCTGATTCCAAGTCATTCCTCCTCCTCCTCCTCCTCTCCTCTATGGAATGTTCAGATGAAGGACAAGCATAAACATGCAAAAAACATAGCATTTAATGATTATCCTAGTTATCATTCTTTGGTTATGTCAGAAGTTATAAGATATAATGAGAACAAATGGAAAATGTAAATATGCTCCCATACAACCACATTATAAAGCAAAATTATACATTCACACTGCATTAAAAAGAAATGATCTTGTATGAAAATGTATGAGGAATATTTCTGTGACCCTCCTTGTGGGATCAAACTAAAGTTTCAATTAATCCAGTGCAATCAACAGATAAATCCAAAAGTGATGGTTGCTATCATTTCCAGAATTATTTGACTAGTTATTCTGTTAAATACTAAGTGATGTTTTATATGAATATTTGGCTTTATTCAGCAAAGTAAATTCATTGGCTCGGTCAAGACTGTTATATGTGATTTGTTTCTTCAAATCATATTCAAACATTTTAATTGTGTTTGCATGAGTGATATCGCTTCTTTCCTATGACAGCTAAGCATCAAGGCATTGTTCACTGGTATATTAAATATTCATTTATTTAAGATATGCAAGAAGAACCATGAGATTTTGGCTGAATTTGAACATATGATTAACTAGATTCAGTGCAAAATTAATGAGATTCACCTCATGCCTTTCTGTATCTCTTTTCTACTGTTGACTCCTCCTCAATCAACAAATTGTTATCTGTGTTAATCTAAAAAACAAAAAGAAAGATATGTTTAGTCTTCAATTTGACTCATTTCAGCTTGTGATGCCTTTTCTTGGCTTGGGGAAATAATACATCAGCATTAAATTAATCACAATTCCCATGTAGGGCATGATTGACAAATTGCAGCTAGTTGCAAATAAAAGCAAATGTTTTCAGTCTCCCATGTAGCAAGGTTAGGGTTTATGTATGCTCCTATGTATGCTCCTTTGTATGTATGTATGCTCCTATGTAGCAAGGCAAAGAAGAGTAGCTATGTGTACAGAATGTTAAAATATATTTTAGTACTGCCTTTTGATTGCTCAGTTTGCCCATCATAATGGTAGTACTAGGTTGGAGAAATTGAATGAGTATAATGTTCAAACTTGGACCTCTACACACCAGAAATATTATTTTTCCTCATACATATAGAAGCAAAATACCTTTGCTTTAATGAAAAATAAAAAAAAAAGTTAATAATGAATTGCCGATTTTTCTAATGTAGTAATTTTCAATCTTTTTAATATAAAAACCTAGGGATGTTCCAGCAACTAGCTTAATTGTTGTTCATTTGTTAGTTTTGATGAGAAACAACTCTCTTAAACATATTAAGAATAGCCAAATTGAAATGACTTTGTTCCCAAATGCCATTTTTCTCCTTGAAATGATCAGAGGAAGAATGGCACACTACTTTAGAGAACCATTTAGTTTATATGAGCTGTTGATCATGTAATTATAATTAAAATTATATGAGCTGTTGATGCTCTTTAGCCTTACCACTGTTTGTTTGAAATATATGTTAATGGAAGTAATTGCCTATAGCTGCCCATATTTAATAAAGAGACATAAAATATATGCTATAGAATATTCATCATGTTTCTTTGAAAGTTGCAGGTGTTCTTATATTTTTCAGCTGGCAATTTGATATAGCTCCTTAAAGACAGGCTATTTCAACACTATATTTTTTCCATTTTTTTCCCAATCCATTTGTCTAAATCTACTTGTCTAAAAGTAGTTAGACACTTTTCATATAGAGATTTCCAAAACAATCAAAGAAGAAGAAAGGCTGGATGGAGAAAAATTACTTTCTTTGACATGCTTGATGCCACCTCTTCTGTTTGTTAGACTAGTATTTCATACTGAGAAAAATCTGTCAGTCTGCTATATGCCACCCTCCTGATTAATAAGTATTAAAGATAAATGTAGAAGATATATTCAAAACAGAATTACACACACACAAACACACACACACACTTGGACAAAACAATTAATAGTGCTTAACTAGCTCAATGTAAGCTTTTAATTATCTTTTTTTTAAATTTGTATTGGTTTTGAAAACAAACATAAATGAACAAAACATAAAAACATCAGGCCATCTTCCATATATGTACATACAGTGTGCCGGTTGGTTTACAAATTGTTTTGTGCTTCCATTTCGTAGTCTTCAATTACAATTACATTGTATATGATTTCATATTTTCAATCCAATATTAAATACATTAGTATCATTATTTATCAATCATTTGACTAAACTTTTGTTCATTCATGCTTTAGGAAATAATCTTATTTTACTTAATTTGTTTTGTGACAGTTCATATTATCATCCCAAATCTATCCTAAAATCATTTTGTAGATATAATAAGGAAATAATACATCTTTATAAATTTAGTATTTTCTAAAAGTCTACATATTTTGTCACTATATTTTATTGTGTAATCATTGATAGAATAGATCTCAAATTTTATAAAATTGTTTATCATCTTGTTCTCTAATTTCAAATGTCAATCAATTCATTTCAGCACATTCCAATATTTTTTAAATGATTTCCTCCTGTGATAGTATTTTCTCAGTTTTCCAATTTTTAGCAAATACAATCTTAGCTACTGTTAATACATTTACAATCAGGTATTTCAAGTCTTTACTATATATTTCAGGTAAAATTCCCAATAAAAATATCTTTGGTTTCAAATTTATATGGTTTTTTTTGTCATTTTTTCCAACCATGTGTGGATTTTAGTCCAGTATTTTTTAGCATCCGCACAAGTCCACCACATATGGTAATATGAGCCAGGTGTCTGATAACATTTCCAACAATTTTCGGATTTATTCTTGAACATTCTTGCTATTCTTGTCGGGGGGGAAAATGCCCCCTGTAAAACATCTTATACAAATTTTCTTTATGCGCTATTGACATTGTCATTTTATAATTTTGAGACCACAATTTCTCTAGGACAATCCCATATCCAAAATTCTTTCCCCAAGCAGAGTTTCTTTAACTTGTTCTTCTTCGAGTTTAATTTCTAATAAATATCCATACAATTTTTTAATCACCTTTTCATCAGTTCCTGTCAAAGCTTTTCATTATCTTATGTATTAAAATTTATATGTACTTTGTGGTTTTACCATCATATCCTGTATAATTTTAAAATATTTTAAAATAAGTATGTTGTGTGCTTGGGGGGGGGGTCATATGTGATAAGGATCAATTACATCATTGTTCAAAATTTATAAACACATCTTAACCTTTCATACAATGGATTGTACATCAGCAGCCCCTACCTTTTGAGTACCAAGGACCAGTTCCACTGAGGGAGTTTTTCCATAGACCGGTAGAGGCATGGTTTTGTGTGCTGCCTGCATCCCACAGATGGGTCTTTGCTGGTTCACATGGCCCAATTGCTGGCATGCTGTGGCCCAGTTGCTGGCATGCCGTGGCCCAGTATCAGTGCATGTTCTGGTGGTTGGGGACCCTGCTGAACATGTTCTTAGTCAAAATAAATTTTATTATGGGTAAAGTACAGAATTTCTTAAAAGTGCAGGGACTGGGAGAAAATAGATTTTTGCAAGTAGATTCACTTTTCAGTATAAATAGGAATTGTTTAAAAGATTCTTCATCCAACTAGTTGGAGAAAAGTTGGTCAAATACAAAATTATCAAATTCAGATTTCCCAAATCAATTGGAGAAAGAAAGTGAGTTTTGGGTGAGTCTCATCAAAGTGATTGAGGCAAATTATTCATAATTAATCTTTATCTCACTGATTTTAGCATGAGCTGAAATAAAGTCTATAACACATACTTAAAACCTTCCAGTATGATTAATACCAAATTTTAAAAACATTGAGTTTTAAAAATATACAGAAAAGAAATTAGACCCGTTTTTCCCCCAGTCAATGATTGTTTTTAAAAAATTAAAATCAAACTGCAGTATTTTTAGTTTCAGTATCTTCTGGCATGGTACATACATCTTTAAGAATAGTAATTGTAACTGATGAGTCATTAACCTATGAATCACATTAAAAAAGTAGTCATAGAACCATACTTCTAGTTTGAATCCAGTTTAATATTGTATCCAGAGGTTTGACCCTCTCTTCCTTCCATTCCTTTCCTGGAAGCTAATTTATTGATCTGTAAATCAACAATATAATTTTAAGCAGAAAGTTGTCAAGGTTTTTCTGATAGCTATCTTTTTCATCTATGCACAAATGACTGAATAAATATCCATTTATTTTTCTTTCTCAGAATATCCCATGTCATATTAACCATCCATTTTCCATGTTAATATTTCCACAAAAATTGAGAAGAGTTGTTTCTTCTCCCAGGTTTGTAAATATTGACTTCCCACGGTTCTGCTAATTTTTAATCTGTAGAAAATCGAGTGCTACCAGAAATATTCTGCTAGTGATGAAATGCTATAATAATTAAAAAAAAAAGTTTGCATAGTAAAATGTAATGTTCTCTGTGTTGGTTACAATGACCACTACTTCTTCAAGTTCCAGGTGTTTTGGGAAGGAAACTTAGCCTTTTTAATATAATATAGCAAACAGTTTTCTATTCCTTTACTCACTAGGTAACAGAAACCCGCACTGGTCCCCTTGGCTGCAGTAACTATGACAACCTAGATTCTGTCAGTTCTGTTTTGGTACAGAGTCCAGAAAATAAGATTCAGTTGCAAGGTACGTGGGTAGAATTTTGTTAACTTCTTACAGGAAGATGTTTATAGGACAACTTACAGTATACGTGAGGAGTACATGTGAAGAATCATTTCAAATGTTCCATTTCCCTAAGATTTTAGTAGGTATATACTGTAGAAATCAAGATTCTGTTCAAATATGGGGTCAAAAAATCAGGTTCAAAAATTTTGTTGTGGCCATGTTCTTGACTTTAATATATAGTTTGGATACTATCTGCTAGTACTCCAATTCATACATAAAATTATTCAGGGTGTTGGATATGAACAGCATGGTGGCCTAGTGGTAAAGACTTGCTTTCCACTCAGAAGGTTGAGAGTTCAATTCTAGGCAGTGGCAGATGTTTCTCTTGCTTAAGGTGCAAAGAAAACAAAAATATCTGCTGCAAATTCCATGTGGGGTCTAATTCTAACCCTTCCTGGGCATCTCCATTCAGTCAGGGTGACTCTATCCCAAATTAAGAGATTACAGGATCATAATGGAGTTCCAACATATTGACTAAGACTATTTCTTTGCTATATATGGCAATATATTTAATATTGTTAAAGTTTCTTGAAAAGCAAGGTGTTGCTCAATCTGATTAAACATTCTAACTATGCATCACAAAGAAAAATACCACTGGCCATTGAATGGTTTTCAAATCTATATTCAAGGACAATGCTAGTGTTGCTAATTCAGCAAGATGTAGTCCTGCAATGGAAGTCACTGCTAGAAATTTCATCAAGCTAATACAGTATATAATTAGAAGAAAAAAAGTACCCAGCACATTACAATAAAAATTGGGCTGGGGAATCATTGTTTGTCTCTCATTTTTAATACATTTTTGCTTGTCTGGTGCTTAGGGAACCAATGATGATATTAAAAATCCAGAGACTTTGTGTTAATCTTATTAACATTCTTTGAGTTTCCTTCAGGGGTTTTATAGAAATTTGGCAGTAGAATTGTCTCCAACTTCAAGGCAAATACAGGAAAGTGTTTCAAGGGAAATTAAAGGTTTCCAATAAGAGTACAGAAAAACAATATTCCTCAGATTGTCAGGGAATTCCACCTAAATATATATTTGAGAAGAGAAAATGGGGATATTAGAATTCTGATAAATGAGAATAGCATTAACAATGTATCTTAGAAAAAGATTAACTGATACAATGATATACATCAACATGGTCAAGAAAATCTATTAAGACTATTCATGGTCAGAACAGAAGGGGTTTTTTTGTTGTTAATTTTATTTAGTGTGTACAAAAGATGTCAGAAGGCCACTCCCAGTTACTACCATTTGAGGTCTGTTTAATATTTTTCATAAAACATGGAATAATGTCATGCTTTCTCCAGAATGCAGCAATATGCATAGGCCTTTAATAGAGAGAGTGGGCTACTAGTTGAACTTTTAGTGGGTTCCAAATATGGTTCATCTGAAATTTATTTTCCAGCTCTTGGGATAGACAATGGGAATTATCTTTTGTTGGAATTGATGACTAAAGCACAAAATTTCCCCCTTTCTTCTCATGTAATAGGACAGCCAATCTTGAATATCCCACTGTATACCTGATATTATAGGATATACCACATTACATTATGATCGATGATCCTGTCATTTTTTTGGGGACTCATATTTCCATATGTTTATTGAAGTTACTTGCTGTTCAGATGCTGTTTTCATTATGTGTGACATATTTATCAGTAAAATGCTTAGAAAATGATTACATCAATCATTGACTTGTTTTGTTACATATCATTGGACTGTAATTCTAATGTCAAAAAGGTCACATATACAAGAGTTTTTTTAAAAAATTCATATCATAGTCATCATTACCTTGATGAACAAAAAGTTTAACATATGGCAAAGTTTTTTTTTCATTTTTTTCCTGCAATACCTTTAAATAGACATATACAGAGAGAGAGAGAGAGAGAGAGATGTAACATAAAACACAAGGAAAATGTTTTCAGTTTTATTATATTGTATTTTTAAAATATTTAGAAATATGTATCTTTCAGCAAGGCATCTTAATCCAAAATTCATGCATTAATTTGTCAAGATAAACTACAAACATTTGCAAAATATGTCAACAAAAAGAAGAAAGTAATAAGCATGTAAACATAAAAAATGGTTGGTTTTTCATGTGACCCCTCAATCCCTGAAAATAAGTAGACCAGCTTGTTCCAATCTAAAATAAGTTTAAACACTTCACTATGACTCATTCTTATGTAATTTACATTGGATTCAGTCAAATAGTGTCCAACCACTCCTTCTTGTTCTTTGGCCTGGAAACTGAGAGGTATAGGTGAGAAAAACCATATACAATTATTTTGTATATTTTTGTATATTGTACATTGTATTATTTTAATTAGAAATAATGGTTTTGAAGGAATTAAAAGAATTAGAATATGATCCTGTTTGGGGGCCAAAATATATTGATGTATTAGCTCTCCAAAGACCAACAAAACTACATTCAGACAACAAATAATGGATACTATAAGTCTACACACCATTAAGTGTGACAAGATTCTTAAATATCTATTTTTCAAATCAGCAAAGTGCTTCTAGTTTTTTGTTATTCTGGCAGTTATGACTGTTGTCTCTTTGGATGGGGTAGTCTTCAATAAAGTGTAGTACCCATGTCCAAGTGGATGGATTCATTGACCAAGTTATCATTCAACAATTGAACTCCATTTGCCTTATTTCCATGTAATACTTGCACAGAGTAGGTAGGGATGAAAAATCCTTTATGATAAAACCAAAACTGTGTGAATAACCTCAATATTCAGAGAAATATAAAAATAGGAAAGAAATCCTTAGGCCATGTTTGTCAGACTTTCCTTTTCAATTGAAATATGTAGAGAAGACAAAATATGTGATACAATCCATAAGTAGTGTTTTTTATATGATAACCCTGAATTTAGGATAATGTCAAAATGTATTATTATGCTGAGGGATATTCTGGCTCTATTTTGAAATTGTCTGGGGTTAGCTACATTTCTTAATCCCTATGAATTTATTAAATTTTTGTACCCCTCCTTTATTTCTTGGTAAGTAACTCAAGGTGGTGAGATACCTAATGCTCCTTCCTCATCCAATCTTCTGCACAACAAACTAATCAAGTGGATGGATTGAAGGAGAGTGACTGGCCCAATGCCATCCAGTTGGCTTTTGTGTATGTGTATGTTTGCTTGAGTTATTTATAAAAATGATAAAAGTGGGATATAAATAATTAAATCCCTGGCACAGGCTATAAACCTGGCAATTAGTTTGATGCCTTCTCATAATATTCCAAAATGTTTATTTACTGCATTGATCAATTTTGCTGTGAGCACCTATATGGCAAAGCCCAAGGGGGAGGGGGGACATTTCTCATAGCCAAAGCAACATCAAAAATATATTTCCTTTTTTGACAGTCTTCATGAAAGAGAAGTTCTGTAGTGAGTCTTTTATAAAATTGCATAGATAAGTGAAACATATATGGCTACAACACTTCACCAAAAATGATTTGATCATTCTTTTCCTCAGTTTAATCTTGGGATTAAGGATGGTCCTTTGCAGAGGTATCAAATCATTTTTGTGGGAAGAGACAACTCCCATGCCACTGAGAAGTAGAATTCCTGATGTATAGGTTTTGATATTTATTAATTGTTATTGTTCTATAAACTCCCCATCATCATAGCATTATAGTGAGGTACATCTTCCGTGCTGTGGATCAGAAATGATTTTCAACAAACTTGATCACAAGATACATTTGAAATAACAAGAGGAATATGAATAAAAGAGCATCATTCCTGAACAAAATGATTGTGCAGATTTTTTTTAAAGTAATTTTATCAATAATACAAACATGGGTGGAATTCACACTTCAAGTACAATGATTTGAGGTGATCCTTGCATTATTGTCAGTAATCTGTAAAATAAAGCGATTCAAGGAGGTTTTGTCTTGATATATAGGTTTAATGTTGTTTAAAAGAATCCCTAGAGTGTTTAAAAGTAAAGAATAAAAACATTATGATGTTTTTCTTCCTAGTAGAGCCATTTTTCAACAGATTCACTAAAAACCAGTTGCCAGGTTCCCCTCTAGGAATCAATTGCAAAAATGTTTCTCTTTCTCAGAAGACTTTGACTTTGCCACAAGTCATAAAAAATGATACACGTTAGTTCTTTGATTGCCTTTAAAACTGTGACCTAACATCTTCTATGGACATATTGATTGTAGATAGAATTAAATCTAAAGAATTGGTTAAGCTCTGAGGAAACTATCTCATTTATTAAGATAAATTGTTTCTTCTTCTCCTTCTCTTCTTCCTCCATTAAGGTCTTCAGCTTATCCTGCCCGAATATTTGCAAGAGAGGTTTGTGCAGGCAGCGCTGAGCTACATTGCATGCAATTCAGAGGGAGAATTTATCTGCAAGGACAACGATTGTTGGTGTCAGTGTGGGTCCAAATTCCCAGAATGCAATTGTCCATATATGGATATTCATGCTATGGAAGAGAGCCTGCTACGTATCAGTGAGACATGGAATACTTACAATAGTGATTTCGAAGATTCAGGTGTGATGTTTTCACATAGTATATCATTTTCCTCATTGTCCTGTGATTCTATAATGATGTCTGTGACCAGAAATGGTGTATTGAATGTATATCATTACTGATTAAGAAGAAGGATGCAACAAATCTCACTTGAGGGTGTGTGTAAGAACTTTTATTTATTTGGTTCCATTTTTGAGGAGATTCTTGGTTGACCAAATCTGCCTTGATTTGATGTGTGGGTTGTCATACTATTTTGCTAGGAAAGTCCATGGATTCTACTACACCTCTTATAAACATTTTAATGACAGAATGAGTGAAGCTAATGGACTTGCTGAGCATCCCTTTCCATTAGTCATTAAAATGTTTATAAGAGGTGGAAATAAGTAAATAATTTTGAAAGTGGTCAGGAGAACAAGACTAAGCCATCCAAGGCTCAGGGGAATAGTGAAAGAATTACACAAAGTCTATAGAAGTATTACACTACTCCTTAAATTTAGGAGATTCAACTGCAATGCATTGCAACACAAACCCTAAACAAACTTCCACAAGTGTCTACTTTTCAGAGCAAGAATCATAACAACAACAAAAAAATCCCAAGTGAGAATTGAATGGACCTTCTGCTACCTTGAACAAAGTTGCATTCTTGGGTAAAAGCAATGCTAATAAATTGAGGAATGACCAGTGAAAGAAACAATGACTGTGCAGTAGAAATAAAGACAGTTAGCAAAAAGTTTTGAGAAGCTCTCTATAAAAGTTCTGTGCATTCGGGAATGTGTATGTGTTTGTGTGTACATGTGTTCATATTCCTAACTGATTTAAAAATAATCTACTGAACAAGTAATTGTAACTGATTAATATGTCCATAATTCCTGCAATAATGATGGGTTTTGTATCAAATGGTCAGTTAGAAGTTTGCTGGAAACTCCAATCCATGCCATTTCCAATTTATGACCTTCATCATATATTTTTACCAAAATGCCACTTTTGTGTTGATGACCCTTTTACTTAAAAAAAGAAAAGTGTCTCCGCTATTAAAATTCTATCAGAATGTAGTAAAGATAGAACACCTTGCAGAAATGCAATCTGATGTCAGCAAAGATCCACATGAGGATTTAACTGCTTTCAGTCATCACTTATGACTGAGTCACCCACACCAGTTATTTCCTGGAGAAGGTCTCTAACCTGGTATTGCCAGTTTGCCCTTTTCAGACTAGTATCTTGAGGGGAGCAAACCTTTAAATATCATGAAAGCTTAATTGTATTCGACTATTGTGACCTTTATGATTATGAGATATATTTTTAAATCAAGCTTAACATAGCCTGTTTACACTCTCATCAAGAATTCAAAGGGAAGTTGGCAAAACAAGAGAGATTTTGCTAGGTCAATTACACTAAGGAGATCTGCATTTTGTGATTTGTTGTATATGAAGGTTTCTAAAAAAAATGTTCTAAAATATTTAGAATAGGAAGATTAAGTGTTCTTCAGGAGATATTTTTTGCATAATTGAGAGGAATTTAAATCATCCTTTTTCATACCAACCAGATGAAAGAGATTACAATTCTATCATCCCCAATCAATAACCCAATGACCACCTTATTTGGAAATATGAGAATTGTAACTGAACATAGGTGAATGGTTCCTAATTTGGTAAATCTGATCTACGTATCTGTTTTGGAGACATAGATTCTGAAATTATGTGAAATTTTATGTTCTCTATTTTTCTTAGATGTGATATGTGACAGCTACATCAGATTTCTGATATATTAAATAAAAATACAGCTTAAAATAATTGTTAAAGATCAGGGCCACTGTGGAAAACTATGTATGATGCTGGAACTCTATTGATTTTCCATGTGATTTACTTTGCTTTAATTTAGTATCAGATCCTAGGGATGGATGGATCTCTCTGTAAGGAAAATTATAGTCACGGTTATGATTTGAGCAATAACACAAAAGGTCATCACTTGGAAGGTGTAGTTTTCAAAAATAGCACTCATATCTTCCTCACATATTCCACCAGACTGCTTTGATTGCATAATTTTGCTTGAATTGGTGCTGTTATTATACTTTGAAAGTGGTTTGAGAGAGTGACAGATAATAAGCATGAACCACATATTCATTTGAGCATAAGATTAAAAACGTAATAAAGCCTTGGTTTCTTGAATTGTGCTCTAAGAAAAAAAAAAGTCCCTTCCTCCTCTCCTTCTTTCCTTCCTTCCTTCCTTCCTTCCTTCCTTCCTTCCTTCCTTCCTTC
>BLBF01000052.1:17051819-17062243 GCA_015471245.1 Laticauda colubrina | reverse complement strand
CATCATCATCATCATCATCATCATCATCATCATCATCATCATCATCATCAAAAAATAACAGTGTACACAGCAAACGAGATAACTATGCTCGGTTTCATATCACAAATCACTAGTTGAACGCTTCCCAAGCGTTTAGGACTGCATGATGTATTGGAGGATTATGCGAGCAGATCCCAGTAAGGTAGCGTTCTGCACCTGACCAATGGCGATTTTGTCAGCACCAATTGTTTTTAAGTGCTTGCCTAGGTCTTTAGGCACAGCACCCAGTTTGCCGAGTACCACTGGAACCACCTGCACTGCCAGAGTCTCTGCAGTTTGATTTTCAAGTCCTGATATCTGGTGATTTTTTCAAGTTGTTTCTCATTGATTCTGCTGTCACCAGATATGGCAATGTTGACAATCCACACATTTTTCTTCTCCACAATTGTGATATCCAGGATATTGTGTTTCAAAACTTTGTCAGTCTGTATTCGGAAGTCCCACAGCAGTTTTGCATGCTCATTTTCGACCACTTTCTCAGGTTTATGATCCCACCAGTTCTTTGCTACAGGCAGATGGTAGTTGCGACGCAAGTTCCAATAGACTATTTGAGTGACTGTTGTCATATTGTTTGTTTAGTTATTGTTGTTGTTGTTGTTGTTGTTGTTATTATTATTATTATTATTATTGTTATTATTATTATTATTATTACTATTATTTCAAGGTGGTAAAAATATGTAATACTTCTACCTCCTTTTTTTCTTACCATAACCCTGTGAAGTGAATTGGGCTAAGATTGACTTTTATTGGTAAAGCAGAACTAGAACAAATGGTCTCTCAGTTTCTAGCTTGTGCCTTAACCACCAGATTAACTTGGTTCTCCTAATTAACCCCAAATACTTAGAGAAATATAAAATGAGAAAAAAGTCACATTGATGTTGAGGCAAAAGTCACATTGATGCAGCTTACATCAGGAAGGAAGGAAGGAAGGATGGAAAGAAGGGGTGATGAATACATATACATGTACACACAGAGTAGTTCTTAAAAGTTTGTGGACCTCTGGAGGGGAATTATTACTTTTTCAGCAAAAAGCATAGAGGGCCATTGAAGCTAGTATGTAAAAGGTAAGACTAGATGTGCTTTTATAGTTTTAGCAACGTTTTGGAATCATACAGAACCCTGTATTGTCGATACAGAAGCCTGATGATGGCAGATGAGATACTTTGGGATAAGATAAAACAATTTACAACTTGGAGAGCTGAAACTGAAACCACTTACAAAAATGAAAAACTCTTGAAGAAACTAAAGAAATTGGAACATGACAAGAAAAACCCCAACAACTCACAACAACACCTTAAACAATTAGTATATAATGTTTCCAACAGAGAACTCACCAAAACAGAAACAGATGTCCTAACCAAAGGATTCAATTATGCTACAGCACCCAAAAAAATCCCCACAGAATCCATCATATGTGCAGTAGAATCCAGCCTAACTAAATTAAATACAGACGAAGCTGGCAGAATAAGACACCAGGTTACCAATATCCTATGCACAAGCAAACCACCCAAAAGCAACTTGCACAAAGAAGAATTCAATGCACTACAAACCCTAAAAAATGATAACAGCATAATAATACTCCCAGCAGACAAAGGGAATGCCACAGTAGTAATGGATAGAAAAGACTACGAAACAAAATTGACAGACCTACTCCAAGACTCCACATACTAACCTACAAATATAGACCCAACCACATATCTGAAAAAATTAACCAAGAAGAAAATTATAACCAGCCACATAAGCAAAGAAATCCAACAGATGATCATCCCAAGAGAAAAATCTTCCAGATGTCCCAAATTATATGGCTTCTCAAAAATACACAAAGAAGGCACACCTCTCAGACCCATAGTCAGCTCCAAAGAAGCACCATTACAAAACCTAGCTAAATACTTAGCAAAAAAACTACAGCCCCATGCTGAAACCACAGCTTCATATGTACAAAACTCATACCACTTCTTAGAAATGATCAAAGATCTACACGTAGAACAAGAAGATCCACTTGTAAGTTTCGACGTGGTTTCACTATTTACTCAAGTCCCAATAAAAGAAACTCTTGAAATAATTAAAAATAAATTCCAACCAGCTAAACACCTCATGGAACTAACAGAACACTGCTTAACCAACACATATTTCACATACAAAGGACAAAGATACAAGCAAATTGAAGGAGCCCCTATGGGATCACCACTGTCACCCGTCATTGCAAACCTGTTCATGGAAGAATTCGAATCCAGAGCCCTGGCTAATGCCACCCACAAACCCAAACTATGGCTAAGATACATTGATGACACATTTGTGATTTGACCCCATGGAAAAGAAAACCTAAACAATTTCCTAACACACTTTAAGCCCCTGTCACACTGCACCAAGGGATGGAAAGAGGATGTAAAATGGACTAAAATGCTTGCCATCCGTTGGTTAACACGATGTATCCATTCTGTACTCACTGCCTCCATTTTGCTTCCTCTCTATCCTTCCAGCATCCGTTTATTCATGTTTCATCCGCTCAGAAAGTTTTGAGCTGCTCAAAACTTTTGAGCACACAATGTATCCAATTCATCCGTTCTGCATCCGCTAGGCATCTGCTAGGCATCCGTTCTGCATCTGTTACGCATCCGCTATATCTGCTAGGTATCCGTTCCGCATTCGTACAACTCGCATCCGCTCGGACGCAGGGAGGAAGTGGAACGGATGTAGAACGGATGCAGAATGGATGCCTAGTGGATGCAGCACAGAAACAAAGCATTTAAAATGGAAAAAACGTTCGCAGAGGGGACCTATCTCAGATATTAAGGATGTATAGAGGATGCCTAGAGGATGCCTAGAGGATGCAAAGGGACACATAGTGGAAAACCTATATTGCCTATAAAAAGGGGGAGGAACTCACCTGGATCTCACTTTCAGACCAGCAGCATAGCTGTGCAGACCTCTGCAGCCTTCATCTGACTCTTGCTCTTCCACAGCATCCAGTCATGTCAACCGTGGATCGTAACACAGTCCTTTTGGTAGCCACCATCATTCTGCAACAGTGCGAAGCCATCTACAGGCTCTGTGAACTCTACTATGGGAAGAAAAAGAGGCGGCCAAAAAGCATCTGGGTTCGAAGATGGATCGGGAGAAGAGCAGAGTACAGACTCTACAACAAGCTGATGGTGGAGCTCAGGAACGAAGACACTCGTGCATTCCAAAACTTCATGAGGATACCTCCAGCCATGTTTGACGAAGTTGTGCAGCGGCTGACACCCAGGTTGACCAAGGCAAACACCAACTTTTGGCCCAGCCTGGAACCTGGCCTCAAGGTGGCACTCACTCTGCGCCACCTGGCCTCAGGGACCACCTACAGGAGCATGCAGTATGGCTGGAGGGTGCCACACAACACCATCAGCATTGTGGTCAGAGAAGTGGTGCAGGCCATCATCGAAAAATACCTGGAGGAGCTCCTCCAGTGCCCCTCGACTGAAGAAGGATGGAAGAAAGTTGCAGAGCAGTGGTATCAGAAGTGGAATTTCCCACACACCGTTGGAGCCATCGATGGCAAGCACGTGGCCTGCAAAGCTCCAGCCAAGTCGGGGTCCACTTATTTCAACTACAAGGGCTTCTTCAGCATCGTCCTCTTCACCATGGTCGATACTGACTACAAGTTCATGTACATCGATGCTTCAGGCAACGGCTCATCTTCAGATGCCCAGGTATACAACACCAGTGACCTCAAGGAGGGGCTGGAACGCAACCTCATTGTGGGCTTCCCAGATCCAGACCCCCGGCCCAACGACACGCAAGATGTGCCCTACTTCATCGTGGGGGATGACGCCTTCTCCCTCAGAACCTACCTCATGAAGCCCTACACTTCCAGACTCCTCACCCATGAAGAGAGCATCTTCAACTACAGGCTGTCCAGGGCAAGGTGGGTGGTGGAGAACACCTTTGGCATCCTGGCCAACAGGTTCCAGGTACTTCTCACCACCATGCAGCATCACCCAGAGACCGTGAGGAGGATCTTGGAAGCTTGCTGCATCCTGCACAATCTCATGCGCACCCGCTACCCAGTCTTGCAGAACAGGCTCGTGGACCTCCAACAAGGCAATGTGGACATGGAGCCTGGGAAATGGAGGCAAGGGCAAAACCTGATAGACACTGATGATGTGCAAGGCCCCAACAGAGCCTCACGTGAAGGGAAGAAGCAGCGCAACCTCCTGAAACACTGGTGCAACTCCCCAGCTGGAGCAGTGGAGTGGCAAGACAGGATGGTAGATGCTTAATGGATGCTTCCATCAGCCTGTCTCATCACACGGATGAGATTGGGCCATGTATGTTGGGTGGGCCTACAATGAACAGGGCATTTAATAAAGAGTTGTGTTTATGTTGACATGTGTGGATCAATGATTACATTAGTATTGATAATAAAGGGCCATAGGTATGGCACTTGGGAGGGTGGACCATAGAGTCCCACTATGCTTGCACTGGAGGTTTATCTATCCCACAGCTATTACCCATCCCAAAGGTATCCCTGCCTATCCCAAAGGTATCCTAACCCATCCCACAGCTATTACCCATGCCAAAGGTATCCCTGCTCATTCCACAGGTATCCCTGCCCACCTCACTATCTTAACCCATCCCACAAGCTTGCAAAGGCTTAAGCCAATTCTTAAAGTTTCCACCAAGACTTTATTAAAAAAAAGAAATGAAGCAAGTGTGTGAATCAAAGATAGACTTTATTGAACAACAAGCTGTAAAACAAAAATGACCCAAGTCAAGTGTCCAAATAAAGTCCACAGGTAGCCAGCCAGCCAGTCTCTGGCACTCCTCTTGGTCACTCGGAGGTGCCCAGTCTCAGGGGTGAAGGGTCCAGGTGCTGTGGAGGTGGGTGCTGCTGGAGTGCTGGTCTGAAGCACCACTGGGGTGCCTGACCCTGAGAGGACAACCGGTCACGGTGTGTTGAGAAAGCTCTCGGACAGCTTGCTCAGACCTGTGATGTTAAGAGCTCCTTCCTCCATGCCATGGGGTGTCAGCCCCAGTACCGATGACAGATGTAGTGAGGCCGGACTTGGCTGTCAGGTGGAGGAAGGAGCAGTGTAGTGGGGCTGTCTGGTCTGCAGCTGGGTGAGGACTGGCATTGGTGGCGTCGGTGGCATCAGTGGAACCGGTGGCAATGGTGTCATCCAATGACTCTGTGCCTGGACTGGGAAGGGCTGCTCCCTGTGCTGCTGGACCTCCTGGTAGCTGGAGCCCTGGTAGGTGAGGGGCTGTGGAAAGACTTGGAATAGGAGGGACATCACCTGGGGTGGAGGAGCAGACCTGGACTGGGTGGGAGCAGGTTTCTCTGGATCTGGAGGGTTGTGAAGCAGCTCGGTGATCTGGTCCTTCACCACCTGGTAATGGGGTTCTGCCATGTCCCTGAGGCCCTGGTTAGCATAGATGAGGAAGGGCTTGTGGTTGGAGGATGAGGAGTCGGTGTTGACCAGCTGAGAGAGGAGATCTATACTGGTCTGGATGGTGTCCCTGATCTCCAGCAGGACAGTGTGGCTCTGCCCCTCCTGCTGTCTGTCTCTCTGCCTTTCTGTGGAGGTGGAGCTGGGGGTGGATGTGGGTACGGCTGTGGTGGACGCGCCGTCTCCTTTCTCCCACCGCACCAGGGAGTCCTCCATGCGCTCCACCACGGTTACAACACCTGTCCGCGGGTTCTCCACCGTGGCACGCTCCACAGAAACCTGCCTGGAGACAGGAACTGACTCTCGGCCAGAAGAGGACTGGCTCTCAGTAGGCTGCTGGATAGAGAGGGTAGACAGAGGGGCTGCTCCTCGGTGGCGGATCTCACCCTCCAGGAAGCTGCACCTGGCCATGACGTAGGTCTCTCTGTCCGTCAGCTTAACCGTGGCCTGGCCAGATTTCTTCAGGTGCAGCTTCCTGTACCAGATGTGCATGTGCTTCCACCAGCCGAGGAGCACCTCCGAAGTGTAGCCCATACTCTCCGCCTTCTCTCTCCAAGCAGCATGCGTCCGCTTGGTGTCCCTGTACAGCTGGTGTCCCTTCCGCCATAGATAGTCATTCTCTCTAAGCCACTTCAGCACCTCATCCTCGTGTTCCTCCTCAATGGAGTATTGCCTCCTCTCCCGTTGTCGCATACACCTCTTCCTCCCTTTGGCAGGAACAGATGGGCCCTCATCAGAGGGGCTCCCAGGTAGTAGGTGCTGCTCCTCCACACAATCAACAGCAGCATCACCAGCAGGATCATCATCATCATCATCATCATCATCATCATCATCACCAGCAGGATCATAATCATCATCATCATCAGCAGCAGCAGCAGCAGGATCATCATCATCAGTAGCAGCAGCAGCACCAGCACCAGCAGGATCAGCAGCAGCAGCACCACCAGCACCAGCACCAGCACCAGCACCAGCACCAGCACCAGCACCAGCACCAGCAGGACCAGGATTAGCAGGACCAGGATTAGCAGCAGCAGAGTAAGCACCAGCAGCGCCAGCAAGACCAGGAGCATGAGCAAGACCAGGAGCACGAGCAGTACGAGCAGGACAAGCAAGTCCAGGAGTATGAGCAGGATGAGCAGGACCAGCAGGACCAGGAGCAGCTTCAGCAGAGTAAGCACCAGCAGAAGCACCACCGCCAGGAGCAGCTTCAGCAGAAGCAGAGTAAGCACCAGCAGAAGCACCACCGCCAGGAGCAGCTTCAGCAGAACCTCCAGCACCAGAAGAGCGAGCCCAAGCAGCAGAAGCCCCAGCAGAAGCAGAGTCAGGGACAGGGGGCGGGAGGGTGGCCCTGTCCCTCTTGCTAGGAATGGCGGCAGGTTGCTGAGGCTTTCGCTTCTTCCCCATGGTTGTGGGGTTGCTAGCTGGCATGGAGGCTGGCAGGCACCAAGGCTGGCAGGAAGGCTGGCAGGAAGTCTGGCAGGCAGGGAGGCATGAAGGCAGGCAAGCAGGCAGGCACCAAGGCTGGCAGGCAGACTGGCTGGCAGGGAGGCTGGAAGACAGGCTGGCAGCAAGGCTGGCAGGCAGGCAGAGAGCAAGGCTGGCAGGGAGGCTGGCCAGGAGGCTGGGAGGCAGGCTTGGAGGCAGGCTGGCAGGCAGGCTGGCAGCAAGGCTTGCAGGCAGGCATGCAGGCAGGTCAGGCAAGGACTCGATGTATCCAGCAGCAGGAATGGTGACCTGCTTGTGAGCTGCTTCCCTTAATATGCGCGGGGCTTACGCAATGCATCCCCCCCACATGCGCAATTAATGCTCGTCATCCGTTCGGCTTACGCTGTGCATCCGCTAGGCTTCCGCTCTGCATCCGCTTCATCCGTTGTGCATCCGCTAGGCTTCCGCTCTGCATCTGCTTCATCCACTGTGCATCCGCTGTATCCGTTCCGCGTCCACTTTGCTGAGGCCCCCGGAAGCCCTGCGGATGTGCCATCCGCTCTGATCCTCTTCCATCCCCTGGGCTTCCGTTCCGCATCCGCTTTGCATCCGCTCTGCATCCTCCCCGCGTCCGTTCCTTTCTGTGTTATCCACTCTGGTTATGCAAATTTTTGCCCCTTTTGAGAGCGGATAACAATGGATGGAACATTTTGCTCATCCATTGTGTCCTTTTTACTAATGTTTTGCATCCATTGGCCAGTGTGACAGGGCCTTTAACAGCACACACCCCAAAATCAAGTTCACCATGGAAACAGAAATAAACAAACAGCTACCATTCCTAGATGTACTAATCTACAAAAGAACTGATGGCACACTGGGACACACCGTATACCAGAAGAAAACACACACTAACTGCTACCTCAATGCCCAATCCCACCACCACCCAGCACAGATAAATTCCGTGGCCAAAACACTAATCGCCAGAACCAAATGCCTGGCAGACAAGACACATATAAAGACTGAACTATGCACCTTGACTAAAGTACTGACAGCCAACAGCTTCCACAAAAACACAGTAAGACAGAATAGAGACCTAGAAGATCAACAGACCTATGGAACAGCTGTCCTGTCCTACAGAAGAGGTACTACAGATAAAATCAGTAAGATACTACACAGGCATCACATCAAGATTGCCTTCAAAACAGGCAGAAAAATAGCAGCCATCCTAAGAAACCCCAAAGATAAAACTGACCTAGAAAACCAATGCATATATGAAGACCTGAAGGCATGAATAGAAGAGATGATTTCACCAGACTGTCAATTATTTGAAGCCTGCACTCATAAACAAAAAAATCTCCACACCACAAGCCAGGCAAACACCCGGGCACAAACAGATCCCCCCTGATACCTCCAGCTCAAACACACCCCAACCAGGCACTCAGATGAAACCTAGCTTCCTAATAAATGATAGCCATCTGTTTATTTCAGACAAGATCCTCACTGAAGCCGAAACCAATGTCTTTTCGAAAGGATTCAATTTTGCTGTCGCTCCCAAAAAAATCCCCTCAGAAACCATTTTATGCAGAGTTGAAACCAGCCTGACCAAAACCAACCCTGATGATGCTAACAGAATCAGACTTGAAATCACCAACATCCTCTGCACCAGCAAACCACCCAAAAGCAACTTATCTAAAGAAGAACAAACTGCACCACTTAACCTGAAAGAAGACACCAGCATAATAATCCTACCAGCAGACAAGGGCAACGCAACAGTGGTTATGAGCTCATCTGACTATCAAAGCAAGTTAACCAACCTACTCCAAGACCCCACATACAAACCTCTAAAGACAGACCCCACCACCTCCCTAGAAAAAACCACCAGATCCAAAATAAAAGCTTCCCCCATCAGTGAAGAAATCCAGCAAAGAATCATATCCAAGAGAAATCATCGAGATGCCCTAAGCTTTATGGTCTCCCCAAGATACACAAAGAAGGAACTCCACTTAGACCAAGAGTCAGCTCCATAGGCTCACCTCTATAAAACCTAGCCAAATTTCTCACCAAACAACTACAGCCCTATGCAGAATCTATCAATTCACACGTAAGAAACTCATTCCAGTTCATTGAGACCATAAAGAAACAAAACTTACAGCCCAGCGACCTACTAGTGAGCTTCAATGTCATATCCCTGTTCACCCAACTGCCTATAAAAGAAGCCTTGACAGGCATCCAAAACAAATTTAACCCCCCCAAGCACATCCTAGATCTGACCAACCTCTGCCTATCGAACACATACTTCACCTACAACGGACAACTACAATGACGTGGGATAATACCCAAACAAAGCTGAACAGCATACATACATACATGCGCGCGCTTGCACACACACACACACACACACACACACACACACAGACAGACATATATATATATATATATATATATATATATATATATATATATATTTGTTTTCTGAGGTTTTCGTGGGTATTTGTATGTGGATCTTTGGTTGTTCGGGTTTTCTCCCACGTGGAGAAAACCCACCAGACTGTCAATCATTTGGAAGCCTGCACTCTCAAATAGAAAGATCTCCATGCCACAAGCCAGGCAAACACCTGGGCAAAAACAGAATCCTTCTGATAGCTCCAAGCCCAACACCCCCCCACCAGGCACCCAGGTGAAACCCAGCTTGCTAATGAAGAGCAGCCGTCCCTTCACACGGAGCCAAGCTGCACTGAAAGCCTCAAACCCAAGAACAGAGTGTTGCCAGCCAATCAAAGCCACAAAACAGAGAGAAGAAACCAGAAACACCAATCAATCAAACTCCAAGTCCAATGAACACACATCTAGGCTCCCAGCCAATCAGAATGGACCAGCCTCAAATTTGAAACCAGAAACTAACTCTATACAGAAGCCTGAGGATGGCAGATGAGATTCTGCTGAAACGTTGCTACAACTTTAACAGAACTACAATGACGTGGAATATTACCCGAAGGAAGCTAAACAGCACACACACACACACACACACATACATATATATATATATATATATATATATACCGTATATATTCGCATATAAGCCGACCCTTTAAAAACTGCCCCAAAATGTGGATTTTTGAAAAAACTCACATATAAGCCGACCCCTAAATACCATGGTGAACGCTTTTTTTTTTTTTCCCAAATTTGGGGGCCAGCTTATACGCAAATAAATCTGGCTGCCCAACTTCGTGCGATGAGAGCCAAGACTCTCATCGCCTTCGTGGGCATCGGCTTCGTGCGATGAGAGTCTTGGCTCTCATTGCGCGAAGCCGCTGCCCGGCGAAGGTGATGAGAGTCTTGGCTCTCATTACACAAAGTTGTAAGAAGCCAAGACTCTCCTCGCGGGTAGCCGCTGCCCGGGAAGGCAATGAGAGTCTTGGCTCTCATCGCGTGAAGCCGGGCAGCTAGATTTATTCGCGTATAAGCCGACCCCCAAATTTGGGGGAAAAAAAAAGCATTCTAAAGTCAGCTTATATGCGAGTATATATGGTA
>BLBF01000052.1:17013034-17051719 GCA_015471245.1 Laticauda colubrina | reverse complement strand
CGGATGCAAAGAGAATGTAAAATGGACAAAAAAGCTTGCAATCCGTTCGTTAATGCGATGTATCCGATATATACACACATACACACACACAAACACATATATGTTGTTGTTGTTTTTAAGCTTTCGCGTATACTTACATGTATGCTGTTCAGCTTCCTTCGGGTATTATCCCACGTCATTGGAGTTGTGCTTTTAAAGTTGTAGCAACGTTTCGGCAGAATCTCATCTGCCATCTTCAGGCTTCTGTATTGAGTTCGTCTATGGGTCAGGCTATCACAGCTGTTAGTTTTAAATTTGAGGCTAGTCTATTTTTGTCCCAGGATGTTTTTTTCTTCATCCTGATTGGTTGGGAGTCTTGGTCTGTGTTTATTGGTCTTGGAGTTTGTTTGATTGGTGTTTCTGGTTTCTTCAGTCTGTTTTGTGGCTTTGATTGGCTGGCAACACTGTGTTCCTGTGTTGGAGGCTTTCAGTGCATCTTGGCTTCGAGTAAAATGATTGCTATTATCTATTAGGAAGCTAGGTTTCATCTGGGTGCCTGGTTGGGATGTGTTTGAGCTGGAGGTATCAGGGGGGATCTGTTTGTGCCCAGGTGTTTGCCTGGCTTTTGGTGTAGAGATCTTTCTATCTGCACTCTCTAATAGAAAGTGTTCTATTGTTGTGATATTGGGGGTCTTGTACTGTAATGTCCTGGGTTGGTGGAGTATGGAATATTGCATCCAATTTTGGTTTCCAGAATATTAAAAAAAAAGGTGGTTTAGATTTTAGAAAGAGTGCACAGAAGAGCAACAAAGATGATTAGCGAACTCGAGGAAAAAAACATGAGGAACAATTGCAGGATTTGGGTATTTCTAGCTTAATGGGAAAAAAAAAGATTTGGGGTGATATGAAAGCAGTGTTCCAATATCTAAGGGATTGCCACAAAGAAGAGGGGGGTCAACCTATTATCCAAAACACCTGAAGGCAGAACAAAATGCAATTAATAGAAACTCATCAAGGAAAGAACCAACCTAGAGCCAAGGAGAAATTGTCTGACAGTGAGAAGAATTAATCAGTGGGCCATCTTGCCTCCAGAAGCTGTGGGTCCTCTAACATTATAGGTTTTTAAGGGGAGATTGGACAACCAATCAAATGGTTATAGGGCTTTCTTCTTGAGCAGGGTTAGACAAGAAGACCTCCAAAGTCTCTTCCAACTTTTTTATTATGTTAGAACTGTTTACTATTATTTTGGCTTTTTGTTCTTGAAAAATGTGTTAACGTGGTAAAAAATATTTTGTGAAAAAGAAATGAGATGAAACTTTTTTTTTTCAAAACTGCAAGTGTAGAGGTCCATTTAAAAATTTTAGTCTTTTTCTGCATCAACAAAGATCAGCCACTTTATTGTTGTTTTTATATATCTTATTGATTATATTCAATATATGTCAATTTTTTTCTCTTTTATCTCTTTGATATGAATGTAGTTTGATCATAATATATCATTCAGATTAAGAAACAATTATTCCCTATGCAAGTATTACCATGAGAAACTGATCTATAGTCAGTGAAGAAATGGGACTATATGACTCTTTCCCTTCTTTATACAGTAAATCAAATAGACGAAGGTTTCTTTCCATGACAAGGAGAATTCTTTGAATACTGGAATCTCATTCAGTAGTCAAAGTAAAAGTTTAACCAGAATTTCTTGAAGTCTTATAGTATATTGCAGAATTTCCACCTGATCTTGCAACTATACTCAATTTTCAGTGCCTCTTTAGTATTGTCTTCAATCATAGGCTGATGTAATAATTAATCTTTGTGTCTGTAAATTTTGTGAATAATATATTGTTCAGATATGCTTTAGACTTTTCTAATTCAAATGCCTGTTTATTACATAATTAACAAATTGTTCCATCATCTCATTTATTGTAAAAATATGCTTGGTTCCATCTCAAATAGAATAGTGCTGTAGTCCTACTCCTTAATTAGTTGGTGAGTCAACAATTTGCCTAACTTACTGCTTTTTAAAAGTATTTCTGTTTAATAAAATTTTGCTTCTTGTAAATTTTAGATCCAATAAATCTAGTTGCTTCCCTGATTCTTTAATATTTTGTTCTAAATACAAAGTTTTATTAAATGTATGTCTTTAGTCTTACTATTTTGGACTGCTTAACTACTATTTCTTTGATCTAATTCATTGAATGCAAAAGAACTGGCTAGGTTTCATTTACACTAAAAAAAGGAAAGATAAAGTAATGTCTATGAATATCATCCTTAACATCCCCTTTCATGTCTATAGATTTATCTAACATTAACAAAAGACTATCTTCAAAGCTGAGACTCATTTTTGTATAGTGGTTCAGGCTAGAAATCAGAATAATGTGAGTTCTGGTCCTGTCTTAGGCACAAAACCAGCAAGGACTTGTTCATGCAATCACCAAGAATCAAGATTGATTTGAAGACACTGCTCCCCACCCAAAAAAAATCCTCCTCCACCACAAATAGACCTAGTCAAGATTCCTCATCACATGACAATATACAAATCTTTCCACTGAAACAAACATTTTGCAACCTTTATCCTTAACATACAAAATATACAGACAACCCTACTCACTTTCCTATCTGTATCTATGCAGACAGATTGTACAAATATGGTTTAAGAGAGATTTCAGAAACAATTTATGGCATGAGTGATTATGATGTGTGTGTGGACTTACATACTCTAATATACCTCTGCATACTGGCTAAATCAGTAACATCCAGGAAAAATGCTGAATCTGCACTAATAGCCTAGGTGGCAATAATGGTTTGTTTTTTGTTTTTTTTTAAAAGCATGCCCTTTATCAATTAAGTTAAACTTTCCCCTTCAGCCTTGCATTTAAAGGCCCTGTCCCACTGGCCGATGGATGCAAAACGTATGCATAAAGGACACAGCGGATGAGCAAAATTTTGGGGGTGGCTCCATCCATTGCCATCCGCTCCAAAAAGTGGCAAAAATTTGCATAAACAGAATGGAAAAGAATGGATGGGGGAAGTACATAGTGGGGATGTTAAATGGATGTTTGTAGGAAGCCTGGCGAATGACAGTGGATGGAAGCGGATGACACATCCGCAGGGGTTCTGGGGGAGAATAGTGAAGCGGACGCATAGCGGAAGGGGAAGGATGCATAGCTGATGACGCAGATGCATCACGGACGCCGATAGGAAGCAAAGCGGATGCATAGCTGATGTATGTTGGATGCAAAGCATTCACTGCGCATGCGGGGAGTATGAATTGTTTCAGCTCCGCGGATATAAAAGGATGCAATCAGCATTCAGAGAAAAGACGTGCTGCCACATACATCTTCGAATAACACCATGGTTCATCAGTCAGGGAAGAAGAGAAAGCTGATGCCTACTCGTGCCAGCCCTGGCAAGAAGGACAGAACTACAATTCCACCCCGTGGCACTGATTCTGAAGCTCCTGGTGCTTCTCCTCCTGCTGCTGGTGGTGCTGGTGTTGCTGCTGGTGTTGCTGCTGCTGGTACTTCTCCTGCTGCTGCTGGTGCTGCTACTGCTGCTGCTGTGGTGGACCAGCCACAAGGCCCTCAAAGTCCTGCTGCTCAAGCCCCTGAAGGCCCTGCTGCTGAAGGCCCTGAAGGCCCTGCTGCTGAAGGCCCTGCCAGAGGGAGGAAGAGGCAAGGGAAGGAGAAGGGAGAGAGGAAACAGTACATCATTTCCGAGGAGCATGAGGATGAGGTGCTGGAATGGCTGAGGGAGAACGAGTACCTCTGGAGAAAGGGTCATAGACTGTATCGCAACACCAAGAAGAAGCAGGCAGCTTGGAGAGACAAGGCAGAGAGCCTGGGGTACACTACAGAAGTACTCCTCGGATGGTGGAAGCACACGCACACCTGGTATGGCAAGCTACACCTCAAAACACTTGGGCAGGCCGCTGTCAAGCTCACTGACTGGGAGATGTACGTCATGGCCAAGTGCAGCTTCCTGGAGGATGAGGTCCGCCACCGAGGAGCAGCCCATCTGAGACCCCTCTCCCTCAGACAGCCCACAGACAGCCAGTCCTCTTCCAGCCAGGAACCAGCTACTCTGTCCAGGCAGGTGTCTTCAGAGGGCCCCACAACAGAGAACCCCCTCCCCCTGACAGCTGCACACCCCATGCCGGAGGACTTCCCACAGCAGAAGCAGACCTTCCCAGTCCAAGCCCAGGTTCATCGCACGCCATAGACACCACACCTCACCCAGCTGCAGACCAGACAGCCCCACTACACTCCTCTTTCCTCCACCCGCCAAGCCCGTCAATGGACAATCTGTCATCAGTCTTGTGCCTCACATCCCAAGTACTTGATGAAGGGCATCTCAACCTCACAGAACTGAGTCAGCTCTCGGACAGCTTCCTGAACACACCATCCCCTGTTGTACTCTTGGGGCCAAGCACCCCAATGGCACCTCAGACCAGCACTCAAGCCACAGCCACCTCCACAGTCCCTGCCCGCTTAACAGCTGAGACCATGGACATGATTTAGAGTGACCGAGAATAGTGCCAGAGACTGAGTTGTTACTTGCTCACTTTATCTTTGCTTAAGACACTTTACTTGGTTCATTTTGCTTTTTTAATAATTTTTAATAAAGTCATACAGTTTATTTAAGGCATAATTAATAAAGGTTATCTTTGCTTTACACACTTGGTTCATTTTTTTTTACTTAATAAAGTGTTGGTGAAAACTTTTAAAATATGGTTAAGCTTTTGCATGCTTGTGGGATGGGTAAGGATAGTTGTGGGATAGATGAGGATAGTTGTGGGAAAGAGAAGGATAGTTGTGGGATAGATAAACCTCCAGCACAAGCATAGTGGGACTGTATGGTCCACCCCCCCCCCCAGCTGCCACACATATGGATCTTTTGTATCAATAACAATTTATTCATTGATCAACACATTTTAAAATAAACAAAGCTCTTTATTAAAGCTCTATTCATTGTAGGGCCACTCAACATACATGGCACAATCTCATCAGTGTTATGCCACAGCTTCAAGGAAGCATCCATTAACCATCTACCATCCTGTCTTGCCACTCCACTGCTCCAGCTGGGGAGTTGCACCAGTGTCTCAGTAGGTTGTGCTGCTTCTTCCCTTCACATGAAGCTCTGCTGGGGCCTTGTACATCCACAGTGTCTATCAGGTTTCATCCTTGCCTCCATTCACCAGGCTCCATGTCCCCATTCCCTTGTTGACAGTCCAAAAGCCTGTTCTGCAACACTGGGTAGCGGGTGCACATGAGATTGTGCAGGATGCAGCAAGCTTCCACGATGCTCCTCACAGTCTGTGGGTGATGCTGCATGGTGGTGAGAAGTACCTGGAACCTGTTGGCCAGGATGCCAAAGGCATTCTCCACCACCTGCCTTGCCCTGGGCAGCCTATAGTTGAAGATCCTTTCTTCACAGGTGAGGCATCTGGAAGTGTAGGGCTTCATGAGGTAGGTTCTGAGGGAGAAGGCGTCATCCCCCACAATGAAGTAGGGCACATCTTATGTGTCGTTGGGCAGGGGGTCTGGATCTGGGAAGCCCATGATGAGGTTGAGTTCCAGCCCCTCCTTGAGGTGACTGGCATTGTATACCTGGGCATCTGAAGCTGACCTGTTTACCTGAAGCATCGATGTACATGAACTTGTAGTCAGCATCGACCATGGTGAAGAGGATGATGCTGAAGAAGCCCTTGTAGTTGAAATAAGTGGACCCTGACTTGGCTGGAGCTTTGCAGGCCACGTGCTTCCCATCTATGGCTCCAATGGTGTGGGGGAAGTTCCACTTCTGATACCACTGCTCTGCAACTTTCTTCCATCCTTCTTCAGTGGAGGGGCACTGGAGGAACTCCTCCAGGTATTCTTCGATGATGGCCTGCACCACTTCTCTGACCACAATGCTGATGGTGTTGTGTGGCACCCTCCAGCCGTACTGCATGCTCCTGTACATGGTCCCTGAGGCCAGGTGGCGCAGAATCCTCAGCTCCACCATCAGCTTGTTATACAGTCCGTACTCTGCTCTTCTGGCGATCCAGCTTTGGACCCAGACACTTCTTGGCTGCCTCCTTTTCTTCGCGTAGAACAGGTGAAAGAGTCTGTAGATGGCTTCACACTGTTGTAGAATGGTGGTGGCTACCAAAAGGAGTGTGTGATGATCCATGGTGGAGATGACTGGATGCTGTGGAAGAGCAAGAGCCAGATGAAGGCTGAAGAGGTCTGCACTGCAGGGCTGCTGGACTGAAAGTGAGATCCAGGTGAGTTCCTCCCCCTTTTTATAGGAAATATAGGTTTTCCGCTCAGTGTCTTTTTGCATCCTCTAGACCTCCTGCAGACATCCTAAATATCTGAGATACGTCCCCTATACGAACGTTTTTTTCCATTTTAATGCTTTTTATGTGAGCTGCATCCATTTTCATCCTTTCTCCGTCTGTGCTACTAATGCTGCGTGTCCCTTCTGCATCCATTTCACTTCCTCCCTGTGTCCGTTTTCCGCTGGAGCAGATTTGAGTTGTGCGGATGCACAGCAGATGCCTAGCGGATATAGCAGATGCGTAACGGATGATGACGGATGTGGAACGGATGTTCCCCCTAGGCGTTGCGGATGCAGAACGGATGCATTGGATACATTTTGTGCAGATTGTGCAGGATGCAGCAAGCTTCCATGATGCTCCTCACAGTCTGTGGGTGATGCTGCATGGTGGTGAGAAGTATCTGGAACCTGTTGGCCAGGATGCCAAAGGCGTTCTCTACCACCCGCCTTGTCCTGGACAGCCTGTAGTTGAAGATCCTCTCTTCATGGGTGAGGTATCTTGAAGTGTAGGGCTTCATGAGGTAGGTTCTGAGGGAGAAGGCGTCATCATCCATGATGAAGTAGGGCACATCCCTTGTGTCATTGGGTAGGGGGTCTGGATCTGGAAAACCCATGATGAGGTTGCATTCCAGCCCATCCTTGAGGTCACTGGCCTGAAGCATCGATGTGCATGAACTTTTAGTCAGCATCAACCATGGCAAAGAGGATGATACTGAAGAAGCCCTTGTAGTTGAAATAAGTGGACCCTGAGATGGCTGGAGCTTTGCAGGCCACATGCTTCCCATCTATGGCTCCAACGGTGTGGGAAAAGTTCCACCTCTGATACCACTCTTCTGCAACTTTCCTCCAGCCTTGTTCAGTGGTGGGGCACTTGAGGAGCTCCTCCACTTATTCTTTGATGATGGCCTGCACCACTTCTCTGACCACTTTGCTGATGGTGTTGTATGTAGTTCCAGAGGCCAGGTGGCGCAGAGTCAGTGCCACCTTCAGTCCAGGGTCCAGGCTGGGATGGAAGTTGTTGCTCAGCTTGGTCAACCTGGGTCTCAGACACTACACAAGTTCATCAAACATAGCTGGTGGCATCCTCATGAAGTGCTGGAATGCATGAGTGTCTTCATTCCTCAGCTCCACCATCAGCTTGTCATACAGTCCAAACTCTATTCTTCTCACGATCCATTCTCAGACCCACACAGCTCTTGGATGTCTCCTTCTTCTCCTCATGTATAAAAGGTGAAACAGTCTGAACAGGGTTTAGTTCTGGTGATGTATGATCGCAGCTACCATACGGATAGTGTCATGATCCATGGTGGAGAACAATGGATGATGTGGAAGAGCAAGACCAATGGTGAAGAGGTCTGTACACCACCGCTGCTGAACTCATATTGAGATCCAGATGATTTTCTCCCCCTTTTTATTGGAAATATTGGTTTTCTGCTCGGTGTCCTTCTACATACTCTAGACATACTCCAGACATCCTAAATATCCGAGATACATCCCAGATACAAACTTTTTGTCCATTTTAATCCTTTATATACGAGATGCATCCACTTACATCCTTTCTATTTCCGTGCGACTAACGCTATGTCGACGTTCCGTGTACCTTTCGTTTCCTCCCTCTTTCCATTTTCAGCTGGAGCGGATGTGAGTTGCGAGGATGCCCAGAGGATGCCGAGAGGATACAGAGGGTGTTTAACGGATGATAACAGACATAGAACGTTTGTTGCCCATAAATGTTGCGGATGTACATCGTACGCGGCGGAAAGTTCATCCGTTCAAAAAGTTTTGTGCAGCTCAAAACTTATTGGGCAGATGAAATCTCAGTGGACGGATGCTGGAGGGATAGAGCGTATGAAACACGTATGCAGTGAGTATACAACGGATGCATAGCATTTTCCAACAGATGACAAGCTTTTTTTAACGTTTTACATCCTCTTTGCATCCGTTGGTGCAGTGGCACATGTGCTTAAAATATGTTGTTGATGTATCATTCTCTTCTAACAGCATGCTGGAAGTGACTGCAGAGAAAATCCAAGCCAAAATGGCATTACTGAAAAACAGTAGGAATGTAGATGGTATTTGCAGAAACTGAAGGACTTGAAGAGCTACATAAGGAACATTTTCTTAATGGATCACTGAAAAAAAAGGAAGGGAAAACAGAGAAAGGAGAAAATATTATGTAACTTATGACAGGTCATTAATAACTGACTGGTGTCCTGAATGGGAACATATCAGCTACAGTTTACTGCACTTCACTGTATAAAGTTTAACATTCAGTGCACTTTGATGCCCTGAGAGACAGTGTGAGGAGAAAACTAAACATTATGATGATTTTTTTTCTTTTTTTCTCTGTCTGTGTTTATTCATTAGTTACTCATATACATTGTGTGTAATCAGCAAGAGGATACAACAATAAGACAGAAAAATGTCACTGGAGCATTCTAAGTGTTGTCAGAACTGACAAATAAAGGCCATTTAACATGCTGCCTAGGCAGCCTTAAAAATGCTTATTTTTAGCTGGGGCAATGTAAAATATATTCTACCGAGAGCTGAAATTACCATCAATTGTTAAAGACAAGACAACCTTTTCCATTTTACCTGTGTTAAGTAAATTCTTCTAACTAGAAAATATCTGCTTCCAATATTTCTAGTCCAAATGGGAATTATATTGCTTAAATTATGGTTTGTGTCTAGTGCAGCTCAAGTCTTGCTCCATTGTGCACTTGAGTGATGGGCCAGTTGTTTTTCATTTTTAATGGCATCTCATAGAAATGATTGTTAACAATTGCTTCCTCCTGCTCACTGTTCTCAAAAAATTCAGCACTGCACAGAGACTTTGTTCCCTATAGTGACTCATTTTGGCATCTCTGCTGCATACAATCTTTTGCTGTTGAAATGATTTAAACACAGATTTTTCTAAAGAGGATTGAAGACTTAAGAATTCAGAAAGAAGCACGGAGCAAACATCCTGCAAGGACTCTGTTTGCGCATAACAAAAAACCTCATGGTTTGTTGGTATGCAACTATATGCACTTCAAGTCTCATTCACTTCTGCTTTACTTATATTGAGAAAAAGAGGAAGTATAAAAGCTCTTGTTCTCAGTCTGTAAATAACTTCCACTTTATCTGTCAAAACCCAGATGAGTATTTATATGAGTATGGCAGTTAATTGAAAAATTGGAAACACTACTTCAAATTGTCAGTGTTACAGTCAGTGTTGAAATTGTTAGATGGATTCATTAAAGGAAGAACTTCATGAAACTCTCTCTCATTTGAAGAAACATTTCCATCTCTGCTTTAAATGAAAAGTAAAAACACCAGCAAAAAATTTCCTGTCTTGCTCAAAAGTTATAACATTATTCAAATAATCTATGTGTATTTTGTTTGAATACAGTAAATTTAACAGTCCTTGAATGGTAAGAATTCATGTTGTATGAACCTAATACCACTCATAACACCACCCACTTCTTCCTTAACTGCTGTGATGCATTAGAATGAAGTCTTGGTTTTACTATCTATGAGTTACCAAATGTAAATATAAATGGGATTATACATTTAATTAAAACTAACTAGAGAGATTCTGGCAATGAGCTAATTTTCAGTATATCAGATGTACAACAGTAAAAAGTTGACTTTGGTACATCTGTTAGATTCATGCTACATTAAAACTTAATATAGCCAAAATTAACGGTATCATATTTCTTGGCGCATCTTCTGCCTTCCATGACAGTGAAAAATGAAAAGGATAACAATGTGCATAAATTGGAGTTGTTGGGGAACTTTTTGGCTGTGCAAATGATCTTGGAAATGTAATTTTTTTAAAAATACTACCTTTTGCCATTTTGCAGATGAATTCAAGTTCTTTATGAAAAGACTGCCTATGAACTATTTCCTCAACACATCTGCCATTATGCATTTGTGGACAATGGATTCAAATTTTCAGCATCGCTATGAACAACTGGAATCCAGTATGAAACAACTATTTCTTAAGGCACAGAAAATTGTTCATAAGCTCTTTAGCCTCAGTAAGAGGTGTCATAAACAGCCACTCATCAGCTTGCCAAGGCAAAGGTAAGTAAACAAGAGTGGGGGCATGCAATCAATCTCTCCTACTGGGGTATATTGTAGAGTGTGTGTGTATGTATATATACATACATATATACTAATAAAATAGGAATGAAATAAGAATGAGACTAAAATTTATATGAAGGACTAAAATGCATATGAATAAACAAGAGATTTACATACGTCATAGAGGTTACAATCTCCAAGATATCAGTAATTGATTGTGAATAACTGAATATATTATATTGTTTGAAAAGCATGGGAATTGCTATTAAGCTATAGACAAAGCATGAACATTAGGAACTGTAGACAACAGGGTAAGTATTTGCCACATAATAAAATTATGAACTACAGTAAATACTATTCATGTCAGTAAGTGTTTGATATAATATAGAAATACTTTAATATTAAAATGAAGGCCTTTTTCGTAGAGAAATGGCCACTTTAGGTGTGGTGTTAAGTTATAATCTAAAAATGGTTTCAAATTTGAATCAAATTTTATGTTAGTAAAGCTATTTTGAGTGCTATAGTGTAGCATTCAACAAAATTACCCATTCTTTTATAGAGGGTACTGAAGGCCCTTTCCAATAAGTAGTATATGGTATCCCTACACCAATTAACATATAAAAAGCTACTAATTTAGTGTGTTTTAGGGAATAAATGGCTAAGTAAATTTTAATAAAAATATTACAGGTTGAAATGAGAACTGAACTGAACTGGTAAGATTTGTTTTGTTCTGATGTGAATCGTTTCCTCAGACTGTTGAACTTTGCTACCTGATCTTTACATTTCAGACAATTGTTCAAGAATGAGTTGTGTATTTTACCAATCAGGCCTGGAAAAACACTGCCAAATCTCCACACTCTTCCAAATCTGTCAAATCTGAATTTAATCCTTGGTGTTTTCTTGGGTTACTTGTAGTTCATTACTTGTCAATGCCAATCACTTACAAATTTATTTTGAATATGTACTGGAATCATTTGGAAAACAAAGTCTGAGTAAAATATTCATTTTTACAGCTGCAATTCTTCCAACCCACAACAAATTTTAGCAATAATTCTTTCTAAATAAATCTTTATGATTTTTTTTGACAGGTGGATTTCTAACTATTTCACTCTTTTTTGTTCTTTTTGTTAAGCCCTGTTACAAGATTTGGTTTGCTTTCTCTATTAAATTCCATGTCAACATGTTTATGTGAAGCAAACCTATATTGCTGCATACAGTATTCCATATATTCCATTCATACTACCCAGTTTTAGTTGGGTAACTGAGTACAGGAACAGCATGCCTTTTAAATTTGTAATTTTGATTTCCTAATTTAACCCCTGAGATACTATTTCCTTGACATTTCCTTTTAGCATGAATGGCTCTAATGCCAATAGAAATAAGAGGAGATTGGCCACCCCTTGTCTTTCCTTTTTCAGTATAATACACTGGTGTTATAGAGTTCTGTTTACTATTTACTTGGTTTTTTGTTGTCTACAAACACTCTGTATCCATGTGGGAAATAAATGGACAACAACTCATCCTTTTCAAAACTTCAAGAATAAAACTCCATTCTCAGAGGCTTTTTCTGCATCAAGAAAGATCATAATCACTTTTTATTATTATTATTTATCTTATTGATGACATCCAGTGTGTGTCTAATGTTGTCTCTCATGTAAGTCTTCTGAATGTATCATTTCATTTAAAAAATCATTTATTCCCTTTGCGAATACAGCATAATAATTACATTTATGAAGTCAGAATAAAACAAAGTTGTATAATTTTTGAATGGCCTTCCTGGCTAAATTAATATGGACCAGATAACGAGATGAAATATGATCTATAGGGCTGTTATTTTAGGGCACTCCTTCAGTTTTGGGGAATCTATTTCCTACTTAGTTTTTCCCAATAGATTTTATTCAGCAGATTAAGAGTTCTGTTCCTGTTCCTTTTCTTAATCATGGAATTATTCTGAAATTATTTCCAATCCATTTCCTGACAGTTGCTATAGGACATGTCCATATTTCTTCTGAGTAATGAAATAACAAGATTGAGTATTTATGTGTTTCTACTATTCTCTAATGTGATTGTGTGTGTGTGTATGAGAGAGAGAGAGAGAGAGAGAGGGAGGGAGAGAGAGAGAGAGGGAGAGAGAGAAGGACAAAACGGGACTACACATCACTCTATTCCCAAGACCTAGGGGCAGGGGCAATAAGTCTTGAATAGTTTCCTAAATGATATTTATTTATTTTTTGTATCTGTTTTGTTTATTAATCATAAAAACAAAACAGATACTAAAAAATAAATAAAAATATTTTTCTATTGTTATATGCTAATACTTCTGTTTGTGTCAACATGTAACCGTAAGAGTACTGTAACAAAAATTAATTTATGTATTTATTTGTGCTTTTAGTATATCTTCTGTTTTTATGATTTAATAAAAACAAAACAGATACTAAATAAATAAATAAATACATAAAGAAATAAAAACCAACTTACCAAAAATTAGGCAGGCAAGTTGGCTGGTCAGCTACACCGGGGTCCTCGGTCAGGATTAGTCTTTGGAGCTTGCTGTGGTGAGGACAGCTGGATAGCCCAAGAGTCAGCACTCGACTAGGACTAGTGGCAGCAGTGGCAGGACAAGGTAGGTGACTGGCAGGGCTTACTGCTTGCCTCTTCACTCACCAATCGATGGTGGAAGGCCAGGTAGCAAGAATGGGGTGATAGGCGATGGGAAAAGATGGTGGCCAAGCAATGATGGTGGCCAGTCAAAGATGGCAGCTGGGTGAGGCAGGTAGCAAGGGCAGCTGGGCAGCCTGGGAGCTGGCACTCAACCATGGTGGCAGAAGGAGTTAGGTGGCCAGCGGGGCTTACTTGCCTCCTTACTCACCAATCAGTGGTGGAAGGCGAGGCAGCAATGGTGCAGTGGTCCATGGGGGAGGGGGAGATGGCAGTCAGTGAGGCAAGCAGCTTTCGCAAAGGTGGCTTGGCAGTCCAGGAGTCATCAGGATTCAACCGGGGCTGATGGTAGTGACAAGTAGGTGACTGGGGCTTGCTTGGAGGTGTCATGTTGAGGTAATTCCCCGTTAGGAGAATGAGCACATACAGGGAGAAGTATAGAGAGTTGTGTTGGAATAATACACACACAGTACACAGATACACTGTACAGTAAATGTAGGTTTTTACTTCCAGAAAGATTTAAGCAAAGTCCAAAATAAGGAGTCCAAAAGTCATTCACAGGTTAATCAGTCAGTTTTTCAATCCAGGGATATTCCACTAACAAAGTCCAGTGTCAAAAACAGTTAATCAGACTTACATTAAATCCAGTAATATCAGTCAGTTAGGAAAAATGGAGCAACAGCAATATTTTCCAACAGAAGGAAATAAAGATACACTCTCTTCTCTTCTGAGACTCAGACTAAGACAAACCAGTTTTCTGGCTCCATCTTATGGCCGTTTGAGAAAACACACCCAATTGCATGCTCTTACATTCCCTAAAAGAGATAGTACTAAAGCCCATGTCACACAGCACCAATGGATGGAAAGAGGGTGTAAAATGGAAAGAAACAATTGCCATCCATTGTTTAACGCGATGCATCCGTTCTGTACTCACTGCATCCGTTTTCCATACTCTCTATCCGTCCAGCATCCGTCTACTGAGATTTCATCCACTCAAACAGTTTTGAGCTGCACAAAGCCTTTTGAGCGGATAAAGTATCCAACGCGTCCATTCTACATCTGCTACGCATACAGGGAACATCCGTTATATGTCCGTCATCATCCATTATGCGTCCGTTATATCCGCTAGGCATCCGCTGCGCATCCACACAACTCACATCCATTCCAGCGGAAAACGGACACAGGGAGGAAGCAAAACGGATGCAGAACGGACACGCAGCATTAGTAGCATGGACGTAGAAAGGATGAAAGCTCGCATAAAAAGCATTAAAATGGAAAAAACGTTCATATAAGGGATGTACCTTGGATATTTAGGATGTCTTCAGGATGTCTAGAGGATGCAAAAGGAAACCTAGAGGAAAACCTATATTTCCTATAAAAAGGGGGAGAAATCACCTGGATCTAACTTTCAGTCCAGCAGCCCTGTGGTGCAGACATCTTCAGCCTTCATTTTGCTCTTGCTCTTCCACAGCATCCAGTAATCTCCACCATGCATCGTCGCACACTCATTTTGGTAGCCGCCATCATTCTACAACATTGCGAAGCCCTCTACAGGCTCTTTCACCTGTTCTACGTGAAGAAAAGGAGGCGTCCAAGAAGTGTCTGGGTCCGAAGATGGATCGCGAGAAGAGCCGAGTACAGACTGTATAACAAGCTGATGGTGGAGCTGAGGAACGAAGACCCTCGTGCACTCCAGAACTTCATGAGGATGTTGCCAGCCATGTTTGATGAAGTTATGGAGGAGCTGAGACCCAGGTTGACCAAGCAAACACCAACTTCCGGCCCAGCCTGGACCCTGGGCTGAAGGTGGCACTGACTCTGCAACACCTGGCCTAAGGGACCACGTACAGGAGAATGCAGTATGCCTGGGGGATGCCACACAACACCATCAGCATTGTGGTCAGAGAAGTGGTGCAGGCCATCATCGAAGAATACCTGGAGGAGTTCCTCCAGTGCCCCTCCACTGAAGAAGGCTGGAAGAAAGTTGCAGAGCAGTGGTATCAGAAGTGGAACTTCCCCCACACCATTGGAGCCATAGATGGGAAGCACATGGCCTGCAAAGCTCCAGCCAACTCAGGGTCCACTTATCATAATTACAAGGGCTTCTTCAGCATCATACTCTTCACCATGATTGATGCTGACTACAAGTTCATGTACATCGATGCTTCAGGCAACGGGTCATCTTCAGATGCCCAGGTATACAACGCCAGTCATCTCAAGGAGGGGTTGGAATGCAACCTCATCAAGGGCTTCCCAGATCCAGACCCCCTGCCCAACGACACACAAGATGTGCCCTACTTCATCGTGGGGGATGACGCCTTCTCCCTCACAACCTACCTCATGAAGCCCTACACTTCCAGATGCCTCACCCATGAAGAGAGGATCTTCAACTACAGGCTGTCCGGGGCAAGGCGGGTGGTGGAGAACGCCTTTGGCATCCTGGCCAACAGGTTCCAGGTACTTCTCACCACCATGAAGCATCGCCCAGAGACCGTGAGGAACATCATGGAAGCTTGCTGCATCCTGCACAATCTCATGTGCAGAACAGGCTCATGGACTGCCAACAAGGCAATGGGGACATGGAGCCTGGTGAATGGAGGCAAGGGCGAAACCTCATTGATACTGTGGATGTGCAAGCCCCCAACAGAGCTTCACTTGAAGGGAAGAAGCAGCGCAACCTCCTGAAAAACTGGTTCAACTCCCCATCTGGAGTAGTGGAGTGGCAAGACAGGATAGTAGATGATTAATGGATGCTTCCTTCAGCCTGTCTCAACACACTATGAGATTGTGCCATGTATGTTGAGTGGCCCTACAATGAACAGGGCATTTAATAAAGAGTTGTGTTTATGTTGAAATGTGTTGATGAATGATTAAATTGTTATTGATAATAAAGGGCCAAAGGTGTGGCACCTGGGAGAGTGGACCATACAGTCCCACTATGCTTGCACTGGAGGTTTATCTATCCCACTGCTATCCTACCCCATCCCACAGCTATTACCCATTCCACAGGTATCCCTGCCCATCCCACTGCTATCCTAACCCATCCCACAGCTATTACCCATCCCACAGGTATCCCTGCCCATCCCACTGCTATCCTCACCCATCCCACAGCTATTACCCATCCCACAGGTATCCCTGCCCATTCCTCTGCTATCCTTACACATCCCACAAGCATGCAAAGGCTTAAACCATTTCTAAAAGTTTCCACCAAGACTTTATTTACTAAAAGAACTGAACCAAGTTTGTGAAGCAAAGATGACCTTTATAAATAACAAACTGTAAAAGCAAAATGACCCAAGTAAAGTGTCCCAAGCAAAGATAAAGTCCACAGGTAGCAACCCAGTCTCTGGCACTCTTCTCAGTCACTCTGAGGCATGCCCATAGTCTCAGGGGTGAAGGGTCCAGGTGCTGTGGAGATGGCTGCTGCTGGAGTGCTGGTCTGAGGCGCCATTGGGGTACCTGGCCCCGAGAGGACAACAGGGGATGGTGTGTGGAGAAAGCTTTCAGAGAGATGGCTCAGTCCTGTAATGTTGAAAGCCCCTTCCTCCATGACATGGGGTATCAGTCCCAAGACCGATGACAGATGTTCTGAGGCCAGGCTTGGCTGTGGGGTGGAGGAAGGAGGAGTGTAGTGGGGCTGTCTGGTCTGCAGCTGAGTGAGGTGAGGCGTGGGTGGCATCTGTGGCATGGGTGGCATCTGTGGCATCTGTGGCATCAGTGGCATCGGTGGCATCAGTGGCATCGGTGGCATCGGTGGCATTCAATGAACCTGTGCCTGGACTGGGAAGGGCTGCCTATGCTGCTGGAACTCCTGGTAGCCATAGCCTTGGTAGGTGAGGGCCTGTGGAAAGCCTTGGAAGGGCTGTGACATCACCTGGGGTGGAGGAACAGACCTGGACTGGGTCGGAGCAGGTTCAGCTGGGCCTGGAGGGTTGTGCAGAAGACCTGTGATCCTCTCCTTGATCACCTGGTACTGTGATTTGGACATGTCCATGAGGGTCTGGTTGACGGAGGTGAGGAAGGGCTTGAGGTTTGAGGATAGTAAGTCGGTGTGTACCAGCTGAGAGAGGAGATCTACGCTGCTTTTGATGGTGTCCCTGATCTCCAGCAGGACATTGTGGCTCTGCCCCTCCGGTCTGCCTCTCTGCCTGCTTTCTGTGGAGGTGGAGCTGGGGGTGGGGGTGGGTTGGTCTCTGGTGTCAGCCCCCTCTTCTTGCTCCCACTGTGTCAGGGGGTCCTCCACGTGCTCCGCCATGGGGAGTGCAGCTGTCGGGTGGTCTCCATCGTGGAGCACTCCACAGATACCTTCCTGGACACAGGAGCTGACTCTTGGCCAGAAGAGGACTGGCTCTCTGTGGGCTGCCTGAGAGAGATGGTAGACAGAGGGGCTGCTCCTTGGTGGTGGATTTCACCCTCCAAGAAGCTGCACTTGGCCATCACGTAGGTCTCTCTGTCCGTCAGCTTGACCGCGGCCTGGCCAGACTTCTTGAGGTGCAGCTTCCCGTACCAGGTGTGCATGTGCTTCCACCACACAAGGAGGACCTCCAAAGTGTAGCCCAGGCTCTCTGCCTTTTCTCTCCAAGCCGCCTGCTTCCTCTTGGTGTCTCGATAGAGCCTGTGTCCCTTCCGCCATAGGTACTCATTCTCTCTCAGCCATTCAAGCACCTCCTCCTCATGTTTCTCTTCGATTGTGTATTGCCTCCTCTCCCGATCTCGCGTATGCCTCTTCCTCCCTCTGGCAGGGCCTTCTGGGCCCTCATCAGAAGGGCTTTGAGGTTCTAGGGGCTGCTCCACCATACCACCACCAGCAGCAGCAGCAACAACAGCAGCAAAAGCAGAACCAGCAGCACCAGCAGCACCAGCAGCACCAGAGAAAGCACCAGCAGCACCAGCAGGACCAGGAGCAGTGCCAGCAGAGTAAGCACCAGCAGAAGCACCAGCACCAGGAGCAGTGCCAGCAGAGTAAGCACCAGCAGAAGCACCAGCACCAGGAGCAGCACCAGCAGAAGCCCCAGGACCAGCAGAGTCAGCCCGAGCAGCAGAAGCCCCAGCAGAAGCAGAGTCAGGGCCAGGGGGTGGGATGGTGGCCCTGTCCTTCTTGCCAGGGCTGGTAGAAGATGGCACAGACTTCCTCTTCTTTCCCATGTTTGTTGGCTGGAGATGTGTCTGGCAGCAGGTCTTTCTTCTGAATGGTGACCTGCTTGCGAGCTGCATCCTTTTATAACCGCGGGGCTGATGCAATGCATCCTCCCTGCATGCGCAATGAATGCTTTGCATCTGCTCGGCATCTGCTAAGCATCCGCTAGGCATCCGCTCTGCATCTGCTCTGCATCCGCTCTGCATCCGCTCTTTCCGCTGTGCGTCCACTTCGCTGTGCTCCCCCGGAAGCCCTGCAGATGTGCCCTCCACTTCCATACACTTCCATCTGCTAGGCTTCTGTGGAGCATCCGCTTTACATCCTGGCTACGTCCTCTCCCCATCCGTTCCTTTCCATTGTTGTCCACTCTGTTTATGTAAATTTGGGGCACTTTTGAGAGCGGATAAGAACAGATGGAAAATTTTCTCATCCGCTGTGTCCTTTTTACATACTTTTTGCATCCATCGGCCTATGTGACAGGCCCTTAAAATCTTGATACTGGTTTATATATGTCTAACCCAAATACCTGTTAGGAGACTCATATTCCTAACATTCTCCCCTTTTGGGTAAGATAATATATACAACCTTACATTCTAAGTCCATAATCTTCACAGCATGCCTTATGCTTTATAGAGCCTTGGGCCTTTGTAAAATAACCTGTTATATTTTTTTCTGACATACAGTATTCTAGCTTAATCATCTTACTTTGCACACATTGTCTCACATTTAAATATCTTAAATCTGTGTGTTTCGTTCTTGTTTTAACAGCAACATTTGAAGCTATCTCTATTGCTGATTGGTTATCTTCGTAAACAACAATAGGATCTGTTACATTAATTCCCATATCAATTAATAATTGCTTATACAAAACTAAATTTGTACATAGTAAAGACAAACATGAGAATTCAGCCTCCATTGTTGACAAACTAAGATGTTTCTGTCTAATAGATCTCCATCCAATCAATGCTTTTCCCAATAATACTTGATGTAGATTTTCGTGTATTTATGTCTGTAGCAAAACTTGCATCAGCATATACAGTCAAATTCAGTTCATCTTTTGGCTCCAAATACAATGCATAATGCATTGTCTGTATCAGATATCTTAACACACGTTTAAGGCTAGGTCACACTGGCAGACAGATTAAAACGTATGTAAAAAGGACACCGCGGACGAGCAAATTTTCCATCCATTGTTATCTGCTCTCAAAAGTGCCCCAAATTTGCATAAACAGAGCGGACAACAACGGAAAGGAACGGATGTGGGAAGGATGTAGCGGGGATGTAAAGCAGATGTTCGTAGGAAGCCTAGCGGATGAAAGTGGATGGAAGCGGATGACATATCCACAGGGCTTCCGGGGGAGAACAGTGAAGCGGGCGCGTAGTGGAAGGAGCGGATGCATTGCGGATGGATAGCGTATGACGCGGATACATCACAGACACCTATAGTATGCATAGAGGATGCCTAGTGGATTTAAAGCGTTCACTGCGCATGCGGGGAGGATGAATTGCATAAGCTCTGCGGATATAAAAGGATGCAGCTCGCAAACAGGTCACCATTCAGAGGAAAGACCTGCTGCCAGAGACATCTTGAGAGAACACCATGGGGAAGAAGAGGAAGCCTGTGCCTACTCCTGCCAGCCCTGGAAAGGACAGAACCACCATCCCACCCCCTGGTGCTGATTCTGAAGCTGCTGGTGCTTCTGCTGCTGCTTCTCCTGGTGTTGCTGCTGCTGGTGCTGTTATTGCTTCTCCTGTTGGTGCTGCTGGTACTGCTCTGTGCTTCTCCTGCTGCTGCTGCTGGTGGTGCTTCTCCTGCTGGTTCTGCTGCTGCTGGTGGTGCTTCTCCTGCTGCTGCTGCTGCTTCTCCTGCTGCTGCTGATGTAGTGGACCAGCCCCAAGGCCCTCAAAGCCCTGCTGCTGAAGGCCCTGAATCCCCTGCCAGAGGGAGGAAGAGGCAAGGCAAGGAAAATGGGGAGAGGAAACAGTACTCCATTTCTGAAGACCATGAGGAGGAGGTGCTGGAATAGCTGACGGAGAACGAGTACCTGTGGAGGAAGGGCCACAGGCTCTATCGCGACACCAAGTGGAAGCAGGAAGCGTGGAGAGAGAAGGCAGAGAGCCTGGGCTACACTTCAGATGTCCTCCTGCAGTGGTGGAAGCATATGCACACCCTGGTATGGCAAGCTGCACCTGAAGAAATCCAGGCAGGCTGGTGTCAAGCTCACTGACCGGGAGACCAATGTCATGGCCAGGTGCAGCTTCCTGGAGGGTGAGATCCACCACTGAGGAGCAGCCCCTCTGTCAACCCTCTCCCTCAGACAGCCCACAGAGAGCCACTCCTCTTCCAGCCAGGAGACAGCTACCATGTCCAGGCAGGTGACTTTGGAGGGCCCCACGACAGAGGCCCCCCTGAAGCTGCACTTCCCGTGCCGGAGGACGTGGAGGATCCCCTGTCTTAGATGGAGCAAGAAGAAGCAGCCACCAGAGACCAAGCCACCACCCCCCAGCTCCACCTCCACAGAAAGCAGGCAGAGAGGCAGACTGGAGGGACAGAGCCACACTGTCCTCTTGGAGATCAGGGACACAATAAAAGCCACCACAGATATCCTCTCCCAGCTGGTCCACTTCGACATATCATCCTCTAACCGCAAGCCCTTCATCACCTACATGAGCCAACCCTCATGGACATTCCCGAAGTCCAGTACCAGGTGATGAAGGAGAGGATCACAGCTCTTCTGCACCACCCTCCAGGCCCAGCTGAACCTGCTCCTACCCACTCCAGGTCTGCTTTGCCACCTCAGGTGATGTCACAGCACTTCCACGGCTTTCAGCAGCCCCTCTCCTACCAAGCCGACCACTTCCAGGACTTCCCACAGCAGAGGCAGCCCTTCCCAGTCCAGGCCCAGATTCCTCGGACGCCACAGACACTAACAGACGCCTCAGCTGACCCAGCTGCAGACCAGACAGACCCACTACACTCCTCCTTCCTCGACCCAACAGCCAAGACCTTCCTCAGAACATCTGTCATCAATCTTGGGCCTCACATCCCAGGTACTTGAGGAAGGGCCTCTCAACCTCACAGGACTGAGTCAGCTCTCTGAGAGCTTCCTGCACACACCATCTCCTGTTGTACTCTCGGGGCCAGGCACCCCAATGGTGCCTCAGACCAGCACTCCAGCAACAGCCACCTCCACAGTCCCTGCACCTTTACATCTGATACCATGGGCACGCCTCAGAGTGACTGAGAAGAGTGCCAGAGACTGAGATGTTACCTGTTCACTTTATCTTTGCTTAAGACACTTTACTTGGGTCATTTTTCTTTTAAATAAATACAGTTTGTTCATACAGTTTGTTATTAATAACGGTTATCTTTGCTTCACACACTTGCTTCATTTTTTTTTCTTCATAAAGTGTTGTGGAAAACTTTGAAAAAAGGGTTAAGCCTTTGCAGGCTTGTGGGATGGGTTAGGATAGCTGTGGGATGGATAGCTATGGGATGGGTAAGGATAGCTGTGGGATAGATAAACCTCCAGTGGGAGCATAGTGGGACTGTATGGTCCACCCTCCCAGCTGCCACACATATAGCCTTTTATTATCAGTAACAATTTAATCATTGATCAACACATTTCAACATAAACAAAATTCTTTATTAATGCCCTATTCATTGTAAAGCCACTCAACATACATGGCACAATCTCATCAGTGTGATGAGACAGGCTGAAGAAAGTATCCATTAAGCATCTACCAACCTGTCTTGCCACTCCACTGCTCCAGCTGGGGAGTTGCACCAGTGTTTCAGGAGGTTGCGCTGCTTCTTCCCTTCATGTGAAGCTCTGTTGGGGCCTTGCACATCCACAGTGTCTATCAGGTTTTGTCCTTGCCTCTATTCACCAGGCTCCATGTCCCCATTGCCTTGTTGATGGTCCACAAGCCTGTTCTGCAACACTGGGTAGCGGGTCCACATGAGATTGTGCAGGATGCAGCAAGCTCCCACAATGCTCCTCACAGTCTGTGGGTGATGCTGCATGGTGGTGAGAAGTATTTGGAACCTGTTGGCCAGGATGCCAAAGGCGTTCTCCACCACCCGCCTTGCCCTGGACAGCCTGTAGTTGAAAATCCTCTCTTCACGGGTGAGGTATCTGGAAGTGTAGGGCTTCATGAGGTAGGTTCTGAGGGAGAAGGCGTCATCACCCACGATGAAGTAGGGCACATCTTGTGTGTCATTGGGTAGGGGGTCTGGATCTGGGAAACCCATGATGAGGTTGCGTTCCAGCCCCTCCTTGAGGTCACTGGCGTTGCATATCTGGGCATCTGAAGCTGACCCGTTGCCTGAAGCATCAATGTACATGAACTTGTAGTCAGCATCAACCATGGTAAAGAGGATGATGCTAAAGAAGCCCTTGTAGTTGTGATAAGTGGACCCCATTTTGGGTGGAGTTTGCAGGCTATGTGGTTCCCATCTATGGCTCCAACGGTGTGGGGAAAGTTCCACCTCTGATAACACTGCTTTGCAACTTTCCTCCAGCCTTCTTCAGTGGTGGGACACTGGAGGAGCTCCTCCAGGTATTCTTCAATGATGGCCTGCACCACTTCTCTGACCACAATGCTGATGGTGTTGTGTGGCACCCTCCAGGCATACTGCATGTTTCTGTATGTGGTCCCCGAGACCAGGTGGCACACATTCAGTGCCACCTTCAGTCCAGGGTCCTGGCTGGGATGGAAGTTGGTGTTTGCCTTGGTCAACCTGGGTCTCAGCCGCTCCACAACTTCGTCAAACATGGCTGGTGGCATCCTCATGAAGTGCTGGAATGCAGGAGGGTCTTCATTCCTCAGCTCCACCATCAGCTTGTCATAGAGTCCAAACTCCACTCTTCTCCCGATCCATCTTCAGACCCAGACTGCTCTTGGATGTCTCCTTCTCTTTGCATAGAAAAGGTGAAACAGTCTGAAGAGGGCTTGGTTCTTGTGTTGAATGATGTCGGCTACCAAAAGGAGTGTGCGATGATCCATTGTGGAGATCAATGGATGATGTGGAAGATCAAGAGCAAGGCTGAAGAGGTCTGCACACCAGGGCTGCTGGACTGATAGTGAGATCCAGGTGATTTCCTCCCCCTTTTTATTGGAAATATCGGTTTTCCGCTAGGTGTCCTTCCACATAATCTAGACATCCTCCAGACATTCTAAATATCAGAGATACGTCCCATATACGAAAGTTTTTGTCCATTTTAATGCTTTATATCTGAGCTGCATCCACTTTCATCCTTTCTATATCCGTGCTACTAACACTGTATGGATGTTCCGTGTACCTCTCGCTTCCTCCCTCTTTCCCTTTTCAGCTGCAGCGGATGTGAGTTGTGCGGATGTCCAGAGGATGCCGAGAGGATACATCGGACGTATAACGGATGACAATGGACGTAGAACGTTTGTTGCCCATATGTGTCGCGGGTGTAGATTGTACACGGTGGAAAGTTCATCCACTCAAAAAGTTTTGTGCAGCTCAAAAATTTCTGAGCGGACGAAATAGCAGTAGATGGATGTTTTATGGATAGAGCGTATGAAAGACGTACGCAGTGAGTATACAACGGATGCATCGCGTTTTCCAACGGATGGCAAGCTTTTTTGTCCATTTTACATCCTCTTTGCATCCCTTGGTGCAGTGTGACATGGGCTTTAGCAGCTTGCCAGTGACTTTCAGTGGTCTCAGCGTTAAATCTCACTAATTGACTAACACTGTATGCAAGATCTGGCCTTGACCAATTACTGAGATAAGATAAACTACCAATCAAGGACTGATAAATGTTCTTGTCAAAAACAGGACTTTGAACATCACTATGGCTAAACTCCTGGTTCATTGGTGTTTTAGCCAGCTTATAAAGTTCCATTTTATAACTTTTTAGTAATTGGTTAATTTTATCTGCCTGTGAGATCTTGTATCCTCCCCGAGTTCTATCTATCTTCAAACCAAGATATTATTTGATTTTTCCTAATTGTTTTATTTTAAATTTCTTTTCCAATCTGAAATTATTCTGAAATTATCTCAGTAGCTTCTTGTTCAGTTTTGGTGATTAATGCTATATCATCAGTAAATAATAGTAACAATGAAATCATACCATTATTTTCTCTTTTAAACAAACATGGATCAGCCATGCCAGCTACAAATCCTATTTTAGTTAATTCTTTAACTATACATTGGTTTCACTCATATCCTGATTGCTTTAAACCATAAAGACTGTTTTTCAATTTCCAGCAATCATTATCAGTATTATCATTTTTGAGACCCAAAGGTTTCTTTAAATATATAGTGTGTTGCAATGCTGCATGCAGATAAGCTGTCTCTACATCCAAATGATTTACAATATATTTCTCCTTAGCTTCCCACACTAATGCCACCCTTAATGCAGTAGTCTTCAGACTAGGTGCGAACACCTCATCATAGTCATTTGCTGTCTGATTGAACCGTTGTGCTACAAACCTGGCTTTATGGGTAACAGTCCCATCTACACCTGTCTTCATTTTATATATCCATTTGCATCCTATGGCATGTTTACCCGGTGGTAACTTAACATTTTCATATACATCCAGTTTTTTTAATTATTCTAGTTCCTTATCCATTGCTTTCTGCCAAGCAGCCTGATCCTTAGCAGGATACAGTTTTAATTCATTATAATTACTTGGAACTGTATTCACTTGGCATACAACACTAGCCTGATATCTATCAGGTGGTTGTGTTACTCGGGTTGAACGTCTTGGTTATACAGGACTTACTGGTGGACTTTCCTGTGTCACCTGCTCCTGTTCTATTTCTTCCTGTCCCTCTTCTCCTACTTCCTCCTGTCCTTCTTCTTTAATGGCTATTTCAGGTGTACTGATTTTATCCTTAGGGACTATTTGGGTGTCAATAATAATACCTTTGCTGGATTCCTGTTTCAGTTTATCCCACCCAACATGCTCAAGAAATTTTGCACTAGCACTACAATAAACATGAGCTGTGCCTTGATCCCAAAATCTAAATGATCTGTGGTTGGCCTCATAACCCACAAAAAATAACTTCTTACCTCTATGTTGCCCTTTCATTCTTACTTGTGAGGGAATATGCACCCATGCTGGAGCGCCAAATGTGTATAAATAACTTAAATTTGGTTTTCTGCCATGCCAACGCGTGAATGACAATTCTCCAGTTGTTGTATTAACTACATTATTCAAAACATGGTTACTACACATTATGGCTTCACCCCACAATGTTTCAGGTAAACCTGAATCAGATAACATAGTGCAAGTCGTGGCTTGTAATGTTTGCCCTCTTCGTTCTATAAACAAGTTATGTTGTGGTTTGTAAGGTGCAGAACGTTTATGCTCCACACCAGCCAATTTTAACATATTTTGAAATCTTTTTTAAACAAATTCAGTCCCATTATCAATTACTAATGTAATTACTTTACTTTTCATTTTTCTCTCAGCAAACCTTAGCCAGTTAAAGAAATGTTGGAATGTTTCTGTTTTGTTCTTCATAAGATAGCAGAAACCATATCTTGAGTAATGGTCTGTAATACTCAAAATATAACAGGCACCTTCTAAACTTGGTTTCTTATGACCAATTATGTCAGCAAACACAACCTTTAAAGGTACTTTGGTCTTAAACCCATTTCATCTGTTTGCAGGAGTAACTTAGTCTTTTCTTGACTACAAGCATTCCAATGTAAATACTTGCTACAAGGTTTCAATTTTACTCCCTTTGACAATTGAACAGTTTGTTTGAGCATTTTGAAATTAATATGCCCAAGACGTCTATGTAGTAAATGTATACATTCATCATGTGGCTTAACATTTTTATAAACTGAGTTAGCCATCTTCCATTGATCATCATGTATTATGTATAAATCATTTTTTAAAGTAGCAGTAACACTTTTACCCTCTTTCTCTAATTATACAGTTATCTCCCCTAAAGGTTACTACATAACCAAGATTATCTAAAGCCCTTACTGATAAGGGCTTTCAGTTTAGGTACATATAATATAGTTAAATGTTCATTTATACAAGAACAATATGCAGTACCTTCACCTGATGCTTTCATCTTCCATCCATTTGCCAATGATACATGTTGTTTACTTGTGGACATCTTTATAAACCTTTTTCTATCTTTAGTAATGCATTGTGATGCTCCACTATCAACAACCCACAAATTATTGTTTACAGTTGAATTGCTAGACATTGCTAAACTAACATTCTTTTTGGCCTTCTGGTGATTACTAGTATTCTGTTGTTTTCCCTTCTTACAGAATTTAGCTATATGTCCCCTAGCCCCACAAGAAAAACATTTCCTAACAGTATAGGCAGTTGAAGATAAATCCTCTTCTTGTGGTTGTTCCTTTCTCAGTTGGTCCCTATCAAGCCATCTTCTTGTTTCTTCTAGCAATCTTCCAGTTATGTCAGTCAATGTCAGTTTATCTCTGGACAGGACTTCCAGTGAAGATACATAGTCATCATAACTTTCATCCAATGAGAAAAGAATGATGTAAACTTGATGCAGCTCTGAAAATATTAGTTCTTTTTCATGTAGCTCTTGGAAAGTTCTTTTCATGAAGTTTAAATGAGCTAGCATATCTCCACATTTCAGAAGATGTGCTCTAAACAGTTTACGTGTAAGATGTATGTGTGCACCTACACTGTCACAAACATAAATCCTCTTCAAAATCTGCCAACACTTAGAAACAGACTCTTCTCCATGAATATGGATTAGCTGCTGGTCATTCAATGTTAGTCCAATTATACAAAGAGCTCGTCCATTGTTCTGTTTAAAGTCAGCAATCTTCTTGGCATCATCCTCATTTTCTGGATCCCAAGCATTTACATCTGGTGGATTTTGAACTACATTCCATAAACCTTCTTTACGCAGAAGTAGACTGCACTTCATAGACCAGGAAACATAGTTTGTTTCTGTTTTGTTCGGAAAAACACGAGGTAGACCGGGTTCCAACAAATAAAAGTCTTTATTCAAAGGAGTCAGTAAAACGGAACGGTTGGCCGACTTAGCAGCAGCCTTTTATACAGGCTAGCCTGCCGGCTTGTAACCAATGGCAGCTGTTCGAATTTGCCTCCTTTTTTACTTTATTTGGATTGGTTCTTAGTGAACCAATCCAATGCTTACTTTAGTTGACCAATCAGATTTGCATGTTTTGGAGTAACCCAATTTGCATACAGAACACCCCTCCCCCCTTGGTTCAGTCCTACGTGGTGATGTAGTTGCGCAGGTAGGCGGGGCTTTTCCTGACTCGACTGGACCTGCGCAGTTCACTTTCAGCGGAGACTTCGACCGGTTCGGATGGGGCTGCTGTGTCGTCCGTCCTTCTCTCTGGAACCGTCTGGAAGGGTGAGACAGCCATTCTGCCGCCTAAGTTTCTTAGGCCGGCAGTTTTGCCGCTCCCTCCCGTTTCCTCCGGGCAGGTCGAGCTGGCCTGGCTGTCCCCTTCCGATGGGCTCTTCATGCAAGTCTCTTCAAACAGTGAGTCTTTTATTTGCTCTTTTTGTTTGTTAATCTCTTTGGGGTTTGTTTGTATCGGTTCTTTATTTGTTTCTCGCATTTCTCCCCCCCGCCCTTTGGTTTGCCAATCACTGGTTTTTTCCATGTATGGGTGTATGTCTGTATTTCGTTCTATGTTTCGGGAACGGAGCTAGTCTATGTGCCGCTTCCATTCCCTGCCGTCGTCAATTGTTAACCGGTAGGATTTGGGGCCTGTTATTTGCGTGATTTGTCCTGGTAGCCAAACAGGGTCCCCGGTGAAGTTTTTAGCATAAACCAACTCGCCTATTTCAAATTTCCTAAATCGTGTGGAGGAGTCGGGGGGGGTTTCTGGCGTAAAATTTGGGTGCAACCTATCAAGGTGTGATCTTAATTTCCTCCCCATGAGCAATTCTGCTGGGGACTTGTTGGTCGTGGTACTGGGCGTTATGTGTTGGAGAGTGAGCAATCGGTTTATTTTCTGTTGGACATCACCGGTGTCCATTCTTTCTAACCCCTCTTTGGTAAACCGGACCATTCTCTCAGCCCTGTCGTTTGTGGCCGGGTGAGCCGGTGCGGTTAGGGCATGTCTTATACCTAGGGAAGCTAGGTATTGCTCGAATTGTAGGCTGGTTAGCTGTGGCCCATTATCTGATACGAGGACGTCCGGTAGACCATGGGTGGCAAAAAGGTTGTCTAGTTGTTTGATTACAGTTTCTGTTGTCGTTGATGGCATGATTTTTACTTCTAGCCAATTAGAATAGGCATCAACGACAATCAGGAATGTATGCCCCTTGGTAGGACCCACGAAATCGATGTGGACTCTTGACCAAGGGCCTCGCGGGGTTTCCCAGTCTCTAATGGGTGCTTTAGGCGGGGACGGTCTAATTCCCTGGCACTTGTTGCATGAGCTTACCCAATATTCTATGTCCTTATCAATACCCGGCCACCAAACATAACTTCTAGCAAGGCTTTTCATTTTCACAATTCCCAGGTGCCCTTCGTGTAACATCCCAAGTACCCTGGGTTGTAGTTTGTTAGGAATGACTACCCGATCACCCCACAATAAACACCCTTTTTGAATCGAAAGTTCAGTCTGTCTGGTCCGGAAAGGTTTAAAGTTTTCAGTTTTTTGGTTTTCCGGCCAGCCTTTACCTACCCAGCTGAGGACACGGGAAGTCACTGAGTCTTTCGCGGTGGCTCTGGCGACATCATAAGCAGATATGGGTAGATCGGGGCAAGTCTCTATTTGTAATGCTGTCATCGCTGGTGCCAGGTCTTCCTCGGTTTCTGGTAAGGGTGCTCTGCTCAAAGCGTCCGCATGGGTAATTTGTTTCCCTGGTCGATGTGTCAGAATGTTGGAATAGGCTGCTAGGAACTCTGACCATCTAGTCATTCTTGGAGAAAGGATATTTGGTGTTGGCTTGTTTCCTGCCAAAATTCCCATTAGTGGTTTGTGGTCTGTTATAATTTGAAAAGTCCGCCCGTAGAGGTACTCGTGGAAGCGTTTCACTCCAGCGACAATTGCTAGGGCTTCTCTGTCGAGTTGGCTGTAATTCCTCTCGGTTTTAGACAAGGTCCTTGAGTAGTATGCGACGGGTGCCTCTCTGCCATCAGGCAGTTGGTGGCTCAGGATGGCACCGACTCCAAATGGCGAAGCGTCGCAGGTCACCCTCAATGGCAGTGTGTCGCTGAATTGAATGAGAACGTTTGTTGATGTTAGCAATTTTTTAATTTTCTGGAAGGAATTCTTCTCTCTATAACCCCAAGTCCAAATTGCTTTCTTGTCCAATAGACGGTGCAATGGTTCTGCTATTGTGGCTTTATTCGGTAGGAATACATTATAAAAATTTATCAGTCCAAGAAATGCTTGTAGTTCGGCTTTGTTTCTTGGTTCTGGTGCTTCATTGATAGCTTTAATTTTCTTGTCTGTAGGGTGTATACCCTCTCCATCTATTAAATAGCCCAGGAATTCGACGCTATTCTTAACTAGGCAACACTTTTCTCTTTTCACCTTGAGGCCAGATTCTCTAAACTTAGTTAGTACTTCTTTGAGTCTTTTTTTAAATTGGGTTTCATCTTTGGCTGAGATCAGGACGTCGTCAAAGTATGGTATGACTCCTTGTATGCCATTTAGGAGGCGTTCCATTAGACTCTGGAAAACGCCTGGGGCTACACTTACTCCAAATTGAAGTCGGTGACATTTGAATGCGCCCTTATGGGTAACTATAGTCTGTGCTTCCGCAGTTTCTGGGTCCACTGGGAGTTGTTGGTAGGCTTGTGCTAGGTCGAGTTTAGCAAAAACCTTTCCTTTTCCCAGGGAGTGAAGCAAATGCTGGACTACTGGCACCGGGTATGTGCTTAGTTGTAATGCTTGGTTCAGGGTAGCCTTATAGTCACCACAGATTCTAACGGACCCGTCGGGTTTGATAGGTGTGACTATAGGCGTTTCCCACTTGGCATGGTCCACAGGTTCTAATACCCCTTGGGCTATTAATTTGTCTAGCTGTTCCTCTATTTTTGCCTTTAGTGTAAAAGGAACTCGTCTGGCTTTTATTCTTCGTGGGGCTATTTGGGGGTTTAAGCTAAAAGAAATGGGATTTCCCCGATACTTGCCAAGTGAGCCGTCAAAAATGTCCTGGAATTCCCGGATGAGGTCTTCTTCCCAGCTGGTTGCAGTCACTCGATCGATCCCGGTCATCCCGATGCCCAATGGTGCGAACCACTCGTTGCCCAGGAGACTTGGTCTGTCTCGGTCGACTATGGTCAGTGGTAGCACTTTGCCGTGTTGTTTGTAGGTGACTCGGAAATGTCCCATGCCGACTACAGGGATTTGGTTTCCCTGGTAGTCCTTGAGAGTTAGGTGCTGCTTCTTTAGTTCTTTGGTTTTGATATCTGGGACTAGTTGTTTTATTGTGTCCCACGATACCATAGAGAGAAAGGACCCCGAGTCTATTTCCATCTTGCAGGGCTTCCCTTCGATTTCTACAATGACTTTAACTTTCTTTTCGCTTTCCGTCTGGGCGCTTCCTATAGTGAAAGTCTGGTGTGTATTGGCTCGCTTGTCTTGTTGCCACTTTCTCTCAGTTCGTTTTGGCTCAGCTTGTATTGGGGCATTTCTGTGTCTTGTTGGGCTGTAGCTTTTCTTGTTTCTGCAGACTTTTTCGATATGCCCTCATTTCTTGCAGACCCTGCAGATGGCATCGAGAAATCTGCATTCGGCTCGGGGATGGTTTCCTCCACAGCCAGCGCATTCCCGCCAATTTCTTCTTTCGTGCTCTTTTCTGTTAGTGTATAGGCGGTGGACCTCGTCGTCTTCTTCGCTAGAGTCAGGTGTTTCGCCATACTCTTACACTGATGTTGGGTTTGTTGAGTAATTTACTCTGTGTGGTCGAGTCTCTCAACCCCAACACCACTCGATCCCTCATTTCCTCATCGAGGTTTGAGAATTCACACTCACCACCTATTTGTCGAAGTGCAGCAACAAAATCAGCGACGGTCTCTCCCTCTCTCTGGTCTCTCCTGTAGAATTCGTGTTGCTTTATTAAGTTTGACACCATCAGAGCGTAGTGTGCTTTGAGAATTCGTTGCAATTCTGGCCACGTTAGTTGTTTGACATCTTGGGGCTTCGCTAGAGCCTTTGCCATCTTGAAAACCATTGGCCCACAGTGTGTTAGGAACACAGCTCTCTTACGTTGCTCTGAAATTCCTTCCATTTCATTGCTTTCCAGATACATCTGGAAGCGGTCTGCATAGGAATCCCAATCCTCTTTGTTGGGGTTGAAGGGTGCGGGCAGTGCGTTGTTTCCAGGCATCTTTGTTGTCGTCTGGGCTTCTTATCACTGCGTGCAGTTTTCGTGTTCAGGACGATCCCACCTTCGTCGCCAGTGTTTTGTTCGGAAAAACACGAGGTAGACCGGGTTCCAACAAATAAAAGTCTTTATTCAAAGGAGTCAGTAAAACAGAACGGTTGGCCGACTTAGCGGCAGCCTTTTATACAGGCTAGCCTGCTGGCTTGTAACCAATGGCAGCTGTTTGAATTTGCTGCCTTTTTTACTTTATTTGGATTGGTTCTTAGTGAACCAATCCAATGCTTACTTTAGTTGACCAACCAGATTTGCATGTTTTGGAATAACCCAATTTGCATACAGAACAGTTTCATCCAACTGGGTTATCAGTGATAGACTTGTTGAAGTGTCTTGTGCCATCTTTACCAGGATAGTAAACCACAATTAAACAGTAAACAGCTGTCTGTATACAGTACTGTGCATTCACACTAACTCTCAGTTATCTGAGCCTGGTATGGCCTGGGCCCATAACCAGTGTTGAGGTAATTCCCTGTTAGAAGAATGAGTGCATACAGGGAGAGATATAGAGAGTAGTGTTGAAATAATACACATACAGTACACAGATACTCTGTACAGTAAATGTAGGTTTTTACTTCCAGAAAGGTTTAAGCAAAGTCCAAAATAAGGAGTCCAAAAGTCATTCACAGGTTAATCAGTCAGTTTTTCAATACAGGGATATTCCACTAACAAAGTCCAGTATCAAAAAGTTAAGTATCGGACTTACATTAAATCCAGTAATATCAGTCAATTAGGAAAAATGGAGCAACAGCAATATTTTCCAACAGAAGGAAATAAAGATACACTCTCTTCTCTTCTGAGACTCAGATTGAGACAAACCAGTTTTCTGGCTCCATCTTATGGCCGTTTGAGAAAACACACCCAATTGCATGCTCTTGCATTCCCTTAAAGAGATAGTACTCAAATGTTTATTCTGGTTTATATATTTCTAACCCAAATACCTGTTAGGAGACTCATATTCCTAACATGTTACTTCCTAATCTGCGTCTTCAGCAATGGCGGCCAGGTGAGGAGTCAGGCCAGGTGAGGCAGGCCAGGCAGGTGAGGGCAGCTGGCAGTGGCAGTGACCAGGACTTACAGAGCCCTCACTCACCCAGATCAGGCAGGGTGGCAGAAGGCAGGCAGCAATAGTTGGCTGGCTGACACTGCTGCTGCTACTGCTGCTTCAAGCCAGCGATGGCAGTGGATGGGAAAAGGTGGAAAGTGATGTAGTATAAGGAGTGACTGGGCAGATCAGGGCGGGCAGGGGAAGAATGTTGTCAGTAATTGTCCATAGGTGTGGTGGGCAGGGCCAGCCAGGGGCTTGCTTTCCTCGTTCTCCAAACTACGGGGAATCATAACAATCGGTTCTACTGTACCAGCGCAAATTGGTAGAATCCCACTCCTGCTTATATCTCTTGTATTAAGGAGGAAGGGGGGATCAGCACTGTTAGAAAAAGAAGAGGAAACTGCAGCACCAAGATCTCATGGAAATCAATGTCTGTCCTCCTCAACCTGCACAATCCAGTGTGTGTAAATTTCATGAACCAATAATTGAACTAATTGCCATTATGGCCATGCTATACCCAAGTTAAACTGCCCAGGAAGGGGAGAGCTTTCATTTTTTTTACTTATGAGTGATAGGGGAGGTAATGCTATGATCTAAAAAAATGAAATTAGAGCTTTTCAAAATGATAAAATGAATTCAAATAAATGATAAAGCAAAAAAGACGCACTCCTATGGAAAGTTTTCATATTGATTCAACATTTGATCTGTATTTAAGAGGAAGTTAAAGAATTTAAGAAGACTTTTTAGTGTCTAATCAGAAACAGATCTGCCTTCCTGAGATCAGACTGTGACTGTCTCTCTAGCTTCAAAATACAAGACAGCATTTGGGAACAAGGTGAAATATGCTTTAGGTTCTCCTTCATGTCATTTCAGGCTACAATATATCCCAGATGGATTTTCTAATGAAGCTGGTTCCCCAAAGGGGAAAAACAACAACAATGATAGCGTTTAAGTTCTGGTGGGTGACTTTAAATATGCGCTATGATAAAGTGAAAGATCTATTTCAAAAGTGCTTTATACTTGATAGAAGTCCATAAATCACTGATGCTACATTTCTCTTAAATTATCCTTAGTGCTGATTTCCCAGATTCAGTTAGCCACTTTCCAAGAAAGAAGAAGAGAGGAAAGGAAAAGCAGTCAATACCCTAAACTGCTCTCTTTATAATGATGGTTCATCTATTATGATTCCATCCAGTGTCCACTGAACCTGTTCATGGTAATGGAAAAAAAGAATATTCCTTGAAACTATGTCAAGCTAAAATGTAATTCAGCTTACCACAGTGATTTTGCAGAGGGATTGAAAGCTACATTATGGGAACCATACATTCAAATCAAAAACATATTTATTTTTCTTATACAAAATAGCAAACCTATGAAATGACTAATATAAATTTGAAAACTTTATATGAGAAGATGTCCTCCCCTAACTGATCCCCTTGCCCTGGTTTCAAAGTAAATATCAGCCTGAAGCTATCATTGCAAATTTTCATATTCTCTAGCAGTGATAATAGACAAGTATCTTCCCAAGTGTGCTCCAGAGTTCTTTGAGATGCCAGATCAACTTAAGACTTGTTGAATGTGAACTATGTGCCTTAGACTAAACATTGTCCCTTGTTAAAATTGTAATACTTTATAACTTTTCATCATTCCTTCCTCAAACTCTAGACAATATAATTGTCAAATCTCATTAAACACTACATACTTTTAGCTAGCTTGAGATCATTGTACAAGGCAGTTAGCTGAAAACATCAACAAAAAGACATATTTGAAAAATATGAACCACTATGTAGACAGTTGGTGTTTCCATTTTGATCCAGTCACAAATAATCTTTTTTAAAAAGTGTGTTTCTGGCAATATTTTACAAACTGAATTTACAATTCCTGCATAAAGCAAAGTAGTAGATTAAAGTTCTGAATTTTGCTCACTGAGGTACAAATGTCTACAAATTATAATGAGGCTGAAATTCTCATGAATCTTTACATATGAGAATAATAAGTGTTTTTAATGTTAAGTTTTTTCAGCTATGGCAATTCATTTTTTTCTAAAATAATTTCCCCAAATTTCTGTTGTTGTTGCTACTTTGGAACCATGAGCAGGTAAAAAAGAAAAATTAAAATTGCTTTAAGTAGTAAAATGAATGAACTTAAGGCTAGGTCCCACTGGCCAACGGATGCAAAACGTATGCATAAAGGACACAGTGGATGAGCAAAATTTCGGGGGTGGCTCCATCCGTTGTCATCCACTCCAAAAAGTGGCAAAAATTTGCATAAACAGAATGGAAAAGAACGGAAAAGAATGGACGTGGTAGTATGTAGCGGGGATGTTAAATGGATGTTCATAGGAAGCCTAGCGGATGTATATTGGATGCAAACTGTTCACTGCGCATCCTTTCTATTTCCGTGCTACTAACACTATGTAGACGTTCCGTGTACCTTTTGTTTCCTCCCTCTTTCCGTTTTCAGCTGCAGCGGATGTGAATTGAGGGGATGGCCAGAGGATGCAGAGAGGATACAGCGGACGTTTAACGGATGATAAACGGACATAGAACGTTTGTTGCTCAGATGTCGCGGATTTACATCGTACACAGCAGAAAGTTCATCCGTTCACAAAGTTTTGTGCAGCTCAAAACTTCTTGAGCGGATGAAATCACAGTGGACGGATGCTGGACGGATAGAGCGTAAAAAACACGTATGCAATGAGTACACAACGGATGCATAGCATTTTCCAATGGATGGCAAGCTTTTTTTCATGTTTTACATCCTCTTTGCATCCGTTAGTGCAATGGGACAGGGGCTTTAATTAAAAGTAAAGTAAAACTAAGAACTGATGAAGACTTTTTCATTCTCACATTTGTTAAGAAGATTGACATATTGATGTTGTTGTAATTCTGAGTTGACCAAAAGTAGGAAAATTATATGGAGATAAAAATGAAAGTGGTGATCATAAGCAATTCTACTTATTCAGAAAATCATATTACATAAAGTAAATGATTGTTTACATTTGGATATTTTTTTCCAGATATAATTCTCAAATAAAGTTGAACCTTTTCTGTTTTAGCTCCTTAATGTGCCGAATAGGGTAAAACCTGTGTAAATCACAATTATCTGAAATAGAAAGATTATTCCTTCTTCTCTGTCTTGTTGCTATTTCTTTATGAGCTATATTTATTACAAGTGATGGGAAAAACAACAGGAAATTGTTTCAGAGGGGGGTTGCTTGCATGTTTTTGCAGGAACATGACAAAACCATTCTTAGTTGTCCAACTCAGTGTATTGGCCCCATTATCAGTTTAAGTTTTAGTTTATGCTACATCACATAGCATACATATCTCTCTGGTATCACCAGGGGTGGGATTCTACAGGTTCACACCTATTCGCTAGAATCGGTTGTTATGTTAATATTCTAAGCAGTTCAGAGAACCAGTTGTTAGAAGAAATTACTGGCCTAATCCTGTAAGGAAGTCAGGAAGGAAACATTCTCGTGTTACTTACAAAAACTGCTTCTCCATTAACTCTTATTACATTCTTGGCAATTCTATAATTCCTGTCTCTGGAACTTCTCTGGAGTTATTTTTCTTCCTCTTTTGGTACTTTGCTTGGGTGGAGTGACCATTCAAAGTTATAATGGCACTGAAAAAAGTGACTTATGACCATTTTTCACACTTATGACTGTTGTAGCATCCCCACAGTCATGAGAGTCCAGGCGAGGAGATGCTTGCCTTGATGTGAGTGATGTTGATGTTGGCCACGCCCAGCCAGTTACATGACCACTAAGCCATGACCACCAACTAAGCCATGCCCACAGAACTGGTTGTTTAAATTTTGAATCCCACCCCTGGGTGTGACAGATGTGGCCAGGAATTTAAGGACAAAAGCACAGATCTTTTTTTTTTTTTTTGAAAATTTTTTTATTAATTTTTTAACAAACAAACATATACCAACAAAACACAAAACATAGAAAACATAAAATATCTTTTTGGACGGCAGTTTGATCCCGAGTTACATCTTTTTGTACAGACATAAATTCAAGTTCATGCTTACTTTTATATAGCAATTCCATTTCTTATTTACTATTTTACATTTTCTATATAGCTTCTCCCCTCTTTTCACTCTCTTAATTCTATTATATTTATTTCATCTCAATTTAAATCATTATATTTATATCTTTTGTCTGTCCTGTTTCAGCTGTCTATTATTTTTTCTCATTAACACAAAATTTCTTCTGTAATGACTGATTGGAGTATAATGCCTTGTAAAGCTTAACATAACACATAATTTTCATTCGGATTCTGCGTAATACATTCTAAAAATAAACTCAATATTTTAAAACAGAAAGAAAAAAGTTTTTTTTTGATATATAATATAATTAAAACAACAATCCATAGCAATTGAAATTATATCATTAAAATTAATATTCATTTAAGTCTTAAACATTTTACACAATCCTTTCTAAATAAATATCATACTTCTATGGGAACACTTATAGATTTTGCTTAGTTACTTTCTTTAATTCAATTCTCTCATATTTAATTTCATTTATTTTATTTTAAAAAAAAAATTCGCTAAGTTACATTAAATATTTTGTCCCATTTTATAATCATATATTATTCCAATTTTCTAACATTATTTCAAATACAGATACAACAACACAATCTTATGTACCTTTGCAGAATCTCTTTTTCAGTTATATGTTTACCCATTATCTCTAAATAAAATCTGTTTCTTTACATCTAGTTTCAAACCTTTGTAGCTTCTCTTCCCTTCTTTCCTCCCTTGTTTCTCCCCTCTACCCTTTTTACCCCCTTGTCTCTTAATCTCCACCCTCTTGTATATTCCTCTTTTCTGTTGCTTTCTGATATTGTGTCCACTTTTCACCTTGTTTTTCCCTTTTTTGGTTGTTTTTTTAAGTCTTAAATTCTCCATTCTCTTTCTCCTCTTTCCCCTTTCTTCCCCAAATAAAGTTGCTTGTTCATTAAGGATGGTTTCTTCTTCATCCCAATCTTCTTGTTCTTGTAGTTTCTCATATGTAGAAATTGCCATTTCTAAAAAATGAAAAATAGAGCCAAAAGAATCCTTCCCTTCTTGTTTCTCTTGATTATATTTTATAAATTCCATTTTCAGTTCATCCATAAGTAATGCCATTGTAAAAAAAAGAAAAAATTTAAACGACCCAAATGATTTTAATCATTCAAATATGAATTTCCAAAAGTCCCAAAGTCACCAAGCAATCCAAATACACACAGTCTATTTCATTTAACACTTTCTTCTTTTTCTCACTTTTTTTTTCATTTTAATGCTTCAAAAAACTTCAAATTCTTTTTGACCTTCAATCCATCTGATAGAGTAGTCAATTATGATCCAAAATGGAAAGATCCAATAATAAAAAGGCCCAAAAAACCAAAGAAGAAAAAGGATCAAATAAAAAGCAAAAATAAAAATATTACTAAAATTGAAATATACAAAAAAGCTGGCGAGTAGAGGTTTCACAAGTATATATATATATATATATTTTTTTTTTTTTTTTTTTTTTTTTTTTTTTTTTTATATATATATATATATATATATATGGACTGCACACTGCACTTTATTTATTTATCCAAGGCTCTTATTATGACTCTCTTCTCCAGCAGCTTCAAAGCCAAGCCTCAAGTGTTGAAATATTGATAAGAGTCCAGGAAAACACCTGTAATAATATTTTTCTGTGCTCTCCCTCCATCTTATCACATTAAAATGTCCTTGAGAAGGAGTGTTTATACATTTCTCCCCAATTCAAATAAAGTACTTTCAAGCCTCTAGTTGGCAGTGTTGCAAGGTCTCTTAATACTTTTCCCCCCCCTCAGCCAGAAAAAAGAGTAATGTATACAAAACTCAGAAGAAACAAAGGGGGCCTCTATCCTAAAGAAAATTAAAAAAATCAAAAGAAGCATAAAAATATATATAAGAAAAAATTCAATCTGGTTACCTACAAAGTCACATTAAAGTCCTCAGAAAAGAGAAAAAAAAATAGTAAGGAAAGAATCCAAGCCTCAATTTGACATCACTTAAAAAAACGCCGCTCAACCAGGTTCCAGTCAGACAAAAATAAAGCCACAGGTTTCTTCTTTGTTCAGGA
>BLBF01000052.1:16914514-16962531 GCA_015471245.1 Laticauda colubrina | reverse complement strand
ATATATATATATATATGTATAAACATTCCTATTTGAATATATATATATATAGATATATATATATACACACATACATATATATATACCCCCTAATATGTTATTTCCCCTTAGAATGAATTGAAAATTTTCCTTCCATAAGAAAATACATTTGTGAAGTCATTTTATTTATTTCATCTGATCTAATACACTCTGTCCAAGAATGGATATTATCAGGAAGGGTTTTTTAATCTTTTTACCAACCCAGACCTAATAACAAAAGAAGAAATTTTAAGAACTATAGTTTGGACATTTTTTTAAAAAGCCAGTCACAGTTAGCAACACTGTCATGGTTTGTTTTAACTTAGAAGCGTTCTAAGTAAAGAACAGTAAAATGAACATTATGGGTGATGAAGTGAAGAAAAAAACAGAAAAGATGACTTGCCTAAGGCTATCAGTAAGAGACTCAAAATACTTTCTTAGTTCTATTTTTTTATGAAAGATGATATTACCATGTTATCTAGACTAATATGCATCTTATGCCATGAGAATTTCATAGATCCAGTTTGTTATAGTGATTGGACATCAGGCTAGACAACTATGTTCTTAGCCATGAAACCAACTGTGTTATCTTGGATGAGTCACACTCTTTGCCCAATTCACTTCAGAGTTGTTGTTATAAGGAAAAAGATGGGAAAGTGTTATATATATTCACTGCTTTGAGTTGTGTATGGAAATAATGAAGACTAATTATAATGTGTATGGAAATAATGAAGACTAATCCACCCGTGATTAGATGATTGATAGATAGATAGATAGATAGATAGATAGATAGATAGATAGATAGATAGATAGATAGATAGATGGATGGATGGATAGATAGGCAGACAGACAGACAGACAGACAGACAGACAGACAGACAGACAGACAGACAGACAGATGATGGTAGATGGTGACATTCTCTGCTGATTTTCAGTAGGGGAACAAATAAAGTTTACTTGCAAAAATGAAAGCAAAACCAAGAATTTCCTGGTTCTTTAATAGAAAAATGCTCCTTGCCAACTTGTTTTTTGGCTACCAGGAATAAGAGAAATAAGAGTCTTCCAAGGATTGCTTGCTCAAGAGTTTCAAACTTTGTTGTTATTTTTAGGTTCAGTGCTATCTGAAGGTCACAATGGAAGTAAAAATATACATTTTAAGCCAGCTGCAATTTCTTTGAAACAGAAGAATTTATTACGAATTGATAGTTCAGGCTAAATAAGATTGCACTTTGCATGGTATGCTAAGTTTATAAAATGCAATCCTACCGACTGATACCATTTGCACATCTAAATGTAGTAAGATAATTAAAAGGCACCTTAGTATTTATAATACCTAAATATGTAGCATTTTTAAATGGTTTACTATGCTTGATAAACTTATTCTGCCTGTGTTCTGATGATTAGCAGAATGAGTTTGGTCCATTGCTGAATTCAGTGTGCCACCTCTGGAAAATAATTTGCATAAACTCATCACTATGCAGTGGAAATAGCTTGCAATAAGGGACGTCAATTGGTGCCAAGTCTAGGCAGCACAATTTGTGGATAAGCAAAATAAAAGCCAATAAAATTTATTTTGAAAAGAGACAATGTAAACATAATAATGGAATACTGGAGCAAATTGTATTTTCCTCGGCACATTTGCAAAATGGCACCATATTGGCAAATAACTGCAAATCCAATTATTCAAAACAAGTGAATAAAATTCCAAAGAAGTGAATAAAAAAGGATAATGTTTTATAAATAAAATGTATAGACAAGCCATGTTCAGTTCAGCAAATGCCAATATTTGGATTTAGAAAAACACTCAAAGCAAAATACTTCGGAGAATCATAGGCTCTCTGCTCAAGGAAAAGCTTTTAGAAATATCTTTGATTTTAGGCAATAATAGATTACTCAGTTTTGTCCTTCCTAGATGAAGCAAAAAAGAATGAAAACAATTTCTTTGTTTTCCCCATATGACTTCCCTGAATTTTATAGTTTGCAACTTTATACTGTAGGCAGGAATTTAAGGTTGCAGAACTTAAATACTTGCGTACAAGTAGCCGTCCTTTGGAAACATTTGAACTTAGTTTTGAATGTACAGTAAATGCAATGTTTTAAGAATAACTGCTCAGAGCAAGTTCTTCAGAGCAAGTTCTTCAAAGTAGGAAATAGACTCATTATCACAGTATGCACTTTCCGTTTATGTGTCAGTGTATTCATATACTGGCTTCTCTGTGTTATGTGGATCAGTGTTATTTAAAATTTGAGCATGTAAGGAATAATGCTGATAAGCTTGTTCATTTATTGATATAGTCATCCATCATATAAAAATGGGAAAATCAGAAACAATTGGAAAATATTACATAATTTGAACTAAAGTGATGAAATGGATTTTATCATCCCTTTTCAGTCAGGATTCGGACTGGGCCACAGTACCCAGACAATATTAGTCACACTTGTGTATTACCTATGGAAGGATGGTGGGGAGTGTCCATCTTGGCTCCTTTGGATCCATCAATGGCTTTTGACATCATTTACCATGGTATCTTGTTGGACAGGCTCTTGGGATTGGGAGTGGGAAGCAATATTCTATAATCCTTTCTCCACGGCTAGTTCCAGTCAATGCTTAATTGGAGAGGACAAATCCACCCTAGGCCTCTATTATACGGGATGCATTAGGACTCAGTTCTCTCTGCCCTCCTATTTAACATCTATTGAAGCCACTGGGAGAGGTCATCTGCCAGCATGAGGTTTAGTGTCAGTATGCTGTTGATTCCTAATGATGCATCTCTACCCCATGTAGGGCAAGTGATGATGTTCAGGAACTGGCTCAGTGCCCAGAAGCTATAATGATCTGGATGGGTAGAAATGAGTTGCAATACAACTCTAATAAAGATGGATTGTTAATTAATTAATGAAAGTTTTAATATTAAAATATTAAATTCATTAAAACATTAATTTAAGTGGATGGGTTGATTATTATCACTGCCTGTTTTAAAAGAATATCTGTAGCTTGGATCAAAGGCAAACCATTTGTGCAACTGAACTTTGCAGCTTTCACTGCCACTATGTGCAAAATATTAAGCCTCATAGTCATAATAAAATGTAATCTCATCTATCATTTACTATCTACAAACTGGCACAGTAATGAACAAAGAAATTCCAGATGTTCAGTACATTAAATCACACTTTATAATGTTGGCTTTGTTTTGTTTTAAAACTGGCTTTCATCATGCAGGAACATGTGGGAGCTCACCATGGATTTTTAGGTTTAAATGCAAACAAGCATCCCAATGATATAATTTCACAGAGCAGGTACGCACCAGGAAGCCAGTTCTTACCCAAAGGAATGTTGATAAGATAAAAGAATTACAGAAAAAGTAAAGGTCAGTTCCACTGTGGTTACTATTTTTAACAAAAGGACTTACCATGTAAAACAATCAAACATGGGAAGGCAAGGGATGAAGAATAAGAATCTCAAGGCTATATTTTTAATTAAGCTAAAAATCAAAGACATTTAAGAGAGCTCACTTTCAGGCCAGAGGCAACATAAATTAAATCAATGCACAGATAATTTCTTGATCTCATCTGACACTTTCAAGATTTAAATATCTATATTTTTAGACAGATATATTGAACATCTGCTCTGATGCACACACCCTTATATATGAATGCATTTTTTATTTGTTGATTAGTTATATTGGGACAAACTATTTTCATAGCATTGTGTTCAGTCAGAGAAGCAGCTGGCATGGCACTTTATCAAGAGATCTGTAATTTTAAAGACAGAACATGGAAGTTGTTGTTGATTCTACTTGCTCAAATTTCAAATCATGTTAATAAGAAATGCCACTAAAATAGGGAGAACATATCTAGGAATTCAAATATCCAGCAATTTACTAGATGGACCTCTTTGCAGACATCTACTGATACTTCAGAAATTTGCAGTTCAGGTATAGCAAGTCTTCAAATTAATTTTGATTTCTTGTTATTTTGCACTCAGTTCTATCCAGTTCTGTTGTCAACAACACCAAAATAGTATGAGATTTTCAGAGATTTTTTTCCCATATAGGCATGGTATTATATGTAGATCTCCCATCCAAGTATTAACCATGTTTTACTCTACTTAGGTTTTGAATGCAGGAAAGGCAAACAGTTGCTGCTCCCTTTAAAATTAGATACCACAGACTTATTAATCCATAGTACCTGAGACTGTTTCCCTTTGTTCGATAAAAAAATAAATATATACCTAAATAATCTCTTGCAGACTCATACACCATAGCATTTCTAATTTGGCAGCCCATTCATTATGTTAGCATAATTAAACATTTTCAAGTAAATTGTAAAATGAATTTCATTTTTTTTAAAAAAAAACATTTAAACATTACACAAAGACAGAACACTTATCTATGTGCAAGATTGTGAAGCTTCATTTACTCATAATCCATTAGTGATTTTCCAATTTCATTAAATGCTTTCCAAGGTCAAATAACTATAGTTATTTGCTAGCTAGCTCATAACAGTTGAGGAGAGGCATGTTTCAGATTTTTAAAGCTGATTCTGAGCTGTAGTCAAAGCAAAGTGTGAACCACCTTGAATTAAACTGATGATATCTTCCCAAACAAGTACAGTATTTCAACCTCATCTTGTCTTCACTCTGTGCAATTATAAATAGCAACATTGAATTGAAATTGGATTGGTTGAGAAAGGTGTGACCATTTAATCTATGAAGTATCTAAGTCATTGAGGTTATGGTTGTCCCAAAGGTACATTTTCAAGAAGCAACTGGACTTTCTTATTCTTTCTTTGAAGATGTTTTACTTGTCATCCAAGAAATTTCTTCAGCTCTGACTGGATGCTGGAGAATGGAAGACAGCTGCAAAAGGGTGTGGAGCCTTCTTGGAATTGTTGAAAGGACTATGTTGTAGACAGGAGATTATGCTGTATCCTCTCCCTCTGTGGGGGGAGGGCTGTTCAATTTTGACATAGATGGTCTTTTTGATTCCTCTCTCAAACCAGCAGTCCTCTCTGTCCAAAAGGTGGACTATTGAGAGAAGAAAAGGATGAAAATCAGAAATAAATGCCCGTCTCCAACAAAAAATATAAATCCAAAGTCATGGGACATGGGACACTGCCAATGGCCATGCATTCAGGCTGGTTGTTGAGCATCCCAAATGAGTCCACATGACTGCAAGGGGGCAGCCATTGGAACTTTGAATCTGTGTTCTAAGAACTTTTTTGCGGTATCTGCTATCCCGCATCAGATGGGCGTCTCATGATAGGGAGCGAAAGGAGAAAGAAACGACAGGAGACGAAGTTCCTCGGGATGAGTGCGCCCAGAATGTCTGGGTACACGCTCTTTTATTATGCTCATTCAAAAGGGGGTGATTGTTTATTCAGAGCCTAGGTCAAGCCCAGGTCAGACAGGATATACAGGATTTACAATAGCTCAGATAAGGCAAGATACCAGGTCAGACAGGATGGCAAGATTTATAATTTGATCAGGATATTCCTTCTTCACAAAGCTGCATGCCAGACAATGTAATCACAATGTAAATAAGCCATTTCTACAGATGTTTAGCTCCTTGCCCCTGTACGTGCCCTGTAAAAGGTCACTGAGGAGACAGAAGCTCAATGATTACACGTGAATGATACAATGTTGCAAATGCCTGAATGATACATAGTTGCAATGATACACAGTTGCAAACTCATGAATGATACATAGTTACAACATTTCCTCTGTTTTTATTATTTATGACGAGTCTTCTTCCTTGTCCAAGAAGACAGGAATCTTTTTTCTGAAATGTTCGCCGTCCCAGTCATCTAGGCAGGAGTGCGACCTGTCAGCGTCAGGGTTGTCCAAGGAGCGGTAACTCAGCAATTACATTTTTTCGTCCGGTGTTAAGGACTTAACATGAGCTTGCAATAACACATTAACATTAGCAGTTATGGAGGATAATTGATTTTTCAAAAATTGCAATATTCTATTAAAACAACAAGGTCCTATAATACATATCAATATAATGATTATTAATGGTCCTGCCAATGCAGTTAAAAGGGTTGTAAGCCATGGTGAAATAGAAAACAAGCCTTGATAGCAATTATACATGTTTAACCTTTCGTTTTCTCTATCTTTTAAGCGTTTTTCTAATTCTTTCATAGAATCCAACACGATCCCCCTGCTATCAGCATAAAAACAACATTCTTCTTTAAGCGCAGCACACAATCCCCCTTGTTTTAAAAATAACAGATCTAAGCCTCTACGATTCTGCAAGACCACTTCCGAGAGGGACATTAAGGAGTTTTGCAAAGCTGTAATTGATTTCTCAATTTGTAATAAATCATCATCAATGGTTGAACCCAGAGCTGTAATTTTTTGGTCAGAGACAGCTAGTCCTGCAATGCCCGTGGTTGTGCCCGTGGTGCCCAGAGCAAGCAGTAGACCTAGAGTGAGAGTACTAATAATTTCCCGCTTTGCTCTGAGGGGGTATTCCATGGGTGCCTGTAAGGATATAAAATCATGAGAGTTATACACATTAATTTTTGGTACAAGCCATACTTGAATGCAAAATGATTTGGATTTAATAAGTTCATCCCCGTAGACACATGCTGTGAGACCGGTGGAACAAGCCCAGACAGAATTATTGCCAGGGATAAAATACATTCCTTTCAGGCGTGATGTTAAATTTCCTCCTGAAGTGGTGTAGACTGCAGAGTATCCTCCGATGGTGTGGGTGCGGCCAAGGCGGTTCTTAGGAAGATATACATTACAATGATAGCCATTAGAAACATTATGACAATATTGTGAGTAATTGGATGGAATATTTCCCAAGCAACAACCGACCCCAGTGATGGAAGAAACAGTAATAGTGGAGTTCCTCCAACGGCAACGTTCATCTGATGTGGAATTAGCAATGGATTCTTGGGAAGCGATGGCTTCGTAAAAAGGTGGAGAGGCAGAAATACAAAGCCAACATGTGGAGGCAATTGATGAGTTTGAAGAGTTCAGCAGAGCATAGGAAGCTTTGATCAATGGAATCAATGGGTTAACTCCCTGTGTTATGGGTTGCAAGAATGGGGATTTAATAACCTTTTCATGTGGTCCCACCGGGTTAGAGCGAGGGAGTTCAATGTGACGTTGAATGTAAAAAATATTTCCATAATGCTTTTCTGGCCAGACTCCTTTTAGGCGGGCACCCCATTTCAAGCCAGTGTCCCATAGGGTACTTTTCTTGCCTTGGTCCATGAACCTTATGGTTACCGGGTTGCATTTGGGCAATTTTTTATCACTGCATGGAATATCCCATGTGGTGCGAGTGACAGTAATGAGATCACCCTTAGTGCCCGGAGCCCAATAAATATGTCCAGTTGAAACACACAACCAGGCTTTGCAAAAGTAATCTGACGACCCCCCGCAATCGAGAAGTCATTGGGCAGGGGACTGAGTGTTGGAAACGGGCTGTCCGGGGCATACATAAAACCTATATTTATTTACAACTCTATGACTAGACTCCGTTGAATGAGAAGGCGAGTTGTAGGCGGTGGAGCCTATGAGCATTTCTGCCAAATCGAATTGAAGTGGTGGGTAGAAGTCTTCTATGCGAGAAGAATTGGTTGTAGAGCTTAAACGAATGCCTTGAAAGTCTTTTATAGTCCAAGTAATATTATATTTTCTGTGAGGCTTCTGCGGATCGTCATGGACAGTTCTTTTGAAGCGTCGTTTGTTGACAGGATCAGAGTTCGGGTATATAAAAGCATCACAAGTAGGAGAGAGGACTATGGACAAGTTAGTTGTAGAACATTTACGAGATGAGAAGGGAATGCAATTAGTAGAAAAAGGATAATAATTACAATAATGACAATTAAGATTAATTTGGTCATTTATCAAGGATGTTAGTTGGGTTGGAGGAACCCGTAATACAAGAGAAGGACATTTAGGTCCCCCTATATCTAGCTTGAATAGAGGAAAAGATTTTAAGGTTCTTTTCCATAGGAAGAGTAAAGAAGGAACAAAAGAGCGAGTGATAGAGTGTTCTGTAAACAAAACAGAAGTGACAGAGTGAAAGCTATGGGAAGCATTTTCATGACGTACCCACATGGAACAAGTATAATAGCCTTCTGTTAATGAAGTGGCTTTAACACGAATAATCTTTTGACAGGAAGCATAGGTTTTATTGAAGTATGTGTGAATATAAGGAGATAGATTTATGGGAAGATTATTATGCCAACAAACAATAGGACAGTCACTATCATAATTAATAAAGCGAAATTCTAATGTGGTCCAATGACCATGTTGAACAAAGGTATAAGTAGGATATGAATAAGGTAGAAATTGCAAAGAGGATATAGGCAAGAATATCAGGAAGAGTTTAAGATGTAGATGTAGCGGAGGAATTCCCATGATAGGGTCTTACCACCCGACCAGGGACCCAGCAAGTGGTTTTGTCTGGTAGTAAAATCGCAGCGTAGCCTCGTCCCCAGGTGAGAAGCTCAGCGGGACCCTGCCAGGCGGGATCTGGCAATCTGCGATAATGTACCAGAGGTCTGTTAGAGGGGAGTGAGGTGGAGGAAAAATGACGTGAAGCAGCAAAAGTGGGAGGAATGCCAGTTAGATTAAGAAAATTTAAAGTGGAAAGACAAATGTTAAGAGAATTTTGCAATGCTGGGAGGTTAGGGGGTTTTTCCCGCAACGAATATCGATCAAGAGCACGTTTCAGATATAAGTGAGCTCGTTCCACAATAGCCTGCCCCTGGCTGTTATAGGGAATCCCAAACTTGTGAGTTACATCCCATCTGTTACAGAAGTCCTGGAAAGCAGAACTCGTATAGGCAGGTCCATTGTCTGTTTTGATTTCTTTTGGACGTCCCAGCGAGACAAAGGTACGAATTGAATGATTGATGACATGTTTTATAGCTTCTCCCCTTTGAGGAGTAGCCAGAATAAACCCTGAATATGTATCGATGGAAATGTGCAAATATTTCCAAGGGGCAAAAGGTGGATACTGAGTTACATCCATTTGCCAAATTTCACAAGCTTTTAATCCTCTAGGATTTACTCCTATGGGAATGGAATGTTCTTGCTTACTACATGTGGGGCATTGTTGAATAATGGCAGCAGCTTCTGCCTGAGTTAGAGAAAATTGTTTTTGTAATGCTTTTTTATTTTGGTGAAAATAGTCATGGCTTTGGGCTGCTGTCAGATTACAAATTGATTTACCTGATGCAGCTGCTGCAGCTGCGTCTGCCACTTTGTTTCCTTCCTGTAATATACCAGGAAGAGGTTGATGGCTCCTGATATGTGCTACAAAGAATGGATGCGTACGGCTGTTGATACATTGTTGTAGAGGAAGCAACAATTTTAACAAAGGAACAGATATGCTAGGAGATAAATAGGCTTGATATATATTTTTCAAAATCTGAGAAACATATAAGGAATCTACTATTAAATTAAAAGGAGCTTTTTGAAACTGTTGAAACGCAATAAGAGATGCAGCAAGTTCTGCCTGTTGAGCAGAAGATTGCGGAGGGGTAATTTTAGTTTCCCACTCTTCCTCTTGGTACCATGCACAAGCACCATACATTTTCCCCCCATCTGCATAAAGCGTAGGTGCATCTACTAATGGAGATATTGAGAGAGGGGATTGCCATTCAAAAGGGAGAGTTTTAAGAAAAGTGAAACGTGGGTCCGCTGGTAAATGGCAAGAAGTTTGCCCTGGCCACTCTTCTAAAGCGTATTGTAGTTCTTCTGAATTACACCATAGCATTTCCCACGTGGTCAGTGAGCAAGGAGTGAATATTGAAACAGGCTCACATCCCATGAGTTGTTTACATCTTTGTCGACCTTTAAAGATCAACTGGGAATATGCAGAGGTTTTACTAGTGATTGTGGTCCGTGGGGTGTGAGAAAAATGCAGCCATTCTAAAATCAGAACCTGTGTCTGATGAGATTGCATAATAACAGCTGTTGGTCTCTGAACAGTATTAATAAAGCAACTGATAAAGGGCAATTCTCTATAGCTCGATCCACCCATCAAGTAGCCAGTGAACGGGAAACGTCTTTTAATGCCTGCAACTGCTCTTTATTTAGAATGATAACATCAGACGGGGCTTTACCTTGTGTGAGGGCATTAAAAAGAGGAGCTAATGTAGCTGTGGTCAAACCCAAATAAGGACGTGCCCAATTTAAGGTTCCTAGGAACTGTTGTAAGATCACAAGTGTGGGTTTCGGGGGAAGTGTTGGGAGGGGAAGGGAGGGAACAGCAGCTGAAGCAAGTAACTTGTGACCTAAATAGGAAAAGGGTGGTTTGGATTGTACTTTTTCTGGGGCTATTGTGAGACCTGCTTTACCTAGAATGGAGGTCAGGCACGGCAGAGTTTTTAATACCGTGCCCTTTGGGCCAGGTGCAGATACCAATATATCATCCATGTAATAATAGATTAAAAAATGAGGATATTTGTCCCTGTATGGTTGCAAGGCTAAATCCACAAAATATTGACACATAGTTGGACTGTTTAACATGCCTTGCGGTAAGACTTTCCATTGATATCGTTTGGTAGGTCTCTGATTATTTAAGGTTGGTACTGTAAAAGCAAATAATTTTCTATCTAACTGGTGTAATGGAATGGAGAAACAACAGTCTTTTTAAATCAATAATGATAAGGTCATGCTCTTGAGGAATTATGTTAGGATTTGGAAGACCACATTGCAGGGGTCCCATTGGAAGGAGGACCGAATTCACAGCCCTTAAATCCTGAAGGAGGCGCCAAGCGCCGTTTTTCTTTTTGATAACAAAAACTGGGGTATTATATGGACTCAAGGAAGGTTCTAGATGACCTCTATCTAATTGTTCTTGAACAAGAGAATGTAAGGCTTCAAGCTTTATAGAAGGGAGAGGCCACTGATCAATCCACACAGGGTTATTGTGAGTCAAATGCAAGCGAAGCTTGGTTAGTGGAGGGTAAGTTGTGCATTAAACTATGACATAAGGTCTCTTCCCCACAAATTAGTATACAAAGGAATTACAGATGGTTTAATATAAGCAACACATTGAGACTCAGGGGAATGGGCTTTTACCCAGTTTCTGCTAATGCGAGTCTCCTGGGGTCTCCCCACTCCTCTCACCGCTGGTGCCACATCTGCAGGCCAGGTGTTTGGCCACTCAGCGGTTCGGATGACGGAAATATCTGCTCCAGTATCTAAAAGACCAAGAAAGGATCGACCATTCAATAAGAATGTTACCGTAGGTTTTGGTTGACTAATTGGTCTTTCAATTGCATAGAGTTGCTCTTGTTGCTGGTCTAAGAGCACAATCATTTTTGCCACAACATCCCCCTCATTTATAGTAACTTCTGTATTAGCTAGTACAGACAGACAGACATCAGACAATACAGTGGGGTCATGCAGAAAAGGAGAGGCAAGAATACCTTGTTCAGCTAAATCCCTTATAGGAAAGACTAGCACTGGAATATCGGGGGGCATATGAAATGGCTGAACAGGACGTACAAAGAGAAAGTCAGTGACACCAGGAAGATAAGTAACAGTTTCATTAGCAACAAGATCGTAAGCGAAAGAAGAAAAGTTGCAAGTTTCAGCAGCCTTTGTTGTGGGGCTGGCTGCCTGCCCCGTGTCTAGTTTCCCTGATTCAAAAAAGGTTTTTGAATGATTGCAGGGTTATTCTGCTGTTCATTCTTTTGGACTCTGCACTGATTAGCCCAGTGATAGCCCTTTTGGCATCGAGGGCATGGCGTCTTTGGGCGAGCTACCTGGTTTCTTGACATATTTGCTCCCCCGCCCGGGGCTCTGCATTGGCTCTTAAAGTGACCTGGCTTGCCACAATTAAAACAATTGCCCATTTTGCGAGTGTTTTGTTGGGAAATGGGAAGAAGAGAGCTCATATTCTGCTGCATGCCTTCAGTAATGGCTGTAGCCAGAGTAGACGTGGAATGGGATATGGTTCCTATGATTCGGCAGGCTGTAAGATATTCTGCCAAGGTAACATTTTTCTTATTAATTAATGGTTGCAAAACTTTCTGACAATCAGCGTTTGCGTTTTCATAAGCAAGTTTCAATTGTAATTCATTACAAGCCTCCTCATTATCAATTTGTCTCTCTAAGACTTCTGTGAGACGGTTTATAAAGGAGGAAAAAGGCTCAGAAGATCCTTGAATAACTTTAGAGAAAGATTTGGGCACGCATCCCGCATTATCAACCTTTCGAGCAGCGGCCAAAGCACAATCCTGTAATATAGGGAAAGCAGCTGCGTCTGTGGCAATCTGCTGGGCAATGGTAAACATGGTGCCAGTACCGTTAAGCATATCTAAAGTGACATTTGCCAGCAAGCCTCCAGCGGCTGCGGCTGCGGTACGTTTATGAAATTCTGACTCCCAGACCAAAAATTGTGAAGGCGTGAGGATCATGTTAAATAATGTACGCCAATCAGCATTTATCAAGTCAGTGCCTGGTTGGGTTATTGAATCCTAAAAGACCCTGTACATAGCGAGATTGAATACCATTTTCCTTGCAAGCTGCTTTTAAATCCTTAATTATTTTGTACGGCATTGGGGTATACTGAGGAGCTGGAGGATTGCTGGTTTGTATGATAGGATAAAGGGAGGCAGCTGCAAGGGTGTCCTCATCCATTTCTCCTTCATAAAAGGCTTGTTGAATGGCTTTTACAACACCACCTCCCACCTCGGGAGGGTGGTGGAGGACACGAGGGCTCTACATTTAAGGAAGTGGATTGAATGGAGGGAGGCTCCCGTAATGACTTACGATCATTGGGAGCGGAGGGTTGAAGGACAGAAAAGTTATCATAACTTGGTGGGGGAGATTCAAATACACTCCCTGCTTCTATTTTATAATGGATTTTAAAGCCTCCATAATTTTCCTCCAAGTGACCAAAATGCCAATAGGTGCACGAGGAGGACTATGGAGATATTCACCAATTTTTTGCCAAGTGGAGATTTTTAAGGACCCTTTCTCTGGATAATTGGGACAATGTTGCCACACATAAGCCAATAATGTAGCAATAGGTTTCATTTTTACAGGCGAGCCCTTTAAATTAGCAGAATATTTAGAAGAAGAAGCGACTAACTCCCTCAATTCCTTCAGATGCTCTGTCTGTTGTTGAGAAAAGTTTCCGCCCATACTTACGAAAGTCGAGACCGTGTTTCAGATCCGATGATGTGCAATTCGCTTCAGGCCTGGCGATGCACAGCTCCCATCGAGCGGGTAAGATATGAGCGCGTCGCAACGTATCCCCCTTAGAGAATCACGTCGGGGTCACCAGAATGTGGTATCTGCTATCCCACATCAGATGGGCGTCTCATGATAGGGAGCGAAAGGAGAAAGAAACGACAGGAGACGAAGTTCCTCAGGATGAGTGCGCCCAGAATGTCTGGGTACATGCTCTTTTATTATGCTCATTCAAAAGGGGGTGATTGTTTATTCAGAGCCTAGGTCAAGCCCAGGTCAGACAGGATATACAGGATTTACAATAGCTCAGATAAGGCAAGATACCAGGTCAGACAGGATGGCAAGATTTATAATTTGATCAGGATATTCCTTCTTCACAAAGCTGCATGCCAGACAATGTAATCACAATGTAAATAAGCTATTTCTACAGATGTTTAGCTCCTTGCCCCTGTACGTGCCCTGTAAAAGGTCACTGAGGAGACAGAAGCTTAATGATTACATGTGAATGATACAATGTTGCAAATGCCTGAACGATACATAGTTGCAATGATACACAGTTGCAAACTCATGAATGATACATAGTTACAACACTTTTTATTTTGGGGGGCTCTGCTGTATCTTTAAATGCTTATGAAGGACTGGAGGCTAAAAACATATAAAGAATGGTTGCTGGAATTGGGTATGTCTAGTTTAATGAAAAGGACTAGAAGTGACATGATACCATGTTTCAATAACTCAGGGGTTGCCATAAAGAAGAGGGAATCGAACTATTCTCCAAAGCACCTGAAGGCAGGACAAGAAGCAATAGATATAAACTAATCAAGGAGAAAAGCAACCTAGAACTAGGGAGAAATTTCCTGACAGAACAATTGATCAGTGGAATTTGCCTCCAGAAATGTGAATGCTCCAACACTGGAAATTTTTAAGAAGAGATTGGACAACAATTTGTCTGAAATTGAACAGGGTTTCCTATCTGAGCAGAAGGTTGGACTAGAAGACCTCCAATGTCCCTTCCAACTCCGTTGTTCTGTTCCCAATTGTAAGTCAAAATTACTTTTAAAGGAGAAACTTGTTAATTACTTTTATTGTCAAGTTATTCTTATTATTAGGAAGATTTTCCAAACATTCAATTGGAATTTGCTGTTATTTAATCTCTTATTCTATATTCTGAGCCCTTGGCTGATGGAAAACAGCCCTTGGACATATTCTAAAAAAGGGATTATTTCTTTCTATCCTTTCTGTTTTGAAGATGCCCCAAGGTTTAACATCGTTTAAAATATGAAAGTTCCTGAAGTATCCATCTCAGTATATCTTTGCCATTTCTACTAATGAATGATAGGCAATCTTTTCTCTTGCTGAGGCAAGGGATCAAGAAGCCAACAATGATTCTGAGAAATTTCATGATAATTTGAATGGCATCTGAATACAGACCTTGTTATGCAGTATGTTAGAACTACTATCCAAACATTCACTTAATGTCAGACTGAAGAAAATCTTTTGCCAGATTTATTATTTTATCCATTGATTTCCATTTCCATAATCCAATTGATTGCAGCAGCTTTTGCAAAAAGGTTTCTTTATTAGACCTAATCATTGTTTCAGCCAGTATGATTATAGGGATATGCTTTTTTTCCTCTTATATTTTATAATATATCTTCAAGCTTACTTTTCAGTCATTCTCTCAATCAAAGCTTCATCCAGCTTTCAGCACCCCAGCTCCTAATCCTTTTAGTAGACAAATAAAATTCAGGTGAATTATATAATGCTAGCTCTCTTATTATGCAAGCAATTCAAAAAAATGTTTTAGGCTGCAGCCAGATGCTAAGGAAGATGTATTAATGCTTCTAACACAAAGTCTGCTTTGCCATTTTATGAGAAACATCTAATAAAGTAAAGCAACATTGCAATGTAGTCTGTAGGAAGGTGTTATGACCTACAGTATAATCTGGAGTTGGAGTAAAATATAGAGATTCTTTTTTATATCAATGCCATATTAGATGTTTTAATTTTGTACCATTTAACAGTATAGAAAAAATGCAAGGAGATTTTGAAATATTAAATTCTGCTTTTTGGGGAGGGGGTTTCTTCAAATAGCTGTTGTTGCTACATAATTGAGCAATAAGGTAGACACAGGATTAGAGCCAAACTGGGCCACTTTAGAAACAAAATATAATACCAATACATTTCAGTGAAAACTTATTTGTGTGGGGGAAGAATGTGTGTGTACAGTGAGCCAATAACAAAAAAGAAAAAGTCTAATTGGGGCTGAAGAATTTAATGTTGCTTATTTGTTTATCCTCATAGTTTTTATAAATAACACAAGCAGCAACCATACCTAAGACTCCTTCTTCCTCCTGTTTTCTTCAAAACAACAACCCTTTGAGATGAGTTAGGCTGTAAGAGAGTGACTGGCCCAAGGTGGGATAGTTAAGACAGGACCTGAAACTGGTGCCTTAACCATGAGAACAAACTACCTTTCTGGTTTTCATAGTGTATGGAAGAGATTGAAATCTACATGAAACATTGATGTAAGGGACAACTGATTAGACTTCCTTCAAACTTGCTTTTTATAATATGCTGGAAGTGAATCCATAGCTTACTTAAATCTTGAAAAGGGTCACTTCTGTTATATTTGATAAGATATTTTGTTACATATGCTACTAGCATTGTTTTAAACAAAGTCCTTTTCCCCCACCTGGGGGGGGAAGTAAGTAATCTTATTAAGTAAGATTATTTAGTATTAAAATAACTGCTTCTGTATCTCAACACAATGCAAGACAAATAACATAAGCTTGATTAATGGTGAAGGTTATTTTGGTATCCAAGCGTTTCTTTTCCTTAAAAAAAATGAACATAAAACTGATGAATTTCTAAATTTAAGATGAAAGTGTGCCATCTGTCTGAGCTTAGATTACTTTCAACAGCACATTGTCTTTAAAAAGTACCCTCACAGTTCAAACATCTACTAAAGCAATGGTTAAATTCCAGTGAATGATAGTAACAAATATTTGGTGGAGACACTGAATGTACACGTCTACCCATTGAAAACAACTGAAATTATGTCTCTCAAAAGTCTCAAAACATCATAAAACAAAGAAGATTCCAAAGTTGCTCTTTTTAAAGAAGAAGTAACTGAAGATAAATGTGTTATCTTTATATGAAAACACTAATTTCAGCAAAATTCATTTGTCTTTCTTGTTAAACTAAAATAATTAACTTATTTTGCTTTATGTAACATTGTTTTAGATCTTTGTACTCAGATTTTATTTGAATGACATTGAAAAATTGGGAAACATTTTCATACATATAAAAGTTTCATATATTTTTTGTATCTAACCTTTTTAAGGCACTCTTTTTCCTTTTCAAACTTCTAGCCCCTGGTGTATTTGCAATCTCACTGGTATTTTCCCCAATAACATTTTTTTATGTTTATTTTTATTCCATATTTATTCTTTTTACAAATAACTTAAGGCAGCAAATATTTGAAACACATCTTTCTCCTCCTATTTTCCCCACAATAATTCCGTGAAGTGGTTGATCTATAAAAAATAAAGTAGCATTATATACATTCTCTGAATGGAAAACTCTGAAGTAAAATGTGGAGAAAAATAAAAACTAAAGAATAATAATATCATTGCAGATCACATATTAGAGTAATACTTATATTCATGGGAATGTCAATTCAAAACTTGCAAACTTCCATTCATTCTTTTATACTGAGAGTAGTAATTATCAATCATAAAACCTTGCTGCTAGAACTAAGCAATTGAAGTATGAGAACACATATATTCCCCAGATATTGTGAGGGACATAACTTGGTCCTTTAATAGTAAGCCAGAGAAATTTTAACAAAAAATATTTAGATCATTTCAGTCAGCCACATGATTTGGTTTTTCAGTATCTACATCACTGCACCAAAATGTGTTGCAGCTACTTAGTAGGTGTTTTAGATATGATGGCTATTTGTAAGCAGTTAGACAGACTAGCCAATATCTCTGTGAAAGATAAAATGGGCACACACATCTGACATCTGAAATGTCAGTATCAAAAAACTGGCAAGAGAAAATTTCAGTTCCCCTTGAGGAAAAAAATTACAAAAATCAATTTTCTTATGAGACAGCCAAACTAGAATTTGTCAGAAGATTAAACAGTTTTCACATTAGAGAACAAGCTCTCTTAGCACATTTCAACTGTTAACCATCAGTGCAAGAATGTTTGTGTTATATGTAATGATTGTTATACTGTCACTCCATTTTTCTCTCCTATCACAATTCCTAATTTCTGTTGATCCTATCACTATAAAAGGTCTGTATATATGTGTGTATTCTTTGCTAAGAATATATTTCATGCATCTGAATAAAAATTCATGAAGAGTGATAAGACTGAATGGCTGTGGCTGTAGGATCCCTGAATTCCTGATTTGTATTGTTAACCAATGAAATAACACTTCCCTGGCATATCTGGGTGGGTCTCCTTCATTCACAACTCCTACTTCAGCAGCAGGTAGCAGCAATAACCAAAAAAGTTTTTGCCTAAATACATATTGTGAATGCTGTATCTGTTTCTTCACTGGGAGGCATTCCTGGTGATGGTGGTGGTGGTGGTTGTTGTTGTTGTTATTAGTATTATTAAATTTGTATGGCTCTTGGTGGTTCACAGCTGTCAAAGAAAAAAAACATTAAAACAATAAAATCATGCAGTCACCTTCTGACTGGACTACTGCAATGCCTTCCACTGTACATGGGGCTCCCCTTGAAATGCATTTGAAAATTTCAGCTAGCAGAATGCAGCAGTACACATGGCATAGTACATTCATGTAGCATCATTCTGAGTTGCACTGGCTTCCAGGATACTTCTGGATATAACTGAATAAAGCTGGCTGTCACCTTTAAAGCCCTGTACAACACAAGGCCAGCAAATTGTGGGGCTGCTTGTTCCTGATGGTTTCTGTGTATCTCACCAGATCTGGCAGAATGGACATGCTAGAAATTGCTTTGGTGAGGCACTACTCCTGGTCAATCCTTGGAAATGTTTTCTCTGTAATAGCATGATCCAATGAAACAATCCCACTGCAATATTTGGACAGTTCTAACATTGGGGGCCTTTTAGAAGGCTTTGAAGACTTAACTTTATCCTAGGCATTTGAATCAGGCTGTTTCTGAGGCTCTTGTATATATGTAGGTTATGGGTGTCCCCTGAGTTTTTAATAAGGAGCTCTGGGTATTTTTATAATTGTTGATATTGTCTATAGTTTATTATCATATACAGTTTTGTTGATGATTGGTGGTCTTATACATTTTAATACATTTATACATCAGGGGAAATGGACTATAATCCACAAAAGTATACACAATAGTATCTTGAATTTGAATTCCCAGCTTTCATTGGCTGGCAACCATCTAAGTAAGAAGAGGATATAGTCAAACTGGAGAATATTTTTTTTTCTTTAGACCACCAGCCCCCAAACTTTTGGGCACCAGAGGTAGGTTCCATGGGGAACATTTTTTTCCATGGAACACAGGGATGTAGTTGCACACGTTTGCACAGATGAGACTGTTCACTTTCATGGCTCAGTTCCTGGTGGGCCATGGACCAGTGTCGTTCCATGGACCAAGGGTTGGGGACCCCTGCTTTAGACTTCATGATTGCATCTCATGCTTCTTGTTTTTTTCTTGCTTTTTGAGCTTCTTATTCTCTTATCTAGCTATGGACAGTTTGGATAATCTCCAAAATGTATTTTTAAAGCATGTGTGATCTATTGTCCATTGTCTCCCAAATCTTCTTTAAATGCAGATTTTAACCTGCAACTGAACTTTATTAACTGAGAGAAGGAACTGGTTCAGAAAACCTTACCTGAAGTATAAAACTGTTCATAACTAAATATAAAATGCCAGGCAAATTACACCACCAAAGTCATATGTCATAATTTCTGCATGGAATTGAAAAAAAGCTGCTGTGTGTTTGTTTGTTGTATCTGAACTTTTTGCTAGGGCAACCTTTGACAAGACTGTGGCAAAGTAGCAGGACCCAGCCATGTAATTCCATAATCCCTATATAGTATTCCATGTTGACATCTGCATGCTCAGCCTTCTTAAAGGGTCACTTTATACTTTAGGCTGCTTTGTGCTGTTTAATATCATATATATCAAGTGTAAACAACTCTGAATTTAAGACCAGCTCTACCCAAAAGTAAGAATACCGAGAAAGCAATAAATTTACCAATTCAGACAAATCCAGTGTGGTCTCCAGCATGCCCTCATTTCCAACCTACAGCTGCCAGTTTCACCTGAAATCTCACAGTCCTAGATATATTTTCCCTGCTCAATTGATGTGTGACTGTGTTATGCCTGAGTATGCATACATGCATGTCTGTGTATTCTGCACACTTGGGGGTGGGGGGAGCACAACTAGGAGAATAAAATTAACATTTATTGGATTAGTATTGACTAAGTACTTGCTGAGAAATGTGGTTTTCCACTTAGATAATTGATTCTCATCTGCATGCCCCAACCATGATCTCTTTCCTACACAAAGAACATTGGGAAACACACAACACATACATGAACATTTTTCTCCCTTTTTCTAGCAAGATCATCCAACAATGAGAAAAAGGAAAGAAAGTAAAAATGTAAGGAGGGAAGGAAATAACTAAACTGAAACAGAAAGGAAAGGGGATATGCAATTGAACAGACTGGAGAGGAAGGGAGGTGGAAGGGAAGAGGCAAGGAAAGAAAGGGAGATGATCTATTTAGATTTTAGGGAGATGATCTGTTTCAGTTTAGCAAGCAGATCCTCCCCCAACAACAGTTGATTCTCAAAAGCATTCATTCATTTCAGCTCTAAAGGCTACAGAAACTTTACACTGACTTCTGAACATGCTGTAATTTCTGATACTCCTTTAATAGCATCTCTACATACAAGTATTAGAATAGTCAAAACAGGAGGAAACCAGAACAGTACAGGTTGTCCTTGACTTATAATAGTCCATTTCATGACTATTCGAAGTTATAACACTACTGAAAAAAGTGACATGGCCATTTTTCACATTTACAATCATTTCAACCCATGGTCACGTGCTCAGAATTTGTACACTTGACAACTGACTCATATTTATGGCAGTTGCAATGTCCTAGGGTCATGGGATCCCCCTTTGTGCCCTTCTGATAAGCAAACTCAGTGGGTAAGTCATATTCACTAAACAACTGTGTTACTAACTTAACAACTGCAGTGATTCACTTAACAGTTCTGCAAGAAAGGTCATAAAATGGAGCCAAACTCACGTAACAACTGTCTTGCTTAGCAGCAGAACTTTTGGAATCTATTGTGGTCGTAAGTCAAGGACTACCTGTAGCTGGATCAGGCCTTACTAGGCTGGGTTGTGGCTGGTAAATTATTCACCACAGGAAAAAAGAATTCCTTGCCACTGCATTGACTTGACCTCTGAAGGAGAGCACAGGATCAAAGAGATTCCAATGGCTAAAGTTTATATTTAAGAGAGGAAAAAATGCTTAATACAATTAAAACCCCATCCATTCATGTATACAATATTTCTCAACCAACAAAGCCAATTTTTTGTGTAATTTCAGGATCACTTATTACTCCTGAACCACTTCACTTTTCCACTAGTTTTCTCTTTGGTTTCTGTAGTGTAGTTCATTTTTATATAAGAATACGATGACTTTCAGATAATCATTTGGAAAAATAACTTGGCTTCCTACTTTTTACATCTTGATCAAAGCTGGGCAACTTTATTTTAGCTAGGGTTGTACTTCAACTTTGAATAGCATACTAGAAATTAATATTCCTAATTGTAGGCAGGCTGGTTCCAAAACAAAGTTTAGATTTATTTTAGATATAAATTAATTACAGCTAAATATATTTATAGCAGTTGTCCTGATATACTTTATGATTTCCCATATGTTTGCACACCCATTTATTTTTTGTGGTATCCAGATTTCAGATCATGTCTTTTGGGATTTGTGAATTACTGCATTCAACATAGGAAAAGTGGGGAATTGTGTCTTTAATCTGTAATTTTAATCTGTAGTTTTCAACTTTATAAATTAGCTGGAAATATTCAAATTAAAGGCTGCCTAAAATATTTATTAAGTAGGCAACAGTAGATACATTAAAATATTAATGGTGCTGATGGTGGTACCTATTGACACAATAAGGGATTGAGTTGTTGACTATTTTATGAACAAGGTGAGAATTTTTATTTGGGTGGGGGAGAAGCACTTTATAAATGAATAGAGAGAGTTTTATTGAACTGAAGAGAAAAAAATCATTTCTAGATCCCTTTTAAAAAAAAATAAAAATTAGAAGTACATAATTGCTACCATTACTCATAGCAGGATTAAGTTTGCATGTAAAAACAGATTCTTCCTTTGCAGAAAGAAAGGGCTTTTTTTCTTTTAAATCTTTGGTGAATGGAGATTAGTGTCCTGAAGGGAAGGACTAACATATAATGAAGAATCTCTATACAAGTGCACCTGTGAATCTTGGCAAGGGGGGGAAATGATTTCATTGCCCTGAATAGCTTAGTTATCTTGGGTATAGAGGCCTACAGTTATTTTAGATAAATGCAGCCATATTATTTGAAAAAAGCTGATGACACTGCATTTCAGATAAATCTTCACAGTCCTGTTAAGCACCTCAAGCGAGAGGGAAGAAATGTTTTTCTTTCCTCACATGAAATCGAGATTTTATTCCAAATTCTGATTAAAAATAACCAAATTGTCTCTTGAGACAGGGTGCGGCTTTGGGTTTGTGAGGGGTTCATTGATTTCCCCTCTTTCCTTTGAACAATTCCAAATGTTTTTTAAATTCTCCTTAGTTTTATGGGATGCAAAGTTATTCTGCAAAAATAACAAATAAAAAGCTTTGTGTAGTATGGAACTGTTGGATATTGCTTACGATCTTGGGTACAGTGTTCCTAGCTAAATGCCATGCTGGAATTGTGCAGCCTGAATTATGATATATTATAGGATACACATTAGTTGCATAGATCTTTTGTAGCATAATTTATTCTGTCCTTGTAATAGTGGCCAGAAGTAAAAACAGTTGACCTTCAGCTATTAATGCATTTCAAGTATAGGAGATTGATTAATTATCTAGGGTTTTTTTCTATTTAGAGATAATAAGTAGAGTAATTTCAATGAGTTAGGTGGAATTTGATATTTCCTCTGAATTCATAACTAATTGAATTCCATAACTAATTCAAAGCCAGGATCACTAATCACATTCTTGCCCATTGTGGGTCAAAATAAAATATTTAGATTTATTCTGTAGATCTTGTCATGATCATATATATGTGAGACTTTTCAGGTTTCTGAATCTATGCACTGAGCATGATTGTTTGCAAGAAAATTATGCACATACAAAGAGGGCACTTCTGGATCAGTGGTAGGATTCCAAAAAAGTTACTCCTGTGAGCATGGCTTGGTAGGTGTGGCAGAGGAATGATACTATAAAATCCTCATTCCCTCCCCACTCCAGGGGGAAGGTTACTGCAAAATCCCATTCCCTCCCCACCCCACTAACCTGCTTTCCAGCTCCGTTCTCCAGTGCAGGGCAACAAAATCAGACCCAGCCAATCAGCTGGGACTCAGTAAGCAGAGAATAGATGGTGGTGGGGCCAGTCAGAGGTGGTATTTGCTGGTTCTCCAAACTAGTCAAAATTTCCACTACCAGTTCTCCAGAACTGGTCAGAACCTGCTGAATACCACCTCTGTTCTGAATATGAAAGATATGCTCAATATTCCCTAGTCTTCTTTTCTGGGTAATAGGTAGTAAAATATGATGTCATGCCTTTCATTGCAATTGTTTTATTTATTTGCTTTGTCTTGGGAACACCCAAAACATTATCTCATATCACAGGCCAGAGGTAGATGACCTTGTGTGAAGGCACTGAATGGGTATTCATGGATGTTTCAGAAAACAAAGTTATCAGACTAACAATAGCCTGGCTTTTGCAAAAGTATGTTTGACTGCATTTAAATGACTTATGAAACTTATAGACTAGAGGCAGGAGCAGAATTAAAGTTTTTTTAAAAATAAATTCCCCCTTCCAGTATAACTGAAAGAAAGCAGATGAGGCAGTAGTCCAAAAAAGAAGAATCATAAGGAAGGATAGATAGAAGTCTGGAAGAAAAGATTTGAAACAGGACTGAAGCAATTTCTTGACTTTTAGACTTTTATTAAAATTGTGAAATTGTAACTCCAGTGCCTGCTGCTGTAAAATCTGGCATATAGCACTTCTGGGCTTAAATAACTTATTTTAGTTCATCCAACCATGGAGTAAGAAGGATTAACTTCTTTAAAATGCATTGTGTAATCAGTCCTAGTTTTACAACTTTGAAGTTCTGAAAATGTTATATTAGAGTTGGAATTTGTTTTTCCATTTTCTGCCCAGTAGAGAAAGATTATATGTCAGAAAAAGCATGATGACTCATCAAAGCAAGAGAATATATGTTGCCATCAGCACTTATTATCTATCAACAAAACTTCTCAGTGTGCCAGAAATTCCAACAACTGAACGTAGTAATTGCTGGGCATGTAAGGGAAGAGATTAAAGCTTGCAGGAAAACATCACAGACAACAATTGACAGAAAAGAACCCAAATGAAATATTTTGCAAAACTTTATATGTTCATTATATATAAATGCAAGACAACCATTCTTCATTAGAGAGATTGTAAGTAGGAAATCAAAAAGAGTTTGATGAATTGAATTTCTGATTGGCAACTTAATGGCTATGAGATTTGTGCTTGAAGCCATAGATAGCCTTTTCGCAGGAATTCATTGCTGTTCAGTAAAATTCACTCAACCCAGGAGAAAATCCTCAACATTGCAGGAAGAGTATTAAAGCCCTAGGATTACAGCTTTAGATAGTGGTACTTCAATAATCTTCTGTAATTGCCCACTTCCTGTCCACATCACTGCTTCCCAGTCTTCTAAAACCAACAGGGATATCTTTATCATACAAATAAATAATGAAATGCCTAAAAATATATATTCAAATTTCTGAACCCATTGGAAATCCATCCATTCATATCTAAGATTTGCACATGAATAAATATTAAATATTGATACATTCTGGATAGTTCTGCTTGTTTCAATATTACTTAGAAGTATGAATCTACTGGTAAGTTTATTTTAGTTAATGATTTATTTTAGTTAATGATGTTGTTTTGACCAAACCAGCCTGCTGGTCATTCTTTCTGAGATGTCCCCAGCATTCTATACCAGTGCTGTTTTTTAAAAAAAGATCTTCAACTTAAGCCCAAGTCACACTGCACCAATGGATGGAAAGAGGATGTAAAACGGAGAAAAACACTTGCCATCCATTGGTTAATGCTATGCTTCCATTTTGTACTCACTGCATCCGTTTTTCTTCCTCTCTATCCGTCCAGCATCCGTCGACTGAGGTTCCATCCGCTCAAAAAGTTTTGAGCTGCTCAAAACTTTTTGAGTGGAAAATGTATCCAATGCGTCCATTCTGCATCTGCTAGGGATACGGGGAACATCCATTCTGCATCCGTCGTCATCCATTACGCATCCGCTACATCTGCTAGGCATCTGCTGCACATCCGCACAACTCGCATCCACTCCAGCAGAAAGCGGACACAGGGAGGAAGTGGAACGGACGTGGAACGGACGCGCAGCGTGAGTAGCACAGTCAGAGAAAGGATGAAAGCGGATGCAGCTCGCAAACAAAGCATTTAAAATGGAAAAAACGTTCGCAGAGGGGACCTTTCTCGGATATGAAGGATGTCTAGAGGATGCCGAGAGGATGCAAAAGGACACATAGGGGAAAACCTATATTGCCTATAAAAAGGGGGAGGAACTCAACTGGATCTCACTTTCAGACCAGCAGCCCTGCTGTACAGACTTCTGCAGCCTTCATCTGCCTCTTGCTCTTCCACAGCATCCAGTCATGTCCACCATGGATCGTAACACAGTCCTTTTGGTAGCCACCATCGTTCTGCAACAGTGCAAAGCGATCTACAGGCTCTTTCAACTCTACTACGGGAAGAAAAGGAGGTAGCCAAGAAGCGTCTGGGTACGAAGATGGATCGGGAGAAGAGCAGAGTACAGACTGTAAAACAAGCTGATGGTGGAGCTCAGGAACGAAGACACTCGGGCATTCCAGAACTTCATGAGGATGCCTCCAGCCATGCTTGACGAAGTTGTGCAGCGGCTGACACCCAGGTTGACCAAGCAGAGCACCAACTTCTGGCCCAGCCTGGAACCTGGGCTCAAGGTGGCACTGACTCTGCACCACCTGGCCTCAGGGACCACCTACAGGAGCATGCAGTACGGCTGGAGGGTGCCACACAACACCTTCAGCATTGTGGTCAGAGAAGTGGTACATGCCATCATGGAAGAATACCTGGAGGAGCTCCTCCAGTTCCCCTCCACTGAAGAAGGATGGAAGAATGTTGCAGAGGAGTAGTATCAGAGGTGGAACTTCCCACACACCGTTGGAGCCATAGATGGGAAGCACGTGGCCTGCAAAGCGCCAACCAAGTTGGGGTCCACTTACTTCAACTACAAGGGCTTCTTCACCATCATCCTCTTCACCATGGTCGATGCTGACTACAAGTTCATGTACATCGATGCTTCAGGCAATGGGTCAGCTTCAGATGCCCAGGTATACAATGCCAGTGACCTCAAGGAGGGGCTGGAACACAACCTCATCATGGGCTTCCCAGAACCAGACCCCCTGCCCAACAACACACAAGATGTGCCCTACTTCATCGTGGAGGATGACACCTTCTCCCTCAGAACCTACCTCATGAAGCCCTACACCTCCAGATGCCTCACCCATGAAGAGAGGATCTTCAACTACAGGCTGTCCAGAGCAAGGGAGGGTGGTGGAGAACGCCTTTGGAATCCTGGCCAACAGGTTCCAGGTACTTCTCACCACCATGCAGCATCGCCCTGAGACCGTGAGGAGGATCGTGGAAGCTTGCTGCATCCTGCACAATCTCATGCGCACCCACTATCCAGTCTTGCAGAACAGGCTCGTGGACCTCCAACAAGGCAATGGGGACATGGAGCCTGGGGAATGGAGGCAAGGGCGAAACCTGATAGAAACTCAGGATGTGCAAGGCCCCAATAGAGCCTCACGTGAAGGGAAGAATCAGCGCAACCTCCTGAGACACTGGTGCAACTCCCCAGCTGGAGCAGTGGAGTGGCAAGACAGGATGATAGATGATTAATGGATGCTTCCTTCAGCCTGTCTCATCACACTGATGAGATTGGGCCATGTATGTTGGGTGGGCCTACAATGAACAGGGCGTTTAATAAAGAGTTGTGTTTATGTTGATATGTGTGGATCAATGATTACATTAGTATTGATAATGAAGGGCCATAGGTGTGGCACCTGAGAGGGTGGACCATACAGTCCCACTATGCTTGCACTGGAGGTTTATCTATCCCACAGCTATCTCAACCCATCCCACAGCTATCTTAACCTATCCCAAAGGTATACCTGCCCATCCCACAGCTATTACCCATCCCAAAGTTATCCCTGCTCACCCCACTGCTATCCTTACCCATCCTACAAGCATGCAAAGGCTTAAACCATTTCTAAAAGTTTCCACCAAGACTTTATTGAAAAAAATAAATGAAGCAAGTGTGTGAAGCAAAGATAATCTTTATTAATAACAAGCTGTAAAAGAAAAATGACCCAAGTCAAGTGTCCAAATAAAGTCTACAGGTAGCCACCCAGTCTCTGGCACTCTTCTCTGTCACTCCGAGGTGTGCCCAGTCTCAGGGGTGAAGGGTCCAGGTGCTGTGGAGGTGGGTGCTGCTGGAGTGCTGGTCTGAAGCGCCACTGGGGTGCCTGGCCCCGAGAGGACAACAGGTGACGGTGTGTTGAGGAAGCTCTCAGACAGCTGGCTCAGCCCCATGATGTTGAGAGCTCCTTCCTCCATGTCAGCCCCAGTACCGATGACAGATGTACTGAGGCCGGGCTTGGCTGTGGGGTAGAGGAAGAAGCAGTGTAGAGGAAGAAGCAGTGTAGTGGGGCTGTCTGGTCTGCAGCTGGGTGAGGACTGGTGTGGGTGGCATCGGTGACGTGGGTGGCATCGGTGGTGTTGGTGGCAGCAGTGGCGTGGGTGGCATCGGTGGCATCAGTGGAACCGGTGGCAATGGTGGCATCCGATGAGTCTGTGCCTGGACTGGGAAGGGCTGCTGCCTGTGCTGCTGGACCTCCTGGTAGCTATAGCCCTGGTAAGTGAGGGCCTGTGGAAAGATTTGGAATGGGAGGGACATCACCTGGGGTGGAGGAGCAGACCTGGACTGGGTAGGAGCAGGTTCATCTGGATCTGGAGGGTTGTGAAGCAGATCAGTGATCCTGTCCTTCATCACCTGGTACTGGGGTTCCGCCATGTCCACGAGGGTCTGGTTCACATAGGTGAAGATGGGCTTGCAGTTGGAGGATGAGGAGTCGGTGTGCTGCTCCTGATGGTGTCTCTTATCTCCAGTAGGACAGTGTGGCTCTCTCCCTCTTATCTGGCTCTCTGCCTTTCTGTGGAGGTGGAGCTGAGGGTAGATGTGGATTGGTCTCTGGTGGAAGTGCCGTCTCCTTTCTCCCACTGCGCCAGGGAGTCCTGCATGTGCTCCGCCACGGTTAGAACAGCTGTCAACGGGTTCTCCGCCGTGGGACGCTCCACAGACACTTGCCTGGAGACAGGAGCTGACTCTTGGATGGAAGAGGACTGGCTCTCAGCAGGCTGCCTGAGAGAGAGGGTTGTGAGAGGGACTGCTCCTTGGTGGCGGATCTCACGCTCCATGAAGCTGCACTTGGCCATGACGTAGGTCTCTCTGTCCGTCAGCTTGACTGAGGCCTGGCCAGATTTCTTGAGGTGCAGCTTCCCGTACCAGGTGTGCATGTGCTTCCACCAGCCGAGGAGCACCTCCGAAGTGTAGTCCAGGCTCTCTGTCTTCTCTCTCCGCTTTGCTGCGGCCCCCCAGAAGCCTTGCGGATGTGCCATCTGCTCTCATCCACTTCCATCTGCTAGGCTTCCGTGGAGCATCCGCTTTCCATACGCCCTGCGTCCTCCCCCCATCTGTTCCTTTCCTTGTTGTCCGCTCTGGTTATGCAAATTTTTGCCCCTTTTGAGAGCAGATAACAACGGATGGAACATTTTTCTCGTCTGCTGTGTCCTTTTTACAAACGTTTTGAATCCATCGGCCAGTGTGACAGGGCCTTTAGTCTTGCTGCTTGATGACTGCCAGGATTAATCCATGCAGTTTTCTTGGCATTATTTTAGAAGTGGTTTCCCATTGGCTTCTTCTTCCTAAGTCTGAGAGTGATTGGCTCAAAGGTACTCAGCTGGCTTTGTGCCCAAGGCAGGATTAGCACTCTCAGCTTTCTAGTTTCTAGATGTCTACTTTAAGCACTAGATTGGCTCTGCTGCTTTTTCCATTTTTTTTTTTTTTTTAGATATTGCCAATCAGGTCTGTACTGTCTCTCCAAATCCCTTCCCAATAATCATTAACAAATGTGATTTGTTTGATTGTCATTTCATGCCTTGTGTGAATTCAGCCATGACAGTTTATAAACTGAAAAATCATAGCTTATAACCTAGACTTTGCTTTGTTCAATAACCATGGTTAAGAAATGGTAGGCAACCAGCCAAGAAATAAAACTCCAGCTACCAGCATATGTGCACCTGCATTTATCATATTTCATATTAGTTTCTTTGTATTGTCACCACTGCTGTTTCTTAGCTGCCTTTATTTAAATGGGCAAGTTTGTGCCAGAAAATATGATAAGAAAGTAGCAGCAAGGAGTCTTAAAATTCCACAGAGTGTTATCAGTTTTGTTAAGGACCTGTTATCTAAGGATTGCAGTAAAACAAATAATGCATTATCCACATAATTTTTCTTCAAAAAAAAAAAAACAAATCCAAATGTATTGAAGCTCACACAAATGTTAGAAGTAATTTCATACCATCAAACATATAAAACATGTGTCTACAACAGATTGAAAAAAAATTATCTCTATATTCTCTCTCATCAGAACATATTTTTAATGGACTATTTTTTTTTCTAAAACAGCAAACATTGATTTCTCAAATTCATTTCCCTTTTATTAATTATAGCTTTTAAGAAAGTGCTATGAAAAGCAGATAAATCTTATTAAGCCTTTCAGGAGCTTCTTATCATTTTCAAATAAAAAGGAATTTAAAAGTTACTGCTTTTTAAAAAAGATTACATATTCCCATCGATAAAATGTACAGGGTAAAGTTATTATCAAATAATAACTTGATAATAGTGCTTAGGTAGAGTTGTATAATCTTATTCCTGATAAAAGTGCATCCTTCTATGCAATTCTTTTTAAAGTGCTACCATTTTTTTTACTACATTAAAAAGTACTACATAATACTATATAAGAAGACAACAAATATCAATATCATCTTGCACTGTTTTCGAGATGACAACTAGTTGTTTGCTTAGTGGCATCATAGATATTCCTGGCTATTGTAATCTAGTACAAAACTTTCTCAGCTCTTCACAGATCCTTTCTCTTTTTTTATACCTAAGACCAAACATTTGTTGTTGTTGTTAGCCACAAAGTCATGTCCAACCCATCATGACCCCATGGACAATGTTCCTCCAGGCCTTCCTGTCCTCTACCCTCCCCCAGAGACCATTTAACTGCTTCAGTGATTCCATCCAGCCACCTCAATCTCTGTTGTACCCTTCTTCTTTGCCCCCAATCATTCCCAGAAAATCCTTCCTTCTCATTAGGTGGCCAAAGTATTTGAGTTTCATCTTCAGGTTCTGGCCTTCTAAAGAGCAGTCAGGGTTGATCTCCTCTAGGACTGACCAGTTTTAAGATCAAACATTAATTATTGGCTATCTGTCCAACCAAAAATGATTTTAAGCTGAGTCCTTAGCCAGTGTCTCTTCGCTAGTTCCACTTCTCTATATTTCTCTGGAATACCTTGGATTCTTAATCTTGGATCTAATCAATGGGTTTGCAAACAATTCCATATATTTTTCCAACTTTATAAAGATGCATGGAAAAATAAATATGTTTCACTTAATGTTTTCTCAGGAAGACGTAATCATCTATCATTGCTACCATTTATCTCTTTATCTATCTGATTAGTTTTATTTCTACAAATAAGGCAAATCAATAGTTTTCGGGATCTAGTGTCTGGATGTTTGCAACCAGATTTTATAGACCTGTTAGTACATTTAAAGTCATGTTTCATTTTCTTTTTCTCCCCATGTATCAATTTGCAGCATGGTGCATAACAAACACTGTATATCTCTCCTTGTCAATTATTTCATATACCCAGAAATAAAACCCATGCAAAAGGATTGAAAGCTATGTTTTTTGTCCAAGTAGAACAACCACTTTAGTCTATGGTATCAACAATTTGGAAAGAGCCTGATGGTCTTCATTTCTGTCTACCCTATAACTCAGTGCATCTGTACAGAAATAACATTTGACTGACATATAGGATAAAGAGAAGAAATTGTATTGTGAAATCATATTAATAGAAAATAGCAACTGTTAAGAAGAAAAAAAAATGTATGCAATGATGACAGCTTCATGTTAACAAAGTTCTGTATCAATTTTTGAAATAATTAAGGCCAACCTGAAGACAAATCCAGTAAGCTAAAATCCCTATAACCAGAGAGAGAGATGGGCAGAACCATCTCAAAATCCAGTATAGAGGCAAGGATAGTGGAGTAGCTTCCATGTTCATAGAAAAGTCCATATGGCATCTGGCATCCATAGCCCATCTAAGGCATTCTGTACCTGCTATGTATTAATCTATGCCATTTTAATCTATGCCACTTTAAGGAAGTAGCATTTGCATAGAAAATATCCAAATAGAGAAAAATTGATAGCAAATGTCAAGTTTCCCAGAAAGAAAAGTGATGAACTTTCAGAGGGATTCACAAATTTTATGTGACTTTGTTTAATCAATAAGCAACCAACGAGGGCAAATCTGTTATTAAGAAGATAAGAAAACACTACAAGAGTTTCACTGACAGCTGTTCCTTATCTGGCTGATATGGTACTTAAGTCTGATGAGCTTAATTAAAAATAACGAAAACTACCTTTTTAAAGGTTAAGGTGTCTTTTTCCCATTTTCTTTCTTTTTTTTTTTTTCATCTACTGAAATATTGGGGAGTGCAAGACACAAACTCTCCATCAGACTTCATCTAACCAGCATCAGGCTCACACAGTATAATGTCTTGAAGGTCACAGGCTAATTAAGGCAGATGTTTTGCCATGGCTTTGAACAGTCCAAGGTCTTTAGATAAAAAGTATTAGCACTTTCCAATAAATATTTTTTACCAATAGATTTGTTAATGTTTGGTTTCCCTCTACGAATTACCCATTTAAAATTTGAAAGTTGCAATCCTCTAACCCATGGTTGTCAAACTTGCAGTGTCACATTGCCATCACATGACATTTTGCGACATTTTTCCTATTTACCAGGGTGGGTGTGGCCTGCATATGATGTCTGCAGGCTGCCAGTTTGACACCCCTGCTCTAACCTTATGTGATAATAAGTCCCACTAACTCATTGGGAATTAATTTTAAATAAAAGTATTTATAGGTTTATTATATATTGCTCAAAAAATAAAGGGAATACTTAAACAACACAATGTAACTCCAACTCAATCACACTTCTGTGAAATCAAACTGTCCACTGAGGTAGCAACACTGATTGACAATCAATTTCACATGCTGTTGTTCAAATGGAATAGACAACAGGTGGAAAGCTTAGGCAGTTAGCAAGACATCCCCAATAAAGGAGTGATTCTGTAGGTGGTGACCACAGACCACTTCTCAGTTTTGATTCTTTCTGGCTGATGGTCACCTTTGAATGCTGGTGATGCTTTCACTCTAGTGGTAGCATGAGACAGAGTCTACAACCCACACAAGTGGCTCAGGTAGTGCAGCTCATCCAGGATGGCACATCAATGCGAGCTGTGGCAAGGTTTGCTGTGTCTGTCAGCATGGTGTCAGTGTAGTGTCCAGAACATGGAAGTGCTACCAGGAGACAGGCCAGTACATCAGGAGATGTGGAGGAGGCCATAGGAGGGCAACAACCCAGCATCAGGACTGCTACCTCCGCCTTTGTGCAAGGAGGGACAGGAGGAGCATTGCCAGAGCACTGCAAAATTACCTTCAGCGGGCCACAAATGTGTATGTGACTACTCAAACAGTCAGAAACAGACTCCATGAGGATGGTATGAGGGCCCGACATCCACAGGTGGGGGTTGTGCTTCCAGCCCAACACTGTGCAGGATGTTTGGCATTTGCCAGAGAACACCAAGATTGGCAAATTCACCACTGGCGCCCTGTGCTCTTCACATATGAAAGCAGGTTCACACTGAGAACATGTGACAGACGTGACAGGGTCTGGAGATGCCATGGAGAATGTTCTGTTGCCTGCAACATCCTCCAGCATGACTGGTTTGGCAGTGGGTCAGTAATGTTGTGGGATGGAATTTCTTTAGGGGGCCACAAGCCCTCCATGTGCTCACTAGAGGTAGCCTGACTGCCATCAGGTACCAAGATGAGATCCTCAGATCCCTTGTGAGACCATATGCTGGTGTGGTTGGCATGACCATATGCTGGTGTAATGCACGACAATGCTCAACCTCATGTGGCTGGAATGTGTCAGCAGTTTCTGGAAGACGAATGCTCAACAATGCTCAACCTCATGTGGCTGGAGTGTGTCAGCAGTTTCTGGAAGAAGAAGGCATTGATGCTATGGACTGGCCCGCTGGTTCCCCAGACCTGAATCCAATTGAGCACATCTGGGACATGTCTTGCTCCATCCACCAATGCCACGTTGCACCACAGACTGTCCAGGAGTTGGGGAATGCTTTAGTCCAGGTGTGGGAGGAGATCCCCCAGGAGACCATCCACCACCTCATGCCCAGGCATTGTAGGGAGGTCATACAGGCACGTGGAGGCCACACACGCTACTGAGCCTGTTTTTGACTTGCTTTAAGGACGTTACATCAAAGTTGGATCAGCCTGTAGTGTTTTTTTCCACTTTAATTTTGAGTGTAATTCCATATCCAGACCTCCATGGGTTGCTAAATTTGATTTTCATTGATAATTTTTGTGTGATTTTGTTGTCAGCATATTCAACTATGTAATGACCAAAGTATTTAATAAGAATATTTCATTCATTCAGATCTAGGATGTCTTATTTTTGTGTTCCCTTTATTTTTTTGAGCAGTGTATATAAACCAATAAACAGTGGTGGGATTCAAATTTTTTTTACTACCGGTTCTGTGGGTATGGTTTGGTGGGCATGGTGTGGCTTGGTGGGCATGGCTTAGTGGATTTGGCAGGGGAAGGATACTGCAAAATCTCCATTCTCTCCCCACCCCACTAACTTGCTTTCCAGCTCTCTTCTCTTGTGCAGGGCAACAAAAGAAAACCCAGCTGATCAGCTGAGATTCAGGAGGGAGATAATCGATGTGGGTGGGGTGAGTCAGAGGTGGTATTTGCTGATTATCTGAACTACTCAAAATTTCCATTACTGGTTTTCCAGAACTGGTCAGAACCTGCTAAATAGCACCTCTGCCTATAAATGTACACACTCTCTCTCTCTCTCTCTGTGTGTGTGTATAATTTCACATTAACTAGTCAAACATCTGGTGCCCTCCAGATGTAAGGACTTTGAGCCAATTCTTCTGGAGCAGAATCTCTAGATCAGTGGCATCCAATCTTTCTGAGTTGGCAAGCAGGAGGAAGCAGTGGCAATGGCAGCCATGGGGTGGTTTTATGCACAAGGACACATACCACTTTCACAAATGAAATTTTGCACACACATGCATGCTCACCCACCACTTCTGTAGCCCAGTTCCAAATGAGCTATAGCCTAGCTCTGGGCCACAGACCGAAGGTTGGAAACCCATGCTCTAAACACTTGATCTTTTTGAATTTCACCTCCTGTAAACACACTGGGTAAGGGTCATAAAAAAGGGTAAAAGTGGATATGGCCAAATGTCTCTTAAAAGGAAAAGAAAGTTTAATATCCAGAAGGTGAAAAAGGAAATGACAGAGGGTTTGAAAAGCAAATCATTTATTTGCATTGCCAGACTAGCGATTGGATTGAGGAAAAAATCACTGGGTCCCATATCACATGCACATTGCAGGTGCAGATTTTTGAGAATGTCTGCTTTGAAGAAAAATAGTGTTTATCTAATGCTAAAAAGACTGGGAAGTATTTTTTTTCAGTGGGAGAAAATTGCACAAACTCATGTTTTCTATACTTATTTTATCAAAATTCAAATCCATGCTGTATTTGCAGGAAGCCCCATCCAGCATATTATTAAAAAGTGGTCAATAAGAAAAGGTTTCATTCAGCACCTACAACATAATTGTTTTCTGAGGTGATCCAAGGGTGATTGAAAACTGATTATCAGGTTACTCCAAATCATGTATTGAATTCCAAATGATAGAGCAATTTTTGGCATCGAAATATCATCCTAATTGAAGACAAATCTAATCAAGATTAGTTTTGGTACAAATTGATTTCATTTAAAATTATACATGAACCATAGAGTAAAGAGTTCATTCTGTTTTCCATCCTTCATTCTTTTTGAGAATTTTCCCTTCCCCGATTAGCCATATCTTCACATCATATGCTTTTTTCAATTTTCAATTTTCAATTTTCAAGAATTAATTTTAACATTGAAGCAAAGGAATGCAAACAATGCAAAGACTTTCCTGATAAGCTTTAGAACTAGTATGCAGGAGATTCATCCAACCTCAGTCCAAGTTTTAAAGAACCAAGCTGAGGTTGTCAGCCATTCCGAAATTCATGGGTGTGGGTTCATGGATAGAATCCACATCCAGGAGTAACACATGAACCGGAAGTCATATGGTCAGGCATTGTTCCTAGCAAGGACAATATTCTCAGAGCTGTTTCATATATAAGACTGAAGCCAGCTGTCACTAATTAGAAGTTTTACTTCTATGCTTGGCAAGGAGCCTAACAGATTTTCATTGTTCTGCTCTCCATTCATCTTGTACGGGGACTGGGAAGTCTTTGTGTCATCCTCATCTGATTTTTCCAGCAGCTCAGGTGGCACCTCTGTTTGATCAGTCCTGGCTTTGTCCTTCATGAGGCTGACATTTCACAGTCTGTGAAACAGCTTCTTCAGTATTAGACTCAAAATCAAGAGTTCTGAACCTGGGCCATGACAGTTATTAGTAATTAACAGTTAGAGTATATACTAGTAATGTGTATATAATCTGATATCATGATTAGAATATTAAAGGAAGAAATTACTCAGGTAGAAAAACATGGAAAGAACACAAAACCTTACATATAATTCAGATGTATAATAGTTATGAAAAGATTATTAATAGTTATTAATAATAGTTAATAGTTATTAATAGTTATTAAAAGATTGGTAGCTGTAAGAAGATTACATCTAATATCAAACCTACATATTCTGTTGATGTCACAAGAAATCACACTGTGGTTCTTCAACTTAAAAAAAAAAAAACCTGCAGTTTTCTGTCCACACAAAGTTGTTTATCCCTGCTTTAACCCTTATATGATGCCAGCCACTAGATATTCCGATTTTTTTGGGGGGGGAGAGGGATTTGAACTGATCTAAATAGGTAATTCTATATTATTTTAAATTCTGAAACAAAAAAAATATATAGCAATAGCATTGATATACCACTTTATAGTACTTCACAGTCTTCTTTAAGTAGTTTACAGAGTCATCACATTGCCCCCAATAATCTGGGTCCTCATTTTACTGACCTAGGAAGGATGGAAGGCTGAGTCAATGTTGAGCAGGTGAAGATTGAATTGCTGGCTGTCATCAGAATTAGCCTGCAACACTGCATTCTCACCACTGTGCCACCATGGGTCTTGGCCACCACATTCTGAATGTTCTATGTTAATGTTCAACTGAAATTAGCTTTTGGAATATTCACGCTGATTCCAATGTCATCCAAAGATATACTCAGAATTGTCTGTTTTGCTTTTTAACCCCTTATTATAACTAAGACATAAATGAAGCAGGCAGTTCATCTTCGACTCCATTATGCTATCATTTCAAATCACAGGAACCCAACAGTTCATGGTTTATTTCTTGCTTCATCCTCTTTTGTGCAATGAGTCAATTCTTGTTTCTGTGACACCTTGTGTTGTGGTTAGTCGGCAGCAGGTGCCGATGGTGGAGGAGAGTGAGGACTCAGATGAGGGGCCAGGACCATTAGGGAGATTGTGGAGGCTGGCAGCAGTGATGAGGAGGTTCCTGAGGAGCCTGTGCTAAGTACATGTGCACACAGAATTACTCATAGGAAAGAGTAGCTAGATCATGGGAACCTCATGTAGTAAGGCTGCAAGGGAGTAAGGCTGCAAGGTAATGCCCCCTTCTTCAAGAAGATAAAAGCCAGCTGTGAAAGGAACATACTTTGCAGAAGGCAAAGACGTTTTGAAACTCCAACCTCGTAGCCATTCCAGTATCCTGAGTTTGCATTTGAAGATTTTTGTATTGCAAATTATTTCTTGTCTATTATCTTTTTGCAAGTCTTGCACAGTTTGGCAAGACTTGTGCTTAACACAGCTAATTATTTTGCAAAAGCATTACAAGGTTTCTGTTCCTTTTGGATTGTGTTTGATTTGTTGGAAAAGGGTGTGGGTCAGAATACCTTAGGTCAAATAAATTGCAATGAATAATGAACTTTCATGGTACAGGTCACTTAGCTGCTTGAGATGGAGTCCAAACCCATTATACCAGGGCCAACCTCTAGAAAACCTGACAACAGTCAGAGCCATTTCTATCCATTGCCTGTTTCAGTCCTTCATACTATTTATCTGAAATTGGTAGAATGGCATAGCTGGGACAAAATCTACAACTTCTGTTTACAGAGCTATACTTCTTAGGAATCAACAGCATTAAGTCTCTCAGATCAAAGTCTCTCAAAGCCACAAAAAAGAGGGGATCAAATTATTCTACAAAGCACCAGTGGGCAGGACTAGAAACAATGGATGGAAACTAACCAAAGAGAGAAGCATCCTGGAATTAAGGAGAAACTTCCTAACAGTGAAGACAATTAACCAGTGGAATAGCTTCCCTTCAGAAATCGTAGGTGCTCCATCACTGGAGGTTTTTAAAAAGAGACTAAACTGCCACTTATCTGAAATAGTATAGGTTCTCCTGCTTAAGCAAGGGACTAGACTAGAAGATCTCCAAGGTCCCTTCCAGCTCTATTCTATATTCTAAATGCATTAGCAAAATATGTGGTGAAGCTTGTACTACTTTATAAAGAATATATTCAGAGATAGTTTCATGATATATTACTTAATACAGTCTATCAGTGCAATATTAAGTAGCAATATCTCTTGAAACAATTTTGATTCCTGATATGGACATATTCATATTTGCTTCTTGGCAGTAATGCAAATTATGTGCAATTGCCATTTTTAAGGACTTTTTTTAAACATCCCAATCTCCAATTTACAGCCCTAGGATTTCCTATAGCTTTCGATCTAAGCCCAACTGAGCCTCGCCCACTCTGGTGGCACTTTTTTAAAAAAAGATTAATCAATTTCACTAAATGCTACTGTTTGATTCAATAATTCAGTATATTCAGACAAAATTGAACTAAAATACAATGATATTGAACAGTAGCTTGATCCAAATTACATCCACAGATAAGCCCAGGAAACAATATGTAAAGTTTGTAGTAAAAGTGGCATTTAAACAAAATTTAGCATTTAGCATAAACTTTGCAGAGATTGAAAAACGCATATGCATTCTTGCACTTTATACTCTTTATATACAAGGTGGTCTTGACAGCATCACTTTCAGAAATTAAAGCCTCAATTCTAAACATGAGGCTATAATGAAAATCTGTTTGAATTAATCACATTTGGATCAACATCACAGTATTTGGAATAAAGATCATTACCAGCCAAAATAATTTTGTTAACTGTTTAATTAAGACTAGTGGGTATATCCTAATATTATTACAGGGCTGTAAGAATGTCTCTGTGTGCATCTATTTTGTTCTGATGCTTGGAAGTAGAAATCATTGTGATTTGGTTGCAATATAGCCAACCAACATCAAACTCAACAATTTTGAAGAGCTCTTTGTGAAATATAAGAACTTACTCCAGGGGCTTCCTAAAAGCTAACATTTATTTGAATCCCATTATTTCACCTGAAAGACTCCAGAACAGATTACAGATCAATAACGATAGTCTCTGTCCTCTGGTTTGAAGTCTGAAACTGAACAGTATAAAACAAAGAAAAGCAAAAGCGAGGGAGAAGGGAGGAAAGGAAAGAGTGAAATCAGAAAACAAAGGATATTTCTATATGGTACAAGTTGTACCTTCCAATTCATTTTTGTTGGGGATCCAAGGTGATCTCCCTGACTGTGAAATAAGTCTAATGTGGCCAGATGTTTTTGTCTTACAGCATGGAGTCATTATGATCTTCATAAGAGACTATTCTAGGGTGATATATGCTTGAAATCATATAGTCTCATGGGTAGCATGTATTAAAATGATTGAATTACAATTTGTCACAGATCATGAGAGTCCTTCACTCACTTGTCTGATATTCTTTTAACCCAGGAGTCTGCAAAAATATGGTGTACTGTATACAGTATCTGCAGCCTGAACAAATTAGAGAGCTTTTTTTTTCCCATTCAATTTTTATGTATTGCTAGCACTGAAATGCCACTTCAGTCAATGCTTCTCAGTGGTTATTCCACTGAGTTAACAGCCTAGTTCATTCAATAAAATGTGATAATGCAAATATATGAACTGTTTGTTGTTGGTTTATTTGTTGTTGTGTTATTAGCGGGTTTTCTCCTCCCCTTTGATTTATATTTGGGTGATTTCCCCCCTCTCTGGTTTTGTTATAGTCTTTTTGGTGTGGTCTTTGTGTGTGTGTTTGTTCTGTGTTCCCGGTGCTGTCGGTGTTTCTTTCTATTATTCTAGACCTTAGTTGGTTTATGTGTTTCTTCCAGCTCCTCCCGTTTCTAATTGGTATGACTGGGGTCCTGTTATTTGGGTTATTCTAGTTGGTATCCAAAGTGGGTCTCCCATAAGGTTTTTTGCGTATACCAGATTCCCTGTTGTAAATGTGCGGTATTTACTGGAGGAGTCTGGTGGCTTTTTGGGGTTGTATGTTGGGTGTAATCTGTCCAGGTGTGAGTGCAGTTTCCTGCCCATCAGGAGTTCTCCTAGGCTCTTGTTAGTCGACCTGTTCGGTGTTATATGTTGTATGGTTAGCATTTTATTGATTTTGTCTTGAATTTCACCCGTGTCTATTTTATCTAATGCCTCTTTGGTATACCAAACCATGCGTTCTGCCCGTCTGTTTGTAGCCGGGTGAGCGGGCGCTGATAGGGCATGTTGTATGCCCAGTTCAGCGAGGAATTTTTCGAATGACAGTGCTGTGAACTGCAGCCTGTTGTCCGAGACTAACAAGTCCGGTAACCCATGCGTTGCGAAAAGTTTTCTTAGCTGTCTGATTACGGGTTCTGTCATCATGGACTGCATGACTGTGACCTCCAGCCAATTGGAGTAAGCATCGACAATTATTAAAAATGTATATCCTTTTGTGGGTCCAGCAAAATCTATATGGATTCTTGACCAGGGGCCCCTAGGTGTCTCCCACTTGAGGGTAGGTGCAGGTGGGGGGTAGGTCTGGATATTTGGCATTTATTGCATGTTCCCACCCATGTCTCAATGTCTTTGTCCATCCCGGGCCACCAGACATAACTTCTGACCAGGGATTTCATTTTGACGATACCCGGGTGTCCCTCATGTAGCATGCACAGTACTTTTTCCTGCATTTTTTTTGGAATGACAACTCTATCCCCCCACAGTATACATCCCTTCAATATCGATAGTTCAGTTTGTCAGTTTCAGAAGGGTTTAAACATCTCGCTGTCATTGGTTTCCAGCCACCCTTTCCCTACCCAGTTTAAAATCCGCGCCAATTGTCTGTCTCTTGTGGTCTCTTTTTCTATGTCTGACGCAGTTATGGGTAGGTTTGGTAAGGTCTCTATTTGTTGTGTGGATGTGGTTGGTGCCGGGTCATCTTCCAGATCAGGTGGAGGGAACGGCTCAGGGTGTCAGCGTGTGATATGCTCTTCCCTGGCCGGTGGATTAATTGGTAGTTATATGTGGCAAGGAACTTGGACCACCTGGTCATCTGTGGTGACAATATGTTCGGGGTGGCCTTGTTCCCTGCGAGTGGCTTGTAGTCGGTAATGAGTGAGAAAGTCCTACCATAGAGATATTCATGGAATCTCTTTACTCTGGTGATCGCTGCTAGTGCCTCTCTGTCCAACTGGCTGTAGTTTCTTCCTTCCAGTAGGGTTTGCTGAGCCGCTTATTTCTGCTTTTGCGGCTCCAACGGCTCCCTGCCTGTCTGTCTCTGGTCTTGGGGGAGGTGCTGTCTCATTGCCTGGGGCTGTAACTCTTTTTATTTCGGCAGACCCTAGCAATGTGTCCCCGTTTCTCGCAGTGCTGGCAAATAGCATCTAGGAAACGACACTCGGAGCGGGGGTGGTTTCCTCTGCATCCGGCGCATTGGAAACCCGACTTATGTTATCTCCTTCCCTGTCTGTACCTTTCCGACTGGAGTCTATGTATTTCTTCCTCCTCCTTGTCAGTCTCATATAAGGACTCGATGTCCTCGTGGTGCGAGTAATTGTGGTGGTCTTTTGGTTGCCTTCTGGCTTCCTCTCTCAGAGTTGGCTTATTTCTGCCAGGTTTTGCCAGGTCACCACATTCATTTTCTGCATGGTTGCTGCTGACTTCTTCACGGCTTCAGCTGCAGTGGCCTCGGCGATGGCCTCAGTGACCGTGATGTTTGGCCAGGTCAATAGTCGGCTCTGTAATGTGAGATCCCTCAGTCCTAGGACCACGCAGTCTCTCATGGCTTCGTCCATACTGAGAAACTCACATGCACTGCCAATGTCCCTCAGAGCCGCTACGAATTCCCCGACACTCTCACCTTCTCTCTGATCTCTTTTATAAAATGTGTGTCTCTGGATAAGGTTGGAGACACCTGGTGCATAATGGGCTCTCAGTAGTCAGCCCAGCTCTGGCCATGCCATCTGTTTAATTCCCTGAGGTTTGGCCAATGCTTTGGCCATTTTGAACACTGTGGGCCCACATTGTGTCAGGAACATGGCTCTCTTCCTTTTATCAGTGATCCCTTGCAGGTCGTTGCTCTCGAGGAACATGAGGAATCAGTCGATATACGATTCCCAGTCCTCTGTCATGGGGTCGAATGGTGCGGGTGGCGAGTTGCTGCCAGCCATCTTGTCAGTTGGTCAGTCCTTATTGCCACGTGCTCGACTGGTCTCCTTTGTCTCAGAATCCCACCTTCGTCGCCAGTGTTAGATCGTGGGCAAGAGACTCGAGACCAGTGTGACTTTCAGCTCTTTATTTAGTTCCTAAAGTCTGTTCTATCTGCGGAGCTACGGCAGCCTGTTTTATAGTGGCTGCTCATGGCTCGCAGCCAATGACAGCTCTTTAAATCTCCCACCAATCTGGCAGGCCAATCACAAAGCGGCAATGTGAACCAACCAAGGTAGCGTTTCTGAACCAAGCACCAAGCACCAAGCAGTATTTGCGGGCCAATCAGAAGAGAGTATTTCAAGTATGTTAATATAGAACAAAAACAACCTGGAATTTTTAGTCCAGATGGTTGTCAGGAATCAAAATTGATTTGAAGATATGAAAAAACTTAGAATCATAGACATGACAACAACAACAACAAAAGGTAATGAACATACACCCATTTGAATCTCAAACTTTAGCATTGTAACTGTTGCAACAGAAATCAGTCTTCCACATTTAGAAGCTAATATCTTGAAACTTATGATTTGGGACAGTGGTGGGATTCAAAAAAATTTACTACTGGTTCTGTCGGAATGACTTGGTGGGCGCGGCATTGCTTGGTGGGCATGGCTTGGTGGGCATGGCAGGGGAAGGATACTGCAAAATCCCCATTCCCTCCCCACCCCATCCCCCTAACCTGCTTTCCAGCTCCATTCTGTGCAGGGCATCAAAAGAAGGCCTAGCCAAACAGCTGGTACTCGGGAAGCAGAGAATAGATGGGGGTGGGACCCATCAGAGGTGGTATTTGCTGGTTCTCCAAACTATTCAACATTTCTGCGACCAGTTCTCCAGAACTGATCAGAACCTTCTGAATGTCATTTCTGATTTGGGACCAGGTTTTGTGATGTCATTTCTGATAGTATACTACCAGTTGGTACTGTAGCAGCTAATTGTTTAATATTGGTATTTGCTTATTTGTTATTCTTTAACAATAGCACTTTGATTTATATGCCACTCCATAGTGTTTTACAGCATACTCTGAACCACTTACAACATCAGCATATTGCCCTCCGACAATTTGAGTCCTCATTTTACCTACCTCGGAATGATGGAAGGCTGAGTCAACCTCAAGTCCTATCAAGATTGAATTCCTGACTGTGGGCAGAGTTTGCCTGAGTAATACATTCTAACCACTGCAACACCAGGGCTCCACCATTCTTTGGTGGAAAAGCAAAAGTTTTACTGATTAAGAGGCAAGATTCAGGGAAAAACTGCTGTTCATTTAGGATAATTTTTTTCATTCCATACAAAAACATCCCCTTCCCTCCCCCATGCAATTTTATGTAACAGGCAGATATCTTTATCAGGACAAAGAAAAATTTGAGGAATATGCCAACTAAGACGTCCTCAGGGCCTAAACTACAATATAGTCAGGAAACAGCTGGAAAAATGCTTCCAGATAGAATTTTAGGGCACTTCAATCAATACTGAGCAGGTAGAATTGTAATCCAAGGACTTGAACTGTTGAATACCAAATTCATTAAATGTTGTCATGATTTTATTGTCAACCAGATTAAGCTATATAAACTATATGCTTTCTTGGACCCTGAAATATAATTTTATTGGAAAAGAGGTAGGAAGGTAATCAAGATCCACTTGCTATATAAATGATGGAGAACAGGCAAAGAGTAGACCTGATTAGTTGCTCAGATTTACTGCCAAGACTTAGGTTAGAATTCTCCCAGTACCCTCACTTGTATTGTGTTGCTTTTCTTCCTTGCAGAGCTTAAAATTCTGGTAAATAAAGTTTTTAATCTACCTGATATTTGGTCTCCTTCGTTTTTACATCTGTTGAGCAACGAATTAGATACAGAAACCATCAGTATTACAATAATGTTGCATAGCTACAGCTGCCACATTCTTTTCAACAATGTATATATTCCTAACATTGAATCAAGCATTTTGGAAAGCACATAATGTGCTTTTTGATTTTATTCTTAAAACATCTTTTCTATATAAATCTTGCCTCCACCCTCAGTCTACCACTTTGAAAACTCCATTGTCCTCTCAATCTACCTTTTTAAGAGAGATGAATGAAATGGCAGTTATATAAAGGGATATCATTATTATATGTTCATCACATTCTAAAAATATACAATATACCAATAGCACAATATTCTACTATATTTTATCCATAAAATTTTGCCATTTTTTCCCAGTAATAGTAGTTACTGATAATAAGGAATAAGAGGGGAAAAGTGCCATTTTGAAGTGTCTCTGCTTCTAAAGCTAATGTTTTAATGTGTAATACTCATTAAACCTTGAGGAAGTCCAGTTCCTCAATCCAAATTGAAATAAAAGTTGTTGGTAATGCTTCAGGGACTTTGGATTGCCTTGAAACAGACATGCATTTGAAATTGTGTAGGTTCAACACAGATTCAGCTTTAAAACTAATTTACAATTGGAAAGAAATGGTGGTGTGAGGTAAAAAAGTTGTAGAATACAATTTTGAAATTTTCAGAAATCCAGGAGAGATCTATTTTAAACTAATGTATATTTACCGATGTTTCTTACAAAATGGACAGAAGAGATCATGCAATGTTATCTGCAAGGAAGAACAACATTTTGTTACATGAATCAATATATTACGTATATTATCTTGAGTACCATAACAAGGGGTGTTTTGTTTTATATATATTGTATCTCAAAGCTTTCAATTGCAGGTAAAATATTTTACCAGACAAGTTTGAATCACAGTGACTTTGTGAACATATCAGTTATTTTCTTGGTAACACTATGAAAATCAAGGGTGGGATGCTACCGGTTTGGCCCGGTTCTACAGAACCTGTAGCTCTGAAGAGCAGCTGACCAAACTGCTTCAGTGTTTGGCGTACCCACCTGCCCGGCTCCAGGCTGTCCTTCATTCCCTGCTCTTCCCTCCTCAGCTGCTTTGCACGGCACAGCTGAAGTTGAAAAAGCAGGAAACAAGGATTTTCAAATGCTGGAGATTTCTTCCAAATGCTGCACACACGACTGTCCCCAGTTTGGAGAACTGGCAAATTGCTCCACTGGCTGGTCCCTCCCCTCCCCACCCATACCTGGCATGTGAGCCACTCAACTTGCCTGGTTTGGTAAATTGCTATTTTTCCTTTTTTTCCCCCGGACCATTATCTGTTCTGTTCTGCCAAGAGATTTAGATTATCTAGAAAGCAGGAAATCCTTGGATTTCTTGCTTTCTAGCCAATCTAAAAACAGAGCTGAACTTTCCTTAGAACTAAAGCTTGTCAGTGCAGACTCAGGTAGCCAATTGCAATTAATCTCTAAATTAATCTGATTCTGTGAGCAATTCAATCTGCCTGCCTGCTTTGGAGTAAAAGTTTCTCTTTTTTCGTAAAAAAAAATCAATATTTATATAGAGGTGTGTTGTGAGTTAATTTTGTGAGTTTGCTTGCAAGCAAATTTTATGTGACAGACTCAGATAGCCAATTGCAGAAAGATAGATCTCTAATCTGTGATTCTGTGAGCAACTCAATCTGCCTGCCTGCTTTTCCTGTTTTGGGGTAAAAGTTGCTCTTTTTAAATAAAAATAATAATATTTACATAAAAAATTATAATATTTACATACAAGCCATGCCCACCCAATCACATGACCACCAAGCCTCACCCACAAATTAGACGACACCCACAGAACCACTTGTTAAGAAATTTGAATCCCACCCCTGATGATAATGGTTCTCTATTTCTTTCAGTGTTTTTTTTTTTTTTTAATGGAATTTTCTGGTGATCATTCATCAAAGAGATAATTGTGTGTCATCTTTTTCAAAGCAGCCTTGAAACATTGAGACAACTGTATCCTATATAAAGTTCTGCTTATGCACTGAGGACCTTTCCGGATTGTTCCCATGTACATATATAAACAGAGCAGAGGAACTGAAAGCAAAATGATTGTGTGCATATGCACGTGCAAGAATCTTATGAAAGCTGTCAAAGCTGCTGAATCAATCCTTCAAAGAGTTTCCCTTTCAATGCTTCAAGGAAATGTTATTCTCCTATTAGAGAGGATTAGTGTTTATTTTTGTTGTTGTGGGGTTATAACTTGAGTGATAATATTTTGTTTTAGACATTCCAGGAAACTGATGGTTGAAGTAAGATTGCAAGCAAGAACTTTTTAGATTGCACCTCATTCTCTTAATCATTGCACTTTAGAAAGTGTTTTTCATTTAATCTGAATTAATCATGTCAGATGTTTTTTTTCCAATATATCAGGAAGTTTTCACCTTCAAAGTGATTAAAAATAGCTTAATTGTATCATTTTGATCTACCTCTCACTGTGGATTAATTAATTTCACATTTGCTTTACAGATCATCTCTCTATTGGCTAAATCGCATCCAGTCCTTCCTTTACTGCAATGAAAATGGCCTGCTGGGCAGCTTTTCTGAAGAGACTCATTCATGTACGTGCCCGAATGACCAGCTTGCCTGCCTTGGCTCCCTACCATGTAGTGTGGGAGATGGTTCTGCCTGCCTGACATGTGCACCTGATAATCGTACCCGCTGTGGGACCTGTAACACTGGATACATGCTGAGCCAAGGGCTTTGCAAGCCTGAAGTGGCAGATTCCACAGAACATTACATTGGGTTTGAGACTGACCTCCAGGATTTGGAGATGAAGTATTTATTGCAGAAAACGGACCGCCGGATTGAGGTCCATGCAATCTTCATCAGCAATGACATGCGTCTCAATAGCTGGTTTGACCCATCCTGGCGCAAACGGATGCTTCTTACCCTAAAGAGCAACAAGTATAAATCTAGCCTGGTCCATATGATATTGGGAATGTCTCTTCAAATTTGTCTCACTAAGAACAGCACCTTGGAGCCTGTCCTGGCTGTTTACATCAACCCTTTTGGAGGCAGCCACTCTGAGAGTTGGTTTATGCCTGTCAATGAAAACAATTTCCCAGACTGGGAGCGGACTAAACTGGACTTACCACTTCAGTGTTATAACTGGACACTGACTCTAGGCAACAAGTGGAAGACATTTTTTGAAACGGTCCACATCTACTTGAGGAGTCGTATAAAGTCAAATGGCCCCAATGGCAATGATAGCATCTATTATGAACCCCTTGAGTTTATTGATCCCTCCCGAAACCTGGGATATATGAAAATCAACAGCATTCAAGTGTTTGGCTACAGCATGCACTTTGACCCAGAAGCAATCCGAGATTTGATTTTGCAACTGGACTACCCCTATACTCAGGGATCCCAGGACAGTGCACTCTTACAGTTACTAGAGATCCGGGACCGTGTAAATAACCTTTCTCCTCCTGGTCAACGTCGTCTAGATCTTTTCTCATGCCTACTGCGTCACAGACTCAAGCTTTCTACCAGTGAAGTGATGAGGATTCAATCGGCTTTGCAGACCTTCAATGCCAAATTGCCAAACACAATGGATTATGACACAACCAAATTATGTAGTTAACCATAAGTGTGAAGCACAACAGAAAAACAAACAAATCATGGAGGCGTTTTTATAGTGCTTTTGTGGAACAGTTTATGTCTGGAAGAGTAAATTTAAATTGTCTTTTCAATATCTGTCTTATATCAGTCAATAACGTTGGATGGCAATTTACACCCATGAACAAATGCTGACAAATGAATATATTATATCTGCAATTTTTTTTGGCTTTGTTTTATGAATGAAAATAAATACTGACATCTGTCTAGAAGACATTCTACTTTTTACAATAAATTTCATTTGTAATTTTATATGTTCCGTGGCAATGCTTTTGTGCATTACATCCTCTAGAGGGAACATAAAAGGAAACCAATAAAATTTTGTAGCTGAACAGTTATTAAAAAGAAATGCTGTGGGATTCATTTTTTTCCCTTTCCAAAAGTGAATAACATCTTTGATACTATAATGTGTGACCAGAAAGTTGGGTAGAGGAGACAGAGGAATACCAATCAAAACAAAACTTAAAAGCAACTTAATATAAAATTCTTCTGTAACTCTTGAGTCATAAATCTGAGTGTTCCTGTCAAAGCAAAATGTCATTTCTTATTGATGATTTACTTTTACCTTAACCTGCTAACATGGAAGGACCTTGCTTTTTCAGGATGTTGTCCTATGTCATACAAGCAGTGTATCTCTAGTGGCCACATATTCTGTTTCAGAAAAAATAAAGCTCTGCAAACTCTCTAGTATGGTTTAAAAGAAAAGAAAATACAGGAAATGTGTCCAATCCCAGGGGTGTCAGACATGAACTTCAAGCCAATATGTAAGATGCATTTGTATCAAGAGCTATACACAAATGCCATGTCTCCTGCTAATGTAAAAATGAGTTGACCATCTTATATCCATTCATAATATTGTCTCATCTGTCTGTCTGTCTCTATGTATCCTTCCTATCTATCTTTCTTTCTTTCTTTCTTTCTTTCTTTCTTTCTTTCTTTCTTTCTTTCTTTCTTTCTTTCT